>JANAVB010035617.1:220066-970066 GCA_029216955.1 Iris pallida
CCAATAAACCAGAGCGTTGTACTCGGCCACATTGTTAGAGCAGGATTCTGTGAGAGAGTAGGCACGATTGATCAACAATCCGGAAGGAGAAACCAGCACCACCCCGACTCCGACAACGATATTGCCCTTGGGTCCAGTTCTTGAAGCACCGTCGAAGAACATCTGCCATATATTATCGTGAGAAGTTGCATTCGAGTCGACAACCTCATCTGGGATTTCTTCATATATTCTGGACGACTCCGAGCTCGGGTGGGCTGCCAAAAAGTCTGCCAGAGCTTGACCTTTAACAGCCTTTTACGGGACGAAGATCATATGATATAGAGACGGCAATATTGCCCATGTAGCGAGGCGGGAGCTGAGTGCCCCTGGTTTAGTCATGAGGACTCTGAGAGGGTTGACTCGCGAGATCACATGCATGGTTTGTCCAGTGACATAGTGCCGCGTCTTTTGAATAGCGAACACCAGGGCGAGGCATTCCTTCTCCACGACGGTATATCGATGCTCTGGCCCAATCATCATTCGACTGAGGTAATATATAGCTTGTTCATGACCTGTATCATTGTTTTGTGCTAACAGAGCACCCAGGGAATGTTCCATTGCTCGTACGTAAAGTAGGAATGGTTTTCCAGCAACCGGGGCCACCAGGACTGGAGGATTCGACAAATATTCTTTGATGCTGTCGAAGGCACGTTGACATTCCTTGTCCATACGAATGAGACGCCTTTTTTCATGAGGTGTGTGAATGGTCGGCATCGCCCGTAGAGGTTAGAGATGAATCTTCTGATGTAAGCTAGCCTCCTTGAAGGCCTCTGAGTTCGCGGAGATTTTTTGGGGGACCCATCTCCATAATTGCCTTCGTCTTCTCAGGGTCTACATGAATACCCTGGGCGGTGATGATGAAACCCAAGAACTTTCCGCTGGATACGCCCAGGAAAGATTTGTAGGGTTATTTTCAAATTGTGGGCTCGCATCAGGTCGAATACCGTCCTCAGGTCCTGCAGGTGGTCTCCCTTACAGCGACTTTTGACGGCGATGTCGTCAACATAGCATTCCACCATCTTACACAAATGTTCTTTGAAGATGATACTCATGGCTCGTTGATATGTGGGCAAGCATTCTTTAAACCGAAAGGCATGACTGTGTAACAGTATATGCCAATCGGTGTTCGGAATGATGTATGCTTTTCGTCGTCAGAAGACATCTTGATTTGGTTGTACCCCGAGAATCCATCCATGAATGACATACGTTCGAAGCCGCATGTGTTATCAATCATGATGTCTGTAATATGGAGGGGGAATTCGTCTTTGGGACATGCCTCGTTCAGATTACGGAAGTCGATGCAGATTCAGATCTTTCGTTCTTCTTGAGGACCGGAACTATGTTGGCGACCCAATCCGGATGTTGTTCCTCACGAATGAAAGCCGCTGGCTATTAGTTTGTTGACTTCGGCTTCGATCGCATCCATGACGCCTGGGCGGAAGCGTCGCTGTTGCTGCTTGACTGGCTTTGTATCTGGCCGAATATTGAGTTTGTGAAGGGCAATATCAGGATCTAACCCCGGCATGTCTTCATAACTCCATGCGAACACATCAATATATTCTCTGACAAGTTCCAGCAGCGATTCTCGCTCCTCGTCTGTTAGGCTTTTACTGACGAAGATTGTCTTTGGAGAGGATTCGCTGCCGAGGTCGACCTGCACAACCTCATCTTCGGTGGGAGGTTCTCTCTGCTCGAACCACTTTTCCCATTGTGCATCCAGCTGTTGGGCCTACGGCTCTAGCTCGAGGATTTCAGGAATGTCTTCGTCTTCTTCGTAAGCGTCGACGAATGCCATGTTGACTGATAGGACTTGTCTGAATATGTCTCCGATGCTGGTATCCGAGTCGGAAGTTGGTGACCCGATTGAATGTGACTGCCAGTCACACTCTTTATCTGAACTCTCAGGGGTCGTCGTGGGTGTTACATACCCTAATCTACATCGAGTTTGGCTATAGTAGTCCCGTGGCTTGCCAGCCGGGACTGGTGGCTTCAAAGGTAATCGTCGCCCGGTGCCGTAGTTCAAGCCTGGCGTGGTCTCCAGATCATATCCCTATTTTGCATGAGATATTTGGATTAGGGGCTATAAAGATACAGAGGCAGTCTCCCGGCATCTGACCCAAGGTCGACTTCTTCTATGGTGAAGGGATGCGGATGTCCTTCCGGCCGAAGATGATTGGATGATCCTCTCCCTCGATTATGCGATAAGCGTCTTCCACTGGAATAAGCTGGATTACGGTGTGCATGTTTGTCACCTGTGTGTGTAGATGAGTGCATATACTATGTTCCATAGCGTATATTGTACAAAGCTTATTAAGCTCGATGTAGTTCAAAGATGCCCTTTATTGATGAAGTAAGGTATCTTTTCTAGGGGATTACATCATCTGCGGAGGGAACATCAGTGTGGCAGCCACATACTTGGCTAGCTCCGGTTCCTCTTCGGCTACCTCCTGTAAAATGAAGACTGAGAGGACGACCTGGGCAGCTTGATCGTCAGAGGTTCAACTAGTGGAGCAGAGCGTAGAGTTGTTGGCAGACTAGCAACCCCCAGCTTAGTACTCGATGCTGGGCGGGGAGTGGTTGGTTTGCGAGAAGTCCCAGACCTTGCATCGGGGTGACGACTCTTCTTGGGAAGGCGTATCGTCATTGGCTTGTCGGAGGGATTGAGCTTCTCTGTTTATGGCTGGCCGACTCTTGGTAGTCTAATTGTCAGTAGCTCCGTTGTAGGTCCGGCACTTGGCCAGACCTTGGCAGCCGGATTATCATTTGCTCTTCTTGTGCTGAGAGACTGATCGCGTCCTTACGCAGAGTGGCCGTAAGGGGTACGGACTTGCCAGCTTTACGAGCCTGGAGGTGGATCATCAGAGGTTCTTCTGATCCTATGGCTGTCTTGGTACGAGCTTGCACATCTCCTTCACCAAGGTGCTTCTTCAATTTTTCGTACAGGCAGGAGTCTGAGTAGTAGGATTCAACCCCTTTGAAGGGATCGATATCAGTAAATTATGTCCTCACGAAGCGTGCTTGTCGACATATTTGAAGCATTGATGCAGCGTGGAAGCACGATCATGTAATCGTGTATCCAAGGGCGCCCCAAGAGGATGTTGTAAGAAGTGTCGGCATCTATGACGTAGCAGGTGACTTCTGATTGGAGATCGCCAATCTGACACTTCAGACGAATCTTTCCAATTGGGTAGCTCCTGCCCGAATTGAAACCACTGATGGCGGTGCTTGTAGGCGTCAGGCAATGCATCGGAATACGAAGATGATGTAACAAACCCTTCGGAATGATGCTTATAGAAGACCCAGGATCAATGTGCATCCGATCCACCTTTACGTCGTCGATGTATCCAGTGTAGTATAATGGGCGATCGTACAGGTTGGTCTTGATGAGCATGTCCTATGGAGTGAAGACGATATTGGGCATCGCTCCTGTACATGCGCTGTCTTGGAGATCTGCAGGCTGGTTTTCTCCCGTGAGGTTGACCTGAGCCAAGTATGCGTCGGCATTTTGAAGTGCATCGCTCAAAGCCGTGCGAACATCTTTTGAGAGTCTCAAAGCTCATATAATAACAACTTAGCTGGCGTGTTGGCCAATTGTGCCAAGATGTCAAAGTTGTATGGCTTCTCCAGCCCCTGCGGTACCTCTTTTCGAAGGGATTTGTCAAAGCGAGTCTCCTTGGCCTAGGCTTGTCGGTCGTCGGAGGCTGAGCCGGTCCCGGAGCATCATTTGTAGTGGACTGATGATCTTCAGTCGAGTTATCAGCCACAGGTTGGGATTGTGCCCCAGATCGGGTAACGACGGCTGTAGCTTCTTCGATATCGGCCGAGACTGTGGGCAGGATCTGACTTTTCCATTTTCTTCTTGCAAAATGAAGATGGTGTGGGCTGAGTCACTTCTGATACCAAGTCTGGATGGACCCACATGACCTCCCCTCGTGATGTGGTGAGGGGTACCAAACCAGCAACCTGTTCTCGGGGAGGTGGAAGATTAGCAATCTCCATTATTGCCAGAGGGATGGGGACCACACCGTCTTGAGTCTCCATCGGAGGGAAGCTACCAAATTATACTGACACCATGTTGGCTGCCACAGTTACCTCCTCGAAGTCGATGGCCAGAGCATTCGAGTCGATGAGGTTTTGGATGTACCGTTTTAATTGGAAGCAGTCATGTGTAGCATGATGGACGTAGCGGTAGTAATGGCAGTATTTCGGGTTCTCCATTTTTGCCGACCGAGGTTCCCGTCTTGGTGGAGGAAGCTGAATTTGTCTCCTTGTATGAGCATGTCCAAGATAGGCTTGACGTGGCCGTCTTCGAAGGAGTAAGTGATTATAGCCATTGTTTGTCTGCCGATTTTGACTCAGGTTTCTGGGCTGTATCGGCCACCATAGCCTGCTTCCCCTTGTTGTCGTGTGTTGGTGGAGCTACCCCCATTGTTGGTGTTGGCGTTGGGACGCTTGCCCTTGTCCTCCCCTTCTGAGATGTGTAATCCCAGTTGGCGGGCCTTCTTCAACCATTCTTCGGTACTTGTGGCACTGATGATAAATGCCTTCCAGTCTTGAATTGACTCTCGCCCATCCAGAGACTGATTGTTGGGAGCAATCTCTTTTGGAAAATTTTAATCAAGGAGGAATCCGAGTTTCCTGAGGGCAGCTTCATCGCGGTTTGGCGAAACCGCTCAATATAGTTCCTTGTCAGCTCTTTCTCCCTTGAATGACGTCTATGAGGGTGGACATCGTGATGTCCTGCCCTACCTCGTAGAATCTCTCCAAGAACATGCGCTTGAAACCGACGAAGGAGTGGATGCAGTGGTCTGGCAGGTTGCGGTACCAGTCGAAGGCGACTCCTTCCAATGCCCCAATGAATAATCGTGTGAGGATAGCATCATCATGGGACAAATGGTCGGTGGTAACCTCGAGTAAGTGATGTACCGACTTGCTGAGGTCTTGCCATCATACGGGTTGATATTGAACGCTTATATCCTGGTGGGAATGGAACATCCCTCCATTCAGCAGGGTATGGTTGCCGTATTCTGAGGTCTTGAGAGTTTTTCGGGCGTGAAACATGGCTCGGAGCTCTGGACCTCTCTTCTTGCTTCCCTGGCATCATCTGCAACGGTGGGAGTCGTTATTTCAGGAAGATTATTACCCGGGTTGGTGCCGCTGAGTTTGAGTCCGCATTGACCGTGGGACCCGTGCTTGTTTGGCCAGGCATCCCTCCTTACAGAGTTGGAAGAGCCGCTTTGATTTCATCTACAGACTTGACCAAGGCCTGTAGTATAGCCTCCAGAGTGTCGATGCGTTGGCGATCACTGGAACCACCTTGATTGCTGTCTGTCATGAACACCGTCCTTAAATGAGGAGTGATGGAAGGAACGGAGGAGGATGTGCCCTCCGAGTCATACCATGTACCGAAAAGTCATCGGAGTATGTGGGAATGTTCTCTTCGGGTTCGTACTCGGAGGGAATAGTACCCCCAGCTTCAGAGCTTGCTTCATCTTGAGAGTCATGGATGTCCTCGAGGACATCAGCACCTGTTGTACCTGATGGGAGAGTTGTCTCCCCGGGCTCGTCTCCTTGGAACATCGGATTATCGTGGATGTTCGGAGGAGTGCTACCCCCAGTTCCCACGACCCCAGTGATGTGGATGACGAATCTCCTTGCAGCAGATTTCGTCTTTGAACGGGTGCCTTGGAAAACTCCGGTGATGGACAACCGTTTAGAGGAAAGTCTCTTAGCTGTAGTGGTTGATGTCTTTGGGCTGGAGATGCTTGTCTTCTTCCTCTCCCTCGGCGGGGATTTTCTGAGTAGAGTTGCAGGCGACAACAGGAGGCGCCTCGTCCTCTGAGCTTGGTCGTTGCAGTCTTTGGAAGACGGACCGCAGGTCTTCTTGCACCATTGCGTTGTTGCAACAGCAGTTGACAATGATTTGGGTGGAGTGACGTCCGTGAGAGGACTCTTTGTACCCTGGGGCACCTTCTCTTTCTTGCGTTTGTGGAGGATGGCCTCACGCAAGTCAGATGGATCCGGATCGACCATGTTTGCTCCCTGGATTTCGGAAGACTTTTGGGAACCTCCCTGTCCGTTTGCCGCCGGGGGCTGGACTCGAGTGGTTCTGTACAACTTCTCATCAGAGGCTCGCATAACAGTACACAGGACGCTCGGATGGTCAGAGGTCGGATCAACGGACCGAGCTTGCCGAGCTCGTGCTGCCTTAGACTTCTTCACTCTAGTGCGTAAGGACACATAGTAGGAAGAGTCTAAGTGGTGCTGGAGAGAATCAGACATGTCTTCTTGGGAGCACAGAAGATCAGGACATAGGTGAGGCGATCGAAGACGGAGCCACGTGGAGTAGGCGTCATGCGGCTGGAATCAGCAATCCTTATGCGGCTGGCAGTCGTAGCCGCATGGGTCTTCTCCATGCGGCTGGAAACCCTGGCCGCATGAGTGTTCTCCATGCGGCTGGAAATCCTGGCCACATGAGTACTATGCTTTTGGCCAGCAGTTTCAGCCGCATGGTCATTATTCATGCGGCTGGCAATCTTGACCGCATGGGTCCTCGCTTTGCGGCTAATGCCCTTGTTTGGTTTCTTTCTGGAGCCCATAGAATCGCTCTTTGCCCCTACAAGTCCAGCATCGTAGTACTTTCCTCTGCCGGACTTGGGGACAGCAGAGTCTTCTATGGCTTGAAGTGGGGCGCGCGAGAATCGCCTTCCCGTCTTAGGTAGCAGAGAGTACTCCATCGAGGGCCTGGGGAGGAGCAAACAATTTTGGCCTCCACTCTTTGCGAGCCTTTGTGGTGCGGTGCGCTTCTGGACCGGGCCAGCGCTCCCTTCGGAGAGCATCTCTTCGAACGCCTGTTGGTCGAAGCGGACGATCATCTTCTGTTGCGTGGAGCCAAGTTTGGCTGCATTCGATTGTGTCACCAACTCCTCGGTCGTAGAGAAGTTTGTCCCAGCAGAGTCGCCATCGTGTTTGCCATAAAATATAAAAGAGCAGAACAATTATCGGAGGACTGGACTTTTACTTCACGTTACAAACTCGCTTGTACAAAGAAAGCCTAGGGACAAAAACCTAGGTACAGCAATCTAAGTACAATTGTTTATTTTAGATTCTGGGGGATGACGATAGAGGCTCGGGAAGGCGACAGCAGCCCTGCCTTACTCTTGGACGATCGGTAAGCAGCCTTGGCTCCAGAAGATTGCTTGGCGTTGAAGAAATACTCTCTTTGCTCTCTCTCTCTCTCTGTTTCTCTCCAAGTCTTTTGATGCTCTCTGATCTCTAAAAAGCCGGGTCTCTCCTGCAAGGGAATGGCACCTTACTATTTATAATAAGGGTAATGCAATCATTAGGGTTTGCAATGATTCCCCTTAGAATGGCGGCGGCCTGTTGATTGATCGATCTGGGCCATTAATCTTGAATGTGATGAATCTGGGCCAGTCAATGTAGATTGCACCAAATCCCATCAGTAATTAATGCTGATTGGATGAATCTCCGTGATGATGATTTGCAGAATCTGAATGAATAAGTTTAATTCATTCTCCTGCCACGTGTCCCAAATTATTGGGATTTGACCCAATCCTTGATTGTAGTAAATCTGGGCAATTGATTGGCTTTATGACACGTGTCCTGGGAGTCACTGAGGGGATCTGAGCTGCATGAAGATTGAGCCGCATAAGGATGGAGCCGCATACGACTGGCCACGTGTCAGGGTTGTTTGGGGAGTGGCCCCCGAACCTTCGAACCATATGATGGGTAGTGAGCCGCATGGAGATGATCCTTGCGAGCCGCATGGGGAGGCCTCTGCTTGAGCCGCATGGAGATGCCTCTGCTTGAGCCGCATGGAGGGGGCCTCCGATTGAGCCATAAGACTGTTTCGGCCTGAACTGCATAGGGCAGCGTCAACCTGAGCCGCATAGGGGGGTCTTTGCTTGGGCCGCATATGAATATCCACGTGTCTATGCTACGCAACTTTTTCTGAATCTTAGAGGATTGTGTCAGAGATCTCCTTTGTTTCCCGAGGATTCTGTCATTATGACAGAGTCATAATTACCTCTTTATGTCAGGGCTGTCACTTCGTCAGGGCTGTCAGTCGTCAAAGTAATTAATGCAGGAGGGGAGAACTGTTTTTGTAAGCCACGTGTCTTCTGAGCCGCATGAAATGTCTCGAGCCGCATAGTCCCTTGTGCCGTATGACTCTCTGAGCCACATGGGCTTTCTGGCCGCATGGGGTTTCCTGGCCGCATGGATCTTTTTTATTATTATTTTCCATGCTTCTACAATTCGACATACAATTGAGTTGATTCAAAAAGATTTGGAAAGCTAAGACAATGATCTACAACTTTTATATTTTGCGTTTTTCGGAATTCAGACTGCATCTTAAACGAAATCAGTCTTGAAGTTAAGTCAAATATGCTGAACCTGTAACGCCCCAGTCCCATAATACGCAGGACTAGGAACGTAGACATGCCAGCTGTATTCATACGAAGTACATGGGCCTCGTATGGATACATAAGCTGTAAAATACAGTAGAACCATAACTAATCTCATCCACAAGAATAAAAGATATCATATAATCAACTATGAATTATCTTGGTACAATATGTTGGGCGGAGACAAATCCACTACCAACAAGTAAAGGAAAAATACATGAGAAAAGTAATGAGTTTGGCGAGCGAAGCGAAGACGATCCAAGTGCAATCATCATCGAAGAAATAGAGAGGACCACGGCTAGAGCTAGAATACCTGCGAAAGACAAGAGCACACACCTGGCGAGATAACCAGGTCCTCAGAGGGACGTAACAAGACACATAATATCATGCCATATAAACTGAATAAATATTACTCAAATAAATAAGTCAATCGAATTATAACATGGTCCAATACGCACCTATTGAACGAGCGTACCATCCCCCAACCAAACAAGGACAGGAGATGGTAAACTAATTCACGGTGACGTATCTTTCCATGTTATGAATCCAATATGGTATCCGGACCCCAACAAGGTTCAATACCTTCTCATCGAAGTAGTAAGTCACACCTACAACCAAACAAGGACAAGATGTGACAAACTAATCCGCGACAAGTTATTGTTCCAAGCCACGGTCAGATACAAGTACCCAAACCAAAAGTACTCGTACCTAACGGATAAATGTGCCTAACCGTTCTAAGTGAAATATAGTTAAGAACAATCCTTCCTACGCATGGGCCCTGGCTGAATAGGATCGGCATAGTCCCCCCTTGGGCACCAGAGGCCCCATCAGTAAGAGCATAACGTTCCGCAGAACGTCAGTGGCCGTCAGTAATCATGGGTAATCTGACCCGCGTCTCCGGCGGAGCTCACGGGTTACAAAAGAAGTGCATCGAAGCCCATACGCTAAGGAATTGTCCTTCCCGCCCAATGCCTACTATGTTGTATCCACAACAATAAACCTCTATAACCGCTAAGTCAAACTAGCATGCAATTCTATTAGCGGTTATTCCTATCGCACGGTTTGTACGTACCGGTGGCCAGCCAGTCACGCATGTCCGTGTTCTACATGCGACACACAACTTCGTGTTACAACGTGTCAAGGCCAATGAATGCAACACACAAGGTGGTCCCTTAAATCTAGGTTTAATGTGTAAGAAAATAATACATAGCAGGAAATATAAATGAACAGTAAGTTCTAACAGGTTATGCCATGTATCATAGTTTATTTTGCATAAAAAAATAAATAAGCATGAATATGAGCTAAAATAAATAAACAGCAAATGGCAAGGTGTCTTGCCTGGTAGGACGCCTGATGTGCTGCAATGATCAAGCTGGCATGGATTTATGACTTCGGTGTAACAAATATGCAAGGTGACCTCTGATAGTGGCACGGACAGTTCCATTGGGTCCAGAAGGGTCAAATTAATTAGGGTGGACATAAGGTAGTCTAAAATTGGCGAGAGAATAGGAATAATGGGATTAGTATGGTAAAGAGTCGATAGTCGAAGGGTTTGTGAAAGTAATATATATACTATTTTAGAAAAAATATAGTTAATGCTTGAAGCTATATTTTATAGTGAAAAATAATTTTAGATAAATGCATACTTGAAAAATAGAAATCGTTTTTGGTTAAACCCTAAATTTGTCAAAATAAAATTATAGGCAGAAAACTATATTTTTATTGGCAAAATAATTTAGACAAATCTTTTGAAAATATTAGAAAATCGTTTTATAATTTAAAAACTATATTTTCACGGGTCAAAATATTTCTTTAATAATCTAGAAATTTTATTTAAAATTTTGAAACCATATTTTGAAATATAAGCCAAACCAAATATAATATTTATATAACCATATACCTATATTTTTACAAAATAATTTGAAAAGATTATTATACCCAATTACGCAAAAATTAGTTATTTATAGTAACTAATAATAACATAATCTTAGTTACCAAAAGTATAATAATAATAGTTGAAGTAGTGAAATAAAACACAGCAACCTTCTACAATAATACTAATGAAATTATTTACAACCATATACATACTAATAATATAAATAGTCTATACACAAATTATTATGCAGTTATGCAAAATTTGTAACCCAGATTTTAGAACTGATAATAATCATAATAATAATAAATATAATAATAACAATAATCATAATGATTAACAAAACAAAAGAAAAGAAAGAAGAAAAAAATAAATGAAAAAAAAATAATAAAAAGAAGAAGTTGGTTCTCCTCTTTCGAGGTACACTACATCCTCAAAAACTCTTCAGTACAAACAAACAAAAAAGCAAATGGAGAGAGATTAGAGAGAGGGAGATGCGGAGAGGGCCGGAGAGCAGGGCGGCGGTCGGGCTTGGCATCGAGGCGGAGGTGGCAGAGTGGGGTTTCGGGAGAGGCGCTCGGCGGAGGACGCGTCCAGGCGGTGGCGCGCTGGAGGCGAGGGGGCTCGCATGGGGAGGTGGAGCGGCGGAAGAGGAAGAGGGTGGCGGAGGCAGGGCACGGCGGACGGTACGGCGAGGGGAGGAGTTCGAGGTTCCATCGTAGGGTTTTGCGACGGAGGCGGGGAGCTCGCCACACGCCATGGTTTTTGATCGCGCGGCGGCGACGCAAGGTTTGGGGAGAGGGTTTCCGGCGGCGGACGTCGCGCGTTCACCGGCAGAGTGAGGGGGGAGTGACACGGCGTCGGGCGGCTGGAAGGTCGCGCAGGGGCACGCAACGGCGGAGGGATTGGAGGACACGGGTCAGAGGTCGGCGGCACTGGCGCTGGGCAAGAGGGCTCCGGTCGGAAAGCTCGGCGTGGAACGGCCAGGGTCTGGAAGCGTCGTGGGAAGATGTGACGGGGTGGCGGCTCTGGACTCGGCTGACGGGAGGGGCGCGACCGCGGCTTGCACGTGGCGGCCGAAGTGGGAAACGCTGTGCCGGTGGCCGGAGCACCGTCGGGACATGTGGGGTCTGATGGCGCGGGACATGTCAAGCGGTTGCGACACAGATGGTGGCGGACTCACATGGCCGGGCGGCAGCTCCGGCCGGCGGAGATAGGTTAGGTGATGGTGTGTCTTTTTCTTTTGTAATTTTTGTGTGGATTATGGTCATGTTTGGGGATTGGCCGTGGTGGTGGTGTCAGCGGTATACTGTGGTGGTGGCTGGGTTTGGCCGAGGCTTGGTCGGGTTGGCCGGGACGGTAGGAGGCGAGGTGGCGATGGCTGGGTTAGGGATTTTGTGGCACCGGTGATTGGCGTTGGGTTGACAGGGTTCAGACGGGGTCGGGCTGCACTAGGATTGACGGGCGGTGTAGAGGCGGGGTGCTGTGACAGGAGACAGGGGTCGACTGTGGCAGTGGTGGCGAACGGAAGATGGAGACGGTGGCTGACAGAGGGCTGAGGGTTTGTGTAGGATTAGGTTTAGAAATCGTGTCCAAGTGTCGGACACGGAGATTAGGTTGGAAAGAATTTGGTGTACGTGTCCGGTATGTCGGACACGAAGAAGACGATGTACATATAAAATATGGATAGTGGAAGACACCCGGGGTCGGACCCGAGGCACGGCTGACACGAGGATGGATGGAACACCGACATGAGGCACGTCTATTTGTGGGGAATAATTTATAGAGAATAATTGTGGAGAAATAATGGATGAGTACCTGCCTATTTATAGGATGTGGGAATTCCCATTTGGATAGGATTAGAATTTATTTAGAACCCCAATAGATAATTCAATCTATAAATTTAAATTAATTCAATAAATCCAAATCCAAATCAAATCAAAATCCAATTTAAATCTAATTAAATTTTTAGTTTAAAATCAAATAGGATAAATCAAATTTCAAATATTTAACTATTTAAATAAATCCTATAAATTCAAATCAAGATTTAAATTGTCACAATAATTTCGAAATATTTTTCCAAAATACTAATAATAATAATTTTGAAAATACATTATTATTTACAAATAAACTCAATAAATATTTATGAAATACATATGTATACGCGAATAATATTATTTATATTAATAACTGTTTTTATGAAAGACTTTTTATAAATAATAATAAATAATAATTTGGAAACTTTGGTACGATAACAAAATAATTATTATGTATATTATTTGAAACTATAAAAAAATAGAAAATATTTTTCTAAAATATGTACGCTCACAATATTCGCACTCGTCGAGCAAATTCAAAAAAATGAACTTTCGCGCATGACGTACAATACGACTATGCGACGTACAAATAAGATTTTAAATCAGTACCAAATTTAATAAAATAAACAAATAGTAGAAATTTAGGAGTTTTAACATCCTACCCAACTTAAAAAAAATTCGTCCTCGAAATTAAGAATTAGTAGGGGGTGAGAAGACACAAGGGGGTATCGATGGGAAACAATTGATAACAAAATCATGCCATAAGAAATCGTGATCTAGATCATAGATAAAATAATACGGTATGGTCATACTCGATAGGAAGGCTAGAGGAAGTTCTAGTATAATGTCTTCTTCCTTCTAAAATAGGTGAAGGCGAAAGCAATAAGGAGTTCGAAGGAGGCGTTATCGAATACGAATACGTGGTTCAAAGGCGACCGAATAATTCAAAAGGAGTTTCCAAGGCAGTCGCGGATGGGACTCTAGAGGGCAAGTTTAGCTATGTCTCCATCCACGTAGAACGATAGATAAAAGCGAACCAAAGTGCACTAGGTTGATCAGACCATCATGCACCGGTTCTGAGTAGACAATACGTTAGCGGAGGCCTCCAATAACATATGTCATGAACAAGCTTGATAAAGAATTGTGCTTGCAAAAACTAGGCTACATTAGCATCATTAGTCTAGATAGTAAAAATATAGGCACGTGAGATTAAGATTGAAATAGAGTAGAATTAGTTCAAACTCCTTAAGACTCTAAGTTGTATCCTATGTTGGTCTCTATACAGTTGTCCTATTGTCTTCTTGTCCAAGTCCTTGGTTGGCTAGATAGGTTAGGGTCCTCTAAATTCTAAAATTTAAGTAAACTTGCTAATATAGGTCACAAGGACAAAGGGGTTGCTAGGTCATAAGGCATTCTACCTAACTTAAAAATTAAACTAATGGTATTTTGGGGACAAAAGTAACACGTCTAACTAGTAGGGGTCACCTTCCTAACCTCTAGCAAGCACAAAGAGGATAAGAATAATGATAGAAGGAATCAAGCAAGATGCAATCGATGAGACGAATGGTAGTTCGAATATAGAATCGAGGAAAGAAGTCAAGTATGTGAATGAGATCCTAGACTTCTAATCCTATTCGCAGGCTTGCTTGGTACGGTAAAGTAACCAAACAATTTATCTTGACCTGCATGGGCCACCATAAAAACATGTAACGCCCCAGTCCCATAATACGTAGGACTAGGAACGTAGACATGCCAGCAGTATTCATACGAAGTACATGGGCCTCGTATGGATACATAAGCTGTAAAATGCAGTAGAACCATAACTAATCTCATCCACAAGAATAAAAGATATCATATAATCAACTATGAATTGTCTTGGTAATATGTTGGGCGGAGACAAATCCACTACCAACAAGTAAAGGAAAAATACATGAGAAAAGTAATGAGTTTGGCGAGCGAAGCGAAGACGATCCAAGTGCAATCATCCTCGAAAAAATAGAGAGGACCATGGCTAGAGCTAGAATACCTGCGAAAGACAAGAGCACACACCTGGCGAGATAACCAGGTCCTCAGAGGGACGTAACAAGACACATAATATCTTGCCATATAAACTGAATAAATATTGCTCAAATAAATAAGTCAATCGAATTATAACATAGTCCAATACGCACCTATTGAACGAGCGTACCATCCCCCCAACCAAACAAGGACAAGAGATGGTAAACTAATTCACGGTGACGTATCTTTCCATGCTATGAATCCAATATAGTATCCGGACCCCAACAAGGTTCAATACCTTCTCATCGAAGTAGTAAGTCACACCTACAACCAAACAAGGACAAGATGTGACGATCTAATCCGCGATAAGTTATTGTTCCAAGCTACGGTCAGATACAAGTACCCAAACCAAAAGTACTCGTACCTAACGGATAAAGGTGCCTAACCGTTCTAAGTGAAATGTAGTTAAGAACAATCCTTTCTACGCATGGGCCCTGGCTGAATAGGATCGGCATAGTCCCCCCTTGGGCACCAGAGGCCCCATCAGTAAGAGCATAACGTTTCGCAGAACGTCAGTGGCCGTCAGTAATCATGGGTAATCTGACCCGCGTCTCCGGCGGAGCTCACGGGTTACAAAAGAAAAGTGCATCGAAGCCCATACGCTAAGGAATTGTCCTCCCCGCCCAATGCCTACTATCTTGTATCCACAATAAACCTCTATAACCGCTAAGTCAAACTAGCATACAATTCTATTAGCAGTTATTCCTATCGCACGGCTTGTACGTACCGGTGGCCAGCCAGTCACGTATGTCGGTGTTCTACATGCGACACACAACTTCGTGTTACAATGTGTCAAGGCCAATGAATGCAAACACAAGGTGGTCCCTTAAATCTAGGTTTAATGTGTAAGAAAATAATACATAGCAGGAAATATAAATGAACAGTAAGTTCTAACAGGTTATGCCATGTATCATAGTTTATTTTACATAAAGAAAATAATAATGCATGAATATGAGCTAAAATAAATAAACAGCAAATGGCAAGGTGTCTTGCCTGGTAGGACGCCTGATGTGCTGCAATGATCAAGCTCGCATGGAGCTATGACTTTGGTGCAACAACTATGCAAGGTGACCTCTGATGGTGGCACGGATAGTTCCATTAGGTCCAGAAGGGTCAAATTAGTTAGGGTGGACATAAGGTAGTCTAAAATTGGCGAGAGAATAGGAATAATGGGATTGGTATGGTCAAGAGTCGATAGTCGAAGGGTTTGTGAAAGTAATATATACTATTTTAGAAAAAAATAGTTATAATGCTTGAAGCTATTTTTATAGTGAAAAATAATTTTAGATAAATGCATACCTGAAAAATAGAAATCGTTTTAGGCTAAACCCTAAATTTGTCAAAATAAAATTATAGGCAGAAAACTATATTTTATTGGCAAAATAATTTAGACAAATCTTTTGAAAATATTAGAAAATCGTTTTATAATTTGAAAACTATATTTTCACGGGTCAAAATATTTCTTTAATAATCTAGAAATTTTATTTAAAATTTTGAAACCATATTTTGAAATATAAGTCAAACCAAATATAATATTATATAACCATATACCTATATTTTACAAAATAATTTGAAAAGATTATTATACCCAATTACGCAAAAATCAGTTATTTATAGTAACTAATAATAACATAATCTTAGTTACCAAAAGTATAATAATAATAATAATAATAGTTGAAGTAGTGAAATGAAAACACAGCAACTTTCTACAATAATACTAATAAAATTATTACAACCATGTACATACTAATAATATAAAATAATATACACAAATTATTATGCAGTTATGCAAAATTTGTAACCCTAGATTTTAGAACTGATAATAATCATAATAATAATAATAAATATAATAATAACAATAATCATAATAATTAACAAAACAAAAGAAAAGAAAGAAGAAAAAAAATAAATGAAAAAAATAATAATAATAAAAAGAAGAAGCTGGTTCTCCTCTTTCGAGGAGAACAATTCTTCAGTACACTACATCCTCAAAAACTCTTCACTACAAACAAAAAAAAGCAAATGGGAGAGAGATTAGAGAGAAGGAGATGCGAAGAGGGCCGGAGAGCAGGGCGGCGGTCGGGCTTGGCGTCGAGGCGGAGGTGGCAGAGAGGGGTTTCGGGAGAGGCGCTCGGCGGAGGACGCGTCCAGGCGGTGGCGCGCTGGAGGCAAGGGGGCGCGCGTGGGGAGGTAGAGCGGCGGAAGAGGAAGAGGGTGGCGGAGGCAAGGCACGACGGACGGCACGACGAGGGAGGAGTTCGGGGTTCCGCTATGGGGTTTCACGACGGAGGGGGGAGCTCGCCACACGCCAGGATTTTTGACCGCGTGGCGACGACGGAAGGTTTGGGGAGAGGGTTTCCGGCGGCGGACGCGCGTTCACCGGCGGCGAGTGAGGGGGAGTGTCGCGGCGCCGGGCGGCTGAGAGGTCGTGCAGCGGCACGCAGCGGCGGGGGGATTGGAGGACACGGGTCGGAGGTCGTCGGCGCTGGCCTCTGGGCAAGAGGGCTCCAGTCGGGAAAGCTCGGGGAGGAACGGCCAGGGTCTGGAAGCGTCGCGGAAAGATGTGACGGGGTGGCGGCTCTGGACTCGGCTGTAGGGAGGGGTGCGGCCGCGGCTTGTGCGTGGCGGCCGAAGAGAGAAACGCTACACGGTGGCCAGAGCACCGTCGAAACATGTGGGGTCTAATGGCGCCGGACATGTCAAGCGGTTGCGACACAGATGGTAGCGGACTCGCGTGGCCGGGCGGCAGCTCCGGCCGGCGGAGATAGGTAGGTAAGGTGGTGGTGCTCTTTTTTTTGTAATTTTTGTGTGGATTATGGTCGTATTTGGGGATTGGTCGTGGTAGTGGTGTCAGCGGTATACTGTAGTGGTGGCTGGGTTTGGCCGAGGCTTGGTCGGGTTGGCCGGGACGGTAGGAGGCGAGGTGGCGATGGCTGGGTTAGGGATTTTGTGGCACCGGTGATTGGCGCCGGGTTGACCGGGTTCAGACGGGGTCGGGCTACACTAGGATTGACGGGCGGTGTGGAGACGGGGTGCTGTGACAGGAGACGGGGGCGACGGTGGCAGTGGTAGCGAACGAAAGATGGAGACGGTGGCTGACAGAGGGCTGAAGGTTTGTGTAGGATTAGGTTTAGGAATCGTGTCCAAGTGTCGGACACGGAGATTAGGTTGGAAAGAATTTGGTGTACGTGTCCGGTATGTCGGACACAAAGAAGACGATGTACATGTAAAAATATGGATAGTGGAAGACACCCGGGGTCGGACCGAGGCACGGCTGACACGAGGATGGATGGAACATCGACACGAGGTACGCCTATTTGTGGGGAATAATTTATGGAGAATAATTATGGAAAATAATGGATGAGTACCTGCCTATTTATAGGATGTGGGAATTCCCATTTGGATAGGATTAGAATTTATTTAGAACCCCAATAGATAATTCAATCTATAAATTTAAATTAATTCAATAAATCCAAATCAAAATCCAATTTAAATCTAATTAAATTTTTAGTTTAAAATCAAATGGGATAAATCAAATTTCAAATATTTAACTATTTAAATAAATCCTATAAATTCAAATCAAGATTTAAATTGTCACAATAATTTCAAAATATTTTTTCCAAAAACTAATAATAATAATTTCAAAAATACATTATTATTTACAAATAAACTCAATATTTATGAAATACATATGTATACGCGAATAATATTATTTATTATTAATAACTTTTTACGAAAGACTTTTTATAAATAATAAATAAATAATAATTTGGAAACTTTGGTACGATAACAAAATAATTATTATGTATATTATTTTGAAACTATAAAAAAAATAGAAAATATTTTTCTAAAATATGTACGCTCGCACATATTCGCACTCGTCGAGCAAATTTAAAAAAATAAACTTTCGCGCATGACGTACAATACGACTATGCGACGTACAAATAAGATTTTAAATCAGTACCAAATTTAATAAAATAAAAAAAATAGTAGAAATTTAGGGATTTTACAGAACCAAAATATAAGCTAAAATAACTATTTTCTACTTGTTCTATGACTTTGTTTTTATTTGAGAAGTTTTAACTATTAGAGGATTGTGGGGAGATATTTTGGGGTTCAAACAACAAATTTTGAGTGCATAGAAGGGGTAGAAATCATAAGAAAAAGAAGAACCACAACACACCACTCTTCTCCTTCTTCTCCTACCTCTCTTGTGAAGTACCATGAACATGTGTGGCTAAAGTCCTGTTGGTCAAAGGAAACGGAAGCCTCAGAATCAACAAAATTTTGTGAGATCTAATTTGTGTTTATATGTTTGACTTGTGCTTTGAGTATCAAATGTTTTATTATGCATATTCTCATGATTGTTTATTTAATTACTAGGATACATACTAGTGTATTATTCTTGAAAATCTAACACTAAATTAGATATCAGTGTTATTCTATTCCGTATTGCTTTTTGTAATGAAATAATTTTTAGTTTCTTAGCAAAAAAATCTTTAACTGGACATGGCGACCAAGTCTCAACAATTTGGCACTTGGCTAGATCTTCCATCTAGGCATGCAAATGAGATAAATGTTTCTTCTCTTGAACAACAAATAGATGTTTAACTTCTCTTGTTCATCAGAACATTTTGAGAATCTGTCATCTTGCCTTGCACGAGTGCAACTCCAGACTCGTGCGGCATCACGCCCCAAGCGAGGACGATTGATTCAGGTGAAATCGATACGAGGACGAGCGATTTCCTGCATTGGGGCGTGACAGAGGTTAGGTCTTCGATGATGGCAAGGTCCATTATAAATGAAAGGGACCACGTGTATAGATCCTTCCAACCCTCTTTCTAGGCAGCTGTATGTGATTCCCCTTATGTTCACATGCCCCATTCGTCGACGTTGACGGAGGTTGAGGTACTCTAGAGGGCGAAAGAGCCAAAATTGGTAATGAGTAGATGCACTATAATCATTATGCCAAATGATATGGCTTGCTCGGTTGTTGAACGTGAGACCAGATTTCTCCTTTACGTCCTTGGAGATGAGCTATAAGCTCCGCTCCACACGGTGCATTATGCTGACTCGTTGACTCGAAGAGTTACGTTGACCCAAATATGTATCAATGTGAATCGATGCAAAGAGTTATGTTGACCCGAGGAATGCATCGAGTAAGTTCGATGCAAGTGTTAAGTTGGCTCGAGAGAAAGCATTGAGTCGGTTCGAAGATTCTAAGAAATCGAATCGATGCAACGCACATGTCCGATTCGAACGATTATTCATTTTAGTTAGTTTGTGTGCAGGCTATACATTTACACTAAATATAATAGGTCAATATTTTGCCTTATTTGCAATAGTGTCCGTAAAACCAAATAACCGCCTCACAACGGACTGAGACATAGGCACAGTAAGCCAAATCGATCGGATAATTCAACGAAGCACAAAGTGCTTGAATGGCTAAGTCAGAAGAGTAGGCTGTGCAACAAAGTTATAAAATCGAGCCGCATCGGTTCGGCAAAACGATAAGACGTATCGGCTTAAGGTTAGAGGACTTTGACCCTTCTTTCATACTCTTTCATGCCTAAGTAAAATATATCATTGTATGCTAAGTTAACCTATCGATACCACGGTCGTGGCTCGATCGAGAGATGAATGCATGTCGAACACTAGATAGAACAATTAAAATAAAACGTACATCAAATGTACGAGTCGCTATTGAACATTGAATATCGCAAAGGCGAACGCCTCGGTGCGCAAGCCATAAGAACATAGGATAACTGTATCGACAAGTGCCTCAGCACGAGTCGTTCGTGCCTTCACACAAGAGTTAGAAAGCAAGCACATTGAAAGACTATTGAGGCGAGTGCCCTAGTGCACGAGCCATAAACATTGAACACAGGTATAAAACATGGAAATACGGTATCGAGGCATGCATCGCATGCACGACTCAAAGAATAGAGAACAATTGTGTCGAAGCGTGTGTACGTGCACGAGAATCATAAAAGATGGCTTCGTTGCGAAGAGAAAAGTTGTGGCATGATATGACAGAACTGTCGAATGTGGCATGGTGCTTCGAAATGTCGGGTCCTTCGGGTCGTTCATTTGACGAACATTGAATTGGGACATGGTGCCATAGAACATTGAAACGAAGAAATAAAATCGTACAAAGAATGAGGACATAAAAAGAGTGAGAACATTGAAAAAAAAGAGAAATGTAAGACAATATGAAGTCTGAGTTTTGGACTCAAGACTGTGTTTGGTTGTTTGAGTAAGACGCACGTTGCATGGTCAAATGGACTTGAGATATTGCCCATGCGTGGGTGTGGTAATTTCCCTCGAATGAGTTAAATGCTGGGGCCGGGACCGTTCTGTAAAACCCTAAATTTCTACTATTTTTTAAATAAATTTGGTATTGATTTTTTTATTTTATTTTGTATTTGTACGTCGCATAGTTGCATTGTACGTCGTGCGCAAAATTTGCTTTTCATAATTGTTCGACGAGTGCGAATATGTGCGAGCGTACATATTTTTAGAAAACTTTTTTTCTATTTGTATTGTTCAAAATAATATATTAATAATTGTTTGTATTTGTATTTTACTTAAAGTTGTGAAAAGTATCGTATCGGGATGGCCAAAACTTATTACTTTTATTTATTTTAAAAGGCTATCTTATTTAATAGTGGTAATTTAGAAAACTATTTTTATGCAAATATTCTTACATATGAGGTACATGAATTTGAATTCATAATATAATTCCATTTTCAAAATTTATTAATATTAATATTTTATTATTCAAAAAGATATTTAAAAATATTATTATTTTTAAAATTATTATTATTAGTATTTTTGGAAAATATATTTTGAAATTATTATGGCAAGTTAAATCTTTGATTAGAATTTATGGATTTGATTTAAATAGTTTAAATTTAAAGATAGAATTTATATTTAATTTAAGTTTAGATTATCTAGATTTAAATTAGAATTGGATTTGGATTATTATTGATTGAATCGATTAAAATTTGATTTAAATTAAGTAGCGAGTTATCAATTTTTGGGTTTAAATAATCCAAATCCTTATCTTCTAAGGATTACCTCAACCCTATAAATAGGAGAGCCTCCATAAGTTTTTCTCACAAATTTACCACAAAAGTGAGTGCGTCGTGTCGGTGTCCAATCCTTTCCATGTCAGCCGTGATTGGCCTCGGGTCCGACCCCGGGTAACCTTCTTATTCCATTATTTTTACACATACATTTATTTCTCCGTGTCGACAACTCCGACATGATATATCAAATTTCTAACCCTAACCCTAACCCTAATCGCGTCTTGTCCGCTACCATCTCCTTCGTCGTACCCCGACACGGCCACCGTCTCCATCTCTCGTTCACCACCACGCCTCCACGACCAGCGCCACCTCTTCGACCCACGACCTCCAGACCACCAAACCGACACCGTCGCCTTACCCTACTGACCCATCAACAGAAGACACCACCACCTACAATACCGATCCCAGCCATCGAACCAACTCCACGATCGCAGACCTCCACACCAGTATTCTCGTCGTGGACATCATCTCCGACCACCACCCGGACCATTACCGGCGCCACTGCGACCGGTGCCACCCCGCCTCCAAATACCCCAACACCACAAACCACCACCGGCCGCACCGCCATCCTCCACAACTACTTCAGCCGAACCCCTTTCTCCTCCTCGGCCACCACCGATAGCACAACCCCGACCACCAAAACCCCATCACCCCCATGATCATCACCGCCCCGCCGCCGATACGACGGCCATCGGCCGCCACCCTCCACACAACCGCCACTACACACCATCGGTGCAGCCACCACCACCATCATCAACATAGAAAAACAACTAAAAGAAAACCCCCCAAACTAACCTTGCCAGCTCCGATCGACCGCCACCCCAGCGATCCCGCTAAGCCCTCGCATCAGCGTCATGGCCTGCCCTCGTCGCACGACCGCGTCGGCGAGCGAGCGCTCGGTCAAGTTACCCGCCGCCGTCGCCTAGCTCTAGATCAGTGCCTCTTTCCACCGCATGAGCCCCATCCTACGGCCCTCTGTGCGCCCAGCGCCACGACCTGCGCACCGACAACCGCCCGAGTTCCGACGAGAGTCTCCTGATCTCTCCACAACCCCTCTCCTCTCGCTCGCAGCCTCCGGATCCCTTCCTCTTCCACTCCTCCTCTTCACGCGCGTGCGAGCCACCTCCGCCAACATCAGCCCGGCGAGCCCCGCCTGAGCGCTCCCTCTCCCGAGCTCCTTCCTCTCTCCGACCGCAACTCTCTCTCATCTCTTTTCTTTTCTTTTAAAGTTTTTATTTTTTTTCATGACTCCATGTCTCGTACAAAGAGACGAAGGGGGACAGCTGTATAAAATTTGGATTTTATTATTATTATATTATATTACTTTCATTTTTTTATTCTTTTCCCTCCCCCTCTCTTGTGACTCCCCTTCTCTTTCTTGATTTTGCTTCTCCTCGAAAAAGGAGGAAGCAGCATGATGTTGCTATGTATAGTAATAAATATTTCCATATTATTATTATATTATATTATTATTATTATTATTATTATTATTACTATCTTAGTAATTTTATTTATTATATATATATATTTCTGTAACAAAAATATAGTAGTAACTTAACTCTACATATAATTTTAAATTTGGTTCTTAAGCCCTAAACTGATTTTTCTAGATTTTTGAGGTATTTATCTATAAATATTTTGGCTCATAAAAATATTTTTGTTGCAGATTTTCTATTTAATTAAGAAATAGTTTTGACTATAAATTATAATGTAGCCTAAAACGATTTTCTTTTCTAGATTTTCAAGGTAGTTATCTAAAATGTATATTTTTCTATCTAAAGTCGTATCTTTACAAACTTAGAGTTTTTGCCGAAAATGATTTCTTGACTTTAAGTATTTTTAGTATTTTTTCGATAAATATTTTGACTCATGAAAACTAGTTTTTAGGAATTATAAAATTTTCTAAAATTCGTACATATAATATTTATTTATTATTTCTTTGATTTTTCTTCTGACCGTAACCAAGCCCATTATTCCTATCCTCCTGCCAATTATGTCCTTCCTCCTATCGACCCTAACCAATTTGACCGTTCTGGACCCAATGGAACTGTCCGTGCCATCATTAGAGGTCACCATGCATAGTTATTGCACCGAAGTCGCAGTTCGTGCCACCTTGATCATTGCTGTACACCAGGCGTACTACCAAGCAAGACACCTTGTCATTGTTTCTGTTTATTTATTTAGCTCATATTTCATGCATTATTCATTATTTTCTTTATGCAAAATAAACTGTGATACATGGCATAACCTGTTAGAACTTACTGTTCAGTTATTTTCTGCTATGTATTATTTTCTTACACATTAAACCTAGATTTAAGGGACCACCTTGTGTGTTGCATTTATTGGCCTTGACACGTTGTACCACGAATTTGTATGTCGTATGTAGAATACGGACATGCGTGACTGGCTGGCCCCAGTATAAGCCGTAGGATAGGATTAACCGCTAATAGAATTGCATGCTTAGTTTGACTTAGCAGTTTATAGTGGTTTTGTGTTGTGGATACAACATAGTAGGCATTGGACGGGAAGGACAATTTCTTAGCGTATGGGCTTCGATGCACTTTTCCTTGGGACCCCGAAGCTCCGCTGGAGATACGGGATTGATGACCCATGATTACTGACGGCCACTGACGTTCTGCGGAACGTTATGCTCTTATTGATTGGGCCACTGGTGCCCCAAAGGGGGACTATGCCGATCCTATTTTAGCCAGGGCCCATGCGTAGGAAGGATTGTTCTTAACTATATTTTACTTAGAATGGTTAGGCACCTTTATCCGTTAGGTATGAGTACTTTTGGTTTGGGTACTTGTATCTGACCGTGGCTTGGAACAATAACTTGTCACGGATTAGTTCATCACATCTTGTCCTTGTTTGGTTGTAGGTGTGGCTTACTACTTCGATGAGAAGGTATTGAACCTTGTTGGGGTCCGGATACCATATTGGATTCATAGCATGGAAAGATATATCATCGTGAATTAGTTTACCATCTTATGTCCTTGTTTGGTTGGGGGGATGGTACGCTAGTTCAATAGGTGTGTATTGGACCATGTTATATTTTAATTGACTTATTTATTTGAGCAATTTATATTCAGTTATATTGGTATGATATTATGTGTCTTGTTACGTCCCTCTGAGGACCTGGTTATCTCGCTAGGTGTGTGCTCTTGTCTTTTGCAGGTGTTCTAGCTGTGGCCATGTTCGTCACTATTTCTTTGAGGATGATTGTACTTTGATCGTCTTCGCTTCGCTCGCCAAAATCATTCTTTTGTATATCATGTATTTCTTTTCATAGTTGGTAGTGGATTTGTCTCCGCCCAACTACATGTACCAATGACAATTCATAGTTGATTATATGATATTTTTATTCTTATATTTTGTGGATGAGATTAGTTAGTTGTGGTTTACTGCATTTTACAGCTTATGTATCCATACGAGGCCTATGTACGTTGTATGAATACAGCTGGCATGTCTATGTTCCTAGTCCTACGTATTTTGGGACTAGGGCATTACATATTTTTGTGGTGGCCCATGCAGGTCAAGACAAATTGTTTGGTTACTTTACCATACCAAGCAAGCCTGTGAATAGGATTAGAGTCTAGGATCTCATCCACATACTTGACCTCTTTTCTCGATTCCATATTCGAACTACGGTTCGACTCATCGATTGCATCTTGCTTGATTCCTTTTATCATAAATTCTTATCTTCCCTTCGTGCTTGCTAGAGGTTAGACAGATGATCCCTACTAGTTAGACATGACTCTTTTGTCCCAAAACACCATTAGTTTAATTCTTTTAAGTTGGGTAGAATGCCTTATGACCTAGCAACCCCTTTATCCTTGTGACCTATATTAGCAAGTTTACTTAGATTTTAGAATTTAGAGGACCCTAACCCATCTAGCCAACCAAGGACTTGGACAAGAAGACTATAGGACGACTGTATAGAGACCAACACAGGATATGACTTAAAGACTTAAGAAGTTGAACTAATTCTACTTTATTTCAATCTTAATCTCACGTGCCTATATTTTTACTATCTAGACTAATGATGCTAATGTAGCCTAGTTTTTGCAAGCTCAATTCTTTATCAAGCTTGTTCATGACATATATTATTGGAGGCCTCCACTAACGTATTGTCTACTCAGAACCGGTGCATGATGGTCTGATCAACCTAGTGCACTTTGGTTCACTTTTATCTATCGTTCTACATAGATGAGGACATAGTTAAATTTGCCCTCTAGAGTCTCATTCATGACTGCCTTGGCAATCCTTCTTTGAATTACTCACTCGCCTTTGAACCACATATTGGTATACGAAAACATCTTCTTTGGACTCATTGGTTTTCGTCCTTCCACTATTTAGACGAAAGCTCGTACTTGATAGATGGACCCCAGTAATACCTTTAGTTGTCCCACAATCTATTGTTAAGATAGTAACCATTGACCAACTAATGTGACTATATCCTCGCCTTGAACTACCCGTCGATTTCGTATCTATTATCGCAACCTTCTATTTATTCATTGGAACTTGAAAACGATTCCAATAGTTCTCATATTCATGCCCTCAACCTAGACGGCTATTATGCAGTCTTCTCACAAGAACCCATACCTCCAATTATTTTTTTATCATAAGCTACTCAATTCGCCTACCAATTAGCGACCCTCATTCAATACCAAACCTATAACCGTAATTTTATTTTCCACTATATCGAAATCATGATTTTTCTAAACCATCTATTTCATTATACATCGTTTCCTTCCATGATGTCGTGATCTTATCCTCTATTCAAGGAACCCTTCTATCTACCCTTGTGTCTTCTCACCCCCTACTAATTCTTAATTTCGATGACGAAATTCTTTTAAGTTTGGTAGGATGTAAAACCCCTAAATTTCTACAATTTTTTTAATAAATTTGGTATTGATTTTTTTATTTTATTTTGTATTTGTACGTCGCGTAGTTGTATTGTACGTCGTGCGCGAAATTTCGTTTTCATAATTGCTCGACGAGTGCAAATATGTGCGAGCGTACATATTTTTAGAAAAATATTTTTTTCTATTTTAGTGTTCAAAATAATATATATAATAATTGTTTGTATTTGTATTTTACTTAAAGTTGTAAAAAGTATCGTATCGGGATGGCCAAAACTTATTACTTTTTTTTATTTATAAAAGGCTATATTATTTAATAGTGGTAATTTAGAAAACTATTTTATGCAAATATTCCTTGCATATGAGGTACATGAATTTGAATTCATATATATAATTCTATTTTTGAAATTTATTAATATTAATATTTTATTATTCAAAAAATATTTAAAATATTTATTATTTTTGAAATTATTATTATTAGTATTTTTGGAAAATATATTTTGAAATTATTATGGCAATTTAAATCTTTGATTAGATTTTATGGATTTGATTTAAATAGTTTAAATTTAAAGAAAGAATTTATATTTAATTTAAGTTTAGATTATCTAGATTTAAATTAGAATTGGATTTGGATTATTATTGATTGAATCGATTTAAATTTTATTTAAATTAAGTAGCGAATTATCTATTTTTGGGTATCCAAATCCTTATCTTCTAAGGATTACCTCAACCCTATAAATAGGGGAGCCTCCATAAGTTTTTCATCCAATATTTTCTCCATAAATTTCCACCACAAAAGTGAGTGCGTCGTGTCGGTGTCCAATCCTTTCTGTGTCAGCCGTGATTGGCCTTGGGTCCAACCCCGGGTGACCTACTTATTCCATTATTTTTACACATAAATTTATTTCTCCGTGTCGACAACTCCGACACGATATATCAAATTTCTAACCCTAATCATAACCCTAACCATAACCCTAATCCCGTCTTGTCCGCTACCATCTCCTTCGTCGTACCCCGACACAGCCACCGTCTCCATCTCTCGTTCACCACCACGCCTCCACGACCAGCGCCACCTCTTCGACCCACGACCTCCAGACCACCAAACCGAGACCGCCGCCTTGTCCGACAGACCCATCAACAGTAGACACCACCACCTACAATACCGATCCCAGCCATCGAACCAACTCCACGACCGCAGACCTCCACACCAGTATTCCCGCCATGGACATCATCTTCGACCACCACCCGGACCATTACCGGCGCCACTGCGACCGGTGCCACCCCGCCTCCAAATACCCCAACACCACAAACCACCACCGGCCATACCGCCATCCCCCACAACTACTTCAGCCGAACCCCTTTCTCCTCCTCGGCCACCACCGATAGCACGACCCCGGCCACCAAAACCCCATCACCCCCATGATCGTCACCACCCCGCCGCCGAAAACGACGGCCATCGGCCGCCACCCTCCACACAACCGCCACTATACACCATCGGGGCAGCCACCACCACCATCATCAACATAGAAAAACAACTAAAAGAAAACCCCCCAAACTAACCTTGCCAGCTCCGATCGACCGCCACCCTAGTGATCCCCGCTGAGCCCTCGCATCAGCGTCATGGCCTGCCCCCGTCGCACGACCGCGTCGACGACGCGCGCGCTCCGTCAAGTTACCCGCCGCCGCCGCCTAGATCTCGATCAGCGCCTCTTTTTGCTGCATGAGCCCCGTTCCTACGGCCCTCTGTGCGCCCAGCGCCACGACCTCCGTGCCGACAATCGCCCGAGTTCCGACGAGAGTCTCATGATATCACCACAACCCCTCTCCTCCCGCTCGCAGCCTCCCGATCCCTTCCGCTTCCACTCCTCCTCTTCACGCGCTGTGCGCGCCGCCTCCACCAACATCATCCCGGTGAGCCCCCGCCTGAGCGCTCCTTCTCCCGAGCTCCTTCCTCTCTTCCGACCGCAACTCTCTCTCTCTCATCTCTTTTTCCTTCCTTTTAAAGTTTTTATTTTTTTCTTTCATGACTCCCTGTCTCGTACAAAGAGACGAAGGGGAACAGTTGTATAAGATTTTTGGATTTTATTATTATCATATTATATTACTTTTACTTTTTTGATTCCTTTCCCTCTCCCCCTCTCTTCTGACTCCCTTTCTCTCTTTTTTTTATTTTGCTTCTCCTCGAAAAAGGAGGAAGCAGCATGATGCTGCTATGTATAGTAATAAATATTTCCATTGCTATTATTATTATTATTATTATTATTATTATTATTATTATTATTATTATTATTATTGTTATTATTATTATTATCTTAGTAATTTTGTTTTCTTATATATATATATTTCTGCAACAAAAATATTGTAGTAACTTAACTCTACATATTATTTTAAATTTGGTTCTTAGCACTAAACTGATTTTTCTAGATTTTCGAGGTATTTATCTATAATATTTTTGGCTCATAAAAATATTTTTGTTGCAGATTTTCTATTTAATTAAGAAATAGTTTTTGACTTATAAATTATAATGTAGCCTAAAACGATTTTTTTTTTCTAGATTTTCAAGGTAGTTATCTAAAATATATATATTTTTCTATCTAAAGTCGTATCTTTACAAACTTAGAGTTTTTGCCGAAAACGATTTCTTGACTTTAAGTATTTTTAGTATTTTTCCGATAAATATTTTGACTCATGAAAACTAGTTTTTAGGAATTATAAATATTTTCTAAAATTCATATATAATATTTATCCATTATTTCTTTTATTTTTCTCCTGACCGTAACCAAGCCCATTATTCCTATCCTCCTGCCAATTATGTCCTTCCTCCTATCGACCCTAACCAATTTGACCGTTCTGGACCCAATGGAACTGTCCGTGCCACCATCAGAGGTCACCATACATAGTTGTTGCACCGAAGTCATAGTTCGTGCCACCTTGATCATTACAGTACACCAGGCGTACTACCAGGCAAGACACCTTGCCATTTGCTGTTTATTTATTTAGCTCATATTTCATGCATTATTCATTATTTTTTTTATACAAAATAAACTGTGATACATGGCATAACCTGTTAGAACTTACTGTTCAGTTATATTTCCTGCTATGTATTAATTTTCTTGAACATTAAACCTAGATTTAAGGGACCACCTTGTGTGTTGCATTTATTGGCCTTGACACATTGTACCACGAAGTTGTGTGTCGCATATAGAACACGGACATGCGTGACTGGCTGGCCACCAGTACGTATAAGCTGTGCGATAGGATTAACCGCTAATAGAATTGCATACTTAGTTTGACTTAGTGGTTTATAGAGATTTTGTGTTGTGGATACAACATAGTAGGCATTGGGCGGGGAGGACAATTCCTTAGCGTATGGGCTTCGATGCACTTTCCTTTTGGACTCGAAAGCTCTGCTGGAGATACGGGGTTGATGACCCATGATTACTGATGGCCACTGACGTTCTGCGGAACGTTATGCTCTTATTGATTGGGCCACTGGTGTCCCAAGGGGGGACTATGCCGATCCTATTTTAGCCAGGGCCCATACGTAGGAAGGGTTATTCTTAACTACATTTCACTTAGAATGGTTAGCCACCTTTATCTGTTAGGTATGAGTACTTTTGGTTTGGGTACTTATATTTGACCGTGCCTTGGAACAATAATTTGTCACGAATTAGTTCGTCACATCTTGTCCTTGTTTGGTTGTAGGTGTCGCTTACTACTTCGATGAGAAGGTATTGAACCTTGTTGGGGTCCGGATACCATATTGGATTCATAGCATGGAAAGATAGGTCATCGTAAAATAGTTTACCATCTCCTGTTCTTGTTTGGTTGGAGGGATGGTACGCTAGTTCAATAGGTGTGTATTGGACTAGGTTATAATTCAATTGACTTATTTATTTGAGCAATTTATATTCAGTTATATTGGCATGATATTATGTGTCTTGTTACGTCCCTCTGAGGACCTGGTTATCTCGCCAGGTGTGTGCTCTTGTCTTTCGCAGGTGTTCTAGCCGTGGCCATGTTCGTCACTATTTCTTCGAGGATGATTGCACTTTGATCGTCTTCGCTTCGCTCGCCAAAATCATTCTTTTGTATATCATGTATTTCTTTTCATAGTTGGTAGTGGATTTGTCTCCGCCCAACTACATGTACCAATGACAATTCATAGTTGATTATATGATATCTTTTATTCTTACATTTTGTGGATGAGATTAGTTAGTTATGGTTTACTGTATTTTACAGCTTATGTATCCATACGAGGCCTATGTACTCGTATGAATACAGCTGGCATGTCTACGTTCCTAGTCCTACGTATTTTGGGACCGGGGCGTTACACGTTTGGCCTAGGAGAGACGGTTAATCTTGAGGCCACACATCCGTAATATGACTTGCACTCGATTATTGATGTGTTGAACCGCAATGATGGTAGGTTCGACATCCTACGAAACGAGCTAGCATCTTGTATGGGAAGGGCATTGGGTTACCCAATTTGAGAAGAGAAACATGGTAGAGTTCCATTCTGGCACATATACGCCAACAACCTTCATATAGTTAAGGAACGGTGGACCGAAAGTGCAGGCACACGGAGATCCTGCACAGAGATCACTTATAACATGACAGAAAAAGATGGTAGGCATATTTCCTTTGCGTCGGTACAAGAGTGAGTGCGTCGATGTTGGTAAGAAGTCGCAACATGAATCAAAACACGAGATTGCTATATGTTTCATGTCTGTTTGCTTAGAAGATTCAAACATAACATGCTTGCCATGATAACATACTTTACCGCTTTCGAATATTCCATGAAACCTATCCTAAGGCAAATATAGCACACAAGTTAAGCTGTATGAACCATATATTTACTTAATATCGGTTTAGTAAAGTGGGTCTCTGATCAGTACGCAAGAGGATTAGTACTGATCTCCCACCAGATTGCTTGCAGGTTCAGGAAATGATCTGCTCGCGACGGAGCTTCGCTTGAACGCGCTGAAGCATGGAATATCATAGCTTTTTTAGGTGTGCGACCGTATTGACTCTCGGACTAGTAACAGGATTGATGCGGCCGAGATACAGAAGACATGATGTATGGAATAGTGAAATCCTTTATGGGCAAGAGAGAACCTTAGTGTTGTAGCCAATCTGGCAAATTCAGTTGGGCTATTGAAAGTCTTTGTAACCTTAGCTCATTTATCAAATAAAGAAAATTATTTCGCATACTCTATTTTATCCGCTGCTAAATAACAATATTAAAGATAACCATTTGAGAACTTGTCATCTTACCTTGTACGAGTACAACTCCAGACTCGTACGACATCACGCCCCAGCGAGGACGATGATTCAGATAAATCCATGTTAGGACGAGCAATTTTTCGGGTCGGGACGTGACAAATTGGTATCAGAGCTCTAGGTTCAATTTTCTCAGGACGCTTGCTTCGTTTCAATTCTAAAAAGTTGCCCACCACAATCAAATCACTCTTGACTCTATGCGATGCCGTACTGGATGTTCCATACAATTAGTCTAATACAAATCATGTAATTTTGCCGCATGTGTTTTGGAAATTACATGATGTTTACTGAGGAAATCGTGAAAGGTTTATTGCATTGCATGCAATGAGCCGTGAAATAATTATTACTGCAAGGACAACAAGTCGCAAGATGTGAATTAAAATGTTGGTTGCATCGATATAATAAAAAATCGGTATGTGTTGCATAAATTGTAATGAGTTATGAATGATGCATTATAATGAACGTGAAAGTTGATATCGAATGCGTTGAACGAATTCGAGCATTGGCTTTGGATGTCAGAAATAAATTGTTGCACGAGGTGCAACGAATTTTGGAAATAAATTATTTCACGAGCTGCAACGAATATCGGAAATGAATCGTTGCGCAAGGTGCAACGGACGGAACTGAAATCATAAATCGATAGAAGCGAATTATTCGGTTTCACGCCGAACTTGTGTTGGCAAATGAATATATTGGCTGAGTTGTGTCAGATTTTGATTTAATCAAAAAGTTACAGTTGTGATCGGCATGATCACTGCAGAAATCGTGAGTCAAATAGATTGTTGGTTCATACCAAGTATGATGCGAGGGAAATAACTTGATTTTCAAGTAGTATATGACATATCACCTATGCAATGGGTGGCTCGATTCTGAGTGGTATATAAAGTACCACTTGTGCGATGGACTGCATTGACACATTGTGTGAATTGTGAAAGGTTTGTCCGCAACGGACGGATAGTACCGAGACTCGAGTGGAAAATTATATGACAGCATGTTGATGCAAGTATTCTTCGATAATCGGTTGGAACGATAGGGCGGGGACTCGTATCAATGAATGATACATCGGACGAAAATTTATAAGTTGGTCGAATGACCGAGACTAACGAAACGATTATGCCTTGAAGCAATAATTGGATCGACGGGATAGGAAACTTGACGTTATAAACGAGTCGCACGACTTGTGAGCTCAATAAAAATGTTAGTCGATGCGAATTATAATCGGATCGCACGACTTGCGATCTCGATAGAAATATTGGGCGAGGTAAATCGTAATCGGATCGTAGACTTGCGACTTCGATGAAAACATTGGTTGATATGGATAATCGTGCCTAATGAAATAGTTGGTTGTGTTGCAATGAAACTCATTCGAGTACGATTGAAATGCATAAAACTTAGAGGGCTCGATCGTATAACTCGAGGGTTCGATGTTGGATAATCGGTAACTCGGTTACGCGATCGAAGTCTAGCGGGATGCGGCGAATCGGAAAACGATTTAATGCCTATAGAAAAGTTCATTGGGAACTTGGATGTATGTGATGCGAGTTAAGTTGACGTTGAAACAGATTCAATGTTCACCCTTGTGCTATCGAAATTGGTGCGCAAGAAAACGTAAGCACGACGTGAGAATACAAAACAGAGCGGGCCTACAGTATCGTAACTTTTGAAAATAAAAATACGAGAATGTCGAACTAGTCGATCGTAAACTTTGCGATTGATCAGGCGAGACCATAAAGTCATCGATGATTATTTTGATGTGTATACATCTCGGATGTCGACTGTGGGTAAATAGACTCAAACTCGATACGAGTAGATATTTTGTAAATTTCAAAATCATCGACGGTAGTGCATGAATTATTCGGAGGATAGTTGTGCCTCAGATGCGCAAGTAGAAATGGTTATGTTCGGATTTGGGGTGATCTCATAGAAATCATCAGAACATGATTTGGCTTCGAAATAAGATATAGCATGGTTCGTAGTAAGTGTCCTTCGTTAATGATCCACAATTATCTCTTCGTCACATTCCGTCACATTCATGATAGGAAAAGATATAGCATGGTTCGAAGAAAGACTCCATAAGGATTATACCAGCAAATAGCTACTCAAGTGAGGTTCAAGAGTTTATGCTGCCAAAACATCGGATACCATCTAGAACAGGGAGTCGGAGTTGCCTGTGAGTTCTGCAATGACTAATGCGTGCATCAAAGCAACAATATTATATCTTGTAACTGCACAATTTGATGTCGGTAGTTTAATCCAATTTGGCTCTTCAATAAAAATACAAGATAAATTTATGTAGATGCTTTGTATATGTTTTATACAAGATCTTCAAGATCAGGAATGCTACTGCAATGATATGATCATAATAATTAGTGTAAGCTTTGTAATGTTTTATATGTATTCAGTTATAGAGATTGCGAAGGAATATCACACCAAAAGCAAACGAAGAAAACAAGTGCATGGAAATATGATTGGATTAAAGAAAATTGCAACTGTTGTGATACATATTATGATACTTTCTACTGTAATACTTATTATGATATTTTTATTACTATGCAGATGGACGTTAAATTGTAACTATTGGAAATGATTTCAATTTTAAGATTTGGCCCAACAGAAGCAAAGGAAAGGAAAAGGCTATAATAGACACTAACTAGATAATCTCAATCATGGTTTGAGATTAGTTTCTAGTTTGATCATGAAAGAGATTGCATGCTTATCTTTTTTTAGGACGTGATTTCGGTTTTCTCTTGCCTTTAGTCCTCCAACTACTGTTGCATTGTTTTATCATCAAGATAGTATGCTAGTATGATTGTCATCCTCTTCCTTTTCTTTCAAGAAGATCATTTCTTATATTCAGGATTTACTGTCATTATCATGATAGGTAGTATTTATGTATTGTAATTTGTCACAACCGGCCAGCGGATGCAAGAAAATATTAATAAAATTTTAGTAAAACATTATTCGGTATCTTTTTTAATTTATCGAGCTCTTCTATGGTGAATTTGACCAAAGTAAAAAAGTAGACATAAAAGTATTTTTTATATTTCCAAATCCATGAGTTTCTCTGACAGCCCATTTGTTTGATTTGGGATATTCGGATAATAACTAAATTTTTAATATTTCGGATTTTGAATATTCAAATATTCGGATAATAACAAGACAGTAGGTAGATTCGAATTTTTAGCTTATGGGATAATATCCGATATTCGTTAAACTAGACGGATACGGATTTGAAGTGCCAAAATCGAATTCGAATATTCAAAAAAAAAATCGGATACGGATACGGATATTGTATATATATATATATATATATATATATATATATATATATATATATATATATATATATATATATATTATATATATATATATATATATATATATATATATATATAAATATATATATAAATATATATATATATATATATATATATATATATATATATATATAAAATATATATAATATATATATATATTATAATATATATATAAAAAAAAAAATATATATATATATATATATAATATATATATATATATATATATATATATAAAATATATATATATATATATATATATATATTCTTTACTATATATATTTTTTCTTTAATATATATATTTTTCTTTAATATATATATATATATATATATATATATATATATATATATATATATATAAATATATATATATATATATATATATATATATATATATATATATATATATATATATATACCGATAAACATCCGTTGACACCCCTAGTGTGTGTGTTTATATATATATATATATATATATATATATATATATATATATATATATATATATATATATATATATATATATATATCAGAAGTTCCGCCATGGAAGCCCCACTTACACCCCGTGCGCACACTCGATTCAACGGTCGTAGATCAGGCAAGTCCCCCCGTAAGGCTCTCAATTCGAACTTTATATATATATTAGGAAACGAAACTTTATTGAAGTAATAGGCACAAAATGCCGAAGCCTATACAAGTAAGCGTGCACGAGGCGGCCAGAACAAAACAAAACAAACTGCGCGGGTAGCGCCAAAAGGGACCGGATCTCGAAGCCAACAGACTGGAGAAGCACGAGAACCCGGAGAGAAGCCTAAACAATGGCCTCCCAAAAAGAGTTGGGGGCGTGAGAGCAGCGCCTCCTGGCTTTGAGAATTTGTCGGATGACCTCTCTATATAGTTGAGGAGGGAGAAATTGACGGCCTTCGTATCTGAATTTGTTCATGTTCTTCCATAGAACCCAAATACCAGCGGCTACGATGATCTGATGTCCGTGGGAGCAGCTCCAGTTGGTCAGAAGATCGTGGAAGCCCCCAGTCAGGGGGACCAGACTAAATCTATTATGGAGATTGAGCCAAGTCTGGTCCGCCAGTTCCCCATAAAGAAGGATGTGCTCCACCGATTCCGATGTAGGCTCCGAGGCTAAATCCAATAGATCTGATGGAGTCGTCCGTCGGTAATTTTCGACGAAGAGCACGCCAGATAAGGATAGACCATTTGATAGGAATGCAAGAATGCCAAAACTTAGCATACGTGGTCTCTGGCACGCCAATGCCTCTAGCGACGATCCTGGCGGAAGCCAGCATAAAGGTTCCACTCGGGTTAGGGGCCCAACTCCACAAGTCGGGCGAGTCAGTGACCCTTAGGTTAGCAGTAAGGAGATCGTCGACCGCCGGCTGGCCAAGCCAATCTCTGACCCTCTTCCAATTCCATCCGGTGATGTCCTCCGACATATCCCTAATCTCGCACCCCCGAGGAGTACGGACATTGGACTGGATGGTGTCTACGCCAAGCCACCGTTCCTGACAGGCTGATGAGTGACCGTCGCCTAGCGTAAGACGGATTAAAGGTTCTGCGAGGTTGCGTCCCCGAGTTATGCGACGCCACGACGCCGAAGATCTGTTGTTAATTTCTGCCTCCGATATATGAGAGAATCTGGAGTATCTAGCTCTCATGAACCTCGTCCACAGCGAGCTCTCCGATCGCAACTTCCACTACAACTTCATGGAGCATGCGGCCACGATATGGGCAAGTCTGCTGAATCCCAGTCCTCCCTCTTTAGTGGGTTTGGCCATGGTATCCCAACTGGCCCAGTGGTGTTTATCCTTACCGTCGCTATGACCCCAGAAGAACTTGGCGAATAGGGATTCTAGAGAGTGGAGGACCTTCTTGGGGGGAGCAGACGGCAAGGGTGTACAACGGGATGGAGGAGAGAACGTATTTGATAAGGATTGTCTTGCCCCCGGGAGATAGAGTCGCATTGTGCCATCCTGCGATCTATTTACGGATCTTGTCAACCAGGTGCTCGAAAATACCGGAGTTCGTCTTACCATGTACCAGGGGGCAACCCAGGTACAGGAAAGGCAGGTAGGCTGTGGCGAACGAGGTCATGTTGGAATGGACAGCTGAGCAGGATCTGTCAGCCTTGTGATGGGTGTATATGACGCTCTTGTTGTTATTGACGCGTTGACCGGAACATCTGGTGTATCAAGCGAGCGTGCTGAGAACCACCTCAACCGAGCCGTAGTCACCAGAGGAGAAGATGAGTACGTCGTCCGCGTACGCCAGATGGGTGATAAGCGGGCAGCCAGTAGTGGTATGGAAGTGATAAAACTCGGGCATATGGGCCATGCTGTTGAGGCTTCTGCTTAGAGCTTCTGCCGTAATGATGAAAATGGTGGAAGAGAGGGGATCCTCCTGATCGAAAGAACCCCGCAGTCTGGCCGTTTATGACGGTGGAAAACCAAGTATTGTTGATGGATCTAAAGATGATGTCAATCCAGGATTCGGAGAAGCCGAAGGCTCTGAGGACCCAGATCAAGAATTGCCAGTCCAGACGGTCGTAAGCCTTCTCCATGTCAAGTTTGATGGCAACGTTCCCCCCTCTGGACGGAAACTTCATGCATGTGATCATCTCCTACGCAAGGAGAATGTTATCAGTGATGCTACGGCCTTTGACAAAACCGCTCTGCTCATCAGAGATGATCTTGGGGAGGAGATTGGACATCCGGTTGGCGACGATCTTCGAGATGATCTTATTGGTGAAGGTACATAGGCTGATAGGACGGAAGTCTTTAAAGGTTTTCGGGCTGTCTTTCTTGGGAATAAGGATGATGTTGGTGCAGGATATGGAGTTGGGATATCTCGCCCCTTGGAAGAAGGCTATGGTGGCCTCCAATAAGTCTGATTTTAAGATGTCCCAACAATGCCTGAAGAAGACACCGTTGAAGCCATCGGGCCCCGAAGCGCTGTACTCTTTAATGGACCAGACAGCCGCCTTGACCTCCTCCTCCGAAGGAGTATCCGACACGATCTTATTATAGATGTCGCTGATGAGGGATGGGATCTCGGACAAAAGTGCAACGTCTTTAACAACCGGCTCTTTAGTGAACATGTTAGAATAGAAGTGCTCCGCTGCAGCCTGAATGCTATCTTGGTCATCTATCAGGCTGCCTTCGTCGTCGTATATCCGGTGTAATTGTAATTTGTTTCTGCGGCCTTTGACACAAGCATGAAAGAAACTGATATTCCGGTCGCCATCAGTGTCCCAGGTCAATCTGCCTTTTTGCCTCCAGAATTCCGTTTCCATTTTAAGCCTGGATTTGGGAAGAGCTCTAGTAAGGTTGAGCGAAGCGCGGGCAGCCGGGGACCTGAGAATGACAAAAGCGTGCTCCGCACGAGTGACGTCGTCCTCCGTCTCCTTAATAGCCTGAAAGATGTCTCCAAAAGCCTGCTTGCTCCAGGACGTTTAAAGCCTGACGAGTGGCTTTCAATTTTGTCGCCATCCGAGCCAGGGGGTCAAGAATCGAGACAGAGTTCCAAGCGTTATTAACGACGTTTTTGAATTGAGGGTGATGTCGCCAGAAATCAAGGAAGCGGAACGTTTTTTTTAGTGCTGGTGAGGTTGTCGCTGATCCTTATGAGAAGAGGGGAGTGGTCGGATTCTGTGGAGTTCAAATGAAAAGGTTAGTGATCAGGCCCATGTCAGACCAGGTGTCGTTGACCATCGCCCGATCCAAACGGAAGTACTACCGGCGATGGCCCTCCTGCATGTTGCACCAGGTGAACGCACTGCCGTAGAAGGGGACGGGGGTTAAGTTTCCTTGGAAGATGAAGTTGTTGAAGCCGTCCATCGCAGGCTGTGGGGGCGAGCGACTCCCAGATTTCTCCTCTCTGCAGGACACCGTATTGAAATCTCCGATGCAGAACCACGGGAGACCTTGATGGGGGACTTCCAGCAGGTCATCCCAAAGCAGACGTCGTTCGGGGATGTCAAAACTACCATGAACGGTGGAAAGGATGGAGCGGGACTTGAGGGTCAGATGCTCGATCCAACAAGATAGAGCCTGAGGCGAATCTTTAATAATGCCGAACTTGAATTCCAGTGCGAAAAAGATCCAGATGTCATAACATCCAGAAATGGCATGGGAGAATCCGAGCTTGAGTTGGGTGGCTTTGATTCTTCTTTGTGGGATTTTTGGTTCGATAATGATTAGGAGGTCAATGTGATTAGTCTTCTTGAGGCTGAGGATTCTATTCAGCGTCGGTTTGTTTTCCAGCCCTCTCACGTTCCAGAAGATGATTTTAAGCATTTGATGGGGTGGTGGGAGGGAGGAGGTTAAGCTTCGCGGCGGACCTAGTTTTCATCGCCGTCTGCTGCTTTCGTTTATTTTTGTTCTTTTTTGAGGAGGTTTTATTGGTGGGTGTGGTAGTGGACCCGTTGACTTCGATGGCACAACCGTTACCGTCACTGATATCTGGCTCGATGGTAAAAGGCTCATTAGCCTCATCTTCTAGGGCGCACAGGGGGTTACCACGGTCTAAAAAACTCACCTCTGTGGCTTGCCAGAACCTGCCGGTGAACGCGGGGTAGCCACTGATCAGAGAGTCCCCTTCTTTGGCTTGCCAGAACCTGCCGATAAGGGGGGGTGGATGCTGGGTTGCACGTCCGTGGTTGGAGGGAGAGGGGGCCTTAGAGCCCCCGTATTAGTCAGGGGATAGTCGTCCCGGAATTCAGCTCCAGACGACACTCCGTCTGAGCCTCTTCAGGCAGATGAGGAAGAGGGTGAGAGTGAGAGTCCTCAGATGGGTGGGAAATGATGGACTCTGATACTTTTTGGGTAGAGATGTTAGATGGCGCGGTGGGAGCGCTGTCAATGTCTGGGTGAGGTGCTGTAGGGGAATCTGGCTGATCAGCTGCGCCGAGGATGGACGGGGAGGGTTCTCTGGATTTATCGGTGGCTTTGTCCGTAGTGGCGCAGGTGATAAGTTGAAAGGAGTTGTTGAGTGCGATGACAGGTGGGTTGTATGGGATGATAGCGGAAGTAATCATGGTGTTCGGGCGGGAGCAAGACGTTAGTGTTGTATCTTCTGTCCCAATGGGAGGATTGGGTATCTTAGTCTGCTTGCCAGATTCAGGGTGATGTCGAACCTCCAGCACGTTGGTGTTGCGCCGGCCAGGTTTCTTTAGCTTGGGGTGAGCCCGGTAGTAGTGCTGCATGGAGTGGCCGCTCATGTGGCAGTGCTTACAGAAGATGATGTTGTTATCATACAGCAGCGTTTACGGTTGTGTTTGGTCCCCGAGCTCAATATCGATGAGTTTGGGAGGGTCATGCGCGAGGTCTAGCTCGACACATATCTTCGCGTAGTTGCATTTGGAGAGGTTGCGGGTTTCTTCTACGATAGCAACTAGGGTCCCAAAGGAGCTGGCTATCCGTTTGAGAGCGGCTGCGGAAAAGCAAACCAATGGTAGGTTTGGGAGGGTGATCCATGTAGATATGATTGTTGAGTCAGCTTGGGATTGAAGTTCGGAGACCATTTGACAATTTTGACGGTTTGTGTGCCAATTTTGGAAGTTCCCTTGGCTCGGACTAATGAGTAGTCTGGTTCGGATGACAGGTGGAGAAGCATGTGCTTGGGGTCAAGCGGGGCGACCCGGTGGGCTGCAGAGAGACCCCATCCGGCGACCGCCTCAATGGCGACGGTGATTTTTGGGCATCCAGATCCAAATTTGAGGACGAACATTTTGTTGAAGGAGGTGGATAGGGAGAAGATTTCCAGTACAGCAAAGGGGACGCGAATGGGGTAGCCGTCGGGAGGTGACAAAAACATGACGTCGGGAAGCTGAATCTCAGCCGCCGGAGGGGGTAGGTGCTTGCTTCCCCCGGTAAGGTCGGAGGATCTCGGCGTAAGAGGGAGCACGAGGGGGGGTCCGCCGCACTAGGGATGTGCGAGTGTGTGGTGGCTCTGGGAGGGACCGCAGAACTGGGAATATCCGATGGAGGGGGCGTCTTGCGGGCGATCAGGATCCGCGCTCGAACCCACGACCGTTGAATCGAGTGTGCGCACGGGGTGTAAGTGGGGCTTCCGTGGCAGAACTTCTTATATATATATATATATATATATATATATATATATATATACACACACACACACACACTAGGGGTGTCAACAGATGTTTATCGGTACGGATAGGACAATATCTGTATCCGATATTTTTTTTGAATATTCGAATTCGATTTTGGCACTTCAAATCCGTATCCGTCTAGTTTAACGAATATCGGATATTATCCGATAAGCTAAAAATTTGAATCTACCTATTGTCTTGTTATTATCCAAATATTTGAATATTCAAAATCCGAAATATTAAAAATTTAGTTATTATCCGAATATCCAAAATCAAACAAATGGGCTCTCGGAGAAACTCATGGATTTGAAAATATAAAAAATACTTTTATTTATACTTTTTCACTGTGGTCAAATTGAAGAACAAATGGGCTCTCAGAGAAACTCATGTAACCGTCAGTGACGATAGTCCACAGGTCAAAGTCTAGCGACTTGAGATAAAAGCTCATCCTTGTTTTTCAATATGTGTAGTTAGTTCCATCAAATAGGGAAGGCCTATGAGTGGACTGCCCTTCACCGTGATTGGAAATCAAGGATTGTGTGGTTGCCATGGATCAGCTCTAGGATGTTAATCCTTGTTGAGAGAACAGAGCTCTGATACCAATTGAAGAACAGATGGCAACTCTAGAGGGGGTTGAATAGAGTTTATAGCGATAATAGCCAATTAAAAATTAAACTCTTTCACAATCTAAAAATAATCAGAGTAAATACGGAAATAAATAAGGAGCAAGAAAGCATACGCAAATACAGCCGATTTTAACCTGGTTTCCCTCGTGGAGGACTAGTCCAGGCCTGAGAACTCTAGCTCAGGATTAAATCCACTATTTGTGAAATAGTAGTTACACCCCGTGCCTTTTCTTCAGAAGAGCACGTCAACTTCTTACAAAGGATCGCAGTGGCGATGCTAGGAATTTTCCAAGCGACTTCTTGAACTCTTGCACAAGACTCCTAACTGAATGATGCTGAGCACTTGAGGCTTAGAGAGCTTGTGGCTAGTAGATAAAGAAGGGTATGGCTTATATTGAGCTTAAGAGAGAAGAGAAGAGAAGATTGGAAGAATGAAAATGAGAGAATTCATGGCCTATTTATAGGATATTAGCAGGCAGAATTCGGCCAGAATTCTGGTAGAAATTTTTAAAAATTTGGCCGTTGGACAACTAGCAACCAGCCAACCCTAAAAATTAGGGTGCTGATTTTTAGGGGACAGAGTTCGGCCCAAACTCTGTGTGGAAGCAGAGTTCGGCCCGAACTCTGTCTCCAGAGCACAGAATGGGTCCTAAGGTCCAATGGGCTTATTTGGATGAGTGGAGCTTATGGATTTTGGGTAGGTTATAGGTTAAGTCTCAAGAGCTCAGCATAACTCAGCTTACATCAGTCTAGACTCAATAAATATATAAAATACAGACTCAAAAATATTCTTGCATTTGCAAAACTGAGCTGTCGTCTGGCTTGATGTAGTCGTCGTGTGTCGTATTGAATTAATACAAGTATTATTTAGTCAATGTTATCAATATTTGGTTGACTATGACTTTGTGTCAACAATCTCCCCCATATTGATAATTGACAAAATAATAATTGTATATTCAATATTCATACCTGGACACATGTAAAGACAAACAGCATAGCTCCCCCATAATTAGTGCCGAGCTTAAGAATAGCTCCCCCGTAAACAATACTGTGAATCTTGTTGGCCTGTTAATAACATTCTTCCAAAAGAACATATAGAATATACATATCTCCCCCTTTTGGCATTTAGCAATAAATAACTGGCAAACACACCAAAAGATAAGAGAAGAAATTGCGTATAAACTGATATAACGACCAAATGTCTCAAGAGTGATAATAGAAGAAATGACAGATAAACTGATAGAACTACCAAAGTCTCAAGAGGCACAACTCATAATAAGTCTAATACAAACCAAGTACATAAAAGCAACTAAAATCAAAATGCATAAACCATAATCTATGATCCTCAGTAGCAGCATCAAGGAGCAGTCCATATCCATCATTGAGCACGTGAAGGCCCAGCATCGTCTGATGGATCAGTAAAGGAGCGACGTGGGTCCACGAATGTCGCATCCGGATCCATGTAACGACGAACCCAAGGGTCATCGATACGAAATCCTTCACGACCAGGGTCTCGCTCCATAGGAATAGGCATGGAAGGATGAAATACCGAATATCGTACAGCGAGTTGCTGATGGCACTCATCTGTAAGGTAGTCCGGTAATCCAGCTGAGTCCAACGATCGTCCTCCAAGGTGAAGCGATCTCGGAGCATAGTCTGAAGAGACTCGAGAGTGGCAGGAGGAGGAGGAGGATCCTGTCCGAGAGGAGGGGCATCTGGCTCATCATCAGAATGCTCAGACACGACTGGTGAGCCAACGGCCGCCTGAAGCCTCCCTACCTTAGAGAGGAAGGCAGGGGCAGGTAAGAACGGACACTCATCAAGGGGTACATGAAACGCACGAAGGATCATAGGAAGGTATAATACATAAACCAAAGATCTTGGTTTCTTCCTACAATTAATCATCCAATCCATCATTGTGCGTGGAAGATTAAAGGGAACATGAAAGTGGAGATGGTATAAGGCCGAGATTTCAAAATAAGTGACTTCATCGGTAGAACCCGTCTTGGATAGAATGGTGTTAAAAATGATCCGATGAAGCTCATAGAAATAGGAATTGAGGAATTTAGCCAAAAGCTTACGAGGACGTGTGCTAGGGCTACACAAGTCGTCCTTGAAGCTTTCAAGTGAAATCCCTTCGGAAAATTGAAATGATCTAGCTTCAACAAGCTTTTCCCATGAGTTGGTGTAGTGCCCCGAAATTTGTGATACGTATTTTATACGTATTCATATTTCTGACCCGTATTTCACTTTTTTTTCATTAGTTAGTTGTGATTTATTTTCATATTTAGCATTATGGTTTGATTGTCATTTATCGTTCGTGGATTAATTCTGATTAGTGGAGCTTGGTTTTATTTGGATAGGAGGAGGATTGGGTTGGCTCGATTTGGCCTGGCTTGGTTTGGGTTAGCTTGGTTCGGTTTGGGATTGCTCTTGGTTCATCATGAACCAAGGGGTGAACCCCCTACCTACCACCACCACTCATATTTATTACATATTCTTCTTCTCTCTCTTCATTAATCTCTTCTTCTTCCATTTACTCCCTTCACCTACCAGAAAGAGAAGAGAGAGGTCAAGGCAAGTGCAACTTGCTTCATGGAGGAACTCAAATTTTATTGCTTCATTCTCTTCCTTACAGCATTTTAACTTACTTTAGTACTTGGCATTTTCATTTTCCATGGCTAGATTCTTCTAGATCTAAGTTTACTTTATTTTTGGATTTCTTAGGTTTTGATCTACTTAATCCTGTTATTTCTGAGTTTTTATGGTTCCATATTGTAGAGAATTTTGTTCTACCCCATTTTGACCTATGGAAGTTCGAATTTGGACTCCGGATGAAAGTTTCATGGAGCTTGGAGCATGGACTCTTGGTGTTCTTTTTCTCGGAAGCTTGGAGAAGAAGAACAGTGCTAGACTTGACCGTATGAATACTTCATGCGGCAAGTGATTCCGAGCCGCATGAGCCTTCATACGACAGTCCTGGCCGCAGGGGCTTGACTTGACCGCATGAACATTTTATGCGGCAAGTGCTCTCTCAGCCGCATGAACTTTTCCCCGCGAGCCGCATAGACCAGTTACTCGCTGGCCGCATGAGGACTCGAGTCCTCTCAGCCGCATGACTGTCTGGATCCCCGAGCCGCATAGGCCCTGATCCTCGAGCCGTATGAGAACCCCCAGACCCAGCCGCATGGACTTCTTAGTCCGGGCCGTATGACCCTGATTAATCCCAGCCGCATATGCATCTTTTATTTCCGGAGCCGCATGGGCTTCTACTAAGCCGCATGCGCCTGGCCCAGATCCAGCCGCATGGACTTCTCTTCCGCTAGCCGCATGAGACTCACCTAATTGAGCCGCATGGACTTCTCTTCCGCTAGCCGCATGAGACACACCTAATTGGGCCGCATGCGCACTCGTCCCTCTGAGCCGCATGCGTCCCTCTTGTCTTGGCCGTATGGGTTCCAGTGACCCTGGCCGCATGCGCTCACCTAATTGAGCCGCATGTGTCTTATCCTCCCCTGACCGCATAGGCCTGAGCCGCATGACTTTTTAATAACCCTGTGTATTATTATTTATCATTAATTACCCATATTTTGCAACTCCTTATTGTATATTTTTATGCCCATTTTATATCCTTACGCCTTTTGTCCTGAACTTGAAAATCATGAATTCATTTGATATGTTTGGAATTGATAATTGAGCATGACATGATAGTGACCCGTAGTGGTGCACTCTTGACATGATAATCTGACATGACCTGATAGTGGCCCGTCGTGGTGCACTCCTGACTAGCACACTTGATATGATAAACCTGACATGATTATCTCGAATAGCTGTTGCGACGGCTACCTGACATGACATGGCCTGTATAATTAATCCTGACACCGTGGTTGTTTGCATTGATTGTGCCTGTATAAACTACGAGTCCGGTTGTATCTTGCATCATGTCTAGGGCATGATCCCTGAGTACCACGGTCAGGGATTTATACTGAATCTGGCTAGGTTAATGACTAGATTGATCAAATAGTTCATGGAGAATTTCCCAGTTACCTGTTGTCCCTTTGGTTCCGGCCTTATATATATATACATGGGATTTGTTGCTATCCGTCGAGATGAGCGCACTTCCAGCCCGCCGTCGAGTGTGGTACCTTAGGACACATGTATCTTACTACAGTGTGTCTGCTATATCCTGCTATCTTTTCCTTTTCTTGCTGGGATCACTCAGGTAGTAACAAACAGGTAATCGGACTTAGAATTCTCATTTGCATCTTGCTAGTAACTAGGCCTGCGATAACCCTAGTTAGTTAAAGTAGCAAGCCGTACTTACTGCTTGGCCGTGATTGATTGTATGAGAATAATTTGTCTAGTCTTGTCTTGATCCTGTACAAGATTGTTACATGTCTCAATTTCTTATATTTACCTTGCCGATAAATGGTGGGAGAAGCCATGTTCCGTTCAGACGAAGGGTTACAACCCCGGTCCTTGTTTGGTTTACGGGTTGTAACCTGGTTATCTGAATAGTCCCATGGTTATCTCATCGTATATCATCCTGTCATGCTTTTCTATATGTTCTGTCTTTTATTGATTCGGTACAAGATTGTCTTTTATATTCACCTGTCATGCTTTTCTTAAATTATTGTCTCGTATTAAGTAATTATATTCTTGTGCTAATTGCCGGTTTTAGTTCCTAAGTGAAGCCTCCTTTGTGGAACTTGCTCTTTCTGGGGTCTGACCCAGCTGGTTTTGTATGGCCAGATACCGGAGCAGCAGCAAAGGATCTACCTGCCTTCCAGCCCGATGGTGACCGCCAGGCATAATCAGGGCAACGAGTGGGTTTTCTTTTTTTGTTCTCCCACTGCAATTGTACATTATTCTTTTGAGGCGTTTAGCCGCCGAGCACTTGTTAGCTCGATGCACTTTATCTTACTGTCTGCCTACGGGCTGTAACATGATTGGCAACTCGAGGTTGATCATGTATAACTTAACTCTTGCTAGTCCTTACATTTTGTACGACTAGCTTCATGATCATCTGGATATGTAATATTTGGGACGCCTTACAATTGTATATTTGGTGGTCTGATATCTTGTAACTATTACTAGTTGGTTGAGATTGAGACAATAGGATAATTTATGTCCTTAAGAGACTGATGGCTTGTAGATAAACCCTCACATATCTAGACAGCCGTGACCGTATGGTGAGATAGATTCCATTTTATTATACGTAGCTGGCTATGTCTGCCCCCGCTCTCCAGTATTCTGGTTCTGGGGCATGACATAGTTTAAGTGGTGGCCCATGCAGGTCTTGTCAATCAAGAAATGTGAGGGTTTACCGGATAGATGTCTCAATCTGTACTCGCCTTTGATCTCCACTCGTATCTTCTTATCTCCTTGGATCCCTGACTTGATAACATGCTTGCATTATTGTTCTATCCTGGTCCTTCCTTAATATTCCCGATGTCATTGCTTCAGTGGCATCATTCCTGTTGATCAGCCAGAAGGAGTTCGGCTGGCAGACCAGCAACAGCAAGAAGATCAAGATCAGTCCTCAGCAGCCGCCTCCCGAGCTATGCCTTCTGGAGAACTAGAACCCCCAGTCCAGCCAGTTCAGCTAACAGGGTCAGAGGATGGGGTCTTGATAGGGCTCATCCGTGAGTTGCTTGCGTCTCAAGATCGTCGAGGTGATGTCTTGCAGCAAGCAGTACAAGAAGCTATGAGCGGAAGTGGTCCTCGAGGGAATAGTACGGTCAACAATTTCAAGCGCCTGAACCCTCCCTTCTTCGACAGCAGCGAGGATGCTATTGCTGCAGATGCCTGGCTACAGGACATTGAAGTTATCTTGGAGGCAGCCAGGACCCCTGAAGCAGAGAAGGTGGCTGTGGTGCGCCTGCAGTTACTAGATCTAGCCCGCAGCTGGTGGGCTATGCAAGCACAAGTTTGGGTACACCTGTCATGTGGGCGGTATTCAGTAATATGTTTCAGACCAAGTACTTCGACGCAGTGGCTAGATATGACCTGCAGACCAGGTTTAGTAATCTCAGGCAGATGAACAGGACGGTCGACGGATATGCGACCGAGTTTTCAAGGTTGAGTAGGTTTGCTCCCACCTTGGTGGCAACCAAGCTAGACAGAGCACAGCGATTTCAGCAGGGGCTCCACTTGGAGATCATATTGGCAGTAGAGCAGTTCGAGCACAGAACTTTTGATGCCGTCTTGCGAGCAGCGAGGAGGCATGAGTACACTTCCCGAAGGATAGCGGACCGGACCGGAGGTCGGAAGCGGTCTCATGACCAGATGAACCAATCCTCAACACCGGCCCCAGCAGCTAGGGCCCTGACCATTGGAGCTACGAGGACCGATTCGGTTACCTCCTTACAGCATTCTGCCCCGACCTATCCCCAGCAGCAGAAGCAGAAGCGGCCTTTCGCAACCGGTTGTTCTCATTGCGGGAAGCCCGGGCATATTGTTACTGAGTGCCGCAGAGCACAGGAATTGTGCTTGGTTTGTGGTTCGCCGGACCACATGATTGGATCTTGTCCGTTCAGAAACAGATCATCGTCGACAGTAACTAGTCCCTCGGTTATGGGACCAGCACCAGCACCAGAACCAGCTCCAGTTCACCAACCACAGCAGCTCCCGTTCCCTGGTCCATTGTCGTCTCAGGCCCAGGCCTTCCAGCAACAGAGGCCTCAGCAGTTCGCCCTGGCCCAAGCCCAGATCCAGAATCGGCAGAGAGGTATCTGTGTCCTATTGTCTTGCTTTTTGCCGTCGTTATGTGGGACACATGTCATATTTTATGTATCCTAATTACAACGATATATCCCGGGCCTGAGCCATGTCCTAGGTCATTCGAAAACGGTTATTGGTACCAACCTTTTCGTATGAGGAAAGGCCCGTGTCCATGTTTGACCAAAGAGAGAGACCTCAAGCGCAAGGCTATCAGTTTAGTTCGTGTTGCTTGAGTTCATCGCTCCTTGGAGGAGTCAAACGTGGGAGTGTGAGGATGATACCCGATCACGTTATCCCAATCGGTTTGGCTCGTGAGGTGTAATATCTTCCTTATGCCTTGCACTTCGATTCCTTGCTTGCATGTATGATTGTATGATTGATTGGTAGCGTAGATTGCTTTCGATAGTATAGCTGTCCCGACATCCCTAGCCTCTTGATTAAATTCCGAGGACGGAATTCTTTTAAGGTGGGTAGGATGTAGTGCCCCAAAATTTGTGATACGTATTTTATACGTGTTCGTATTTCTGACCCGTATTTCTCTTTTTCTTGATTAGTTAGTTGTGGTTTATTTTCATATTTAGCATTATGGTTTGATTGTCATTTATCGTTCGTGGATTAATTCTGATTAGTGGAGCTTGGTTTTATTTGGATAGGAGGAGGATTGGGTTGGCTCGATTTGGCCTGGCTTGGTTTGGGTTGGCTTGGTTCGGTTTGGGATTGCTCTTGGTTCATCATGAACCAAGGGGTGAACCCCCTACCTACCACCACCACTCATATTTATTACCTATTCTTCTTCTCTCTCTTCATTAATCTCTTCTTCTTCCATTTACTCCCTTCACCTACCAGAAAGAGAAGAGAGAGGTCTAAGTAAGTGCAACTTGTTTCATGGAGGAACTCAAATTTTATTGCTTCATTCTCTTCCTTACAGCATTTTAACTTACTTTAGTACTTGGCATTTTCACTTTCCATGGCTAGATTCTTCTAGATCTAAGTTTACTTTATTTTTGGATTTCTTGGGTTTTGATCTACTTAATCCTGTTATTTCTGAGTTTTCATGGTTCCATGTTGTAGAGAATTTCGTTCTATCCCATTTTGACCGATGGAAGTTCGAATTTGGACTCCGGATGAAAGTTTTATGGAGCTTGGAGCATGGACTCTTGGCGTTCTTCTTCTCGGAAGCTTGGAGAAGAAGAACAGTGCTAGACTTGACCGCATGAATACTTCATGCGACAAGTGATTCCGAGCCGCCTGAGCCTTCATACGACAGTCCTGGCCGCAGGGGCTTGACTTGACCGCATGAACATTTTATGCGGCAAGTGCTCTCTCAGCCGCATGAACTTTTCCCCACGAGCCGCATAGACCAGTTACTCGCTGGCTGCATGAGGACTCGAGTCCTCTCAGCCGCATGACTGTCTGGATCCCCGAGCCGCATAGGCCCTGATCCTCGAGCCGCATGAGAACCCCAGACCCAGCCGTATGGACTTCTTAGTCCGGGCCGCATGACCCTGATTAATTCCAGCCGCATATGCATCTTTTATTTCTGGAGCCGCATGGGCTTCTACTAAGCCGCATACGCCTGGCCCAGATCCAGCCGCATGGACTTCTCTTCCGCTAGCCGCATGAGACTCACCTAATTGAGCCGCATGGACTTCTCTTCAGCTAGCTGCATGAGACAAACCTAATTGGGCCGCATGCGCACTCGTCCCCCTGAGCCGCATGCGCCCTTCTTGTCTTGGCCGTATGGGTTCCAGTGACCCTGGCCGCATGCGCTCACCTAATTGAGCCGCATGTGTCTTATCCTCTCCTGGCCGCATAGGCCTGAGCCGCATGACTTTCTAATAACCCTGTGTATTATTATTTATCATTAATTACCCATATTTTGTAACTCCTTATTGTATATTTTTACGCCCATTTTATATCCTTACGCCTTTTGTCCTGAACTTGAAAATCATGAATTCATTTGATATGTTTGGAATTGATAATTGAGCATGACGTGATAGTGACCCGTAGTGGTGCACTCTTGACATGATAACTTGACATGACCTGATAGTGGTCCGTCGTGGCGCACTCCTGACTAGCACACTTGATATGATAAACCTGACATGATTATCTTGAATAGCTGTTACGACGGCTACCTGACATGACATGACCTGTATAATTAATCCTGACACCGTGGTTGTTTGTATTGATTGTGCCTGTATAAACTACGAGTCCGGTTGTGTCTTCAATCATGTCTAGGGCATGATCCCTGAGTACCATGGTCAGGGATTCATACTGAATCTGGCTAGGTTAATGACTAGATTGATCAAATAGTTCATGGAGAATTTCCCAGTTACCTGTTGCCCCTTTGGTCCCGGCCTTATATATATATATATATATATATATATATATATATATATATATATACATGGGATTTGTTGCTATCCGTCGAGATGAGCGCACTTCCAGCCCGCCGTCGAGTGTGGTACCTTAGGACACATGTATCTTACTACAGTGTGTCTGTTATATCCTGCTATCTTTTCCTTTTCTTGCTGGGATCACTCAGGTAGTAACAAACAGGTAATCGGACTTGGAATTCTCATTTGCATCTTGCTAGTAACTAGGCCTGTGATAACCCTAGTTAGTTAAAGTAGCAAGCCGTACTTAATGCTTGGCCGTGATTGATTGTATAAGAATAATTTGTCTAGTCTTGTCTTGATCCTGTACAAGATTGTTACATGTCTTGATTTCTTATATTTACTTGCCGATAAATAGTGGGAGAAGCCAAGTTCCGTTCAGACGAAGGGTTACAACCCCGGTCCTTGTTTGGTTTACGGGTTGTAACCTGGTTATCTGAATAGTCCCATGGTTATCTCATCGTATATCATCCTGTCATGCTTTTCTATATGTTCTGTCTTTTATTGATTCGGTACAAGATTGTCTTTTATATTCACCTGTCATGCTTTTCTTAAATTATTGTCTCGTATTAAGTAATTATATTCTTGTGCTAATTGCCGGTTTTAGTTCCTAAGTGAAGCCTCCTTTGTGGAACTTGCTCTTTCTGGGGTCTGACCCAGCTGGTTTTGTATGGCCAGATACCGGAGCAGCAGCAAAGGATCTACCTGCCTTCCAGCCCGATGGTGACCGCCAGGCATAATCAGGGCAACGAGTGGGTTTTCTTTTTTTGTTCTCCCACTGCAATTGTACATTATTCTTTTGAGGCGTTTAGCCGCCGAGCACTTGTTAGCTCGATGCACTTTATCTTACTGTCTGCCTACGGGCTGTAACATGATTGGCAACTCGAGGTTGATCATGTATAACTTAACTCTTGCTAGTCCTTACATTTTGTACGACTAGCTTCATGATCATCTGGATATGTAATATTTGGGACGCCTTACAATTGTATATTTGGTGGTCTGATATCTTGTAACTATTACTAGTTGGTTGAGATTGAGACAATAGGATAATTTATGTCCTTAAGAGACTGATGGCTTGTAGATAAACCCTCACATATCTAGACAGCCGTGACCGTATGGTGAGATAGATTCCATTTTATTATACGTAGCTGGCTATGTCTGCCCCCGCTCTCCAGTATTCTGGTTCTGGGGCATGACATAGTTTAAGTGGTGGCCCATGCAGGTCTTGTCAATCAAGAAATGTGAGGGTTTACCGGATAGATGTCTCAATCTGTACTCGCCTTTGATCTCCACTCGTATCTTCTTATCTCCTTGGATCCCTGACTTGATAACATGCTTGCATTATTGTTCTATCCTGGTCCTTCCTTAATATTCCCGATGTCATTGCTTCAGTGGCATCATTCCTGTTGATCAGCCAGAAGGAGTTCGGCTGGCAGACCAGCAACAGCAAGAAGATCAAGATCAGTCCTCAGCAGCCGCCTCCCGAGCCATGCCTTCTGGAGAACTAGAACCCCCAGTCCAGCCAGTTCAGCTAACAGGGTCAGAGGATGGGGTCTTGATAGGGCTCATCCGTGAGTTGCTTGCGTCTCAAGATCGTCGAGGTGATGTCTTGCAGCAAGCAGTACAAGAAGCTATGAGCGGAAGTGGTCCTCGAGGGAATAGTACGGTCAACAATTTCAAGCGCCTGAACCCTCCCTTCTTCGACAGCAGCGAGGATGCTATTGCTGCAGATGCCTGGCTACAGGACATTGAAGTTATCTTGGAGGCAGCCAGGACCCCTGAAGCAGAGAAGGTGGCTGTGGTGCGCCTGCAGTTACTAGATCTAGCCCGCAGCTGGTGGGCTATGCAAGCACAAGTTTGGGTACACCTGTCATGTGGGCGGTATTCAGTGATATGTTTCAGACCAAGTACTTCGACGCAGTGGCTAGATATGACCTGCAGACCAGGTTTAGTAATCTCAGGCAGATGAACAGGACGGTCGACGGATATGCGACCGAGTTTTCAAGGTTGAGTTGGTTTGCTCCCACCTTGGTGGCAACCAAGCTAGACAGAGCACAGCGATTTCAGCAGGGGCTCCACTTGGAGATCATATTGGCAGTAGAGCAGTTCGAGCACAGAACTTTTGATGCCGTCTTGCGAGCAGCGAGGAGGCATGAGTACACTTCCCGAAGGATAGCGGACCGGACCGGAGGTCGGAAGCGGTCTCATGACCAGATGAACCAATCCTCAACACCGGCCCCAGCAGCTAGGGCCCTGACCATTGGAGCTACGAGGACCGATTCGGTTACCTCCTTACAGCATTCTGCCCCGACCTATCCCCAGCAGCAGAAGCAGAAGCGGCCTTTCGCAACCGGTTGTTCTCATTGCGGGAAGCCCGGGCATATTGTTACTGAGTGCCGCAGAGCACAGGGATTGTGCTTGGTTTGTGGTTCGCCGGACCACATGATTGGATCTTGTCCGTTCAGAAACAGATCATCGTCGACAGTAACTAGTCCCTCGGTTATGGGACCAGCACCAGCACCAGAACCAGCTCCAGTTCACCAACCACAGCAGCTCCCGTTCCCTGGTCCATTGTCGTCTCAGGCCCAGGCCTTCCAGCAACAGAGGCCTCAGCAGTTCGCCCTGGCCCAAGCCCAGATCCAGAATCGGCAGAGAGGTATCTGTGTCCTATTGTCTTGCTTTTTGCCGTCGTTATGTGGGACACATGTCATATTTTATGTATCCTAATTACAACGATATATCCCGGGCCTGAGCCATGTCCTAGGTCATTCGAAAACGGTTATTGGTACCAACCTTTTCGTATGGGGAAAGGCCCGTGTCCATGTTTGACCAAAGAGAGAGACCTCAAGCGCAAGGCTATCAGTTTAGTTCGTGTTGCTTGAGTTCATCGCTCCTTGGAGGAGTCAAACGTGGGAGTGTGAGGATGATACCCGATCACGTTATCCCAATCGGTTTGGCTCGTGAGGTGTAATATCTTCCTTATGCCTTGCACTTCGATTCCTTGCTTGCATGTATGATTGTATGATTGATTGGTAGCGTAGATTGCTTTCGATAGTATAGCTGTCCCGACATCCCTAGCCTCTTGATTAAATTCCGAGGACGGAATTCTTTTAAGGTGGGTAGGATGTAGTGCCCCAAAATTTGTGATACGTATTTTATACGTGTTCGTATTTCTGACCCGTATTTCTCTTTTTCTTGATTAGTTAGTTGTGGTTTATTTTCATATTTAGCATTATGGTTTGATTGTCATTTATCGTTCGTGGATTAATTCTGATTAGTGGAGCTTGGTTTTATTTGGATAGGAGGAGGATTGGGTTGGCTCGATTTGGCCTGGCTTGGTTTGGGTTGGCTTGGTTCGGTTTGGGATTGCTCTTGGTTCATCATGAACCAAGGGGTGAACCCCCTACCTACCACCACCACTCATATTTATTACCTATTCTTCTTCTCTCTCTTCATTAATCTCTTCTTCTTCCATTTACTCCCTTCACCTACCAGAAAGAGAAGAGAGAGGTCTAAGTAAGTGCAACTTGTTTCATGGAGGAACTCAAATTTTATTGCTTCATTCTCTTCCTTACAGCATTTTAACTTACTTTAGTACTTGGCATTTTCACTTTCCATGGCTAGATTCTTCTAGATCTAAGTTTACTTTATTTTTGGATTTCTTGGGTTTTGATCTACTTAATCCTGTTATTTCTGAGTTTTCATGGTTCCATGTTGTAGAGAATTTCGTTCTATCCCATTTTGACCGATGGAAGTTCGAATTTGGACTCCGGATGAAAGTTTTATGGAGCTTGGAGCATGGACTCTTGGCGTTCTTCTTCTCGGAAGCTTGGAGAAGAAGAACAGTGCTAGACTTGACCGCATGAATACTTCATGCGACAAGTGATTCCGAGCCGCCTGAGCCTTCATACGACAGTCCTGGCCGCAGGGGCTTGACTTGACCGCATGAACATTTTATGCGGCAAGTGCTCTCTCAGCCGCATGAACTTTTCCCCACGAGCCGCATAGACCAGTTACTCGCTGGCTGCATGAGGACTCGAGTCCTCTCAGCCGCATGACTGTCTGGATCCCCGAGCCGCATAGGCCCTGATCCTCGAGCCGCATGAGAACCCCAGACCCAGCCGTATGGACTTCTTAGTCCGGGCCGCATGACCCTGATTAATTCCAGCCGCATATGCATCTTTTATTTCTGGAGCCGCATGGGCTTCTACTAAGCCGCATACGCCTGGCCCAGATCCAGCCGCATGGACTTCTCTTCCGCTAGCCGCATGAGACTCACCTAATTGAGCCGCATGGACTTCTCTTCAGCTAGCTGCATGAGACAAACCTAATTGGGCCGCATGCGCACTCGTCCCCCTGAGCCGCATGCGCCCTTCTTGTCTTGGCCGTATGGGTTCCAGTGACCCTGGCCGCATGCGCTCACCTAATTGAGTCGCATGTGTCTTATCCTCTCCTGGCCGCATAGGCCTGAGCCGCATGACTTTCTAATAACCCTGTGTATTATTATTTATCATTAATTACCCATATTTTGTAACTCCTTATTGTATATTTTTACGCCCATTTTATATCCTTACGCCTTTTGTCCTGAACTTGAAAATCATGAATTCATTTGATATGTTTGGAATTGATAATTGAGCATGACGTGATAGTGACCCGTAGTGGTGCACTCTTGACATGATAACTTGACATGACCTGATAGTGGTCCGTCGTGGCGCACTCCTGACTAGCACACTTGATATGATAAACCTGACATGATTATCTTGAATAGCTGTTACGACGGCTACCTGACATGACATGACCTGTATAATTAATCCTGACACCGTGGTTGTTTGTATTGATTGTGCCTGTATAAACTACGAGTCCGGTTGTGTCTTCAATCATGTCTAGGGCATGATCCCTGAGTACCATGGTCAGGGATTCATACTGAATCTGGCTAGGTTAATGACTAGATTGATCAAATAGTTCATGGAGAATTTCCCAGTTACCTGTTGCCCCTTTGGTCCCGGCCTTATATATATATATATATATATATATATATATATATATATATATATATATATATATATATATATATATATATACATGGGATTTGTTGCTATCCGTCGAGATGAGCGCACTTCCAGCCCGCCGTCGAGTGTGGTACCTTAGGACACATGTATCTTACTACAGTGTGTCTGTTATATCCTGCTATCTTTTCCTTTTCTTGCTGGGATCACTCAGGTAGTAACAAACAGGTAATCGGACTTGGAATTCTCATTTGCATCTTGCTAGTAACTAGGCCTGTGATAACCCTAGTTAGTTAAAGTAGCAAGCCGTACTTAATGCTTGGCCGTGATTGATTGTATAAGAATAATTTGTCTAGTCTTGTCTTGATCCTGTACAAGATTGTTACATGTCTTGATTTCTTATATTTACTTGCCGATAAATAGTGGGAGAAGCCAAGTTCCGTTCAGACGAAGGGTTACAACCCCGGTCCTTGTTTGGTTTACGGGTTGTAACCTGGTTATCTGAATAGTCCCATGGTTATCTCATCGTATATCATCCTGTCATGCTTTTCCATATGTTCTGTCTTTTATTGATTCGGTACAAGATTGTCTTTTATATTCACCTGTCATGCTTTTCTTAAATTACTGTCTCGTATTAAGTAATTATATTCTTGTGCTAATTGCTGGTTTTAGTTCCTAAGTGAAGCCTCCTTTGTGACACTTGCTCTTTCTGGGGTCTGACCCAGCTGGTTTTGTATGGCCAGATACCGGAGCAGCAGCAAAGGATCTACCTGCCTTCCAGCCCGATGGTGACCGCCAGGCATAATCAGGGCAACGAGTGGGTTTTCTTTTTTTGTTCTCCCACTGCAATTGTACATTATTCTTTTGAGGCATTTAGCCGCCGAGCACTTGTTAGCTCGATGCACTTTATCTTACTGTCTGCCTACGGGCTGTAACATGATTGGCAACTCGAGGTTGATCATGTATAACTTAACTCTTGCTAGTCCTTACATTTTGTACGACTAGCTTCATGATCATCTGGATATGTAATGTTTGGGACGCCTTACAATTGTATATTTGGTGGTCTGATATCTTGTAACTATTACTAGTTGGTTGAGATTGAGACAATAGGATAATTTATGTCCTTAAGAGACTGATGGCTTGTAGATAAACCCTCACATATCTAGACAGCCGTGACCGTATGGTGAGATGGATTCCATTTCATTATACGTAGCTGGCTATGTCTGCCCCCGTTCTCCAGTATTCTGGTTTTGGGGCGTGACAGTTGGGCTCTTGAAGCTCAAGATATTCGGCCAATTCGAAATCGTCAAAAGAGATATCAATTCCCGCAACTCGTGAATAAATATGAGTATCAAGTTCATCAAGGCAAAGGTCATGAAAAAGTACATCATATTGTGAGAATATAGTAAAGTTGATAGGGTGTCCCGCAAATACGGACGTGTCCGAAAATCACTAAACCAATCATTTGATGCGTCTAGTGATACAAAAATTCGGTCGTCAAAAGTGTTTGGATCATGTGGACGTGGAGGATTGAACAACGGATGGATTGGTGGTTGTTGTTCAACGACCAGTGCAACGGGTGGTGCAACGGGCGGTTCAACGGGAGGAGGAGCATTCGACGAGGATGCGCCCTCGGTCCGAAGTCTCTTCCCGCGGTTGAACAAACGTGGAGCCATAACACAATAGATAATGAAAGAAATTGAGATATAGAAAAGTATGGAATTATACCTCAAACTAGTGATGAACAATGAAGGAGAATTAAAAAAGAAGCCTTCTCCTTGAGTTTGGGGAAGAAAAGAGCTCTAGAGAGGAGAAATTAGGGTTAGGGTTTTGAGAGAAAAGTGTTTGAGAAGTGGAAAAGGTGGCAATGGAGAGGAAGAGAGAGGAGAACCCGAAAATATGGGAAGGGTTCCAATTTGTCGGAGCAAATAATGGCCATTGGATCTAAATTTTGATCAACGGCTGAGACTGTTCCCGGTTCTGGAACAGTCAGGCCGAATTCGGCCCGAACTCTGGTAAGGACAGAGTTTGGCCCGAATTCCGGATCCTGGTCACAGAATAGGAATCAGGCTGAAATAAAACAAAAAATGGTTAAGGAATAAAGACCAATATAAGATAAGAGTATAAATACAAGAAAAGATCCAAGAAGTAAACAAATGAATAACAGATAGTGAGCTCGAAGCAGCAAGATGAAGTTGAAAAAAAGTAGTATTTCAGCATGTGATAAATAAAAAATGAATCGTATAATAAACAAGGAATTATATCATAATTCAATATTTTGAAACTGTCATGGGTTAGCTGCAGGGGCCGGATCCCAGCTAGCGTTAGTCCTGAGGACTAGTGCACCGTGTCGCTTAGGCTTTTACACCTTGTTGTCGGAAGGACCCTTTCGGCTTGTACCCATAGCAAGTTCATCATAAGAGAATCACGATATACTCGATATTTACGCAGGTTGATTTTAATTTATGACAGCTTCATCTAAAATTCTAAGTTCAAGACAAAGAAAATTGAAATGCTCTTCGGATAATGGTTTTGTAAAGAAATCTGCTAACTGATGATCAGTGTCAATAAATTCTAAGTTAATCGTGCCATTTTGCTGATGATCACGCAAAAAGTGATGACGAATTTCAATGTGCTTCGTGCGTGAGTGACAAATGGGGTTCTTAGTAAGATTTATAGCACTAGTGTTGTCACAAAAGATTGGAATATGCATGAAAGATAAGTTATAGTCTTCAAAGGTTTGCTTCATCCACAGAATTTGTGCACAACAATGCCCAGCTGCGATATATTCAGCTTCTGTTGTGGATAGTGCGACAGAATTCTGCTTCTTGCTAAACCAAGAGACTAAAGCATTTCCTAATAAATGACACGTACCGCTCGTACTTTTACGGTCGACCTTGCATCCGGCGAAGTCAGCATCAGAGTAACCAATGAGGTCAAATGATGTTGACTTGGGATACCATAGGCCCACTGTAACCGTACCCTTAAGGTATCGAAGGATACGCTTAACCGCGGTCATGTGTGATTCCTTAGGATTTGCTTGATATCTAGCACACAGGCAAACGCTAAACATAATATCAGGGCGACTAGCAGTAAGATAGAGTAGACTGCCTATCATACCTCGATACTTACGTTGATCTACGGGTTTGCCGCTATCATCTGGTTCAAGTTTGGTTGAAGTAGCCATTGGAGTGCTGATTGGTTTAACGTTGTCAAGGTCGAATTTCTTCAGCATGTCCTTTGTATACTTCGACTGACAGATGAATGTTCCATTTGACATTTGTTTGACTTGCAGTCCAAGAAAGTAGTTGAGCTCCCCCATCATGCTCATCTCAAACTCGGTCTGCATACACTTGGCAAAATCTTGACAAAGGATTTCATCAGTAGAACCAAATATAATATCATCTACGTATATTTGTACTAAAAGGACAGTGTCCTTGAAAGAATTTATGAAAAGTGTGGTGTCAATTTTCCCTTTTGAGAAACCTTTCTCAAGCAAGAAATTGCGTAGCCGTTCATACCAAGCTCTAGGGGCTTGTTTGAGGCCATACAGCGCTTTCTTTAGCTTGAACACGTGGTCGGGAAATTTGTGATTTTCAAAACCAGGGGGTTGTTTTACATAAACTTCCTCCTTAATAAATCCATTCAAGAAAGCACTTTTAACATCCATTTGAAATAATTTGAAATTTTAAAAATTTGCAAATGCACAAAGCATCCGAATGGATTCCAATCTAGCAACAAGAGCATACGTCTCATCGTAGTCGATACCTTCCTCTTGGTTGTATCCTTGGGCTACTAGACGAGCTTTGTTGCGTGTGACTGAACCATCTTCATTCATTTTGTTTCTAAAAACCCATTTAGTACCAATAATCGAGTGATTAGCCGGTCTAGGAACGAGTTCCCATACTTGGCTCCTCTCAAATTGGTTGAGTTCATCTTGCATAGCAGAAATCCAAAATTCATCATTGAAAGCTTCTAAAATGTTTTTCGGCTCAATTTGTGAAATAAAGGCAGTGCTAGCAATAGAGTCTCTTAATGATGATCTAGTAGTTACTCCACGTGAAACCTCACCGATCACCAAATTTTCTGGATATGACGGCTTGAAAGAGAATTTCTTTGGCAAGCCCTCCAGAGAATTGGTTTCGGTTGTGGTATTCATTGGAGTAGAAGTTGATGGCTCAACATCATCATCAAGAGTAGCTGCTGCACTGTTATCTTCATCAAAAGTCACATTTGTAGACTCTTCCACAATTAATGAGCGTTTGTTAAAAACTCTATATCCCTTGCTCTTGGCAGCATAGCCAAGGAAAATACCATCGTCAGCTTTGGCATCAAATTTGCCTAAGTTGTCTTTGGTGTTAAGGATAAAACATCTACAACCAAAAACTCTAAAATAAGAAACATTTGGGGTACTCCCAAACCAAAGCTCATAGGGTGTTTTCTTCGTAATAGGACGAATAAGCACCCTATTTAAAATGTGGCATGTTGTACTGACAGCTTCAGCCCAAAAGTATTTCGGAAGTGAAAACTTGTTCAACATGACTCTAGCCATATCGCCAAGAGTCCTATTCTTCCGCTCCACAACACCATTTTGTTGAGGAGTTCTTGGACAAGAAAACTCATGATTAAAACCATTGGAATCACAAAACTTTTCAAAATCAGAATTTTCAAACTCGCCTCCATGATCACTTCGAATTCGAGTAATCATGTAGCCTTTTTCATTTTGAACTTTCTTAACAAAAATCTTGAAAACCGAAATAGCATCACTTTTATTTGTAAGAAAGAAAACCCAAGTAAATCTCACTACCAAAATTTATCGTTTTAGCGACGGCCGCATCCGTCGCTAAACCGACGGTAATTACCATTAGCGACCGATAACCGACGGATTTTGGCCAAAATAATCCGTCGGCAATCAGCTCGTCGCTAATAACGTTCCGTCGCTAAGTTGTCGTCACGGCAACGGAATAGCGACGGATGTCCGACGTCACAATACGAAGCATTAGCGACACGTTCCCGACGGATTTTCGTCCATTTCAACTATTAAGTATTGAACTGTGTAGGAAATAGCGACGTAACTTTCCGTCGGTAACCCGTCGTAACAGCGTATCAGATCGTATCGATCCGTTGCTAAGCCGTCGGTATCCGTCGGTAATTAACGACGGATTTGCGACGGTTTTATGACGGACTATCCGTCGATCAGGTTCTGGAAATGCTTGGCATTTCCAGCACCATGGCGATAGAATAGTCGTCGCGGACCCGTCGCTACCGCGGCGCCACAGCGACGGATTGCTGACTGATTATCCGTCGCCATGGTTCTGGAAATGTCATGCATTTCCAGAACCATGGCGACGGATAACCAGCCGCTAATCCGTCGCCAAATACAGCGACGGATTAGCGGCTGGTTATCCGTCGCCCTGGCGACGGCCGTTCCGTCGCTGTTCAGTCGAAGCTTATATTTCCAGAACGTTGCCAACGGATGATCCGTCGATAACCCGTCGCTGACTGCAAACAGTTTAAAAACTCCAGGTAGTGACGGCTTATCCGTCGAAAACCCGTCGGCAACTGGGAATATCCGCCGCTAAACGGTCACTAGTCCGTCGCTAACTGGGTTTTTTGGGAAAAAAAAATTTGGCAGCACTTTCCCTGTTCACAAATATATGTATAAACCAAACCAATATATAATGCACAGCAATTATCCAACAATCACACAGACCAAATATATAATGCACACCAATTATCCAAGAATCACATAGACCAAATATGCATATACGACCAATTATCCAAGAATTACAGACCAAAACAAATTAATAGAAAATAAATATCAATTATCCTAAAGAGTAACATAATATCCGGTGCTATAAGCCGATTATAGCACAATTAGTTCAAAGCTCTCACAAATAATCCAAATTTTCTTAATACAACATTAATTTAAGAAGGAGGAGGTCGATTGTCCGTTCCCGTACTCGACCGACGCATATACTCCTCCACAAGGTACGGAGGCAATGCGTCGTAGACAGTGCTCGGAAGTCGGCGAAGCTGCTCTGCGGACATGAGATCCAGGAGTGCCGTCACAGCCGTAGGCGGTAGCACAGGGGCTTCAGGGTTGAAAGAAAGGTGGCCCATGGAAGACGGACCGACACCTGCAGTCGACGGACCAGTAGAAGACGGACGAGCACCATCAGCAGACGTACCGGCAGCAGCAGACGCCCCGGCAGCAGCAGACGCAGGCGGAAAGTGCGTGGCAAATTGCTCCCGCAAGGACGACACCGCCTCGTGCAGCTGCGTAAGCTGTGACCTAACATCATCGTCTGCCCGGGCCACGGGAGGAGGCGGTGTCGGTGGAAATCTCTGCGTCGCCATATGCAATGGCCCTAGGGAGCCGACTCCGTACAGGTACCCTTTCTTAAAGCCGCCGACGGTATCTACGAACAAGTCGTTCCGAGCGGCCAAAGAAGAGGGCGTCCGGAAGGGCGTCGTTTCACCGACATCCTCGGTGTCAGTTAACTGAGCCCGACTAAGGGCCTCACGATACGCAGCCTATCAAATGAATGTGTTTATATTATAAGATTTACCTAAGTTGTAATCTAAATCCTATGTTTCACTAAGTTAAGTGTGAATCCTAAGTTTACCTAAGTTATAGTCTGAATACTTTTAATTCTAACGTTAATCTCATAATCATAAGTACTTACATCAGTCTCCTTGGCCCTCTCGTCGACGAAGCTCCCGTCCTTCCGTCTTTTGTGCGTATGCTGGAAGACGTCGTGCATGGTGACCGATTCTGGCGCCCTTTCCTCCTTTACCGCCCGTTGGGCCTGCATACGAAATTTGCGTAGAAACTAATTAACTCCTTTAATTAATAATACCTAATTCGATAGTGAAATAAATTTACGGTTGCTTACCAGATCTGCAAGTGTCGCTGCGTGAGACCTTGATCCCCCCGTATGAAGGCCCTCGGTAGATCGGTTCACCTTCGCCTTCTCCAATTTCTCCTTGTATGCAAGGTTATCCATCATGCCTAAGAGGTCCTCATAATAGTCCTGCCGGATCCAATTCGGCCTCGTATGCCCCATCTTTAGGTCATAAATCATATCCCGTATCTTCTTCGAGCATGCGCTTCGGTAGGTCCTGCGGATCCCCTTCTCGCGATGGGGGGGCCCATGCGTAAATTTCTGGGCTCTGCAGCAAAATTCGGATGGCGAAAATCAAAATATTTCCACGCCTCTCCATCCGAAGGATGTGACAATTCTCCATCGTCCTTTGTGCGTTCTTCGTTGTGCCATGTCATGTGTTCTGCTGTATTCTGAGACATATACATCCTCTGCAAGCGCTTCGTGATCGACAAGTAATGCATATACTTGTAAGGACATCGTTTTCTAGTTGACTTTCCTTTTACCCTGACTTTCTTGTAACGATCCGCATTACAGAAGCGGCAACTTTCTACATCTTCGTTCTCCTTGTAGTACAACATGCATCCGTTGCGACAACAATCTATCTTGTCGTACCCCAGTCCTAGTTGTCGGACCATCATCTTCGACTTGTAGAAGTTTTTTGGAAGCTTTTTTGATTCCTTCGGTAACACCTCCTTCATTAGTTGTGTAATCCGATCATAGCAAGTTTGTGGTAAGTTAAAATCGGACTTTATGTTCAACAACTGCATCGTCATTGACAGTACGGAATGTGGATCACAACCAGGATATAAAGAAGTTTCAGCATCCTGAAACATATCATAGAACTCCTTCGCCTCGGGATTAGGATCCTCCGGATCAAAATTAGGCCCTGCCGCGTCGTACACCATATCTCGTGCAAGGTTCTGCACGTCTCCATAATCAACGGAGCATTCGTCGTCATCGACGACAAAATCCGCTGCAGCATTATCATCAAAAGCATAAGTAGCAGCATTCGCAACCTGTCTTTCGGCATATAGTTCACCTTGCGATGACCACAGGTCGTAATCACGTACGAAACCCTTACGGGTCAAATGATCTCTTACACTCACCACTTCTTCGTAACGTCTATTGCGACAATTACGACATGGACACTTGATTTTGTTACCGTCCATAAACTGAGCTTTGCTCATGGCATACTTAAGAAACACTTCCACGCCTGCCTGAAAATCGTCACTCACACCTATTCTGCTCTCGTGTTGTCGTTTGTACATCCATGTACGATCAACGAAATAACGATCCATCACAGATTAGATGTAAAAATCTGTATAGTAAGACAAACTAAACAGAATTAGTATATAATCATGTAACTGGTGGATCCGCTAGTATTTTAGCTCGAGAAGAGAAAAATATAAATACAGTTGTTACTAGTAGTTCGATACCGATAGTGCGATACCGATACCGATAGTGCGATACCGATACCGATACCGATAGTTCGATACCGATAGTTCGATACCGATACTGCAATACCGATACCGATAGTGCGATACCGATACCGATAGTTCGATACCGATACTGTGATACCGATACCGATACCGATAGTGCGATACCGATACCGATACCGATAGTGCGATACCGATAGTTCGATACCGATACCGATAGTGCGATACCGATACCGATACCGATAGTTCGATACCGATAGCATGGTTTAAAGTATCGGCCGATACCGATCCGATACGGCCGATACCGATACGGTTTGGCATGTTCCGATCCGATACCGACCGATACCAAATATTGACCGATACCGACTATGGGGGTCTTTGTTCCGGTCAATTCGGCAAAACCAATCGGTAAGGGTGACTACTATTTCATATAATTTCAAAACTACTAAGAAATAACGCTGAAATACTTAAAATTATGCCTAAATGTATAAAATATATGTTTTAAAATATAAATAATTTATTAATAATTATTTGTTTTCCGATACCAAAGTCCGATACTCCGATACGATACCGCCGATACTACCGATATCACCGATACCAATACTCATAGGAATAGTCTGAAACCGATTCCGATGATTGTGAACCTTGACCGATAGTGCGATACCGATACCGATACCGATAGTGCGATACCGATACCAAACTAAGTCAATCTATCTATTTCTAAATTGCAAGAGTCCACTTCTAGGATATGGGAGCTATATCCTAAATATCTAGTCTAAATTAACTTGGTTAGGATACTAGAGTGTCCTTATTATCTAGCAAGCACTACCTTAGTCTAGTCACACTAGCGTTAATTACCTATAATTCCTACCATGTCTACAATCACACATTACACCCCAAGCCGTCCTGCATGCTAATTATAATAGGCACATATATATGTATATCACTCCATGATGTATAGACCATGAACCCAAACACTGACTTATGCAGATGAAGAACTCGCACTGTCCTTGACACAGTGAACATATACACCACGAACCCAAACGCCATATTCACATTTACTAATCCAAACACCACCAAACTAATGGATAACACCCAATATGGATAACACATTATTTAGCCAATATATAAATTAGATGAATTTGATAAGCAAAGTCCCCCGCCGCCCCCGACCAAAGCCCGTCGCCCCAAGCCCGCCGCACAGCCCCCGACGCCCCCGCCCCAAGCCCGCCGTCCAGCCCCTGCCCCAAGCCCGCCGTCCAGGCCCCGACGCCCCCACCCCAAGCCAGCCGCCCAGCCCCCGACGCCCCCGCCCCAAGCCCGAATGTTCCCAAGCCCGCCGCCCCCGTCCCAAGCCAGCCGTCCAGCCCCCGACGTCCCCGCCCCAAGCCAGCCGCCCAGCCCCCGACGCCCCCGCCCCAAGCCAGCCGCCCAGCCCCCGACGCCCCCGCCCCAAGCCCGAATGTCCCCAAGCCCGCCGCCCCCGCTGCCCCTACGTCGACACCGCGACAGAGAGAGAGAGAGAGAGAGAGAGAGGAGATTACCTTCGGGAGAGAGAGAGGAGAGGATGCCATCGCCGTTCACGAAGCCGCGCGAGAGAGAGAGAGAGAGAGTGGAGAGAGATTGAATTTGGGGGGAATGCCAAAAGTTCCCCCCGCCTTTTCATTTAAGTCTGGAACGCTCATTTAGCGACGGAATAGCGACTACGAAAAATCCGTCGCCAGGTAGTCGTTATTATTGATTATCCGACTGAATATCCGTCGCTACGTAGTCGAAGATATGTCCCGCCAATTATATACACAATTCCCGCCAAATAAACGACTACGTGGCGACGACCGAAGATCCGTCGCTATAACACCGACACACTAGCGACGGATGTGCGACCTTTCCTGCCCCTAAAATTAAAATAAAAAATGGCAAATGTTTGTGGTCGGTAATCAGTCGCTGAGCGGCCAAGAAGCCGTCGCTAATACCGACGGAATAATTCCGTCGCTAAAACGCCGTCGCTAAATGAGCGTATTTTGGTAGTGTCTAGAAAAGTCATCAACAATAACAAAGGCATAGAGTTTTCTACCAAGACTGGCTACTCTACTAGGGCCAAATAAATCCATATGGAGTAGTTGCAGGGGTCTAGTAGTACTTACAGAGTTAATTGAATGAAATGAGGACTTGGTTGCCTTATTCAATTCACATTCGGCACATACCGTGTCTTTTTTGAATGTGATATCGGGCAAGCCTCTAACTAGCTTCTTGGTCGATAGCTTGGATATAGTATCCATATTGGCATAACCAAGACGCTGGTGCCACAGTAATCTTTCATCTTTATGAGCATATAGGCATCTACATGCATTGTTAGTATCTCTAGACAAGTAGAAAATATAAATGTTATCCTCTCTTATCCCTTCAAAAGCGATGTCTCCTGTTGACCTATCATAAATGAAACATTTATTTTGTCCAAAGTTAATGTCATATCCATGGTCAGCAAGATGACTAATACTGAGCAGGTTATGCTTTAACTCGGTCACTAGGCAGACATCTTTTATTACAGAAAAGGGAGGATGACCAATAATACCATTACCTATAATATAACCTTTTAGGTTGTTGTCGAAGGATACATATCCTTCTCTCTTCATCGATAGTGATGCGAAAAGATTTGCGTCTCCCGTCATGTGCCGCGAGCATCCACTATCGAGAATCCACTTACTTTTAGTTGAGGAGGGAAGGTCCACCTACATCAAGAGTAGATGTGACTTTTGGTACCCAAGTTCTTGAGGGTCCTGAAATGTTAGTTTTTGGAAACCATGCATATATCTTTCTATCTACTAATCTTCTAATTCTACATTGTGGTGAAATGTGTCCATGTAAACCACAATAAGTACATGTAGCATTCCTATTTATATTAGGAGCATGCTGATGATGTCTATAAGTAGAGTGATGAGGAGAAGTATGATGATATGTAGAATTAGCATGGTGATGATGACTATGTGTAGAGTGATGTGGAGTGGCATGGTAATATTGTCTATAAGGAGTAGCATGGTGATGATGTCTATATGGAATAACATGGTGATGATGTCTATGTGTAGAGTGATGGTAATTTTGTGCAACATAGTGATGGTTGTATCTATGTGTAGTGTGATGATTATCTCTACGTGCATGTGGTTTGTGTGCATTATGAAAGTGTGTGTATATGTAAGCATGATTACGTGTTGTAGGTGGATGACGTGTTTGACTAGTAGTATTATGCTTTGTGTGTGTCTCATGTGATTGGGTTTGAGGTTGAGCAACCTGTTTTCCCAATTTAGTCTCTAGTTTCTTAGAGACAGCCTGCAGTTCAGTAACCTTAGCATTCAAACCAAATATCTTAGTAATAGAAATCTTGTGTCTACTCTTTTCTTCTGCAAGCTCCGTGTTGAGTGTTGTGATTTCTTGTGTTTGTTGTTCAATGCGTGCTTCGGCATCATAAGCTTATTTTAAGCTTAGATACCTCATCTGTGACATCCGTGGGTGAAGTGTCTCTAATGTTATCAAGTAATAGAGAAAGTCTTTGAATTTCGACTTCATGACTTTTGATCTTGTCCTTGGCATGTTTGTATTTACCAATGACCTTTTTGTGATCATTAAGTAAATCGGTGAAAGCATCGCCAAGTTCATCAAAAGTGAAGTCATCAAGAGTTTCGTTTGATACCTTGTCGGACGTTGCCATTAGGCACACATTAGCCGTATCTTGAGGAGAGTCCTTTTCTTCCTCGGAGTCACTAGCTTCGCTTTCATGCCAAATGCTTGTGTTGGCATATTTCTTTGACGAAGTCTTCTTGTATGGTTTCTCATAACGGCTGCTCTTCTTTAAGTATGGACAGTCTTTCCGGACATGTCCCGTCTTCTTGCAACCGTAGCAGGTTGGCTCTTCTTCGTCGTCTTCTTGTGGTTCCTTCTTTCTTCGGTTGAAGCGAAGGAATTTCTTGAAGTTGTGGACAAGGAGAGCTTGATCATCACCTTTCGAGTTGTCGTCATCCGTCTCATCGGGGTCAGCCCTCCGTCGGTGAGCTTTGAGTGCGATCTCCTTAGCTTTAGGAGCAGGCTCTTCGAAGTCCTTGAGGTCAAGCTCATGAGTCATCAGCTTTCCCATCAAGGTCTCCATGGACATGGTTGTGAGATCATTCCCTTCTATGATGGCTGTCACCTTAGGGTTCCAAATCTTTGGGAGCCCCCTAAGTAGCTTGTGAATCTTCTCGTGATTTGAATATTGTTTGCCGAGCGAAGACAGGGGGTTGATGATGTCGAGGAATCTTGTGAACATTTGCGTGACCGTCTCATTTGGCTTCATCTTGAAAGCCTCATATTCTTGAGTGAGACGGCTTATCTTTGATTCCTTGACTTGGGTGGTTCCTTCATGCGTCACTTCTAGAAGTCTCCATACTTCGTGAGATGTGGTGCATGTAGAGACCCTGTTGAACTCATTCCTGTCTATAGCACAGAATAAAGCATTAATAGCTCTCGCGTCTAGACTTGCCTGTTTCTTCTCCTCGTCAGAATATTTGTCATGTGATTTCTCAACGAGATCACCATTGACAACTATTCTGGCGGGCTTTTTGTAACCGTCAGTGACGATAGTCCACAGGTCAAAGTCTAGCGACTTGAGATAAAAGCTCATCCTTGTTTTTCAATATGTGTAGTTAGTTCCATCAAATAGGGGAGGCCTATGAGTGGACTGCCCTTCACCGTGATTGGAAATCAAGGATTGTGTGGTTGCCATGGATCAGCTCTAGGATGTTAATCCTTGTTGAGAGAACAGAGCTCTGATACCAATTGAAGAACAGATGGCAACTCTAGAGGGGGGGTGAATAGAGTTTATAGCGATAATAGCCAATTAAAAATTAAACTCTTTCACAATCTAAAAATAATCAGAGTAAATGCGGAAATAAATAAGGAGCAAGAAAGCATACGCAAACACAGCCGATTTTAACCTGGTTTCCCTCGTGGAGGACTAGTCCAGGCCTGAGAACTCTAGCTCAGGATTAAATCCACTATTTGTGAAATAGTAGTTACACCCCGTGCCTTTTCTTCAGAAGAGCACGTCAACTTCTTACAAAGGATCGCAGTGGCGATGCTTGGAATTTTCCAAGCGACTTCTTGAACTCTTGCACAAGACTCCTAACTGAATGATGCTGAGCACTTGAGGCTTAGGGAGCTTGTGGCTAGTAGATAAAGAAGGGTATGGCTTATATTGAGCTTAAGAGAGAAGAGAAGAGAAGATTGGATGAATGAAAATGAGAGAATTCATGGCCTATTTATAGGATATTAGCAGGCAGAATTCGGCCAGAATTCTGGTAGGAATTTTCAAAAATTTGGCCATTGGACAACTAGCAACCAGCCAACCCTAAAAATTAGGGTGCTGGTTTTTAGGGGACAGAGTTCGGCCCGAACTCTGTGTGGAAGCAGAGTTCGGCCCGAACTCTGTGTGGAAGCAGAGTTCGGCCCGAACTCTGTCTCCAGAGCACAGAATGGGTCCTAAGGTCCAATGGGCTTATTTGGATGAGTGGAGCTTATGGATTTTGGGTAGGTTAGGTTAAGTCTCAAGAGCTCAGCACAACCCAGCTTACATCAGTCTAGACTCAATAAATATATAAAATACAGACTCAAAAATATTCTTGCATTTGCAAAACTGAGCTGTCGTCTGGCTTGAGCTGGATGTAGTCGTCGTGTGTCGTATTGAATTATTACAAGTATTATTTAGTCAATGTTATCATTATTTGGTTGACTATGACTTTGTGTCAACAAAATTCACCATAGAAGTGCTCTATAAATTAAAAAAAGATACCGAATAATGTTTTACTAAAATTTTATTAATATTTTTTGCATCCGCTGGCCGGTTGTGACAAATTACAATACATAAATACTACCTATCATGATAATGATAGTAAATCCTGAATATAAGAAATGATCTACTTGAAAGAAAAGGAAGAGGATGACAATCATACTAGCATACTATCTTGATGATAAAACAATGTTATATATATATATATATATATATATATATATATATATATAAATATATATATATATATATCAAAGTTGTAGTCTTTTCTAGTATAGTGAAGTTTTAATCTTCCACTCTCTCTCTCTTTTGCTCCACAATATTCTCAATATCGCCTTAGCAATTTAGCTAAGCGTTGGGGGAAGACTTGCACGACTCTTCGAGAAGGAAGATAGTGCACCACACGGGTCGAAGTGTAGCCTAAAACACTAAGTCCGTGACAAGTCGTTCGTCCTCGCTTGGGTGCGATGTCGTGCAAGCCTAAGTTGCGCTTACACAAGGCTAAGACCTGTAACAAGACAAGATAGATAAGTTTGACAATACGCAGCGGAACATATTGCAGATATTTGAAGCAGCAGCGGACATTTTGCAGATATATGAATTGAACAAAATGGTAACAAGAAACAATTCTCTTTATTGATTTCATTTGAACAGATTACAAGCTCTCATTTCTCTCTGATACAATATTTACATTCTTTCAGAAACTTTACAGATTACAATGATCCCGTTCCCATACATTACATCCCTTATATACAAAACCAACTCTTCGCAACAGATGTCCTTCTCTTGGCATCTATTCTGATTTCTGGCTCCTGAGGATGAGACTCGGACTATCGCTTCGAACTTTCTCGATGCGTCTTGCACCTGCATGGAAACTAATGGTGGATCAGTATATCAGCATATTGGTGATTGTGAACAAAAGTTACAATTGTCTGAAATGATACTGTTCATTTAATGAGAAAACGTTTCTTGTGATGTAATCTTACAACTTTTTACCTATGTTTATTTCATGCATACAGAGTCAGTTTACATCTCTTTTGAAAACATCTTTAAAAAGCCACAATTTATTTCATTTCATTTCATCTCACGCATACAAGATGACTGTTCATTTCAAGCACGATGACTATTCATTTCATATGCAGTGCGCAACGTGTTTCATAAACCATATCATTTCATTAGGGACAATAGCATTAGCATTCTTTTCTCTTATTCAAGACATTCTCAGGCAGATTACAAGCATGATTATCGTAACTACTTTGGACGGAACATAGTAATTCTTGGCAACAATTTATTCTTTAAACAACTCATGTTCAGAAAACTTAGCAACGAATGTATCACTTTTTCAGTGATTCTTACCATAGCCGACGGTCCATCCCTGCATAAGACAAGAATTAGCATAAACATAACATAACCAGTATTCTTATTTCCTGTTCGTCTCTGCATCGTTAGCTTTTAGAAAAATCGTTATCGACATATGCAAACTCGATTGACAGCTATGACTCCGGTTCAGCTCTGAACCAATCAACACTTCCATGAAAAATTTCATGATTAGCCGTTGTGACTCTTTGGTTCAGCTCGTCGCTAAGGACTCAGATATCGGTTACCCTTTTAACATGAGATCTCTTTTACCTCAGGGTGCTCTTAATCACTCCTAGGCCGAGTGATTCCAGGCGCCCCCAGATACCACCGAAAGACAAATTTTACTTGTGCACAAGTTGTCCAAGACCAATGCATATGCTCTAGCAGTTCTATCAGATGTAACAAATTTGATCAGATCTTTCAAATATGCGACACGTTCATTTCGTGCTTAGCAGATATACAACACGTTCATTTCGTACCTTAACAGATGTACGACACATTCATTTCGTGCCTTAACAGATGTACGACACGTTCATTTCGTGACTTTCTTCTTTTCGGATCACATAGCCAACAGCTTCTCTCTTTTCTTATCAAGCATGAGTCATATTCAGAACAAAGATCTACATTAGCATGGCAACATCTCATTTGATTCAACATAGCGAACATTCATTTTTTTATCAGGCAACACTTTCTTTAGCATACAGGCATCAGTTCATTTCTTATTAGCAGGCAACAATTTTTCTTAGCAGATTATCTATTTTCTTGTTCTTAGCATGGCAGCATGTGGATTATCTTATAAGCATACTCAATTATTTTAATCTTGTTATTAGCATTAGCATTCAATCAAAAGCTCAGATTCTTATTAGACGTAAGCGAATCATAAAATGAATCTTGGTTACAAGGCCAAATCTACATTGAAGCAGCCCGAACCAAATCGGATTGTCCGGACAACAAATTTGACCCTAATCAAATGTTGGTGGATTCCTAGCCTAACACAAGGAGAAGATTAGATTTCATGAAGCACGTCTCATTTATTTTCAGGGTTACTGGCTCACCCGTTGTCAACTAATTTCCAGCTTTACATTTCTACAAAAAAACAGGGGTTTATACATATCAGGCACTCTCAATCAGCAAGGGCCTCAACAGCACTTCCTTATTTGAATACTAACTGTGCCTGAAGGAATACCATTTTCCTAAAGGTTTCAAGGGGAGAAAACATATCTATCCAACTACAAACCTGATACTGGGGGGACATCTTTTAAGTTTAAATTCTCATCTGTGAAAGGAACAACTTTATTTACAGGAATTAAAAGATCTTGGCAGCCAATTTTTCTTAAATCAGACGTGTTCTTCAGTTGCTTTCCTCAATTCTAAGCACAACCGTTGCAGCAGCAGTTAGGCTCAAACCAATATGCACATTTAAGATCCATTTCCTAGACATAATATAACAGGCATAGCAATCCACCTGCAGTGGCATGGAGAAGCCCATGTATGCTAGCGACATCAGAACACCCGATTACACTAGTGATTTATCTATGGAAAATAGTGTGGCAATATATAGTATTACCTAATTTTGTTCACAAAAATGAACCATTTAAAAAGAGAAACAATTGCAAATCTCAGGCACAGCACCCAAGTATAGACATTCAAGTTCCCACAGAAACAATTGCCATATACTTTCCAGCATATGCTCTACTTAAAAGCCAGGCCTAATAATACTTGAAAACAAGTGAAGTTACTAAAAACTTCAACATATGAAAATAATGTCAGCACTATGCTACAACTACACCTAAAAACACACGTTGGTGAGAAAATATTCAAAAAGAACGAGTTCTTTTTGTTGTACTACAGGTGTTTCAAACCATAACTAGTGACAGACCAAAATGGAAGAAAAAGATACAGTTCATCCACAACTGCAAGATCACCTACCAAGTAGATGATATTAAAGAAAAGAACCTGCATTCTCATCAGAAACTGCATGATCACCTACAAAGTAGATGATAGAAAGCAAAGTAGACCAGTATACTCCAGTTGGATCGGAGATCCAAGAGATGCACTCCAATTAAGGGTACAATGAGGAACCGTAAGAGGGAGGTAGGCCTGAAGGTGGATAACCACTATAGGTCGCTGGTCTGTCGTAGAGACCACCAGTGCCTGCAAATGACTCAGGTGGATAGAGATAAGCCCTATGTGGGCTCCGAGTCCCACCATGGACCATCAAGGATCCAGGAAGACTCGAGCCTGCATGGTTGTAAACTGAACCAGAAGAAGCAAGGCCGTATGACCCAGCCATATATGAAGCATGGTCAGTTAGGCCATGCTGAGGGTAAGCATGGTCAGTCAGGCCATGCTGGGGGTGAGTCTGATGTGACGGCGGATAAGAATCTGCAGGAGGATGTGCCGAGATAGTTGCTGGTGGTGGTGGACGAGGGCGCTTGTTAGGTTGCTGCTGGTTCTTCGAATTAGACGCAGCAGCAGGTGCAGCATTTCGCTTCTTGTTGTTGGCCTTCTGCTGCTCCAATTGATTCAGTCTCTTCTCAAGACCTTCACGCGGATACTGTTTCTCTAATTTATAATCTTCAATAGCTTTAAGCACCGACTGCAGAGCACCCATCTCTTTTGAAGCTGCCTCATTCTGTTTCAGAAAGCAATAGGCTAATTCAACAAATGTGCAACTCCTAAACTAGCCACTGCAAATAGGACCAACAACATACCTGTGCTTGTTTCGAATTTTTTCCTTTCTTCTCTATCTCTTGAGCCATCTTCTTGGAGTGCTTTACATAAGCTTGTAAAAGAGGCACCGGTGGAAATTTGTCTGTAACATTGTAAGCATAAACCAATTTAACAGCATCAAGCTGTCTCCCTTTACTGCTCAGTTTCTGAACCACCTCTGCAAAAGTCAGATTTTGCTCGTCTGTGTCAATATCCCAAAAAAACAGAAAAGGCGGAAAAATTATCAAACATATAGAATTACCACAGTTCTTTAGCTATTGAATGTCAAACATCAAAAATAACATCATTCAAGATATCTTTGGCCTCAGAATTGCAGAATCACAGCATAGCAATAAAAGCCTCAGTCCCGAAAGATGGTATTTTGTAATCTGTTTTCCCCATTGGCCAATAATTTGAAGGATGGCATGGATGATCTATTCCTAGTCAAAGCATTACTGGTTTGAGGCAAATATCAAGTTCAAAGATAATATTCTATAGGACCATCTACCTAGTAGCAGGGAACTCTACTCATGCAATACAAAGTAAAAGCGAACGTTATTGATCTGCTTTATGAACTGTACAAAATACAGTAGAACTAAGGATCTGCTTTATGCATTTCACATCAGTACCATACATGTAAAACAAAAAGGTTTAATAAGGATTTATTTGATAAATAAATTGAATTTGAAAATTATTAACTTCATTTAAAGAAAAAAAAGAGTCCATTGGAGAAATAGACAATGTTTGATACAAAGAAAATAGTTGCCTACAAAATGAAAGAAGATAAATGCAGAAATGCTAACGGAAGACCAGAGCATTATATTCCTGGTAACAGAAAACAACAGGACATAAAATGAAAGCATGAAAACGTATCAAAGTCTTAAAATGCAAAAGAGACGAGAAAGATGGAATAAAGAGACTCAGGATCAATGTGAATATTCGTGTAGAAATAAATACAGTGACCACCCTATGTTTTGTGAGTATTACAGGGACTACCCCTATTCTGAAAATAACTACACTGACCACCCCTCTCCTTTATATATTTTATAAAACATAGGGGCGATCAGTGTTATAAGTTTATATAGAAAATATAAACTATAGGGATGTCCATGTGATTAATTTCAAAGTAGGGGTGGTTTCTGTAACAAGTGTAAAACATAGGGGTAGTTAACGCAATTTGCCCTATTGTGTCCGAGTGTATGTGAGAGGGGAGACCCCAAACCCACCAGTATATCTTCCGATAAACTGGCACCCAAAGCAGATTTTGCTTGGATAAGGCCTGGCTAAATGCCAATCAGTCCCAAAAGATGGTGTTTAGTAATAGATATCACCAGAGGCCAATATCCTTGCAAAATGAGAATTAAAGAAAGGGAGATCAATGTGAATATAGGTACGAGTGTACGTGAGAGGGAACCCAAAACCCGAAAATACATCTAGTGAAAACGACATCCAAACCATATTTGATTGTACAAGGCCTCAGAATTGCAGAATGTCAGCATGGCTAAATGCCAATCAGTCCCGAAAGATGGTGTTTAGTAATTAGGTATCATCATAGGCCAATATCCTTGAAAAATAAAAGAAATGTGAACCTTGTTAAAGCAAAATATACCCAGACCATGCAAAATTGGAACATTTAGCAGATAACAGTAAAACAACTATGAGGACAGGCGAGGGAAATAGAAACAAGAAAACAATAGAATAAAACTCCAGAAACAGAAGCATAAAAAAAATACATATGTTGCATGAACACGAATACAACACGACAGGCTTCGGACATGACAATACAGATTTGCCACCTATTTTGTGAGAGGAACCCCAAACCCGACAATACATCTTCTAGTAAAAAGAACATCCAAACCATATTTGACTGTACAAGGCCTCAGAATTGCAGAATGTCAGCATGGCTAAATGCCAATCAGTCCCGAAAGATGGTGTTTAGTAATTAGGTATCATCATAGGCCAATATCCTTGAAAAATAAAAGAAATGTGAACCTTAAAGCAAAAGATACTCAAGACCATGCAAAATTGGAACATTTAGCAGATAACAGTAAAACAACCATGAGGACGGGCAAGGGAAATAGAAACAAGAAAACAATAGAATAAGACTCTAGAAACAGAAGCATAAAAAATATATAATATACCACAATGTGCATGAACACGAATACGACACGACAGTCTTCGGACATGACAATACGGATTTGCCATCTATTTTGTGAGAGGGAACCCCAAACCCGACAATACATCTTCTAGTAAAAAGAATATCCAAACAATATTTGATTGTACAAGGCCTCAGAATTGCAGAATGTCAGCAGGGCTAAATGCCAATCAGTCCCGAAAGATGGTGTTTAGTAATTAGGTATCATCATAGGCCAATATACTTAAAAATAAAAGAAATGTGAACCTTAAAGCAAAAGATACCCAGACCATGCAAAATTGGAACATTTAGCAGATAACAGTAAACAACTATGAGGACGGGCGAGGGAACTAGAAACAAGAAAACAATAGAATAAAACTCTAGAAACATAAGCATAAAAAATATTAAATACCACACTAAGTCGGATGAACACGAATACGACACGACAAACTTCAGACATGACAATACGGATTGGCACCTATTTTGTGAGTGCCGGTGCCATGTCTGATGTGCCCGATATGTGTCCAGCAGGATGTGATAGCGGCACCGCCTGAATTTTGTGCTTCGAAGATACCAGAACAGACCAAGTGATAGTATTTCTTAATGTGGTATGGTTTAATCCAAGAGTCATTGGTAAGAGGAACTTATGCTCTCGCCTCTTCCCTTAGTTCCCTAACAAAAATAGCATTTGCCTCTTATATATATGAAGGCCCTCTTTTATTAAATAGAACACATATTAGCGAACCAGCAATGAAAAACCAAGGCTCTGCAGAGCAACATATAAGTAGGCTTCAGGATTGAAGAATAGCATCAAGGCCCTAGAGACCTAGCAGTACCCCCCACCACCACCCCGAAAGATGGTATTTTTTATCGGCCGACAACTGATTTAGCAAGGAGATCAACATGGAAATACTTTGAACACCAGAGAATTAAGAAACAAGAGTGCTGACACAGAACAGCCTTTAAAACAAAATAAAAAATACGAAGAGGTTCTGTTGCATGAATACATATACAATATAAATACAGGATACAGACATTTCAAATAGGTACAATAGTAGTCTCCTATGTTGCATGACTAGCAAAACAGATACAGCATGATATGGATACAACTTTCCCGTGTCTGTTCAAAATAGCTTACAGCTAAAGGCCCAAAGAATAGAAAGGAAAAGAGATATTGACCTACATAACAGAGTTGACATCTTAAAGAAAAATTAAGAAGGCTGCGACAATGGTTTATACAGTGGGATTTGTCAAAGATGAACTCTTAAAAGTAAAATATGTAACCGTGCAGCTGCAGGGAAACATACAAGTTCCAACAAGACGTCAATCCATACCATGAAATATCAATCCATACCATTAAATATCCACCGTAAGGTGCTGTTTGGTTCAAGTTTGGAGGCTTTGGAATGGGTTTTCGGTTCCTTACGCAACTGTGGGAAAGCAAGGAATTCATGGGAATGTTAGTATGTTGGTTGGTTGCATTAATTACAATTACCCAAATATGAGAATGGGAAAATTGAATTTTTCTAACTGCATATTCCTAACTTAACCAAACATGGGCATGGGAATGATGAATTCCAGGAAGTGAATTCCTAGGAATACCAAACCTTAATCCAAACGCCACCTATGTATACGACAAAATGCAGCATTAGGCACCAAAACGGGTGCCGTGTCTGAATCGTGTCCATGTCATGCTAGCCAAACAAAAGTAATTTAGGAAAAGAACAGAGGGGGTTGGAACCGCTACCAGATAGGTTGTTGACGAGGCCGAGGTTCCTGACGAGCCCAAACGCCTGCTTCCTCCGCGAGACGTTGCTGAAGAGATCCAAGACTTCGCCGTGGTCGAACACGGACACGAGATTATACGAGGCGATCAGCTGCAAGAAGGCTATGATCTCCAGCGAAGTGTCCCCCTTGTTCGGGATCTTCCCCTTCCACTCCCCCGCCAGCTTGAGCGCCCTCTCCCTCACCGAGGGCCCGATCTCGGGGGACAACGACTGGAGCCTCTCAAGGAGGTTGACGCAGGCCTTCCTCTCAAGGAAGGACATCGAGGAAGGGAAGCCCTCGATGGCATCCAGGACCAGCTGGGCTGGTTCCGGAGCGGCGCGGAGCGCAGGGACGAGCTCGGCGAGGACGGCATCAAGATCGTCGTTCATGTTCTCCATGACGAAAGTCATCAGCCCCTTCGCGTCGGCACCGACGCAGAGCGACACGAGCTCGGGCCGAGGCGTGGCATCCTCGGCCGCGGCCTCTGGTGGCGGCGGGGATGGCGAGAGAGCAGCAGTGGTAGAAGAAGAGGCTAGCTTCTGCTCTTTGGCCTCGAGGGACTTGAACTGGGCGTCGATGGAGTTCTCGATGGCGGAGAGGTGGTCCTCGAGGCTCTTCCACTCTAAATTGAAGGTGGCCATGGCGGACTTGACGGACTCCAGAGCCTTCCGGAGGCTCTCCTTCTTCGCCGGGATCGACTTGATCGCCTCCACGATCTTCTTCGTAGTAGCCATTGCTACTGACCGACGAAGAAGAAGAAGAAGAAGAAGAAGAAGAAGGAACTCCTAAAATCGAAAGAACCCTAACCCTAACCCTAAAAAGAAGAAGAAAGGCTTGATTAAAAATGAGAAAACAGATAGCGGCTCTAACCCTAATGTGTTGGTCCGCGTAGGAACAGTGGCTAGAGAGCTGAGGGCAGGAGCCTCTTTATAAAAAGATGGTCTTCGGTTTTGACCGTCTGATCTGCATCCAACTGTAGGTGAAATTAGGGGTGAGCATTATTCGGTTTTGAACCGAAAATCGAATCGAACCGAACCGAGATGCGATTTGGTTTTTTAAAAAATCGGTTCGGTTTCGGTTTTGAAAACACTAAATTTTTTTATTCGGTTTCGGTTTTGGGTTTCGGTTTCGGTCCAAAACCGAAAATTGAATAAGAAAATTTAGTTTATATATATATATATATATATATATATATATATATATATATATATATATATATATATATATATATATATATAGGTATTAATTATAGGTATATACTAAATATATATAGGTATATAATAAATATATCTAGGTATATTTAGTTATTATATATATTAACAAAAAAAACACAAATAAACCCAAAAATCGAATAAACCGAAAACCGAACCGAATTAATTCGGTTCGGTTCGGTTATTGACCAATTCGGTTCGGTTTCGGTCCAATTCGGTTTTCGGTTCTTCGGTTCGGTTGGAACCAAATAAACCGAATACTCACCCCTAGGTGAAATTGATGCCTTATCCCCAAGACCTTAGGCGAACATTACGTCCATTTTTTTCTTTTTTTTTCTTTTGCAATTTAGGTTAACTATCCTATATTTTATACTTACTATAAAAATCATTTGTACTTTTGAAACTAATTATACGATAATTCCTATAGTTTCTATTTTCTAATCATCCCTATATTTTGTAAAATTTCTAAAAAAAGAGGGGTAGTCAGTGTAATTATTTTCGGAATATGGGCAATCCATGTAATACTAATAAAACACAGGGGGTAAGTGTTTTTTTAATTACTCACACACCCACCTACACTATAAACGGTCACAAGACTCGAACTCCCCCTCCCCCCTCCTGACCAACCGGATGCTTGTTGTGCTCCCACTGGAATAATGCTGCGTTGGCTAGTCCTGGGAAAAACTTTGATACAGATAGAGGTATCAAAGTTTGTTATTCCCGAAACAGATCATTAGATGGAAATCTTGATCTCTTACTTCTAGAGAGACGAAAAATTCGTTCTCCTAAGAGAGATTAAAACTCGTTCTCAATCGAAGTTGATGCAACGAAGATGAATATTCGTTCTCAACCGAAGTTGATGCAACGAAGATGAATATTCGTGAAGTTGATGCAACGAAGATGAGAATTCGTTCTCAACCGAAGTTGATGCAACAAAGATGAAAATTCGTTCTCAACCGAACTTGATGCAAAGACTTGGTTGGGGTAATAAAGATCACCGGCTCAAAGCAAGATTCGCTCTATTGTGATCTGCTCCCAAGAACCAGCAAGTTCGAAAGGACTTCTGGAACGCTCGATTTCACCTCCTTACACGACCTCGAAAAACTCCAATGGCAGCAGCCGCACAACTCTATTCGTCTCTTTATTTTAGCATAAGTCCTTAATGAAGGCACGAAGAGAGTATTTATAGAGAAGGGCCGAAACCCTAATCCTAATTCTGGCCGTAATTGATTGCGAAAAGATAGGAGCGAATAATGGAAAGATATGAATGAATTAAATTAAAATCCTACAAAATATGGATCTGAATAATTGACTTAATCTTTCCATAACTGCTCAGACCTTCCAATCAGCCACATCGAGCGCCACCTGCGCCCCTTAGCCCACTTAGCCCGTCAGCCCGCGTGCAACCGCGCAGCAGCACCATAAGTGCGCAGCCGCACAGTGTCACGCCCCGATTCCGTAAAATCGATAGTCGTCCCCCGGGCGTTATGCCGTGCGAACCTAAGTTGCGATCGCACAAGGCATAGTCATAAGGTTATCCGAAACACAACATCAAGTAGAGTACACAGAGAAATTGAACGAATACATTTGAAAACAGAAGGAACTTTTGTTTCATTTATAATAAATATCATTTACATGACTCTGTAACATTCATTTACCTCGCGGGCTACAACATGACTCGATTACAAAATGAACGCTGATGAGATAGTCGTTCCATACATTACATCCCCATTTACAACAAAACATTTTCAAAGACCTGAAATCGTAGGGAGTCGAGACATCATTTCTTCTGGACTGAATGTGGAGTCTTCAAAAGGATCAAAATAAGCCTTCAACGCACGGACAAGGCTTCAAATGTACTAGCATCGCCTTGAGCTTAAGTGGCACGCCCTTCTTGGTTCGGGGTACCTGTGGAGAGCGAGGATCAGTACATTACACTTTATACTAGCGAGTAGCTAATTTATATACCATACTCTCATTTGGTTCAAGAAATGTTATGACTTAATTTTGTGATCTTTCTAGCCATCCTAAGAAATTTTAGACAAGCAATGATCGGCATAATGTAAATTAAGCTAGAACTTACCCACGGTAGAGCGTGTCGTGCAATATGAGACTTACCATGTTCTTTCCTGTCAATCGTTATCAATTTACGTGTGCAGTTTGTATATGTGAAGGTCACTGGCACCACAAGCCATTTTGGACTATAGCTGGGTTAGACGGCGACCCTTTCAGCGCGGGTAGCGAACCCCGCTGTAAGTTCCCCGAATAATCATATTTTGCTTTCGTCGAGCTCAGCTATCTTTTGCTTCCTCCTAGGCCGAAACGATCTCGTGTCTTGGGGTATCGCTCGATGTAACCACCACTTTTCTAAAATGAGGATAATTTTAAACTTTTATAAAATTGGCCATTGAATAATAGGATTTAAATCATATTAGTGATTTTTTGGTGATTTTTTATTAATTTAATACTATTTAAATTAGTGAATTATGATTTTGGTGTTTTGCTAGTGTAAACCTAGAGACTACTTGACTTAGAGACTAACCATGACCATGGGGACCTAACCAGGTGATTAGATTGACTAATTGTCACTTTTTAGGCTGTATTTTGGTCATTTTTGACTTTTAGTGAAACTGAATTTTGATTGATTAATTTTGTGCTAATCATTTTGTTAAGACTTAACATAGAATTGCCCCAACCTAGGTATTAGTCATGAGCCTAGATATTAGATTAAAAGCTTCCATCATGACAAGGTTAGTAATATCTAGATATTAAGTTAGGATTAGGATATTTGTTAAGGTTAGATATTTAGCATGGGCCTTTACCTAAAAGGCCTTGAATTATGCATGTAGAGGCCTACACTTGAACTAAATATCTACCCAAACCCTATTAGTCACCTTGTGACAACCAAGGGCAGCTCCCTCTCCCTATATAACTGTCACGACCCGCACCCACTGTGAGGGTACGAGTACGTAACAGCGCCCAGCCTACGCTGCAGTGTCGGCGGTAGAACGCTGTTCTAAGTCTCTAACTAACCATCAACTCATGCAGTATATAATGTACTCATCATGATCAACTCCGAACGGAGGACAAGTATAAGATATGGTGTAACTCAATCACAGTCTAAGCACGATAAGATAATACCGAAATATAACTAAGAATTTGAAGACAACAAAACTACTAATAAAATAACAACAAACTCAAACAATCTCAAATACATCTCTAGTCTCAAATCTCTATATACAACTCCAGTTCTAAACAGGAAAACTAAAACAAGACAGACTAGCTAAACTCCCGATCACTCCTGAGTGTCGGGACCATAGGTAGCTAAGCCATCTCCTCAGTAAAATGTAGGGCATGTGTCCTCAGGGCAATCATCTGTAAAATTTTCAACAGGTCCAGTCAGGACAGGAACGAGCACATCTCATCTAGAAAACCCAAGTAAATGACAGAGAACTATAAAGCAGTTATAGACAGTTGTATTGATGAAAATGGCAGTTTATATTCAGGTATGGTAAGAAAGACATATAAAGTGCAAGAAAAGTAAATACTAAACAAGAGAAGAATCATAGCAATGAAGATTGTAAAAATAGAACTAGCTGAACCAGGGTAATATGGTATAAAGTCCAGGCAGCAATGTAGACCAGTGTAACTCCAATGTAAGTCCAGTACAGGATGAATCTCATACAAGATGAATCCAGTAAGGGACGATTCTAGTTATAGTGATCAATGATTCTAGGGTGAGTCCAGCCTATACTCTAGCAGTGTGTTTTAAAATACCGAGATCGACATGTAAACGGCTATAGGTAATCCGGCACATCACACACCTGGCCGGGTGTGAGATGGCTATCATTCCAGTATGATTCCAGCAAAAGGGTGATTCCAGAAATGGGGTATGTCTACATGTCTTACTCTAGTATTTCCCCTCCCAGCAAGTGAATCCAGAATTACAACACAATGATTCAAGATGAGTCCAGCCAATAACATGAAGATACCAGTAAATGATTCCAGCAGGTAATTCCAGTAATAGAAGCCGGAAATGATGATACCAGTAATAGAGGCCAGAAAATAAATATGTGTCGTATACATGAATCCAGAAATATCCACACGTGTTGTAACAGAGAATTGCATACAACTAACTAGAACTGAAGTACAGTAATTGACAAGTAAATGAGAGAACTATCAGAGAATGTACTCGCCTGCTACTCTGAGAAGAGTAGTGTAATATCAGATGCCTGCACCAGAGTCACAATGTCCTAAACAGAGTAATATGGGTCATGATATGTAAAATACAAGAGAATTGAAAGCTACAATGCAAACTACATGATTTCTAAGCCAATCTAGGTCAAAGTCCAACTCTAGTCAACTCTGGATCAACTGTCTAGGTCAATGTTGACTTTGGTCAACTCTAGTCAAGTCAAAAGGTTAACTAGGCTCTTCTAGGTCATATTTGATCTAAGTCAAACTTGGGTCAACCATGGTCAGTTACACTAGTCAACTAGGTCAATCCTAGTCCAGTCAAGTCTCACTAGGCCTAACCAAGCCTAGACTAGTATACAACCAAGCAACATCACAAGCCACAAAGCATCACACATTATATATACAATATATATATTTACATACATGCTTAGATACATACATACATAGGTACCTACATACTAGTTTACATAGATGCATACATGTAGGCTCACATAGGCTATTGCCTAACATACAAGGCAATATGCAAATAAAATGTATATAGGTGAACATAGGCTAATATGCACATATACATTTTCATTCACATAGTACCCATATCATCTACTCATATAGCACATAATATATATTAACATCATGTATATATACATATATATATATATATATATATAGCATATAGTGTTAGGGGTTTGTGGCATATAGGGGTGATTAGTGTAGTGCCAACATTAGTGTACATGTAATTAGGCAACATAGAGGGGCAAGGTGAGCTTGGGTAAGTGTTGTATACAAAGAGCTATAAACTAGGCATACATGGGTACATGGATATGTAGATAGATAGAGAGGGGGTGTGCATGTGTGGGTGTGTGAAGGCATCTCAGGAAATAAAACAGGGAATGTATTTCAATAGGAAAAATCAGTGGAATACATAGGAAAAATCAGTGGAACTGTCACTCCCCGATCCTGGAATACGTATTTTAATATGTAAACCGATAAATTGTATTTATCTTGTATTTATACTATATTTATTATGCTGTATTTCTTCATGCATTTCCCAAAAATATTTGACAAAATATTATTTCCTAATTTATTTTCTGCATTTGGGCCTATAGTTTTGGCTCATTTGGGTAACCTATTCTTGGTTCACCAATGGTTCATCTTGAACCCTTTGGTTCATCATGAACCCATGGGTCCAAGATCTTTATATATATAACCCATCTCCTTCTCTCTCCTCTCATTTACTTCCTCTCATTTACTTTCTCTCATTTATTTTCTCCACCAACCAAGGCAAGTACCAACTTGCTCAAGAGATGGATCCATAATTTTGTCAATGATTTCTTACAAAACTATTTGCCAAAACATGTTCTTCTCTTCAATCTATACTAGTTTAGAACTTAAAATTTTCCATTTTGAAGCCTTGATTTTTGTAGATCTAGGTTTTAATCATTTTCGGATTTTGTATGGTTTGATCTACTTTAGTTGGATTTTATGGGTTTTTGATGCTTCCATGTGAAAGAGCATTCAGTTTCACCCAAGTTGGAACTTTGGAAATCTGGATTTGGAGTTCGGATGGCCAAGTTATGATGCTTTGAAGTTTGGGTTCAGTCATGGTGTTCTTGCTGTTTGGAGAAGACAGTGAACAGTGTGCTCTATTTGAGCACGCTTCCTGTTGGAAGCGTGTCTCCTCTTGAGCTTGCGTGACTTTTCATGCAGCTCTCCCCTTGGGCTTGCGTGACTTTTTACGCAGCTCTCCCCTTGAGCTTGCGTGACTTTTCACGCAGCTCTCCCCTTGGGCTTGCGTGACTTTTCACGCAGCTCTCTCCTTGAGCTTGCGTGACTTTTCACGCAGCTCTCCCCTTGGGCTTGCGTGACTTTTCACGCAGCTCTCTTCTTGAGCTTGCGTGACTTTTCACGCAGCTCTCTCCTTGGGCTTGCGTGACTTTTCACACAGCTCTCTCCTTGAGCCTGCGTGACTTTTCACGCACGCTGCCTTGAGTAAGCCTGCGTGACTTTTCACGTAAGTTGCCTTGAGTGAGCCCGCATGACTTTTACCCCTTGAGCGTGCGTGCTTTTGTGCGTACGCTTTGATATTTTATTAGATATTATATGCCCATTTTATATCCTTACGCCTTTTGTCCCGAGCATGATATGAGCACTAATGTGACCCCGGAGAACAAAGTGTTCCAACCTGATATATGTACCTGAATGTCCCAGTTCTTGTTCATGCTCGACAAAGGACTCGTAACTCCACGTGGCGTATTTGCAATGATGCATTACACTAAGGAGGGTAGAACATGTTGACATACTGATTGACATGGATCCTCTTTGGGGTACTCGTACTATAGTACGACTTTAGGAGGATAATCAAGCAGGCCACAACATGTGAGTCCAAGATTTCACCTAGGGTTAAACTAGGCAACTAAATATACTAGATGCATGGGGAGGGCAGAATCCCGAGATCGTGTTACACCAGCCGCCTTGAGATATTGTCTTGACGCGCCGGCTGGTCTCCACGGATACTGTGTCATCTGCAACGAGTGGATGACTGTATCCGATTAATTCCTGCTATATAATATATGTTTTGGCAAGGTGGCCTTACGAGGGACCTGTGCTCAATCATACCTGTCTACGCGAACCCCCGGGTTGGCTAGCCTTGCTGGAAAGATACGATCTGAGGATTTTCTAAATAACATGACGCGAGGATAACCTCGTCCCACTAGAAACTCGTAGACTTGATTGGCCGTGAAAACGACTTGCTTGTATCCTATTACCTTTCGTGAATAACTGAGGGAAGCGGACTGTCATGGTACGTGATCCAACCCATGTTCTTGTTTGATTGTTGGGTTGGTTATCGTACTATGATGGGCTGTGGACCGAAGTTATGAACGAAAGATATATTCTGGTTGTGAAGTGCTACTTCTGTGAGTGACTGAGGAACATGGTCTATCATGGTGCATGATCCAACCCATGTTCTTGTTTGATTGTTGGGTTGGTTATTGTGCTGCGATAGGCTATCGACCGAAGTCACGATCAGGAGATTTTATTGTTTATACCTTTTAACTTATGTGAATGTTATAAAGTACGACGCGTCTCGACTCCATGCGGCACCTTTTGTCCTTGTTTGGTTGTAAGGGTGCCATATGGGTTCGAAGATGTTGCGCTACCCTATAATAGTAGCATAAGTATTACTATTATCAATCATTCTATTAACTGGGTTTTTAATCTTAACTCTTGTGCCTCTTTGGCGGTACTTGCTATTCGGGGCTGACCCCGCTGGTTTTGTGTGGCCAGATCTCGTAGCAGAGCCTGAGGACACGATCTTCCTCCCTGAAATCCATGGTGCATACTAGGAGCATGGCGGTTCGGGGACTCGAGTGGGTTTCTTCTCCACCACTCCTGCTTATACTTTTGCGACATTTAGCCACCGGCACCTGTTAGCCGGATTACTGGATATTTTGTGTCAGTACATCATTGTAATTAAACAGACTGCAGCTGTATATAATTTTGTACTCCTGACTCTCTGAGATAGCTAACTTATAAAGCTAGTCTCTCGTGATCATTTTGATGAAGCGTCGGGGACGCCTTACTGCTTTATCTTTAATGTTCATTTAATTGCTGATGTGATTTGATTGATTGAGACATAGAACTCTGTGGGACCATAGGAGACTTGATTGTAGCATGTACCCCCTCGTCTCTCGACAGCCACGATCGCCGTATGACGTTACGTACCTCATATGGAGTAGCTGGCCTAGTCCGTCTCCGTATTTCGGTACTAGGGCGTGACAGGAACACAAACTCCCATTCTCAAAATCCTGAAATCAATTCTCAAACAATGTCAATACCTGACATTACAACTCTGGAACCTACATTTCAGTCTAATGAAATAACATCAATACCTGTGCATATCAACCCAAAATACCCAAAGTCTAACTCTAAAACCTATCCAAATCCAATACCAAGTTCAAGTCAAACTTTACAATTCATTTCAAAACTCAGGAAAATATTCAATATTAAGAAATTAAAACTCAGTCATGACAGTAAACCATATTAGGATGGGGAACCCTGGGCTTAAATAGGCAACCAAAAACAGTGAGGGAGGCAGTGATCAAGAGTGGTGCAGACTGTTAGAAAGTGTGCATGAGTGCTCAGTCATACATGTGGCAGTAGGGTGTGTATGTGTCATAGGAGGACAATGTATGGGCATGTGTGTTAATAACAAAGTGAAGGACATGATCTCAGGTTGTGTTTAACAGGAAACAGTGTGTGTGTAGCAGATTTCCCAAAACAGTGAGTGAATCTCAGGAATCTCATCCAGTCAATTGATATATCATGCCATCGTCATCACATTTATGTAAAATAGTATGACGATTTTAAACAGGGAAAAATAAGTTGAACCCAAAATATTACAGACATTCAAAACAGTTCAGACCAAACCATCTCATGAAATCAGGAATTAAGTTCAACTGACATTCAATGTCAGTGAACATGCATCAGTGACTGTTGGACAGCCCAAATGCCAATGGTGTCTCGGCTATAGCTAAACAGTGTGAAGGGTGATGTGGTGTACAGGGATCCTGTGTGTGAGGGTGTGTGCAGAGTGTGCATGACAGTTTCATATTACAGTGTATATAAGCTATTAATCTCAGGAATTTATTTTAAACCAAAACTGAACTCCACATTGCAGTAACCAAATGCACATGTATATGAATCCAACATGAGAATTGAAACTAAGATTCAGTTTAAAAAGGCTCTAAAAACCAGAATGAGTTAATATAAAAAATCTGGGAATTCAGTCCACTAGTGAACTGCCCATTTCCATACTCGAATTCCATTTTCTTGATAACAAGCTAATCAAATCATGTCAACCTATCCTAGCATGAACTAATACACATGAGGGTGAATCAAGGTGACAATTTTAACATCGATATTTAGTTTAAAAATAGGAATTAAACTCAGGTTTCGAAAACAGGAAATGGTATCAGTGATATTGGGTATGTACATTCGAATCAAATCAAAAACCCCATTGAAACCATACCACAGTGCAACAGATATGTAATTCAATATCACAGTCACATCAACATACATATATACATATAAATTTACATTTTAAAGGAATTAGAATGAATTAGGATTTGAAAAAATATGCACTCAGTAAACCGAGTATCAGAGAATATGGATCCTCAATACCAATTTCGAAAATACAAAGAAATACATACAAAATAGTTTAGTACAGAGTCATACACGTGTTCAAGGTCCACACGAGTCCTCATGTGTCTCCACGACTGGACACGGCGTGTCCAAGTCATGAAACACGTACAGACACATGCGTGCACAGACTGCATCGTGCTGCGATGCAGTCGACTCGTGGACATGACTCGTGTCACTTCGTGCCACGTGGACGTGTCCCTAGGTTCGCCATGGATAGGGGAACATGTCTAGGTGTCTGCAACGTGTCCACGACACGCGTGTCCTGAGCACGAGACACGTATCAGAACGTGTCTCGCCCGTGTGCAGTGCAGTGTCGAAATCAGTGCGGGTTGAAATTCTCTCGAACCACCCAATAAAATCCTCTGAAATTTTGTGTGTGCTGTGTCAGACAGTAGGCCATCGTGTCCACCAAATTTTAGCTCACAAGAGCCCGTGTCGTGTCCGCAGTGGCACCCGAGCAGCAGGGCACTGCACGGTGTCCTCGTGCACGCGTGTGTGTTCAAATATGGACACGAACATGTCCAGAAATGTGCTCAGTAGGACACGAATGTGAAGTGCACATATAGATCTAGAAATTCATTCAAAAAGATTTGGAAAAACAGAAGAAAAATCCCTCTTAGGCATTTCATCAAACACCTAGGCAACACTACGACACGTGTCCGATACGGACACCAAACGAACACGAAAACCACCCAAATTTCGGGGACACCTAGGGGACTCCTAGATCTAGCCCTACATGCAAAGAAAACTGAAATTTAAATCAATTTAGAGGGTTTTACCGATATGTGCAAAAAGCTTGGAAAAGCTTCAAATGGGGGATTCTTCCTCTTGATGCCAAAAGCTCCAAATTGTCCCAAAGCTGGGATTAAATTCCAAAATTAGAAAGTAGGAGAGTATTAGGTTCTAATGCAAGAAACTAGGATTAAAAAGGACTTAAAATAGATTTATGGGGATTTTTGGAAGAGGGACAATACCTTTCTTTTTCCAATGTTGAAATGAATGAAAGAAGGAGGCAAGCCCTAGAAAATAAGTGTTTATATAGGGTGGGAATCCCTATGGCTAGTCATTTAGGGTTTGGTTAGGGTTAGGGCTTCTAGTTATGGGCCATGGGCCAAGTCATGATCAAATAAATCATTAAGCCATAAGTCATTTCATGAAACCATAAACCATGACTTAAATTCACTAAACCTAATCCCCTCATTCTACAATTAGTTTCTAATGACTAAAAGTAGGTTAACCTAAGTTAGACTAGGGTCACCATGGCTAGGGTTAGCTTCTAGGCTAGTTCACTAGGTCTCAACAAGTCAAGTCAACCTAAAATTCACCAATTCAATAAATTACCAAATAATTCAAATAAGTCAAAATGACCAAATACCCCTAGGCTAAAAATGATAATTAAATCATCCTAATGACACGGTTAGGCTCTAGGTCATACAGTCTCTACGGTTTCACTAGCTGCACACCAAAATCATAAGTCATGACTTAAAGCAGTTTTTAAATAGTTTAAAAATTATTAAAAATCACCAAAAATCATAATGTGAAATAAATATCAATAATTAATATTTATGAATACAAAATTTCAAAAATACCCTCATCTGGAAAACTGGGTGTTATAATCCTACCCACCTTATAAAAATTTCGTCCTCGAAATTAAGATGATCGCACCTCTCCTAGGTCAAACCCCCAATCAATCAAAGTTGAAGCAACTCAATCCTACTGGTCGTGATTCCACAGTCTCGAACAGGGTAGCTACACTATCTAGCAATCACAAGCAATATCCTGGCCGGTACTAAGGAAAATCACATATGAAAGTGGGGAGGAAGAACAAGAAGGTCAAACCTGCTAATCCATCACCTGCGATGTCAGTCTCCTCGGTTGCCATCGCAAAAGCTCCACCCCTCTGGTGCTGAGCTACAGGTGGCCTAGTCCCCTCAAAAGGAGGTACAATGGGACAATCTATCTTCTGGTGGATAGCTGACCCACAGAAATAACAAACCTTCAACCTCTTCCTGCACTGCTCCCAGATGTGTCCTGGCTTCTTGCAGTAGGAACAACTGATCGCCTTCGGGTCCTGACCCCGGTACTGATGCTGCACCTGCTGAACTCCCACTGGTGCCTGCGTCTGCTGAAACTGCACGTGAGGCCTCTTGGCCTGGCCTCCGCTTTTGGTGGTACCGTGAGCATCCCGTCCCCTCTTGAGCCTCAGCTCAAGGTCATCCTCAGCCAGTAAAGCTTCCGTCAAAATATCCTCGAAAGTGGCATCCCTGTTGCCCTTGGACAAGGACTTGACTTCCTTGACCAGACCCTTCCGGAACCTCTAGGCCTTCGTCGCCTCGCTCAAGCCCTCTACGAATCTGCTGAGGCGGCCGAACTCCCCAGCGTACTCCTCCACTGACAGGCTCCCCTGAACTAGGCTCTCGAACTACGACTCCAAGGCTCTGAGCGCTGAATCTGGAAAGAACTTCTTCTTGAAGAAGCCCTTGAACTCCTCCCAAGTCTGTCCAGCTACCCCCACCCTGGGTTCTGACTGATACCAGGTGCGAGCAAGATCTCGCATTCGGCTAGCTGCTGCCTCTATCTGGAGATCTGCCGGTATCCGGGCCAAGCGAAAGATCTCCTCAATATGCTCGATCCACTCATCAGCATATAAAATCCCCTCTGTCCCCAGGAAGTCTCTGGGGCTCATCTTCTGGAACTGCTCTATCCCCGGTGTCCTCGGCTGCTGGATCACTGGTCGAGCTGCGACTGCCGTAAGGGCCAACTTCAAGCCTCGGTCCTATCGGGCCTGCTGCCGGTCCATAAACTGCTGGAAGTAGACGAACATCTGTGCCGCATCCACGTGTCCTGTAGGCGGCGGCTGCTAGAACTGTATCTCTGGGATGACTGGGTCCTGCCCCCGAGCTGGTGAAGGCATACCCCTTGCTGCTGCTGCTGAAGTCTTAATACGAGTAGAGGTGGCAGGAGCTGCGGCCTCCTGACCCTGCTGATCTGGCTGAGAGGTAGCAGTCCCCTCTACAACAACTGCTGTACCAGAGCGATGTGATCGTGTCTCTACCATCCTGAAGACAGATCGAACAAGGGAGTCAATACTGAGCAGAAATCGATATATCAAAGGAGGACAGTTAATTCAAAGAAGGCAAATCAGTACGATATGTAGATGGCATGATTTAAAGCAGAATTTTCCTAACTGTGATTGAGTGCCTCTCCGGTAAAGCCTATCTCTCAGTCCTATCGCAGGCTCGCAGCAGTACAACTAAGTCGTCGTACTACCACGATATCGCACTAATACGACTCTCGACCTGCATGGGCCACCACTAAAAACGTGTCACGACCCGCACCCACTGTGAGGGTACGAGTACGTAACAGCGCCCAGCCTACGCCGCAGTGTCGGCGGTAGAACGCTATTCTAAGTCTCTAACTAACCATCAACTCATGCAGTATATAATGTACTCATCATGATCAACTCCGAACGGAGGACAAGTATAAGATATGGTGTAACTCAATCACAGTCTAAGCACGATAAGATAACATCGAAATATAACTAAGAATTTGAAGACAACAAAACTACTAATAAAATAACAACAAACTCAAACAACCTCAAATACATCTCAAGTCTCAAATCTCTATATACAACTCCAGTTCTAAACAGGAAAACTAAAACAAGACAGACTAGCTAAACTCCCGATCACTCCTGAGTGTCGGGACCATAGGTAGCTAAGCCATCTCCTCAGTAAAATGTAGGGCATGTGTCCTCAGGGCAATCATTTGTAAAATTTTCAACAGGTCCAGTCAGGACAGGAACGAGCACATCTCATCTAGAAAACCCAAGTAAATGACAGAGAACTACAAAGCAGTTATAGACAGTTGTATTGATAAAAATGGCAGTTTATATTCAGGTGATGGTAAGAAAGACAGATAAAGTGCAAGGAAAGTAAATACTAAACAAGAGAAGAATCATAGCAATGAAGACTGTAAAAATAGAACTAGCTGAACCAGGGTAATATGGTATAAAGTCCAGGCAGCAATGTAGACCAGTGTAACTCCAATGTAAGTCCAGTACAGGATGAATCTCATACAAGATGAATCCAGTAAGGGACAATTCCAGTTATAGTGATCAATGATTCCAGGGTGAGTCTAGCCTATACTCTAGCAGTGTATTTTAAAATACCGAGATCGACATGTAAACGGCTATAGGTAATCCGGCACATCACACACCTGGCCGGGTGTGAGATGGCTATCATTTCAGTATAATTCCACCAAAAGGGTGATTCCAGAAATGGGATATGTCTACATGTCTTACTCTAGTATTTCCCCTTCCAGCAAGTGAATCCAGAATTACGACACAATAATTCAAGATGAGTCCAGCCAATAATATGAAGATACCAGTAAATGATTCCAGTAAATGATTCCAGCAGGTGATTCCAGTAATAGAAGCCGGAAATGATGATACCAGTAATAGAGGCCAGAAAATAAATGTGTGTCGTATACATGAATCCAGAAATATCCACACGTGTTATAACAGAGAATCGCATACAACTAACTAGAACTGAAGTACAGTAATTGACAAGTAAATGAGAGAACTATCAGAGAATGTACTCGTCTGCTACTCTGAAAAGAGTAGTGTAATATCAAATGCCTGCACCAGAGTCACAATGTCCTAAACAGAGTAATATGGGTCATGATATGTAAAATACAAGAGAATTGAAAGCTACAATGCAAACTACATGATTTCTAAGCCAATCTAGGTCAAAGTCCAACTCTAGTCAATTCTGGGTCAACTGTCTAGGTCAATGTTGACTTTGGTCAACTCTAGTCAAGTCAACAAGGTTAACTTGGCTCTTCTAGGTCATATTTGATCTAAGTCAAACTTGGGTCAACCATGGTCAGTTACACTAGTCAACTAGGTCAATCCTAGTCCAGTCAAGTCTCACTAGGCCTAACCAAGCCTAGACTAGTATACAACCAAGCAACATCACAAGCCACAAGGCATCACACATTATATATACAATATATATATTTACATACATGCTTAGATACATACATACATAGGTACCTACATACTAGTTTACATAGATGCATACATGTAGGCTCACATAGGCTATTGCCTAACATACAAGGCAATATGCAAATAAAATGTATATAGGTGAACATAGGCTAATATGCACATACACATTTTCATTCACATAGTACCCATATCATCTACTCATATAGCACATAATATATATTAACATCATGTATATATACATATATATATATAGCATATAGTGTTAGGGGTTTGTGGTATATAGGGGTGATTAGTGTAGTGCCAACATTAGTGTACATGTAATTAGGCAACATAGAGGGGCAAGGTGAGCTTGGGTAAGTGTTGTATACAAAGAGCTATAAACTAGGCATACATGGGTACATGGATATGTAGAGAGATAGAGAGAGGGTGTGCATGTGTGGGTGTGTGAAGGCATCTCAGGAAACAGAACAGGGAATGTATTTCAATAGGAAAAATCAGTGGAATACATAGAAAAAATCAGTGGAATACATAGGAAAAATCAGTGGAACACAAACTCCCATTCTCAAAATCCTGAAATCAATTCTCAAACAATATCAATACCTGACATTACAACTCTGGAACCTACATTTCAGTCTAATGAAATAACATCAATACCTGTGCATATCAACCCAAAATACCCAAACTCTAACTCTAAAACCTATCCAAATCCAATACCAAGTTCAAGTCAAACTTTATAATTCATTTCAAAACTCAGGGAAATATTCAATATTAAGAAATTAAAACTCAGTCATGACAGTAAACCATATTAGGATGGGGAACCCTGGGCTTAAATAGGCAACCAAAAACAGTGATAGAGGCAGTGATCAAGAGTGGTGCAGACTGTTAGAATGTGTGCATGAGTGCTCAGTCATACATGTGGCAGTAGGGTGTGTGTGTGTCATAGGAGGATAATGTGTGGGCATGTGTGTTAACAACAAAGTGAAGGACATGATCTCAGGTTGTGTTTAACAGGAAACATTGTATGTGTGTAGCAGATTTCCCAAAACAATGAGTGAATCTCAGGAATCTCATCCAGTCAATTGATATATCATGCCATCATCATCACATTTATGTAAAATAGTATGACGATTTTAAACAGGGAAAAATAAGTTGAACCTAAAATATTACAGACATTCAAAATAGTTCAGACCAAACCATCTCATGAAATCAGGAATTAAGTTCAACTGACATTCAATGTCAGTGAACATGCATCAGTGACTGTTGGACAGCCCAAATGCCAATGGTGTCTCGGCTATAGCTAAACAGTGTGAAGGGTGATGTGGTGTACAGGGATCCTGTGTGTGAGGGTGTGTGCAGAGTGTGCATGACAGTTTCATATTACAGTGTAGATAAGCTATTAATCTCAGGAATTTATTTTAAACCAAAACTGAACTCCACATTGCAGTAACCAAATGCACATGTATATGAATCCAACATGAGAATTAAAACTAAGATTCAGTTTAAAAAGGCTCTAAAAACCAGAATGAGTTAATATGAAAAATTTGGGAATTCAGTCCACCAGTGAACTGCCCATTTCCATACTCGAATTACATTTTCTTGATAACAAGCTAATCAAATCATGTCAACCTATCCTAGCATGAACTAATACACATGAGGGTGAATCAAGGTGACAATTTTAACATCAATATTTAGTTTAAAAATAGGAATTAAACTCAGGTTTTGAAAACAGGAAATGGTATCAGTGATATTGGGTATGTACATTCGAATCAAATCAAAAACCCCATTAAAACTATACCACAGTGCAACAGATATGTAATTCAATATCACAGTCACATCAACATACATATATACATATAAATTTACATTTTAAAGGAATTAGAATGAATTAGGATTTGAAAAAATATGCACTCAGTAAACCGAGTATCAGAGAATATGGATCCTCAATACCAATTTCGAAAATACAAAGAAATACATACAAAATAGTTTAGTACAGAGTCATACACGTGTTTAAGGTCCACACGAGTCCTCATGTGTCTCCACGACTGGACACGGCGTGTCCAAGTCATGAAACACGTACAGACACATGCGTGCACAGACTGCATCGTGCTGCGATGCAGTCGACTCATGGACACGACTCGTGTCACTTCGTGCCACGTGGATGTGTCCCTAGGTTCGCCATGGATAGGGGAACATGTCTAGGTGTCTACAACGTGTCTACGACACGCGTGTCCTGAGCACGAGACACGTATCAGAACGTGTCTCGCCCGTGTGCAGTGCAGTGTCGAAATCAGTGCGGGTTGAAATTCTCTCGAACCACCCAATAAAATCCTCTGAAATTTTGTGTGTGCTGTGTCAGATAGTAGGCCATCGTGTCCACCAAATTTTAGCTCACAAGAGCCTGTGTCGTGTCCGCAGTGGCACCCGAGCAGCAAGGCACTGCACGGTGTCCTCGTGCACGCGTGTGTGTTCAAATATGGACACGAACATGTCCAGAAATGTGCTCAGTAGGACACGAATGTGAAGTGCACATATAGATCTAGAAATTCATTCAAAAAGATTTGGAAAAATAGAAGAAAAATCCCTCTTAGGTATTTCATCAAACACCTAGGCAACACTACGACACGTGTCCGATACGGACACCAAACGAACACGAAAACCACCCAAATTTCGGGGACACCTAGGGGACTCCTAGATCTAGCCCTACATGCAAAGAAAACTGAAATTTAAATCAATTTAGAGGGTTTTACCGATATGTGCAAAAAGCTTGGAAAAGCTTCAAATGGGGGATTCTTCCTCTTAATGCCAAAAGCTCCAAATTGTCCCAAAGCTGGGATTAAATTCCAAAATTAGAAAGTAGGAGAGTATTAGGTTCTAATGCAAGAAACTAGGATTGAAAAGGACTTAAAATAGATTTATGGGGATTTTTGGAAGAGGGACAATACCTTTCTTTTTCCAATGTTGAAATGAATGAAAGAAGGAGGCAAGCCCTAGAAAATAAGTGTTTATATAGGGTGGGAATCCCTATGGCTGGTCATTTAGGGTTTGTTAGGGTTAGGGCTTCTAGTTATGGGCCATGGGCTAAGTCATGATCAAATAAATCATTAAGCCATAAGTCATTTCATGAAACCATAAACCATGACTTAAATTCACTAAACCTAATCCCCTCATTCTACAATTAGTTTCTAATGACTAAAAGTAGGTTAACCTAAGTTAGACTAGGGTCACCATGGCTAGGGTTAGCTTCTAGGCTAGTTCACTAGGTCTCTACAAGTCAAGTCAACCTAAAATTCACCAATTCAATAAATCACCAAATAATTCAAATAAGTCAAAATGACCAAATACTCCTAGGCTAAAAATGATAATTAAATCATCCTAATGACACGGTTAGGCTCTAGGTCATGTAGTCTCTACGGTTTCACTAGCTGCACACCAAAATCACAAGTCATGACTTAAAGCAGTTTTTAAATAGTTTAAAAATTATTAAAAATCACCAAAAATCATAATGTAAAATAAATATCAATAATTAATATTTATGAATACAAAATTTCAAAAATACCCTCATCTAGAAAACTGGTTGTTACAATAACATCTCTTTGCACCCCTTTGCCTCTTTTACATAGCCTCATTAAACCCTAATAGTGTTCTTCCCCAAAAGCACCCCCTTTCTCCAAATCAACTCCAAATTGAGCCTAGTCTTTTGCATCACACTCCTCTAGTGTAGAGGAGGTCTATAGAAGCTAGCTAGCAAGGATTTGGAGGCTTTGGACCATTGTAAAGTTGGACGAAGGATCTCATTCTTAGGCTTTTTCATTGAGATCTAACTCTCAATAGGTAATGGTCTCTAAACCCTTCAAATTTCTATTTTCTCTTCATAAATGCATGCATCTAGGTACCATGGGCCTATAGACCAAGTTTGGTTCGATTTCGAACCCATTAGGTATGTGTATCGCATAAGTATCGAAGTTCTATTGAACATATTTGATGAAATGCTCCAATGAATTGTTTGTTAACCATTTTTAAAACTAATTTCATATTCTTATAGCCTATTATGTGTGATTTAGATTTCCTGAGCTCTGAGCACATTTTGACACGATCTTCGTGTCCAAATCAGATACGGGGACTCAGCACGAGGCCCGTGCACTGTCCCCTGCTACCCGACGCAAATTTTTCTTTGTATTGGACACGTGGACACGTGCCACTTGGCATAGAGGTGGGGGCCACTACTGTCAGGCCCCTCACCAAGTTCGAGGTCGATTGGTGTCGTGTCGTACACGCAATTGAGCTCGCATGGGTTCGAGCCTACACTGTGCACGCACGAATTGTGCTACTGACACGGGCTTCATGTCGTGCTTAGACACGTCATGGACACGTATCAGGGTAATGAAACCCTAGCCCTAGACCTGACCTATTTGTGTGCACGTGCATGAGACTCCTCGTATCGCGTGTCATGTCCTATCTAACCCGACATGGCCGTACGACACTTGCTTACACAATTTACTGATACTGGGTTTTTGGGTTCTGACACGGTATCCAGCGCTTGGACACGGCCAGTGGGACATTGTTGCACACCCCACTATGTTGACACACGTGTCCACACACTTTTCTCCAATTATTAATGTATATATGTATGTATAATTGTATGTATCTATGTATACATATACCTATGTATATTTTGTAGTATATATTAGTCATATATTTGCTATATATGTATACTTTAACTTACTGTTCAGTTTTAGGGTTTTTATTGCTAGGTTTGAGAATTGTTAATGTTATGAATAAATGTTAGTTCCTATGTTATATATGTTTGTGTGTGTGTGTGTGTGTGTGTGTATATATATATATATATATATATATATATATATATATATATATATATAACCCTTGTACATATATAGGTGATTATATATTATATATATATATATATATATATATATATATATTATATATATATATATATATATATACATTCTTTGTTGGGATATTTGTTACCCTTGATTTTTTCTGAGATTAAATCCCAGGTTGGGGCAGTCACTAACAGCAGCCTTTCACCCTCTGTTCCCTGTTCACCAGCAACGCACACACACACACAATATATATATATATATATATATATATATATATATATATATATATATATATATATATATATATATATATTCTAAGTATATTCATAGTGTATAATGTGTATATGGATATAGTTAATGTATAATGTTATGTTGTATGCTAGCTATGAATATAAGGGTGGCTTGTGTTCTTTTAGGCTTTGAGTATATGTGTTAGTATAGGTAGGCTTCCTATATAGGCTTTGCCCTATATACACTAGTCTAGTTATATTGTGGCTTATATCCATAGAGACTTGTTTAGGCTAGTTGACTTCAAATATTGACTAGATAGACCTAAGTTAACTCTTAGACTTGTTGTTATCTAAACCTTGACTAGTTTGACTATAGTTGACTAGATTGTTGACCAGAGTTGACCAAGAGTTGACGTTGGCCTGAAATGACCTAAAATTATATAGAATGCATTTTAAACTTTATTACTACCATCTTGGATATATTGTGACCTATGTTGTTTTAAATAGGACTCAGTTACTCCTGTACGGACATCTATTTTCATCAGTCGTCCAGGACTTCAGGCGAGTACATTCTCTAATCGTTTCATACTTGCTAGGACTTATATTCATGCTCTAGATTACTTTAATTGATGCTGACACTTGTTATCACGGGTTGGTACTATATAGATCTTTTCATGAGATGTTATCTCCCTTAGCGGACGCATCGGGTACTTCATGTCATGTGTTTCATGTACATCACGTATTCTTTGCTCTCGTGTTATTCATGTACTCTCATGTGCACTCATGTACGCTCATGTACTTTCATGAGTTCTCATGTACGGCCATGTGTTTCCCATGTGCTTCATGTATAACCAAATCATCATGTGCGTAACGTAACTTGATCCTTGTATATTGATTGGGATAGGGGTGAGTATAAATAGTTATGTGATCTTTTCCATCATGTGCAACTCTGTTACTTATTTATGTGAAACTGTGTTCTTTATGTGCAACACAGATCTTATGTGCAACTGTGTTATTCATGTGCAACTCAGATTATTCATGTGCAAACCTAAGCCGATTACAAACCATCTTGTACTCTAAATTACTTAGTCACTTATAGTTATTACTTCTATAGATACATACTTCTAGTTTATTAAATATCTCTCTTTTACTCTGTATGTACATTCTTACCGTTCATGTATCTTACTTTATTGTTTGCTTTACTATTTTCTGCCATGATATAAACTGTTTGAGAGATATGTGCTCGTTCTGTCCTGACTGGACCTGTTGAAAATATTACATAGGATGAGGAGGAGTTCTGCCCTACTTACTACGGAGCAGGCCTATATGACACTTGCAACCTAGACCCCCTGAAGGTTCAGGCAGCTGCCAAGGATGTTACCATTGTCTAGATTAGATAGCTAGACTGCTTTATCTTATTTCTTTATGTCATTTGTGTTTGTGGATTCAGAGTTGTATTATTTTAAGATGTTGAGACTTGATGTTCTTAAACATGGATTTATTTTCCTTCTGTTTGTATATTCATTTGAAGATTTTATATCTATCATATTGTGCTATTTCTATCTTTAGACTTGTGATTGAGTTGTACCTTCTGTGATTTGGCGTCCGTTTGGAGAGTATATCATATTATGGTTAGTTATGATAATGACCTAGAACAGCATTCTACCGTCGACACTATGGCGTAGGCTGGACGTATCCACTTCTCATGCCCCTATACTGGGTGCGGGTCGTGATACGTTTTTATTGGTGGCCCATACAGGTCTCGAAAGTCGCAACTAGTACGATTTTGTAGTGGTACTCGAACTAGAGTATCACTACAGCCTGCAGTAGGATATAGGATATAAGTTTTGAGGTACTCAATCACATTTAGGAAAAACTTTTATCTAAATTCCTGCCATCTAAATTCTTGCTGATAATTGCTTCATCTTGAAATAAACTGTCCTCCTTTGATTATATCGCTTCTTTCTCAGTATTGATTTCCTTGTTTGATCTGTCTTCATGATGGTGATGGAGACATGATCTCATCGCTCCGACCTGGGGGATACCGTCGAGAGGTCTGCCACCTCTCGTCCGGTTCAATCGGACCCTGGGACCGCAACTTCCCCTTATTACTTCTCATGTCAGAACTTCTGTCGCTTTTGGGAATGTACCTCCACCTGTTCGAAGGCCTTCCTCCATCATCCCAGATGTGTTTTAGCAGCAGCCACCTTCAAGGTCAGTGGACGCTGCACGCCTCTTTGCCTTCTTCCAGCAATTTTTGGAGACACAACAGCACCAGCAGCAGCGCCAGTCTGTTGACTTTCGACAGGGCATAGACGATGCCCACCAACTGGTCAGGACGACAGTGGAGAGGGTTACCGCCCAGCCGTAGGGAGGCCAGATACACCAGTGCCATCCGAGGACCCCAAACATCCAGGACTTCCAGAAGATACATCTGAGGGACTTCATAGGTACCGAGGGCATTATTATGCCGACGACTGGATTGAGCACATTGAGGAGATCTTTCATCTCGTATTGATACCCGTTGGGATTTAGGTAGAGGCAGCTGGCAGTCAGATGCAGGACCTTGCCAGGACATGGTACCAGGCCGATCCTTGAGTGGGTACTGAAGGGCAGATATGGGGAGCCTTCAAGAAGCTCTTCAATGAAAAGTTATTTCCGGACACCGCACTCGAAGCACTGGAGGCATAGTTTGAGAACTTGGTTCAAGGGAGCTAGACCATTGAGGAGTACGCATGTGAGTTCTGCCGTCTGGACAGATTTGTGGAGGATCTTACCGAGGCCGCGAAGGCGAGGAGGTTCCGCAAGGGCTTGATTAAGGAGATCAAGTCATTTACCAAGAGCAGTCGCGATGCCACTTTTGAGGAGATTCTGATAGGCCATGGCAGCGGAGGACGATCTTGAGCTGAAAGGGAAGAGGACACGGGATACTCATGGAGCTAGTGGCAGTGCAGGCCCGGCCAAGAGGTCTCACATGCAGAATCAGCAGCAGTATCATCAGCAAAGGCCCTTCTAGCTGCAGCAGTTTCAGGGTCAGGACCGTGTACCTTATCAGCAGAGGCAGCAGCAGGTTATCATTTGCCCCTTCTGTAAGAAACCAGGGCACGAGTGGAGAGACTGCCGGAAGAGGCTAGGCGGGTGCCTACTTTGCGGGGCATCAGATCATCAGTTGAGGGAGTGTCCCAAGTCTTCAGGACGGATAGCTCAGTTGAAACATTATCATTGTTTGTTCCCCATCGATACCCCCTTGTGTCTTCTCAATCCCCCTACTTTTTAATTTCGAGGACGAAATTCTTTTAAGTTGGGTAGGATGTAAAACCCCTAAATTTCTACTATTATTTTTTATATAAATTTGGTACTGATTTTTATAGTTTCAAAATAAAATATATAATAATTATTTTTAGCTATCGTACCAAAATTTCTATGTTTATGATTTTATTTATGAAAAGCCTTTCATTTATACAGTTATAATAATAAATAATATTCTTATAAAATGGTATACTAGAAAAGTATAATTATGTAAATATTAATTGTGCATACATATATATTTTGTAATTATTTATTAGTTTATTTTTAAATAATAATGTAATTTTCGAAATTATTATTATTAGTATTTTTGGAAAACATATTTTGAAATTATTGTGGCAATTTAAATCTTGATTTGATTTTATGGATTTATTTAAATAGGTAAATTAATATCTATATTTGAAATTTGATTATCTTATTTGATTTTAAACTAAAAGGTGGAATTTAATTAGATTAAATTGGATTTGGATTTAGATTTGGATTTGATTGGTTTTAAATTTATTAGTAGCAAATTATCTATTAAGGATTTAAATAAATCCTAATCCTTATCCAACTGGGAATTCCCACCTCCTATAAGGAGAGGTACTCATCCAAGCTGTCTCCTCCGTGCATTCGCCGACGACCCCCTCGACCTACGCTGCGTGTTCCTCCGCCGGCGCCGTCCCTTACCGCCGAGCCACCGAAACCCCGATCCCACTCTCCTTCAGCCCTCCTCGGGCTACAGTCGCGCAGCAGTTCGAGTGCCGCTGCCTCCCATCGACGACCGGTGCCTCGCCCCAACTCCGATGAGTTGACCCCCTCGCTCTCGTCCTCTCTTTACCTACCCCCCTCTCTCCTCTTTCCAATGGTGAGAGCAGCGGACATCTGCACTCTACCTTAAATAGTTTTGTTTTTTTTGTTTCATTTTTGTATTGTTTATTATTTGTTTCTTTTCTGAGTATCTATTGTTTTTACTAATTATTATTATTATTGGTTTTTATAAAATAAAAACAGCAACAACAGCTGTGTATAGGGGTGAGCAAATACCGACCGATATCGAAAAACCGACCGAATACCGATTAATTTTTTTGAAAAACCAAACTGAAATTATGTACCGATACCGAATTGCCGAACCGACTAAATTACTGTATAATGGTAATGGTAACGGTTTGAGTGTAATACCATACCGAAAATACCGAACCGAACCGATTCACACACACACACACGTACACATTTTTTAATGTTATTCATGATTAATTTTACACTACTCATTTTTATTTTTTATCTTTGTTTTGGTTGGTTTCCTAGAACTTGGAATGGATTTTAGAGGACTTGAATTTATGTTAAGAATGCTAAGAATTGAGTTTTTGATCTTTTGAGCTTATGTTTTTTTGTTCTAATAGAATTTTGAAGTGAATTTTGGTTACTTAAACTTATACTAAAGATTAAACTTAGTGACCGCGTTTGATATTTTAAGCTCATTTTTAGGTATTTGCGGCTTGTCACATATTGTTCTAATAATTTTGATTAATTGTTTGGTTGGTAGAGGCTTGGCTTTAAAATTAATGCTTCCAAAAAAGTAATATATATATATATATTATAGGTTAAGAGGTTCTACAATATTAAGTGTGTTATTTGATCAAATATTAATTGGTAAAATACCGATACCGAACAAAAAATCGACCGAATACCGATTTAACCGAAACCGAAAAAACCGATTCTAAATGGTACGATATTGGTATTGATTTTTCAAATACCGATGTTAAAAAATACCAAAAAAATCGACCAAATACCGACCGATTATACCGACGCTCACCCCTAGCTGTGTAGCAATAAAAAGAAAGGGAATGGTAGGTATGAATGTAGGCATATAATTAGTATTTTGAAGAAAAATATTATGCTTACTATTAGTACTATTATTATTAATATTTTGAAAATAGTATACATATTTATTATTATTATTATTACTTCCATTAATTTATGGTTCATTAAGCAATATAAGATATTAATATACAGATACTTTCTAAGTTATAAGGATATAATAATTACTATTATTATTATTATTATTACTATTATTATTATTATTATTATTATTATTATTATTATTATTATTATTATTATTTGTATTAAGAATGTATGTATGTATGTACTGTATTTGTAAATATATCATTAGTATTTTTTATTATTATTAATATAATTATTTTAATGGCTACTACTAGTAAAGCATAGGGGTGCAACTCGGGCGGGCTAAACCCGAACCCGATCGGGTAAACCCATTAATGGGTTGGGTTAGGGTTGAAGATATTTGGGTTCGGGCTTGGGCTCGGGTTAAAATATTTGAACCTGATCAAAAATCGGGTTGGGCTTGGGTTCATGTGTTGGGTAACCCGAAGAACCCGAAACCCGACATATATATAATTTATATATATATTGTTTCATACTACTTAAATAAAAAGTTTAAACTATAATTTTTTTCACCCAAACTCTTCAATTCCTTGTCCTAAATCTCATTTCAGTTTTATTTTGTAATGATTGAGGCTTGATTGCTATTTAATTAAGCATTTAATATTACTCTTGTTTAAAATTATTTCAAATATCATATTAGAGTCCGATAAACCCGATGGACCCGACCCAACCCGAGCCCAACCCGATCCTCCGGGCTTGGTCTTGGGCTTCATATGTTGAACCCGAAGTCGGGTCGGGCTTGGGCTTGGGCTAGACTTATGATCTATCGGGTTGGGCTCGGGTTGACCTCAAACCCGACCCAACCCGTCCGAGTTGCACCCCTAGCAAAGCAGCATGTGGACATTATTATTATTATCATTATTATTTTACTAGTATTTAGTTATGAATATTAGGGATTGTGGTTATTAGTTTAATTATTATTATTATTATTTTATTTTTTTATTAAGTTATCATTTTTAGAATATGTATTATTATTTTTAAAAGGATAGAGCTATAGATGAAATTTCAAATTAGGAGGTTTGACCAAAAATATTTTCCTAGATTTTTTTATATATTTGAAAAATATTTTTAACTAATAGATTTCTACGAAAAAATCCTACCTTTACAACTTAGGATTTTGTCTAAATACGATTATGATTTTCAACCTAATTAACTTAAAGGTATTTTTGGACTAACAGAATATACTTTCAGAAATTTTTTATAGATAACTATTTTCAAGTATATATTTAAACTCATATAATATATTTTAAGAGATTATAAATAGTTTTCTAAATCATATATTATTTATCCATTATTTCTATAATTTTTCTCCTGTCCGTAACCAATCTTTCTATCCCTTTGCAAATTCTTTCCTTCCACCTATTAACCCTAACTAATTCAATCGTTCTGGACCCAATGGAACTGTCCGTGCCACCACCCGAGGTCACCTTGCATAGTTGTTACACCAAAGTCGCAGTTCGTGCCACCTTGATCATTGTAGTACACCAGGCGTCCTACCAGGCAAGATACCTTGCCACCTTACTCTGTGATTACTTTACTTTATTTTTCAGTTATTTATTTTCAGTATTCATATATATTGTTCTATGTTTTATATCACTGTGCGTCCGAGTCACACTTGGGTGCAAGCGACCATATCAGTCGTTCATTTGTCTTATATGATTTAGTTGCATTGACTTAGCTTAGTGACCACCTATTGATGATGAGGTATTGGTATATCTTATACGGCATTGACACGTACTTTACCACGTATTGTGAGTCACATATAGGACACGTACTCGCGTAGTCGGCCGGCTACCGATACGTATGGGGCGTGCGACGATTAGGAGTAACTGCCAATAGAATTGCATGCTAGTGGACTTGGCAGTTACTAGATGGTCATATGAGTCATGTATGTGACTCTATTAGGCATTGGGAGGGAAGAACAGTTCCTTGACGTATAGGCCACATTTACATACTACTATTGTACCTAAAGCTCCGTTGGAGACGCAGGTTCACCCTATTGTACTGATTTCCTCTGACGTTCATGGAACGTTATGGACGTTTTCTTACTGATTCTCTCTGACGTTCGCCGAATGTTATGGACGGATTGTACTGATTCCCGATGAGAGGGACGATGCCATTGCTATACAGCCCGAGTGCCCATATGTGAAGGATTGTTCTTTATTGCATATTCACTATAGTACGGTTAGGTACCCTATTGCATGCATCCCTTATTTTCTATTATATATCACAGTTTATATGGCATGGTGTTTTCTTGTATCTTGTTACATCCCTCTGAGGACCTGGTTATCTCTCCAGGTGTGTGCTCTTGTCTTTCGCAGGTGTTCTAGCTTTAGCCGTGATCATCGCTATTTCTTCGAGGATGATTGCACTTGGATCATCTTCGCTTCGTTCGCCAAATTCATTTTATTTTTCCATGTATTTTTCCCTTACTATTGGTAGTAGATTTGTCTCCGCCCAACATATTGTATCAAGATAATTCATTATCATTATATGATATCTTTTATTCATTTATTTTGTGTGGATGAGATTAGTCATGGTTCTACTACATTTTACAGCTTACGTATATTTATTATACGGCTGGCATGTCTATATTCCTAGTTCTACGTATTTTGGGACTGGGGCGTTACATGTTTTTGTGGTGGCCCATGCAGGTCAAGATAAATTGTTTGGTTACTTTACCGTACCAAGCAAGCCCGCGAATAGGATTAGAAGTCTAGGATCTCATCCACATACTTGATCTCTTTCCTCGATTCTATCTTCGAACTACCGTTCGACTCATCGATTACATCTTGCTTGATTCCTTCTATCATTATTCTTATCTCCCTTTCGTGCTTGCTAGAGGCTAGGAAGGTGACCCTTACTAGTTAGATGTGTTTTCCTGTCCCAAAACAACATTAGTCTATTTCTTTTAAATTGGGTAGAATGTCTTGTGACCTAGCAATCCCTTTGTCCTTGTGACCTATATTCACTAGTTTACTTAGAAATCTAGAATTTAGAGGACCCTAACCCATCTAGTCAACCAAGGACTTGGACAAGAAGACTATAGGACGACTGTATAGAGACCAACACAGGATATGACTTAGAATCGTTTAAACTAATTCTGCTTTCTTTCAATCTTAATCTCACGTGCCTATGTTTTTACTATCTAGATTAATGATGCTAATGTAGTCTAGTTTTTGAAAGCTAATTCTTTATCGAGCTTGATCAAGGCATATGCTATTGAGCGGCCGCTCACTAACATATTGTCTAATCAGAACCGGTGCATGATGGTCTGATCAACCGAGTGCACTTTGGTTCGCCTTTTCAATCTACGTGGATGTGATGTAGTTAAACTTACCCCTTGGAATTCCATCGACGACTACCTTACCGATTCTTTTGAAATTTATACGACCGCCTTTGAACCACGTATTCGTAATTGAGAATGTCGTCATTGAACTCCTTAAATCGCTTTTGCCTTCACCAATTTTGGAAGGACGAAGGCACTTGTACTTGAATTTCCTCTAGCTATCCTATCAATTATGACCATTACCACTCAATGTTGTTATATCTTCATCTTAAACTACTCGTCCTTTTCTTGGCCCTATATTCGCTATCATGAACCTTCCAAATCACTTAATTTAGGCATGAACCTAAAACGATCTCTTATTCGTGCCTCAACCTACTCTCAAGAACCCATATCTACTAGGTCTCTAACTTATTTTCTCTTGATACCACATCATTCTTTATTGCATGATACTCTTGATTTAAACTTTAAACCCTTAATCTTCTACTCGTGCCTTAACTCGCGACCCTCATAACCATACCCATGTTAAATTCTATGATTTAGATCACGATTTCTTACGACATGATTTTGTTGAAACATTGTCATTGTTTGTTCTCCATCGATACCCCCTTGTGTCTTCTCAACCCCCCTACTTTTTAATTTCGAGGACAAAATTCTTTTAAGTTGGATAGGATGTAAAACCCCTAAATTTCTACTATTATTTTTTTAATATAAATTTGGTACTGATTTTTATTTTGCATTGTACGTCGCGTAGTTGCATTGTACGTCGCGCACGAAATTTTATTTTTCGTAATTACTCGACGAGTGCGAATATGTGCGAGCGTACATATTTTTAGAAAAACATTTTTTTTCTTTTTTTATAGTTTCAAAATAATATATATAATAATTATTTTTAGCTATCGTACCAAAACTTCCAAGTTTATGATTTTATTTATACAAAGCTTTTCATTTACACAGTTATAATAATAAATAATATTCTTATAAAATGGTATACTAGAAAAGTATAATTATGTAAATATTAATTGTGCATACATATATATTTAGTAATTATTTATTAGTTTATTTTTAAATAATAATGTAATTTTTGAAATTATTATTATTAGTATTTTTGGAAAACATATTTTGAAATTATTGTGGCAATTTAAATCTTGATTTGATTTTAAGGATTTATTTAAATAGTTAAATTAATATCTATATTTGAAACTTGATTATCTTATTTGATTTTAAACTAAAAGATGAAATTTAATTAGATTTAAATTGGATTTGGATTTAGATTTGGATTTGATTGGTTTTAAATTTATTAGTAGCAAATTATCTATTAAGGATTTAAATAAATCCTAATCCTTATCCAACTGGGAATTCCCACCTCCTATATAAGGAGAGGTACTCATCCACATTATGATTCCACAAATCCTCTACCACCACAACCAAAAATATGTGCATCGTGTCCGTGCCGTGTTACCCTTCCCATCCACTATTCTCTTCTCCTACAGATAAATTATTTTTGTCCCGTCCGACAAACCCGGACGTCTATCCATATCGTGTCGGACAATCCCCGACACGATGACACCTCTCAAACGAATCCCTAAACATAATCCTAAGCCCTGTCCCGATTCATCCCGATCCCTGGCCGACCCCGTCTACTCCCTACCACCACCTCCCTGACACCACCACCATTGATGCGCATCGCCGTTACCGCCTCTGCCACCCTCCTAGCCAACTCTGTCATCAACCCCAGCCACTAGTTCTTCCCATTGCCTCTACGGCCAACCTCCCCCGACAACCGACTTCCAACCCACCAACACAACCGCCACCATGTTCACCCTGATCTCCCTCACCATCACGACAGCCACCGCCACCGCCAACCGCGGATACGAGAACTCGACCCCCTGTCTCCACCACCGCCAACATCTCGCCACCACCGCCGTGCACCAGCACACACCCTATCACCACCGGTCACCTAAACCCCGACCAATCCTGCCACCGCCATAGCCTAACCCCGCCACTGCAGCACATCGCTACCACCACCAATCACCACCACCAGAACCCCAACCATTGCCTCCTCTCCCGGTCAACCCACAGTAAAACACCACCACCATCGGCATCGTCATCACGGACGAAATCCCCAAAAATTAAGACACACCACCACCGCCAGGACTTACCTCCGCCGCGCATGCTCCCTACCGTCGAAACCCCCTCATCCGCCGTGATTGGTGGAACCCCTCGCCTCCGTCTCACGCTAGCCTTCCTCCGGCAAGCACCCGGTGGCCGTAAATCGTGCCGCCGAGCTCTCGCCGTGCCGTCCCTGAGTCAGCTACCACCGTCGCACATCGTGGGCTCTTTCCTCCGCGTGCCGCCTCCTTGCCTTCCCGTGCCGCCGCGAGCCGCGCGCGCCGCTGACCCCCGAGCTGCCTCCTCCGCGCATCCGCCGACGACCCCCTCGACCCTCGTCGCGTGTTCCTCCGCCGGCGTCGCCCCTTGCCGCCGAGCCACCGAAACCCCGATCCTACTTTCTCTCAGCCCTCCTCGGGCTACAGTCGCGCAGCAGTTCGAGCACCGCTGCCTCCCATCGGCGACCGATGTGTCGCCCCAACTCCGGTGAGTTGACCCTCTCGCTCTCGTCCTCTCTTCACCTACCCCCATCTCTTCTCTTTCCAATGGTGAGAGCAGCGGACAGCTGCACTCTACCTTAAATAGTTTTTTTTGTTTCATTTTTGTATTGTTTATTATTTGTTTCTTTTCTGAGTATCTATTGTTTTTACTAATTATTATTATTATTGGTTTTTATAAAATAAAAACAGAAACAGCAGCTGTGTAGCAATGAAAAGAAAGGGAATGGTAGGTATGAATGTAGGCATATAATTAATATTTTGAAGAAAAATATTATGCTTACTATTAGTACTATTATTATTAATATTTTGAAAATAGTATACATATTTATTATTATTATTATTACTTCCATTAATTTATGGTTCATTAAGCAATATAAGATATTAATATACAGACACTTTTCTAAGTTATAAGGATATAATAATTACTATTATTATTATTATTATTGTTATTATTATTATTATTATTATTATTATTTGTATTAAGAATGTATGTATGTATTGTATATGTAAATATATCATTAGTATTTTGTATTATTATTAATATAATTATTTTAATGGCTACTACTAGTAAAGCAGCATGTGGACATTATTATTATTATTATTATTATTATTATTATTATCATTATTATTTTACTAGTATTTAGTTATTAATATTAGGGATTGTGGTTATTAGTTTAATTATTATTATTATTATTTTATTTTTTATTAAGTTATCATTTTTAAAATATGTATTATTATTTTTAAAAGGATAGAGCTATAGATGAAATTTCAAATTTGGAGGTTTGACCAAAAATATTTTCCTAGATTTTTTATATATTTGAAAAATATTTTTAACTAATAGATTTCTACGAAAAAATCCTACCTTTACAACTTAGGGTTTTGTCTAAATACGATTATGATTTTCAACCTAATTAACTTGAAGGTATTTTTGGACTAACAGAATATACTTTCAGAAATTTTTTATATATAACTATTTTCAAGTATTTATTTAAACTCATAGAATATATTTTGAGAGATTATAAATAGTTTTCTAAATCATATATTATTTATCCATTATTTCTTTGATTTTTCTCCTGTCCGTAACCAATCTTCCTATCCCTTTGCAAATTCTTTCCTTCCACCTATTGACCCTAACTAATTCAACCGTTCTGGACCCAATGGAACTGTCCGTGCCACCACCCGAGATCACCTTGCATAGTTGTTACGCCGAAGTCGTAGTTCGTGCCACCTTGATCATTGCAGTACACTAGGCGTCCTACCAGGTAAGATACCTTGCCACCTTACTCTGTGATTACTTTACTTTATTTTTCAATTATTTATTTTCAGTATTTATATATATTGTTCTATGTTTTATATCACTGTGCGTCCGAGTTACACTTGGGTGCAAGCGACCATATCAGTCGTTCATTTGCCTTATATGATTTACTTGTATTTACTTAGCTTAGTGACCACCCATTGATGATGAGGTATTGGTATATCTTATACGACATTGACACGTACTTTACCACGTATTGTGAGTCACATATAGGACACGTACTCGCGTAGTCGGCCAGCTACCGATACGTATGGGGCGTGCGACGGTTATGAGTAACTGCCAATAGAATTGCATGCTAGTGGACTTGGCAGTTACTAGATGGTCATATGAGTCATGGATGTGACTCCATTAGGCATTGGAAGGGAAGAACAGTTCCTTGACGTATGGGCCACATTTACATATTGCTATTGTACCTAAAGCTCCGTTGGAGACGCAGGTTCACCCTATTGTACTGATTCCCTCTGACGTTCATGGAACGTTATGGACGTTTTCTTACTGATTTCCTCTGACGTTCGTCAAACGTTATGGACGGATTGTACTGATTCCCGATGAGAGGGACTATGCCATTACTATACAGCCCGAGTGCCCATATGTGAAGGATTGTTCTTTATTACATATTCACTATAGTACGGTTAGGTACCTTATTACATGCATCCCTTATTTTCTATTATATATCACAGTTTATATGGCATGGTGTTTTCTTGTATCTTGTTACGTCCCTCTGAGGACCTGGTTATCTCTCCAGGTGTGTGCTCTTGTCTTTCGCAGGTGTTCTAGCTTTAGCCGTGATCATCGCTATTTTTTCGAGGATGATTGCACTTGGATCGTCTTCGCTTCGCTCGCCAAACTCATTTTATTTTTTCATGTATTTTTTTCTTACTTGTTGGTAGTAGATTTGCCTCCGCCCAATATATTATATCAAGACAATTCATTATCATTATATGATATCTTTTATTTATTTATTTTGTGTGGATGAGATTAGTTATGGTTCTACTGCATTTTACAGCTTACGTATATTTATTATACGGCTAGCATGTCTACGTTCCTAGTCCTACGTATTTTGGGACTGGGGCGTTACATCTTACCGAGGCCGCGAAGGCGAGGAGGTTTCGTAAGGGCTTGATCAAGGAGATCAAGTCATTTACCAAGAGCAGCCGCGATGTCACTTTTGAGGAGATTCTGATAGGAGCCATGGAAGCGGAGGACGATCTTGAGCTGAAGGGAAAGAGGACACGGGATACTCATGGAGCTAGTGGCAGTGCAGGCCCGACCAAGAGGCCTCACATACAGATTCAGCAGCAGTATCATCAGCAGAGGCCCTTCTAGCTGCACCAGTTTCAGGGTCAGGACCGTGCACCTTATCAGCAGAGGCAGCAGCAGGTTATCATTTGCCCCTTCTATAAGAAACCAGGGCACGAGTGGAGAGGCTGCCGGAAGAGGCTAGGCAGGTGCCTACTTTACGGGGCATCAGATCATCAGTTGAGTGAGTGTCCCAAGTCTTCGGGACGGATAGCTCAGGGAGCAGGAGCTAGGGCTCCGGTGGGCCAGCAGAAGGGACCACCATTGCAGACCCAACAACAGAGGTTCGTACAGCACTAGCAGCAGGCTAGAGGAGGCCAGCAGGGGCGAGCTTACGCCATGACAGCCGAGGATGCACAGGCAGTAGGAAAGCTGATTGCAGGTTCTGTTCTTCTCGGTTCCATTCCCGCCTTTGCCTCGATTCCAACTGTTCCTATTTACCTTTCTTGTTCGTTGGTGAATTTGAATCTTGGTGTTCATTGTTGATTTAATTTCCTACCAAGATAATTAAGTCGTATGGACTAGGTCACCTCAGTTATGGAATCTAGAGTCTTCTATAGTCAGATTAGCTGGCAAGACAAGGTTATCGTAGCCTTGCTTACTAGTATAACAAAGATTCTGAGTATCATGATTTTGGACAGACACATATGATTATCGAATTGTATGATTTAGATAAGGTATTTGAGACTATGATTGTTGGGGGTTTGACCTAGAAGAAGTACGACCACTTTAAATTTTGATGACGAAATTATTCTAAGGAGGGTAGACTTGTAACCACCACTTTTCTAAAATGAGGATAATTTTAAACTTTTATAAAATTGGCCATTGAATAATAGGATGTAAATCATGTTAGTGATTTTTGGTAATTTTTTTTAATTAATTTAATACTATTTAAATTAGTGAAATATAATTTTGGTGTTTTGCTAGTGTAACCCTAAAGACTAATTGACCTAGAGACTAACCATGACCATGGGGAACTAACCAGGTGATTAGACTGACTAATTGTCACTTTTTAGGCTAAGGATATTTTGGTCATTTTTGACTTTTAGTGAAAATAAATTTTGATTGATTAATTTTGTGCTAATTATTTTGTTAAGCCTTAACCTAGAATTGTCCTAACCTAGATATTAGTCATGAGCCTAGATATTAGATTATAAGCTTCCATCATGACAAGGTTAGTAATATCTAGATATTAAGTTAGGATTAGGATATTTGTTAAGGTTAGATATTTAGCATGGGCCTTTACCTAGAAGGCCTTAAATTATGCATATAGAGGCCTACACTTGAACTAAATATTTATCCAAACCCTAGTAGTCACCTTGTGACATCCAAGGACAGCTCTCTCCCCCTATATAACATCTCTTTGCACCCCTTGCCTCTTTTACATAGCCTCCTTAAACCCTAATAGTGTTCTTCCCCAAAAATCACCCCTTTCTCCAAATCAACTCCAAATTGAGCCTAGTCTTTGCATCACACTCCTCTAGTGTAGAGGAGGTCTATAAAAGCTAGCTAGCAAGGATTTGGAGGCTTTGGACCATTGTAAGTTGGAAGAAGGATCTTATTCTTAGGCTTTTTCATTGAGATCTAACTCTCAATAGGTAATGGTCTCTAAACCCTTCAAATTTCTGTTTTCTCTTCATAGACGCATGCATCTAAGTACCATGGACCTGTAGACCAAGTTTAGTTCGATTTCGAACCTATTAGGTATGCATATCGCATGAGTATCGAAGTGCTATTGAACGTGTTTGATGAAATGCCCCAATAAATTGTTTGTTAACCATTTTCAAAACTAATTTCATATTCATGTAGCCTATTATGTGTAATTTAGATTTCCTGAGCTTTGAGCACATTTTGACATGATCTTCGTGTCCAAATCGGATACGGGGACTCAGCACGAGGCCCATGCACTGTCCCCTGCTACCCGATACAAATTTCTCTCTGTATTGGACACGTAGACACGTGCCGCTTGGCATGGAGGTGGGGGCCACTACTGTCAGGTCCCTCGCCAAGTTTGAGGTCGATTGGTGTCGTGTCGGACATGCAATCGAGCTCGCACGGGTTCGAGCCTACACCGTGTAACGCCCAGTCCCAAAATACGTATAGGACTAGGATACGGTACATGCCAACAACACTTCACCAATGGGCCAAATCTCAAAATAAGCCCATTAGCGAAATGCTTAAGCTGTAAATCATGATAACAACCCATAGTATAATACAAGTCACAGGTCACAGCTAATCTCATCCACACAGAAAATAAAATACGAGATATCAAATCCAATAAAATGATACTAATAAAGAAATCTGTCCAACATGAAATATGAAAGTAACTGTGCGGGTAAGACATCCCGAAACCACAGTAAAAGAAATAAATAATCCACTACATGTCCACTGAAAAGAAAGAAAATAAAATAGCAAGTCTATGAATGAAGAGACATGTCTCAAGAGAGGTCTTCAGCCACTATCTCGTCCTCCTGCGAAGGTGCGTCACCAGTCTCCCCTCAAGAACCATAAACCTCCGGGTAGTCCTCGTCTCTAACTAAGCCTGGAGAGATCACCAGGTCCTCAGAGGACTAGCAAGATACATAATATACAAGCCTACTGTACAGTGAATAACATGCAGACAGAAGAAAATGAAATAGACAATGATCAATAAGGACGTCTCAATATCGTAACGCCATGGGATGCTCCCGACCTCGAGACAAAAGATGAGTCTCTACTACCGTAATGCCATGGGACACTTCCGGTCCTAGAGACGGGATAACAGGTCGATAAGAAGTCTCTAATATCGTAATGCCATTGGACACTCCCAGTCCTAGAGATAAGCAAAATATCTAGGATAGGCTACCCATAAGTCCAATTCTGGATACAGGGGCAAAACGGTAATTTCGGGTCAAAACTGTGTCCGCCGTTGGACCCGCTTTTTACCGAAAAGCATGCCAGAGTCAATGATCTCTAAAGTCATCAAACTACATGTCTACGGATTTATTTTGATGATACGAACCCAACGGTATGTCCAATTTTGGATTCCGATGGCCCGTGCACAAAATTGCTGCTTGTATTGGATCGTGGGGCCCGCAAAATGGCGATCCAATCAACTGTCTCGGAATCGAACCAAACTTGGCATACAGGACCAGAAAAATGATACGGTCCTGTTGGCGTAAGTTTCGTCTCGATCTGACGAACGTGTACAAAGTAATTGGAGAATTTCGAAAAGGGTCGATACGGTAATTTTCGACGGATACGTATTAAATTCGTCGCGCACACACAACCAATTTAAATTCCGTCAAAGCCCACACATTCGCGAAGTCGATACGCACCTTTCGATGCTTTCGGTTCGTGACCAAGTCGCCCGGTTTGGCGGGACGCACGTGGTATCGGAAGAATTTTAAAGTTTTCGAAAATAGTTTTCTAAGCTTTTTTTCTGATTTTTAACCATGAATAATTTTCTGTATTACACCTTAAATATAATTCTACAAAAAAAGATACGATCTCGTATAGGTTGTCTGTAGTTCTGTTCAAATCAATTTTAACGATTCACATCATTCTGGTTGCAAAGTGACGACAAACATGTGGTGTTCGGGTTCTAAAATCTGTCAACATGACAGTGTTTTTACTAAACTTCCAGGATATTTCCCGTGCTGTGCAGACCAAAATAGACTAATCTATTTATTGCGTTTGGAAGAGGGTCAACTAGGCTCTATGTAAAAGTTTACGGTTCGTAAAACGGTCGAGTATCGAGGAAGAAAACAGGGTACGAATAAGGGTACCTGGCTGCGGCTGTGTCCCCTGTTTCCGCGCGGGTTGCTCCGGCGTTTGACGGCGGACGGCGGCGGTTGCAGGCGGTAGCGCGGTGTCGGGGTGAGTCGCCAAGGCTGGGGGGGTCGTGGGTGAAGAAGATGACGAGTGGTTTGGTTTCGAGGGGTGTTTGGTGGCGGAGATATGGGATTTCTCGTCGAACCCGGTTCCTTTATACTTTGGTTTTAAATCCGATGTTTGATAGGATTTCTATGAATTTAAGTTCCAAATCTGAGTTTAAAAGGGAGAGAATCTATTCTATTTTTGGTAGGAAAAGATTTGAATTCATTTGGCCAAGGTTTGATCAAGGTTTGATCAAATCAAAATAAAAAAAAATTTAAAACACTCTCGGGTTTGGACCAAGCTCGGGGGAGGGGAGAGTGAACAGTGCCCGGCACTGTTCACAAATTTTTTTCTTTTTTCTTTTTTTCCTTTTTCTATATATATAATAGATATATCCTAATATGCATATATATTGATATGTATATATCTAAATACACCCAATAAAATCTCAAAAAAATCCTAATTTTATCTATCCTTATAATTAATTTATTTAAATATCTATACATATGTATAACAACTCAATTGGCGATAAAATCAATTAATAATATCTCATAATAATAATGATGATTATTTAATCATAAAAATCACTTTAATAATAATAAAATAACAAAATTAATAATAATAATAATTCTAATAACAAACTAAAATGACCCAAAATCGTACAATATTGTCAAACACCTAAATAATATTAATACCAATATTGTACAATATTTAATAATTAAAATACAATATCAAATTCTAAAATAAATTTAGAAATATTTGCACACATAAGATATGTCTACATGGCCGTCCTTGGTCTCACTATGTGCCTACATAAGCTTGGAATTGGTTTGAGTCCGGTTCGGGCTGATGGGGTATAACCGGGTCATCTAAAGATCAATATATTAAATAATAACTAATTAAATGATTTAAATGAGTCTTTCCACAACTTGGCCTGGTTTTCCTAGTTCGGACATCACTATGGCTAGACCTCCCTTAGCATGGCTAATACACTAGTCAAGGCTCACTGCTACATCATCTGTGCCACAATTCTTAGACGTCTTTTGCTCCAAAACTCAACAATGGCCAAGGTCATATTTAATAATAATAAAAAAATACTCATAAATTCCATAAAATCCTATTTAAGGCAATTAAATAATAAAAAAATAATTCAAAAATTCGGGGGTGTTACACACTGTGCACGCACGAATTGTGCTACTGACACGGGCTTCGTTCGCGCCTAGACACGTCGTGGACACGTATAAGGGTGATAAAACCCTAGCCTTAGACCTGACCTATTTGTGTGCACGTGCATGAGACTCCTCGTGTCGTGTGTCGTGTCCTATCCAAACCAACATGGCCGTACGACACTTGCTTACACAGTTTACTGATATTGGATTTTTTGGGTTCTAACATGGTGTCCAACACTTGGACACGGCCAGTGGGACACTGTTTCACACCCCCTATGTTGACACACATGTCCACACACTTTTCCCCAATTATAATGTATATATGTATGTATAATTGTATGTATCTATGTATACATATACCTATGTATATTTTGTAGTATATATAGTCATATATTTACTATATATGTATACTTTGACTTACTGTTCAGTTTTAGGGTTTTTATTGCCAGGTTTGAGAATTGTTAATGTTATGAATAAATGTTAGTTCCTATGTTATATATATATATATATATATATATATATATATATATATATATATATATATATATATATATATATATATATATATATATATATATATATATATATATATATATATTTATATATATACATCTCTATATATATTTAGCTATATAATAACGCTTGTACATATATAGGTGATTATATATATATATATATATATATATATATATATATATATATATATATATACATTCTTTGTTGGGATATTTGTTACCTTGATTTTTCCTGAGATTAAATCCCAGGTTGGGGTAGTCACTAACTGCAGCCTTTCACCCTCTGTTCCCTGTTCACCAGCAACACACACACAATTGTTTCTTCATTTCATTCCCTCTTATATATATATATATATATATATATATATATATATATATATATATATATATATATATATATATGTTTGCAAAAAAAAAATATATATATGTTTGCAAAAACAAAAGTTTGATTTCTACAAACTAAAAAAGAGTACAAAAGTACAATTGATTTTTGGAGAAGTACATCTATAGGAATCTGATCAGAAGACGATCACTTTATCCCTTGGACGATGTGATATCGAAGACACGAGCCTCTGGAGGATGCAACAGCACTTTAGCAAGATATTATGATCATTCATGATCCTTTGGAACTGATTCGAAACTCCATTTATAGAGTTCTAGGAATAACTGTTTAGCAGTTATTCTGTGTTGCGCGAGCTTCAGGTTGCGTGCCTGTTCACTTGTGCAAGCGGTTACACCAACTGCTGTGGATGCGTGGCATCGTTTGAGTGAGATGCGCGTGGTCGTGGGCACGTTCTGCGAAGTTAGTGGCTTGCGTGCCACGTTACCCTGTTCTGGACACTGTTTCATCACCTTGCATGAGCTTCATCAGGTTACGCGGGAGCACAATATAGCAACTTGTGCGAGTGGTTGCACCAACTGTTGTGGACACGTGGCATCATTTGAGTGAGATGCGCATGGTCATGAGCAATATAGTGGACACGTTCTACGAAATTAGTGGCATGCGCGCCACATCACCCTGCTCTGGACATCAATTCGATCACCTTGCGCGAGCTTCATCAGGTTGCACGGGGGCGCAATGTAGCAACTTGCACTAAGTACAACCTCGTGCACCTTGACACGTTGCGCAAACAGCTAGCTGTAAAAAAATATGACCAAATCTTCTCGAGTGCCGTGTTGCGCAGGATTTGAACAGATTTTCTTTGATATTCGTGTTATCAGCTGTAAGGCAATGATGATGCTATTATAGTTTTTCGAGGAGACTGCCACTTGGCACTCGCGTAACATATCTTTTGTGCAACCTGTCCCCCTCGCGCAAGTTGATAACTGTGGCACAACCAGATATCTAGCCCCCAAAATAGCAGCGCAACTTGATTTTTGGCTTTCAAAATAGCAGCGCAACTTGATTTTTAGCTTCTACAAGACCCCCTTTAAAGTTTTCAAAATTTGAAAAACTTCAAAGTTTCGAAATACTTTGAATTATGTATATGCTGCCATATGTTGCGCCTGTCTTCAACTAAGTCCACTTTTCAAGCGCAAGTTGCACGATTCAGTTTTATTTGCAAAACTATAAATAACCGTACCCTTTTGACTCATAGTTTGGAAGGATCCAAGCTAGACAACGGGTGCTTGATTCCTGTGTAGAAAGAGCCAAAACTTTGGAGAAACGGATCGAAGACCTTAGCACTCAACCTCCAGAATAAAGCGATCCCAATTGTTATCTTTTTTGTTATACCTTTTATATGATGTACTTGTTTTTGAATATTTTGAACATCATTAATGAATTTTTTTGTGTGGTTCCATTACTTGTTGCATATCCTCTTAAAGATACAAGTAATATAATAGAAAATATATTCAGAGGTACTGGACGTGATATTTATTTTTGGAAAATAATAATATTCATTATATCTGCTCAGAGGTAATGTGGATGTGGCAGAATATAATTCTTGAGATATCATTATTTTAAAAGACGACTTTATCAGAGGTAAATATGGATGTGATAAGTCATGTTATATAGAAAATAGAATTCAAAGGTAATGTGGACGTGAACTCATTTTTCTATTGATGATCTTCAAGTCAGCTAGGACTCAAAGACAGGATATCATGTCTAAAAAGACGATATCTATGATAATACAAATTTATCATAAAGATAAGATATCTTTTAAAATAGCTGGGTTTCAAAAGACAGAATTGATGATTCGGATGGACTCCACTGGGAATTTTAAGGATTTATTATCTGTGATTTTATTTACGAAGAAGTAAATAAAAGATAATAAATGTAGGCTCATTCACGAGGTGAACAGAGGTGATAGGATCGATGAATGAATGATCATGCATGCTTTTTTGAAGAAAGGTCATTTCGGTTCCCGAGACAGACAATAAATGAAGATCTATTCACGAGATGAATAGAGATGAATGAACGAACATGCCTTTCGAGGAAAGGTCACTTCTGTTCCTGAGACAAATTGTTTGACATTTTTGTCTATAAATAGTACGGGACCTTTTTTGAGGATGTTATCAACAATTATTCCTTTATAGCAAAATGTCTTCCGAAGATGTGCCTAAGGAGGCTGAGGTCATCCCGAAGACTGAAGTCGTCATCGATATTCCTTTTTTGAGGATGTTATCAACAATTATTCCTTTATAGCAAAATGTCTTCCGAAGATGTGCCTCCGTTGCCTGTTCAGAAAGAGACAGGAGAAAGCTCAACTGTTCTTGAACCAAAACATGACATCCTTACCAGACTCGTAGAGCCTGGAAGCACTACTGAGGACGAAGCTCTGAGGAAGGCTACCTGTGAACTGCTGGTGTCATCGGACAATAATGTCTTCGAGATTTTTGCTAATTATGTTTTTTAATTAGGAAGGCTCTGGTCCTCATTCCTCTCCTTTATCTGATGTATCTCTTTTCTGTTTGAACTATGCAATAAAAAAGAATTTTATTTACATTTTTTCTTTGATATCTCTTTGTCTTTTCATATAGTATTTCTTAAGAATTTTGCCATTGATAGGCATCATGGCGACTCGGCCATCCATACCAGTCAGTTGATAAGCTCCGTTTGAGAAAACTTTGCTTATAACGTAGGGACCTTCCCACTTTGCTTCGAACTTGCCCTTGCTCATGTGCGTCATAGTCATAGGACGTCTGACGGTTAGAACTAGTTTTCCTTTCTGAAATGCTCGTACTTTAACTTTACGGTTGAAGGCTTTTGATATACGGGCTTTGTATAACTCAATATGCTGTTGAGCTAGGAGCCATTTCTCGTCCAACGCTTCAAGCTCCTAAAGTCAAAGGCGATCATTGTTTTCTGTTGTGAGTTCATTGGCAATTGCAATCCTTAAGGAGGGGATTTGAATTTCCAATGGTAGGATAGCTTCGCATTCATACACCAAGGAGAAAGGTGTGCAACCGGTTGGAGTACGTATAGTAGTGCGATAAGCCCATACACATTCTTCAAGCTTTTCACTCCAGTTTCTTTTATTGGTAGAAATAAATTTCTTGAGAAGCTTGATGATAGTTTTGTTGAATGCTTCAGCCAAACCGTTCGCTGCATGATTGTAGGCCATGGAAGCAACATTGTTAATTCTGTTATCATCACAAAACCGAGTAAACTTTTGACTGATGAATTGTGGTCCATTATCATGAATGATTCGTCGAGGAATGCCGAATCTGTATATCACATGATGTTTGATGAAGTTGATGATGCTGCTAGTCTTGACTTCAGATAAAGGTATGGCTTCCGCCCATTTCGAGAAGTAATCGGTTATAGCTAGTATAAACCGATGTCCTCTAGATGACGGTGGATTGATAGGACCAATAACATCCTTACCCCAAGCTTCAAAAGGCCATGATACGGCAGTCAGATAAAGGAACTCTGACGGTTAATGGATGAAGTCTGCATAAATTTGACAGGCTCGACATTTTCTTGCATATTCAATGGCATCTGATACCATAGTGGGCCAATAATAGCCCATACGCTGGATATGATCTTATAACTTAGGACCAGGCTGATGGGCACCACATACCCCATCGTGGGCTTCCCGTAGTATTTGTTTTGCTTCATCTCCAGCAAGAAAATGTAAAAGTAGACCATCAAATGTTCTTCGATAAAGGGTCTTAGAAGTATGATTATAATAAAAACCGAAGTGATCGCCTACGGATTGTTGTAACTTATTTAGAATCTTCTGGTAAAATATCATGTACCACAAAATTAATGAAAGGAGCTCTCCAATCTTCACTAATGATATTGATTTCAGTTGAATTGCTGAACTCAATATTTGAGTTATTCTCAATACAAAATAACTCTCTATTAGTGACGACAATCATCTGTTGTCTTTTCATTGGGATTGCTAATACAGCAGCCAGATTAGCCAATGCATCAGCCTCTGTATTGCATGCCCGACGTACATGTTCAATAAAGAAACCCTTGAACGATATAGCCAGCCTAACTGCTGCTTCATGATATGGGACAAGATCCTGTTGTCGAACTTCATACGTGCCTCTAACTTGATTGACAATCAGTTTAGAATCTCTATACACTTTAAGATATTCAATATCTAATTGTTTAGCCAATTGGAGACCAATGAGCAAAGCATTGTATTCATCCACATTATTGGAACATGACTCATCTAAAGAATAAGCTCTTTGAATAGCTAATCCTTCTGGTGAGACGAGGACGATTCCAACTCCAGCAACAATGGTACCTATTGGTCCTATTCTGGATGCACCGTCAAAGAATAGATGCCAGGTAAGAGTTTTATCTAGAATCTCGTCATAGAGTTTAGATGTTTCGGGAATTGGATGAGTTGTCAGGAAATCAGCAAGAGCTTGACCCTTAACAGACTTTTGAGGAACATAAACCATATCATATTGTGCTAATAATATGGCCCATGTAGCAAGCCTAAAATTGAGTGTACTGGGCTTTTTCATCAAGACCCGGAGATGATTAACTCTAGAAATAACATGAATAGTTTGGCCGGTGATATAATGTCTCGTCTTTTGAACAGCAAACATCAAAGCTAGACATTCTTTTTCCACTGGGGTGTATCAATGTTCGGCTCCGATCATTGTACGGCTAAGATAATAGATAACTTGTTCATGACCTTCTTTATTCTTCTGAGCTAATAAAGCACCTAATGAATGGTCCATTCCTCGAACATACATCAGGAAGGGTATTCCTGAGACTGGAGGCACTAGAACTAGAGGGTTCATCAAGTACCGCTTTATGTCTTCAAATGCTTGCTGACATTCTTCAGTCCGAATAAAAGATACACCTTTTTTCATGAGTTGAGTGAATGGTCTACAACGTCCAGAGAGATTTGAGATGAATCTTCTGATATATGCAAGCCGTCCCTGGAATCCTCGTAGCTCTTTTAGGTTGCGTGGAGGGCGCATCTCTTGAATGGCTTTAATTTTTTCAGGGTCAACGTGTATACCTTTAAAGGTAATAATGAATCCAAGAAATTTGCCACTAGAGAATCCCAAGAATGACTTGGTGGATTCATCTTGAGTTGATGCTGGTACATTAGATCGAATATAGTCCTCAAGTCTTGAATGTGGTCTTCCTTTAGACGACTTTTGACATCAATATCATATACATAGCATTCAACTATCTTTCGCAAATGATCACGGAAGATAGTACTCATGGTCTGCTGATAAGTTGTACCAATATTTTTGAGACCAAACGGCATGACAGTGTAGCAATAGACTCCAAAAGGAGTGCAAAAAGATGTATGTTTCTCATCTTCTGGATGCATCTTGATTTGATTATATCCTGAGAATCTATCCATAAAAGACATTCGTTTAAATCTGCAAGTATTATCGATCATGACATCAGTGATCGGAAGAGGAAATTCGTCCTCGGGACAAGCTTCATTAAGGTCTCTGAAGTCGATGCAGACCCGGACCTTCCCTGTTTTCTTTAAAACTGGGACAACATTAGCCACCCAGTCCGGATGTTGTTCTTCTCTGACGAAACCACATGCGATAGGCTTCTTGACTTCAGCTTCTATGACATCCATCATGTTAGGTTGATACCATGAAGGTTTGTATTTGAGAGGAAATTGGACAAGAGTATTCAGAAGGTTGATCAGTCATTACTTCAAAGTGATTGAGCTACTGACTTGGAGATGTGCTGCCATCAAAAAACATAATAGTATGGGGTTTGTATTTAGGAGGAAATTAGACTTCCTTTCATTCTATGGGATAAGGCTGCTTGATCCCAAGCTTCTGCAAGCCGTCTATTTATTTAAAAGCCTCAAATTGAGAACATAAAAGTTTTACGGCCTCATTGGTATCTCCCAATGATTGTGGAGCAGTGGATTGAATTGATATGTTAGGAGGGGGTATTGCATGATAAGTACCACCTCCATCACCAGATTGACTTGGAATAGCCTGTGTAGGTATGGAAGCAGTGTGAGGAGACTGCACCTCCAAACCAATATTGACGGAAGCTGATGTTGTTATAGGTTCTTGGGTCGGAATTAGATTTGCGACAGATGGATCCGTATGTTGTGTCATAATTATCGTATGCATGCCTGTCATCATCTCAACCATATTCTTCAACTAGCCTCCAAAGCAGCAATTCTCTGCTCTTGATTGTTAGAACTGAAAGCATCTTGATCTTCTATGACGACATAAGCAGTCACCTCTCTAGCCATTGAAGACGAGCTAGTAGAAAAGATGGTCCTTTCAGAACTTTAACTATCGGCATCAAAGTCATATAAGGAACCACTCCCATAATAAGTGATAGGGATGTCCTTTTGACTGAGGGAATCTTGGTTGAAATCAGGAAGATTCCTTTGACCGATTATTTCTTGGTCTGAAGAAAGATCCCTTTGACCGATTGTGTCCTGGTCGGAAGAAAGATTCCTTTGACCGATTGCGTCTCGGCTTCTTGATCTAGTATATTGGTATACTCCTTCACCGGTTTCATGAATCTAATCTAAGTATTGTTGACTGGGATTGCGGGATGCATTACGTCTCGAACGTTTTCTACCCCCAGTGATTTGAGACGTCATGTTGATAAAGGCATACAACATTTTATCTTCATTTTGTATCATCGGTTGAGGAACCTGAGAGTAATTCAGACGGTCAAAGACAGACCGTTTAGCTGATTGACAGTAGCATTTGATAACTACCTCATGGTGATGGTTACAGTGATATTCTTGGATGAGACAGATTTGGGATCTTCCGCTTCTGTTTAAGAACTTCACGGAGATCGGTTACAACATCAGGATGAGAAGAGGTCGAAGGAACATATTCTTTAATGAAATTAGGAACATGATTCCTATTCTTAAGATGTTCCGTTCCTTGAGTGTACAATGAAGTGCTGAGTTGGTTAGCATAGGTAAAGGGGTTCTTGACTTCAGAAGTCTGCTTCTGGCACAAGTTAGCCATTGGCGCAGTCTGTTTGCATTTTGCTGAAGTATGTGTTGATTGGTGCTTGTTGAGATAGGTGTGCAGGTCAGATAGATCTGCTACTTGTGTATCTGTCTGAGATACTAGTAGTTTACCCTGCTTAGATCTTGAAATGAGCAGGGTAGGGAGATCCGTTGTTGCATTTTTAGGATTTGGCAGAATTCATTTTTGTGTTACGCAACCTGTTCTCATGTGCTTGCTCTGATGCAACTGAGTGACAAAAATCTCAGTTTGAACAGAACTCACTTTCTTAGTAGAGTTCTGATTGTCTCTGTTCAGAGGAGTAGAGTTCCTGCCCAAAAGAGTTTTCACACTAGGTGGCACATGGGCGCCACCAGAGATACTTCCTATCGAGTCAAAGACTGGAGAAGATGAGGGAGTAGCCAAAAGGCGTTTCCCTTTGTTTTGTGATTGGAAGGACATAGGCGCAGGTTGCGCAAGTTGAGGAAAGGCCAAAGGGCGTGTAGTGCCCCATTCCGCTCAGTCAATCGGAGGAATCGAAACGCCGACGGCGTTCAACTTAGCCTTACAACGGCTGCTCGAAGACATCGCTCGGTCGAGACGACTCTTCGCTCAGATGGGATAGTTTCGGTGAACTTGCCTCATCTTAGCCTTCACATAATAAATCGCATGTTTTCAACTTGCACAAGTAGGCTTGATAATAAAAGAGACGAATCAACATAGATAAGGGAATAATCCCGACGGGTCGAATTGAGTTAGAATATTGAAAGGTCCAACGGTCGGCTTAGAGTTGGTGCACAGCGTGCTTTGAAAATGACACTCGGTCCTTCGTCCCGTGGCTTGGGAGAAGGAAAGTTTGTTGAGTAGGCGAAGTTATGAACGTAGCCTAAGTCTTAGGTGTCGCCCGCATGAATGCTTCATAAAGCTTGCACGGTCCTATCGTCCAAGGCTTGGCATAGCCTTGGCTTGCCCCATGAGTTAAGTTACGTTGAGCGGCTTGTGACCTAAGTCTAGGCACCCGAGTGACTTGGTCGTTCAAGTCGAATGCGTGCATGGCACGATCCGTTAAGGCAAAGCTTGACGCAGCCTTTGCTCGTTAAGTTGTTGCAAAGTTAAGTTAGGCAAAGTTATGCCGATCGACCTAAGACATTACAAGTACCGTCCCGCTCTTTTGCGGTTTATCAAAGTTAAGTAGTCCCTCGATCTCAAGGCCCGTCGACTTGGGCAGGAGTGTCGCGTAGAGCATGATTGGCTCAAGGCACGATACACGGACTTAGTGTTTAGGGCATGAACCATGGTTGATTTAATGAGTTTTGGAGAAAGGACTATCGAATAGGCATTGAGTTGAATGAAATGATATGGTAACATGGAAAGAATGCTCGCGACCGTGGGTCGGCGAGGGGTCTCAAGGATATATGGAAAGAATGCTCGCGACCGTGGGTCGGCGAGGGGTCTCAATGATAGAAGTCTTGATATTGGTTTGAAAGAGATGGTAACATTGGAAGAGGAATGACTGTGTGAGACGTCAGTTTGTGTTGAGTCTTGCATGGTCATTGGACAACTTGTCGACAAGGAAAAGTTTCCACGAGCGGCAACCCTGGACGCTGAGGGACAGCATCATTCCGGAGGAAAACACGGTATAGACGTAGCTAGATGAACCGTTCGGGTTATTCGGGAACTTTCTTTGGGGCTAGCTACTTGCGATGAAAGGGTCGCCGAATAACAAAGCTATAAGTCCACGATAGCTTTGGTGTTAGTGACCAATTCATATAGATGGGTCGGCACGAGCGGCAATCCGCGTGTGTGCCTTTGGATTTAGTCTAGTTGAACGTGTGTATGGTTGGAACACAAGTCTTTGGGCCTAAGATTTGGCATCAACATAGGCGTCGTGCTTCGGCACGAGATGTGGCATCGAGTCTTGAGTTGTTGGCATATAAGTTGCATAAGTTGGTTTGAGTTGTCTTGAGTTTAAGTCAGGAAACGCCGCAAGGCAAAGTTGGTCGAGTGACACTTAGTTCACAAGTCTTGATTGGGTCAGTTGGTCACCAAAGTAGCAAGGGCCGCAAGGCGGTAATGTGGTTTAGTCTCACCGAAGTGTGAGGCACGACACGATGGATTGGTAGCACGGTCACATGGAAATGGAATTGGGTCTTATCGAGTAGTTGCATCTCTGATTTTAAAGCCGTAAGGCAAACACGACTTGATAGGTTAACATTGTCGGTACGAGAAGGGTCTAAGGCAAAGTATGAGTTAACGTCGTTGTGTAAGCACGGGATGGTCCTCAGACACAAGTATGCTAAGGCGTCCGTCATAAAACTGATCCTAAGACAAGAGTAGAAAGACAATTGATAAAAAGGGGACTATGTTACACACAAAGTAAATTAACGTGTTGGTTTTGTATGGGTGGGCGAGGAGCTCATTCTACCAGTACATTTGAGTACTGACACCCACATAGTTTCCATGTACAGGCACAGGTAGAAGCTCGTGGCATGGAGCTCGCTTGGATGCGTCGAGGCATGGAGTTCCTTGGCGATTCGAAGCGTGCGGCCGTATGGAGTCAAGACTTATACGGGACATAATGTATGGACATCGCCTTCCGAAGCTTCCGCTGGCTCAAGCAAATATACTTCGAGAGATGAGAGAGAGCTGAGTGACTTATAATGTAAGATGAGTGAGCTTGAGAGATTGTAAACTTGGCCTTACGCCCCACTGTAATCTATGTTTCAATATCAATAAAGAGCTTCTTTTGAATAACTTGTGTTTGTTCTAAATTTCCGTGCTATCATTCAATGTCTCTGCTTGGGACTTTTGTGCGACGACTCCGTCGTAGCCGCTGAAATCAGCCGTTATGGAACCCACCTTGCACGAGCGCAATCTAGGCTCATGCGGCATCACACCTTAGCGAGGACGATCGCTCCTATAGGAGCGGGGCGTGACATAATAGTATCAGAGCACGGCTTTACGTCCTTGGACTATCGATTGAATTCTTTAACTCCGTTGTTTCTGCAAACTCTGAATTGTTGTTTCCGCAAAGTTGAAATCGTTGGTGCGCACTCTCTCAAATGTCCTACGGGATGTCCATACAATAAGTCTATCTATTTTGCAAAATGTAGGAGAACAATTTTTGTCAAAACAAAAGGATGGTTTGCGTAAGCACGGTTGGCTAAGTCGGGCTGGGCATATACACCAAAGTTGCGTCGATCTTAGAAAAGTCAAGTGCGGGAATTGAAAAGTGTCGAGGATTTTGAGATCGTGAGTTTTGAAGAACGGATTGAGGGTAGCACGAGCGTGGCTCGGATTTGAGGAATGCATAGAGGAAATGTGTGCGAGAGTCGTTGAACATTCGAGTGATAAGTCGATGAGTAAGTGTACTCAGTTAGTTTCGAGGATGAAACTTTTTTTGAGTGGTGTATGATGTAGTGCCCCGTTCCGCTCAGTCAATCGGAGGAATCGAAATGCCGACGGCGTTCGAACTTAGCCTTGCAACGGCTGCTCGAAGACATCGCTTGGTCGAGGCGACTCTTCGCTCAGGTGGGGTAGTTTCGGTGAACTTACCTCATCTTAGCCTTCACATAATAAATTGCTTATTTTCAACTTGCACAAGTAGGCTTGATAATAAAAGAGACGAATCAACATAGATAAGGGAATAATCTCGACGGGTCGAATTGAGTTAGAATATTGAAGGGTCCAACGGTCGGCTTAGAGTTGGTGCACGACGTGCTTTAAAAATAACACTCGGTCCTTCGTCCCATGGCTTAGGAGAAGGAAAGTTGGTTGAGTAGGCGAAGTTATGAACGTAGCCTAAGTCTTAGGCGTCGTTCGCATGAATGCTTCATAAAGCTTGCACGGTCCTATCGTCCAAGGCTTGGCATAGCCTTGGCTTGCCCCATGAGTTAAGTTGCGTTGAGCGGCTTGTGACCTAAGTCTAGGCACCCGAGTGACTTGGTCGTTCAAGTCGAATGCGTGTACGGCACAATCCGTTAAGGCAAAGCTTGACGCAGCCTTTGCTCGTTAAGTTGTTGCGAAGTTAAGTTAGGCAAAGTTATGTCGATCGACCTAAGACATTACAAGTACCGTCCCGCTCTTTCGCGGTTTGTCAAAGTTAAGTAGTCCTTCGATCTCAAGGCCCGTCGACTTGGGCAGGAGTGTCGCGTAGAGCACGATTGGCTCAAGGCACGATGCACGGACTTAGTGTTTAGGGCATGAACCACGGTTGATTTAATGAGTTTTGGAGAAAGGACTATTGAATAGGCATTGAGTTGAATGAAATGATATGGTAACATGGAAAGAATGCTCACGACCGTAGGTCGGTGAGGGGTCTCAAGGATATATGGAAAGAATGCTCGCGACCGTGGGTCGGCGAGGGGTCTCAATGATAGAAGTCTGGATATTGGTTTGAAAGAGATGGTAACATTGGAAGAGGAATGACTGTGTGAGACGTCAGTTTGTGTCGAGTCTTGCATGGTCATTGGACAACTTGTCGACAAGGAAAACTTTCCACGAGCGGCAACCCTGGGCACCGAGGGACCGCATCGTTCCGGAGGAAAATACGGTATAGCCGTAGCTGGACGAACCGCTCGGGTTATTCGGAAACTTTCTTCGGGGCTAGCTACTTGCGATGAAAGGGTCATCGAATAACAAGGCTATAAGTCCACGATAGCTTGTGGTGTTAGTGACCAATTCATATAGATGGATAGGCACGAGCGGCAATCCGCGTGTGTGCCTTTGGATTTAGTCTAGTTGAACGTGTGTATGGTTGGAACACAAGTCTTTGGGCCTAAGATTTGGCATCAACATAGGCGTCGTGCTTCGGCATGAGATGTGGCATCGAGTCTTGAGTTGTCGGCATATAAGTTGCATAAGTTGGTTTGAGTTGTCTTGAGTTTTAGTCAGGAAATGCCGCAAGGCAAAGTTGGTCGAGTGACACTTAGTTCACAAGTCTCGATTGGGTCAGTTGGTCACCAAAGTAGCAAGGGCCGCGAGACGGCAATATGGTTTAGTCTCACTGAACTGTAAGGCACGACACGATGGATTGGTAGCACGGTCACATGGAAATGGAATTGGGTCTTATCGAGTAGTTGCGTCTCTGATTTTAAAGCCGTAAGGCAAAAAAGACTTGATAGGTTAACGTTGTCGGTACGAGAAGGGTCTAAGGCAAAGTATGAGTTAACGTCGTTGTGCAAGCACGGGATGGTTCTCAGACAGAAGTATGCCAAGGCGTCCATCATAAAACTGATCCTAAGACAAGAGTAGAAAGACAATTGATAAAAAAGGGACTATGTTACACACAAAGTAAATTAACGTGTTGGTTTTGTATGGGTGGGCGAGGAGCTCATTCTACCAGTACAGTTGAGTACTGACACCCACATAGTTTCCATGTGCAGGCATAGGTAGAAGCTCGTGGCACGGAGCTCGCTTGGATGCGTCGAGGCACGGAGTTCCTTGGCGATTTGAAGCATGCGGCCACATGGAGTCAAGACTTATACGGGATATAATGTATGGACATCGCCTTCCGAAGCTTTCGTTGGCTCAAACAAATGTACTTTGAGAGATGAGAGAGAGCTGAGTGACTTGTAATGTAAGATGAGTGAGCTTGAGAGATTGTAAACTTGGCCTTGTGCCCCACTGTAATCTATGTTTCAATATCAATAAAGAGTTTCTTTTGAATAACTTGTGTTTGTTCTAAATTTTCGCTGCTATCATTCAATGTCTCTGCTTGGGACTTCTGTAAAATCCCTAAAATTTCTACTTATTTTTTTATCTATTTATTTTTTTTGTACTGATTTAAAACTTTTATATTGTACGTCATGTAGTCGTATTCTACGACGTACGCGGAAGCTCGTTTTTCGAATTTGCTCGACGAGTGCGAATATGTGCGAGCGTACATATTTTAGAAAAAATATTTTCCATCATTTATAGTTTCAAAATAATATACATAATAATTATTTTGTTATCGTACCAAAGTTTTCAAATATTTATTTTATTAATTATTTATAAAAAGTTTTTCGTGAAAAACAGTTATTACTAGTAAATAATATTATTCGCGTATACATATATATTTCATAAATGTTTATTGAGTTAATTGTAAATAATGGTGTATTTTCAAAATTATTATTTTAATATTTTTAGAAAACATATTTTGAAATTTTTATAGTAATTTAAAACTTGATTTAATTTATGGATGTATTTTAAATAGTAGATGAATATCTATATTTGAATTTGAGTTATCCTAATTGATTTTAAAATAAAGTATAGAATTTAAACTAGATTTAAATTGGCTTTGTATTAGATTCGGATTTGATTTCATTGTTTTAAATTTAATATAGAATTATCTACTTTGGGTTTTAAATATTCCTAATTCCTATCCAATTGGGAATTCCCACATCCTATAAATAGGCATGTACTCCTCCAATTTTATCATTCACCAAATTGTCTCCATAAATATTTTCTACCGAGATGTGTATCGTGTCCGTGTCCCCTTGCCACCCACTACAATTAGATTTTATTACAAATACAGTGATTCCCGTGTCGACAATCCCGACACAATCAATTCCTAAACCTAACCCTAGTCCTCCTGCCTCCCGCTGCCATCACCCGCGGGGTGCCGCCCGTCCCCTGCTTCCCGTCACCTCCTTCGGGGAAATTCACCATCAACCCTTCCCGGCCTTGACATCTCGGCGTCCCCACCACCATAGCACACCGCTGCCACTACCACCTCTGCCGCAGCCAAACGCCAATCACCCCGACCTTCGCCGTCCTCACCACAGCCATCACCATAACACCCGACTTCCCAACCAAGCCCAGCCAAACTCCGGCCACCACCGTACCTTCACAACCACCACCAACCAATAACTCCGGCCAACCCGACCATCACAGCACCCTTCCCGGCCAGCACCTCACCACCGACATCGGCACAAAAACCACCGCCCCGCCACCATCAAACACCAACAGCCAGAGCAAAAAAATAAAAAAAAGAGAAAAAAGAAATTTAACCACCGCCTCCACCGTACTCACCTCGATCCTCGCCGTCGCGACCCGCGTCACCACGAGCCTCGATCCCGACCGTCCGCTCCGCTCCTGTGCGCCGCCTCCTCCAAACCCTCTTCAAAACTACCGCCGCCGTTGTCCTGACCTCCGCCGAGCCCGCCTGATCTCCCGTCCATCTTCCCGTGCCTCCGGCCGATCTCCGCCGCAGCGCTGCTGTGCGCCTCTTCCGAAACCCCTCTTCCAAACAACCCTACGGCCCGCCGTCAGCCCCACGCCGGCCGATCGACCGTACGACCCTGCTTCCTCCGCGTAACCCGCCGTGGAACCCCGATCTAACTCCGCCGAGACCTCCGCTCTCCGTCTCTCCTCCCAGCTCGCGAGCCACCAAGCATCGCGCCACCCGCTCTTCCGCCGCCGCGCGGCGAGCAGCCGTGGCCGAGAACCCCCTTCCGTCGAACTTTTCCTTTCCTCCGCCGCCGCTCCAGCCTTCCCGTGGACGCGCGACCACCTCCGCGGGGCTGTTGTGCCGGCGAACCGCCATCCACGTAGATCGTCGGACCGACCCTTTCCCGCTTCCCTCACTCGTCTCCCCTCTCACTCTCTCTCACCTCTCTCCCTCAGTCACTCTCTGTCCTCTCTCCCCCCTCCTTTCTCTTTTCTTATTCAAGAAAAGCAGTAAGTTCTTTTCTTTTTTATTTTATTTGTTTTGTTGTATTGTGTTTGGTTTAGTTTTTTCTTGTTTTCTTTTAGTAATAATTAATATTATCATTTATATTTATTATTAGTACAACTATTATTATTATTTTGTTATAACTCGGTAGCCAGGAAATGATAGGTAGATACTTTAGTATTAAAAGTTAGTACTGATAGTAAATTTTCATTGATATCATTATAGTTAAGTATTGTTTTATTATTATTATTATTATTATTATTATTATTATTATTGGAAATTGTATATTATTAGTTTCTAAATTATATTGTAACAAAAATATTGTATTGGGCTAGGCCTATATCTATTTTCAAATTAGGTTTCAGAACCATAAAATATATTATTATATTATTTTTAGCTATTTTAAAAGCATGATTTTGGTCTAGGATTGTAATTCGACAAAATTGAGACTTATAGCCTTAAAAGATTTTTGTATTTAACCAAAATTATTTTGATTATTAAACTATAGTTTCTAAATATTATAAATATTTTCATAAATAGTTCTAAACATTTGTTTATATGAATTTTTCCTCGATTATCGAATTATGTCCATGACTATATCAAATCCCTCCTACCTTCTTGTAATCTCGGACCTTCCTATATCGTCCCTAACTAATTTGACCCTTCTGGACCCAATGGAACTGTCCGTGCCACCACCCGAGATCACCTTGTATAGTTGTTGCACCAAAGTCGCAGTTCGTGCCACCATGATATTCGCAGCACACCAGGCGTCCTACCAGGCAAGACACCTTGCCATTTGCTGTTTATTTATTTTAGCTCATAATCATGCATTATTTATTTTCTTTATGCAAAATAAACTGTGATACATGGCATAACTGTTAGAACTTACTGTTCATCTATATTTCCTGCTGTGTATTATTTTTCTTACAAATTAAACCTAGATTTAAGGGACCACCTTGTGTGTTGCATTCATTGGCCTTGACACGTTGTAACATGAAGTTGTGTGTCGCATATAGGATACGGAAGTGCGTGATTGGCTGGCCACCAGTACGTACAAGCCGTACGATAGGAATAACCGCTAATAGAGGTTGCATGTTAGTTTGACTTAGCGGTTATAGTGGTTTATATTGTGGATACAACATAGTAGGCATTGGGCGGAAAGGACAATTCCTTAGCGTATGGGCTTCGATGCACTTCCCTTGTGACCCGGACTCTCCGCTGGAGATACGGGGTTGATGACCCATGATTACTGACGGCCACTGACGATTCTGCGGAACGTCATGCTCTTCCTGATGGGGCCTCTGGTGCCCAAGGGGGACTACGCCAATCCTATTCAGCCAGGGCCCATGCGTAGGAAGGATTGTTCTTAACTATATTTCACTTAGAATGGTAGGCTACCATATCCGTTAGGTACGAGTACTTTTGGTTTGGGTACTTGTATCTGACCGTGGCTTGGAACAATAGCTTGTCACGGATTAGTTCGTCACATCTTGTCCTTGTTTGGTTGTAGGTGTGACTTACTACTTCGATGAGAAGTTATTGAACCTTGTTGAGGTCCGGATACCATATTGGATTCATAGCATAGGAAGATACGTTACCGTGAATTAGTTTACCATCTCCTGTCCTTGTTTGGTTGGGGGGATGGTATACTCGTTCAGTAGGTGCGTGTTGGAACATGTTATAATTCGATTTACTTATTTATTTGAGCGATATTTATTCAGTTTATATGGCATGATATTATGTGTCTTGTTACGTCCCTCTGAGGACCTGGTTATCTCTCCAGGTGTGTGCTCTTGTCTTTCGCAGGTGCTTTAGCTCTAGCCGTGTTCATTGCTATTTCTCGAGGATGATTGCACTTGGATCGTCTTCGCTTCGCTCGCCACTCATTTCATTTTCTATGTACTTTTCCTTATTTTGTTCCTTATTTTGTTGGTAGTGGATTTGTCTCCGCCCAACATATTGTATCAAGACAATTCATTATCTTTATATGATGTCTTTTATTCATTTATTTTGCGTGGATGAGATTAGTTATGGTTCTACTGCATTTTTACAGCTTATGTATTCATATGAGGTTTCCATATATTGGAGTATACTTCGTATGAATACAGCTGGCATGTCTACGTTCCTAGTCCTACGTATTTTGGGACTGGGACGTTACATGTTTTTGTGGTGGCCCATGCAGGTCAAGATAAATTGTTTGGTTACTTTACCGTACCAAGCAAGCCTGCGTATAGGATTAGAAGTCTAGGATCTCATCCACATACTTAACCACTTCCCTTGATTTTATCTACCGTTTGACTCATCAATTGCATCTTGCTTGCTTCCTTCCATCCCTATTCTTATCTTCCCTTCGTGCTTGCTAGAGATTGACCTTATTAGTTAGCTGTCCCAAACATCTTTTAGTTTAATTCTTTTAAGTTGGGTAGAACACCCCGCGACCCGACACACTCTTGACCATTAAGGAGAATATAAATAGTATTATCTAGACCATAGAGACTAGAGGAATTTAAACCATTTGGTCAACCAAGCCTTGGTCAATAAAACCGCAGAATGATTGTATAGGAATAAACAAGACTTAGATTCTTATGACTCTTAGACTATTCATATTGGTTCTTTATTTAAATCTTAATCTCACGTGCCCATATTTTTACTATCTAGACTAATGATGCTAATGTAGCCTAGTTTTTGCAAGCTAATTCTTTATCGAGCTTGATCAAGGCATATGATATTGAGCGGCCGCTCACTAACATACTGTCTAATCAGAACCGATGCATGATGGTCTGATCAACCGAGTATACTTTGGTTCGCTTTTATTTATCGTTCTACGTGGAGGGGGACATAACTAAACTTGTCCTTTAGAGTCCCATCCACGACTGCCTTGAAAATTCTTTTCAAATTTTTTTTTCGGTCGCCTTTGAATCACGTATTCGTATTCGATAACGCCTCCTTCGAACTCTATATTGCTTTCGCCCTCACCTATTTTAGGAGGACGAAAGCGTCATACTATAACTTTCTCTAACCTTTCCATCGGCTATGATCATTCCCACTCGATGTTGCTATATCTTTACCCCAAACTACTCGGCCCTATCAAGACACTCTAATCGCTTAATTTAAGTGAATATATTTCGTTCTCTTAATCGTGACCTCATTTCTTACCGTGACCATACCGTATTATTTTCTATGATCTAGATCGTGATTTTTCACGACATGATTTGTTATCGACTGTTTCCCATCGATACCCCCTTGTGTCTTCTCACCCCCTACTTATTCTTAATTTCGAAGACGAATTTTTTTTTTAAGTTGGGTAGGATGTAAAACCCCTAAAATTTCTACTTATTTTTTTATCTATTTATTTTTTTGTACTGATTTAAAACTTTTATATTGTACGTCACGTAGTCGTATTCTACGACGTGCGCGGAAGCTCGTTTTTTGAATTTGCTCGACGAGTGCGAATATGTGCGAGCGTACATATTTTAGAAAAAATATTTTCCATCATTTATAGTTTCAAAATAATATACATAATAATTATTTTGTTATCGTACCAAAGTTTTCAAATATTTATTTTATTAATTATTTATAAAAAGTTTTTTCGTGAAAAACAGTTATTACTGGTAAATAATATTATTCGCGTATACATATATATTTCATAAATGTTTATTGAGTTAATTGTAAATAATGGTATATTTTTGAAATTATTATTTTAATATTTTTAGAAAACATATTTTGAAATTTTTATAGTAATTTAAAACTTGATTTAATTTATGGATGTATTTTAAATAGTAGATGAATATCTATATTTGAATTTGAGTTATCCTAATTGATTTTAAAATAAAGGATAGAATTTAAACTAGATTTAAATTGGCTTTGTATTGGATTCGGATTTGATTTCATTGTTTTAAATTTAATATAGAATTATCTACTTTGGGTTTTAAATATTCCTAATTCCTATCCAATTGGGAATTCCCACATCCTATAAATAGGCAGGTACTCCTCCAATTTTATCATTCACCAAATTGTCTCCACAAATATTTTCTACCGAGATGTGTATCGTGTCCGTGTCCCCTTGCCACCCACTACAATTCGATTTCATTACAAATACAGTGATTCCCGTGTCGACAATCCCGACACAATCAATTCCTAAACCGAATCCTAGTCCTCCTGCCTCCCACTGCCATCACCCGCGGGGCGCCGCCCGTCCCCTGCTTCCCGTCACCTCCTTCGGGGAACTTCACCATCAACCCTTCCCGGCCTTGACATCTCGGCGTCCCCACCACCATAGCACACCGCTGCCACTACCACCTCCGCCACAGCCAAACGCCAATCACCCCGACCTTCACCGTCCTCACCACAGCCATCACCATAACACCCGACTTTCCAACCAAGCCCAGCCAAACTCCGGCCACCACCGTACCTTCACAACCACCACCAACCAATGACTCCGGCCAACCCGACCGTCACAGCACCCTTCCCGGCCAGCACCTCACCACCGACGTCGGCACCAAAACCACCGCCCCGCCACCATCAAACACCAACAGCCAGAGCAAAAAAATAAAAAAAAGGAGAAAAAGAAATTTAACCACCGCCTCCATCGTACTCCCCTTGATCCTCGCCGTCGCGACCCGCGTCACCACGAGCCTCGATCCCGACCGTCCGCTCCGCTCCTGTGCGCCGCCTCCTCCAAACCCTCTTCAAAACCACCGCCGCCGTTGTCCTGACCTCCGCCGAGCCCGCCTGATCTCCCGTCCATCTTCCCGTGCCTCCGACTGGTCTCCGCCGCAGCGCTGCTGTGCGCCTCTTCCGAAACCCCTCTTCCAAACAACCCTACGGCCCGCCGTCAGCCCCATGCCGGCCGATCGACCGTACGACCCCGCTTCCTCCGCGTAACCCATCGTGGAACCCCGATCTAACTCCGCCGAGACCTCCGCTCTCCGTCTCTCCTCCCAGCTCACGAGCCACCAAGCCTCGCGCCACCCGCTCCTCCGCCGTCCCACGGCGAGCAGCCGTGGCCGAGAACCCCCTTCCGCCGAACTTTTCCTTTCCTCCGCCGCCGCTCCAGCCTTCCCGTGGACGCGCGACCACCTCCGCGGGGCTGCTGTGCCGGCGAACCGCCATCCACGTAGATCGTCGGACCGACCCTTTCCCGCTTCCCTCACTCGTCTCCCCTCTCACTCTCTCTCACCTCTCTCCCTCAGTCACTCTCTGTCCTCTCTCCCCCCTCCTTTCTCTTTTCTTATTCAAGAAAAGCAGTCGGTTCTTTTCTTTTTTATTTTATTTGTTTTGTTGCATTGTGTTTGGTTTAGTTTTTTTTTGTTTTCTTTTAGTAATAATTAATATTATCATTTATATTTATTATTAGTACAGCTATTATTATTATTATTATTTTGTTATAACTCGGTAGCCAGGAAATGATAGGTAGATACTTTAGTATTAAAAGTTAGTACTGATAGTAAATTTTTATTGATATCATTATAGTTAAGTATTGTTTTTTTATTATTATTATTATTATTATTATTATTATTATTATTATTATTATTATTATTGGAAATTGTATATTATTAGTTTCTAAATTATATTTTAACAAAAATATTGTATTGGGCTAGGCCTATATCTATTTTCAAATTAGGTTTCAGAACCATAAAATATATTATTATATTATTTTTAGCTATTTTAAAAGCATGATTTTGATCTAGGATTGTAATTCGACAAAATTGAGACTTATAGCCTTAAAAGATTTTTGTATTTAACCAAAATTATTTTGATTATTAAACTATAGTTTCTAAATATTATAAATATTTTCATAAATAGTTCTAAACATTTGTTTATATGAATTTTTCCTCGATTATCGAATTATGTCCATGACTATATCAAATCCCTCCTACCTTCTTGTAATCTCGGACCTTCCTATATCGTCCCTAACTAATTTGACCCTTCTGGACCCAATGGAACTGTCCGTGCCACCACCCGAGATCACCTTGTATAGTTGTTGCACCAAAGTCGCAGTTCGTGCCACCATGATATTCGCAGCACACCAGGCGTCCTACCAGGCAAGACACATTGCCATTTGCTGTTTATTTATTTTAGCTCATATTTCATGCATTATTTATTTTCTTTATGCAAAATAAACTGTGATACATGGCATAACTGTTAGAACTTACTGTTCATCTATATTTTCTGCTGTGTATTATTTTTTCTTACAAATTAAACCTAGATTTAAAGGACCACCTTGTGTGTTGCATTCATTGGCCTTGACACGTTATAACACGAAGTTGTGTGTCGTATGTAGGACACGGAAGTGCATGATTGGCTGGCCACCAGTACGTACAAGCCGTACGATAGGAATAACCGCTAATAGAGGTTGCATGTTAGTTTGACTTAGCGGTTATAGTGGTTTATGTTGTGGATACAACATAGTAGGCATTGGGCGGAAAGGACAATTCCTTAGCGTATGGGCTTCGATGCACTTCCCTTGTGACCCAGACTCTCCGCTGGAGATACGGAGTTGATGACCCATGATTACTGACGGCCACTGACGATTCTGCGGAACGTCATGCTCTTCCTGATGGGGCCTCTGGTGCCCAAGGGGGACTACGCCGATCCTATTCAGCCAGGGCCTATGTGTAGGAAGGATTGTTCTTAACTATATTTCACTTAGAATGGTAGGCTACCCTATCCGTTAGGTACGAGTACTTTTGGTTTGGGTACTTGTATCTGATCGTGGCTTGGAACAATAGCTTGTCGCGGATTAGTTCGTCACATCTTGTCCTTGTTTGGTTATAGGTGTGACTTACTACTTCGATGAGAAGGTATTTAACCTTGTTGAGGTCCGGATACCATATTGGATTCATAGCATGGGAAGATACGTTACCGTGAATTAGTTTACCATCTCCTGTCCTTGTTTGGTTGGGGGGATGGTACGCTCGTTCAGTAGGTGCGTGTTGGAACATGTTATAATTCGATTTACTTATTTATTTGAGCAATATTTATTCAGTTTATATGGCATGATATTATGTGTCTTGTTACGTCCCTCTGAGGACCTGGTTATCTCTCCAGGTGTGTGGTCTTGTCTTTCGCAGGTGCTTTAGTTCTAGCCGTGTTTATTGCTATTTCTCGAGGATGATTGCACTTGGATCGTCTTCGCTTCGCTCGCCACTCATTTCATTTTCTATGTACTTTTCCTTATTTTGTTCCTTATTTTGTTGGTAGTGGATTTGTCTCCGCCCAACATATTGTATCAAGACAATTCATTATCTTTATATGATGTCTTTTATTCATTTATTTTGCGTGGATGAGATTAGTTATGGTTCTACTGCATTTTTACAGCTTATGTATTCATATGAGGTTTTCATATATTAGAGTGTACTTCGTATGAATACAGCTGGCATGTCTACATTCCTAGTCCTACATATTTTGGGACTGGGATGTTACACTTCTGTGCGACGACTCCGTCGCAGTCGCTGAAATCGGCCGTTATGGAACCCGCCTTGCACGAGCGCAATCTAGGCTCGTACGGCATCACGCCTTAGCGAGGACGATCGCTCCTACGGGAGCGGGGCGTGACAGGGCACTTCCCTTTGTTCTGTTTAACACTCTCACTAGGTAGGTTCTTCCACAAGTTCAGAACTGAAGAAGATGAGGGAGTAGCCAAAAGGCATTTCCCTTTGTTCAGAGCCGAAGAAGCAGTAGGCACGGGTTACGCAGGAGTTCTGGTTAGCAGAGAAGCAATCTGCACAAGTTGCGTAGGAGTTCTGATTGACAAAGAAGCCTTCTGCGTAAGTTGCGCAGGAGCCATGGTTGACCGAAAAGTAATCTATGCAGGTTGCACATGAGCTATGGTTGGCCGAGAGACAGATTGCGCAAGTTACGCAGGAGCCATGGTTGGCCGAGAAGCAATCTGTGTAGGTTGTGCAGGAGACATGGTTGGCAAAAAGACAGATTGTGCAGGTTGTGCAGGAGCCATGGTTGGCCGAGAGACAGATTACGCAGGTTGCGAAGGAGCCATGGTTGGTCGAGAGACAGATTGCATAGGTTGTGCAGATGCCATGGTTGGCCGAGAGACAGATTGTGCAGGTTGCGCAGGAGCCATGGTTGCCGAAAGATAGATTGTGCAAGTTACGCAGGAGTTATGGTTTGCCGAGAAGACTTTGGAGTCCACACAGTGTGCCCTTTGCTCTTAGCAGCAACGGGGTGCGCTTGGTACCCCCAACACTGATCATTGTCTCGTAAGCGGTTTGGTCGACTTGAATGACCAAAGTCTTTTGCGTCTTGCCGATCGACGCGGTATCACATTGAGTTGTCACTTTCTCATCAGAGGGAAAAGTCGTCTCCAGCAGAGTCGCCATTTTATTTACAAAAATAAAAGTTTTATTTCTATAAACTAAGAAAGAGTACAAAAGTACAATTGATTTCTAGAGAAGTACAACTATAGAAATCTGATCAGAAGACGATCACTTTATCTCTTGGACGATGTGATATCGAAGACACGAGCCTCTGGAGGATGCAACAGCTCTTTAGCAAGAGATTATGATCATTCGTGATCCTTTGGAACTGAATCGAAACTCCATTTATAGAGTTATGAGAATAACTGTTTAGCAGTTATTCTGTGTTGCGCGAGCTTCAGGTTGCGTGCCTGTTCACTTGCACGAGCGGTTATACCAACGGTTGTGGACTCGTGGCATCGTTTGAGTGAGATGTGCGTGGTCGTGGGCAGTATAGTGGGCACGTTCTACAAAGTTAGTGGCTTGCGTGCCATGTCACCCTGTTCTGGACACTGTTTGATCACCTTGTACGAGCTTCATCAGGTTGTACGGGGGCACAATGTAGTAACTTGCGCGAGCGGTTGCACCAACTGCTGTAGACACATGGCATCATTTGAGTGAGATACGTATGGTCATGAGCAATGTAGTAGACACGTTCTACGAAGTTAGTGGCATGCGCGCCACGTCACCCTGCTCTGGACATCAATTCGATCAACTTGTGCGAGCTTCATCAGCTTGTACGGGGGCGTAATGTAATAACTTGCACGTAAGTACAATCTCGCGCACCTTGACACGTTGCACAAACTGCTAGCTGTCAAAAAATCTGACCAAATCTTCTCGATCGTCGTGTTGTGCAAGATTTGAACGAATTTTCCTTGATATTCGTGTTATCAGCTGTCAGGCAATGATGATGCTGTTATAGTTTTTCGAGGAGATTGCCACGTGGCACACGCGCAACCTGTCCTCCTCGTGCAAGTTGATAACTGTGGCGCAACCTGATATTTAGCCCCCAAAATAGCAGCGTAACTTGATTTTTAGCTTCTACAACACACACACACACACACACACACACACACACACACACACACACACACACACACACACACACACATATATATGTGTGTGTGTGTGTGTGTGTGTATCCCCCTTATATTCCTAAGCATATTCATAGTGTATAATGTGTATATGGATATAGTTAATGTATAATGTTATGTTGTATGCTAGCTATGTATATATGGGTGGCTTGTGTTCTTTTAGGCTTTGAGTGTATGTACTAGTATAGGTAGGCTTCCTATATAGGCTTTGCCCTATATACACTAGTCTAGTTATATTGTGGCTTATATCCATAGAGACTTGTTTAGGCTAGTTGACTTCAAATATTGACTAGATAGACCTAAGTTAACTCATAGACTTGTTGTTGTCTAAACCTAGACTAGTTTGACTAGTTTTACTATAGTTGACATAGTTTGACTGGATTGTTGACCTGTTGAAAACTGTTTGAGAGATATGTGCTCGTTCCTGTCCTGACTGGACATGTTAAAAATATTACAGAGGATGAGGAGAAGTTATGCCCTACCTACTACGGAGCAGGCCTAGATGACACTTGCAACATGGACCCCCTGGAGGTTCAGGCAGCTGCTGAGGATGTTACCATTGTCTAGATTAGATAGCTAGACTGCTTATCTTATTTCTTTATGTCATTTGTGTTTATGGATTCAGAGTTGTATTATTTGAGATGTTGAGACTTGATGTTGTTAAACTTGGATTTATTTCCCTTCTATTTGTATCTTCATTTGAAGATTTCATATCTATCATATTGTGCTATTTCCATCTTTAAACTTGTGATTGAGTTGTACCTTCTGTGATTTGGCCTCCGTTTGGAGAGTATATCATATTGTGGTTAGTTCTGATAATGACCTAGAACAGCGTTCTACCACCGACACTGCGGCGTAGGTTGGACGTACCCACTTCTCGTACCCCTACACTGGGTACGGGTCGTGACACTCGAGGAAGCCGTTCCTCGTGCACGAGTTGTCCAATGACCGTGCAAGGTTAGATTAGTTATTAAAGTAAAATCTTTAGTTTGTGAGTAACATAACCATTGTCATCGTTGCTTTGCTGTGTTATGGCGACGGTTATTCAATGATTCAAAACTTTGTTTATCTCAGTTTTATAACGGGCATAAGGTATTAGGCATGCGATATTTTCTTGGCATAATAGTCCTATAGCGTACGTACGTGATGAATCGTGCCACGGTTCATTGAAATCTAAGCTTTCGTGCACTTACATAACCAACTAGCATTCTATTGATTGATTTGAGATTGAAGAAGGTCAAGGAAAAGAAGGGTCCAGCCACTTACTTTGATTGTTTGTTTGAGGCAAAAGATCCGTTGGTTGCGCTAGACGGCACCTAAGCGATCACCTAAAATCGCATAAGCAACTAGTTCAACACTGCACAATTCAAGGAGTTCGATATGTAAATGCGAGTTCGAAAATGCAAGCCATGAAAACCATCAAAAACATTCATAAAAACACATTCAGAAAAACCAAATCCAAAGGGCAAGTGTGGCATAAAAAATAGAGTAACGGGAGGTCTCTCCCGACCCAGCCTCAGAGTCTATCCTTGAGGCACAACCCGCTGAATATGGGACTTGATTCCGAAGAAGCCTTTCCATAACAAAAAAAGGATCTTAATTCAATCGTTCCCATTCGACCGATTCAACCAATTCCGATCTATCGGTTTTGATTCAATCGGTAGCGACATTGTTCCTTTCTCGCGCACCTCGTGGACAAAAAACGGGGATGATGTAGGGACGTGGCACTATATTATAACCAACTAAAAAAAAGTTTCGTCCTCAAAACTTAAGAGGAGAACCTACCGCTAGGAAACAATGAAGGAAACTTCTCCTTCATCTCGGATTCGAGCTCCCAGGTCGACTCTTCGACCGCATGGTTCTTCCAGAGTAAGCGAATGAGAGGAATGGTACAATTTTGAAACAGTTTGTCCTTGTGCGCCAAGATTTGCCCCGACTCTTCCATATATGATAAGTCTGCCTTCAGATCTAGCTGTCCCAAATTTACCACATGGCTCAAATCATGCATATACTTTCATAGTTGTGAAACGTAGAAAATATCGTACATATTTGACAAAGTTGGCAGCAATGCGATTTGATAAGCTACTGGGGCGATTCGCTTCAATATCTCGAAGGGACCAACAAATCTTGGACTCAACTTCCCTTTTGCTCCAAAACTGGTGACTCCTCGCATGGGCATTACCTTCAGAAACACATGGTCGCCTTCCAGGAACTCGTAGGGTCTTTGGTGGGTGTCGGCCTAGCTCTTCTGTCGACTCTGTGCAATCTTCAGTCTTTCCCGAACGAGCTTTTCCTTTCTCCACGGTCTGTTCCACTAGCTCCGGGCCGAGTATCTACTGTTCTACGACTTTATCCCAGCAAATGGGCGATCTACACTTTCGACGTACAAGGCTTCGTACGGCGCCATTTGGATGCTGGACTAATAGCTATTGTTATATGTAAATTCGGCCAATGGTAGATGAACGTCCCAGCTTGACTTCAAGTCGATTACACAGAGGCGTAACATGTCTTCAAGAATCTGGTTCACCCATTCTGTTTGGCCATCGGTCTGAGGATGGTAAGCTGAGCTAAACTTCAACTTTATCCCCATTGCTGATTGAAGACTACACCAGAAGCGTGATACGAACCGCCCATCCCGATCTGAGACAATAGATACCAGTATCCCGTACAGCCGAACTATTTTATTAAGATAGATCTGAGCAAGACGATCGACGCTCCAAGTGACTTTAATGGCAATGAAGTGCGCTGACTTGGTTAACCGATCAACGATAACCCAAATGGCATCGTTCCCCCATGGCGTCTTTGGCAGGCCAACAACAAAATCCATAGTAATGTGATCACATTTCCATTCTGGAATAGCAAGGTTCTGCATCTTCCCACCCGGCCTCTAATGCTTAGCTTTCATCTGCTGACGGGCCATGCATTGCGACACGATGAACGCCACATCTCTCTTCATTCCGTGCCACCAGAAGGTCGTGCAGAGGTCCTTGTACATCTTAGTGCTGCCAGGATGTATGGTATATTTTGCATAATGGGCCTCCGTCAATATCTCCTTTATAAGTTCTAAGCCATCCGGAAAGTATAGTCGGCCTTTCAATCGTAGCACGCCGGTGTCATCTTCCGCAAAGTCAGTCGTCTTTCTTGTTGAAATCAGCTCTCGCATCTTCTTCAGGTACATATCGTTCTTCTGAATGGTCTTGATCTTTTCTCGCAAGCTCGGCTCTAACTGTAATTGTGCCAACTGCACATCTCTGAATTAAACTCGAAGGTCGATGCCCATCTCTTCAAGGTCCCATAGTAGTCTGCTGTTGATGCACAATGAGGTAAGATATTTACGACTCAGAGCGTCTGCCACAACATTTCCCTTTCCCGGTGTATAGTTGATCGTCAAGTCATAGTCTTTGATCAGTTCTAGCCAACGCCGCTGTCGTAAGTTTATCTCCTTCTGAGTGAAGAGATACTTGAGGCTCTTGTGATCGGTGTAGATCACGCACGCCATGCCATAAAGATAGTGGCGCTACAATTTTAACGTGAGCACAATCGCCGCTAACTCTAAGTCGTACGTAGGATAGTTCTTCTCGTGCGGCTTCAACTGTCTGGAGGTGAAAGAGATCACATTGTCTCGCTGCATGAGCACACATCCCAAGCCCTGGCCTGAAGCATCACTGAATATTTGAAAACCCTCTACCCCATCCGAAAGTACGAGTATAGGGGCCAAAATGAGCCACTACTTCAGCTCCTGAAAGGAAGCTTCACAGTCGTCCGACCACTCATACACGACTCCCTTTTGAGTGAGGCGAGTCAATGGCTATACAATCTTCGTAAAATCTTTCACGAAGCGTCTATAGTATCCCACCAAATCAAGAAAACTTCAAATCTCACTAGCTGGCGCAGGCCGCCTCCAATCAGCAACGGCTTCAACTTTTTTCGGGTCGACTGCAATACCTTCGGATGAAATGATGTGTCCAAGAAAGGATACACTGCTCAGCCAAAATTTGCACTTGCTTATCTTCGCAAATAACTGATTATCTCAGAGGGTCTGGAGTACGGTCCGCAGATGTTTTGCATATTACGCTCGATCCTTCGAGTAGACGAGGATATCGTCTATGAAGACTACCATGAACATGTCAAGGAACGGACGAAACACCCGATTCATTAGATCTATGAAGGCGGTATGAGCATTTGTTAGGCCGAATGGCATTACTAAGAACTCGTAGTGGCCGTAACGAGTGCGAAAGGCTGACTTTGGCACGTCGTCTAACTTGATCTTGAGTTGATGATAGCCAGAGCGGAGGTCGATCTTCGAAAATACCGTGGCACCTTGCAACTGATTGAATAAATTATCTATGCGGGGCAATGGATACTTGTTCCGGACGGTGGCTTTGTTCAGCTTACGGTAGTCGACGCACAGACGTATTGACCCATCCTTTTTCTTCACAAACAACATGGGTGCTCCCTATGGTGAGATGTAACAACCCGCTTCGTCCTAGCAGAATGCCGACTCAAACGGCATAAGTATAACGACTCGAACCTTGTCTTGCTCGACAAAATGACTCGCTTAAGGCAAAGGCAATGGACTTGGCCCTTCAGGAGAATCCAGACTTAGACTTTCAAAGGCGCGCTCGGAGTCTCGCTCGGCCAATGCGATCATCGCTAAGGTGGGTGGCTCCGATGAACCTATCTTTGCTTAGCCTAGACACATAATAATACGGACAATATTGCTAGAATAGCTAGACGATAACACCGTGCATGATAATAAATAACTCAACGCACCTAGCTAAGGGAATAATCCCATCTTGTATGCTTGTATAGAACATGGAAGAGAACTTGGAAAATATACGAACTCTCATACCGCACTCCACGCTTGTGCAAACGCACAGCTTACATTGCGAGTAGGTTTACTTATACGTTCAACTATGAACGAAATGCTTCTCACTTAGAATTGTACCACAACTTGAGACATAAAACAATAAATGGCTCAAAAAAAGAGAGGAAGACTATCAACATAGTTATTCTGAATAGAGTACTAGTAATACTGAAAGGCTTCGGGACCGATGGGTCGCCAAGGCAGTTCCCGTACAGGGAGTTGCATATTGTATGAATGAACGAATGAACGAATAAGTGAATGAATGAATCCACAAATGAATGAATAAATACGTGAATGAATCAATGAACGAATGAACAAGTGAAAGAAAGAAAAGAAAGAAAGGAATGAATAAAAGAAAGGAAAGGAATGGTTAGCAACAGGTATGATAGGACGTGCAACGGGGCTCGCTACCCGCACTGCACGGACACCGCTGCCAACCTGGTCGATAATACATTATGGCTCTAGACAGCCTGATAAGTTAATTCATTGGCTCAAGACAGCCCAACAAGATAATTGGCTCATGATAGCCCGACAAGTTAAACTAAAAAAAATAAGAATACAAAATGGTCATGGACAACTCATACATGAGTGATGGAACAAACGATTCCAAGACAACGATCACGACATCGTGGCCGGTCTAGGCGAAATCATGGCTTATGGGTGGCTTGTGTGCAGGCTCGGACACACAAGAGACGTAAGGCTGGGTATTGCGTAGACTATCAAGGTATACCAGCCATCACGCTTGATAGATGCAAATACAAAGAGGAACATGTCCAAATGGCTTGTACAGTCAGCGACCGGTACATATAGATTAAGTTGGCTCGATTGCGGCAAATTCGTGTACGAGACCTTGTATCGAAACAAGTAAACTGACTAAGCTGAACATTCTATGTTACTGAATGAATGTATCTAAACGGACGTTTGAGTACAATACATCATGACAACTTGAGTAAGCTGAATAACTATGGAATTGAACGAAACGCCTTCTGAACGGGCTTGAATATAACACAACAAATGAACTAGAGTACTTCGTACAAATGAGTTAGAAATATGCCTACGACGCGCTACCACCTGAGACAGGAACATGCCCTTGACACTTTTGAATACTTATGCAAACCTGTCAATTCATAATACACATTATGTTGGCTAACTTGGTTTACTTTGGACAGGGACAATCATACGGTAAGTATGGTAAGTTGCACATGTTTTACTTATGCGACACTTAAAAATGATAACACGGGATAGGCTTTGAATGTTATGCCATGAAACTGATCCTAAGGCAAGATTAGTAAGACAATAAATGATAGATGAGAGCACAAAAGTAAAATGAACGTGTTTGGTAATGATAGCGAGTGGACGAGCTAGCCTCCCCACCAGTGCATAATAATGTACTGATAACCACATAGTCTGCTTGCAGGGTGCGGAAGAACTACATCGGGTACAGGGACCTCCCTCGAACGTGCTAAGATGCGGAGCTAACTCTGGAGCCTTGGAGCGTTGTAAAGGAACTGAAGCACCATATACGGGACATAATGTATTGGAACATCGCCATGAATCATTCCATCTTGTAAGCCACTTGGCACGCCTTTTATGTTTCGAGAGAGAGCTTAAGTGAATTATAATCTCGACATAATACCGCTTGTACTACTTCTTGAATATCAATAAAGACTATTGAGTTTGTTTCAAATTGTGTTCATTTACTTTCTGCTGCAAATGGTGACACTCTGTGCGACTCTGTGGCCTAGCTTCAAACGGCTATTTCTGGACTTAGCCTTGCACGAGCGCAACCTAGGCTCGTGCGGTATCACGCCTTAGCGAGGACGATCGGTCCTACGGGACCGGAGCATGACACGAGACGCTAGGACGATGAATCCCCTGTCGAACAACTCTTGTAATTGGACCTTGAGAACTTTTAGTTTTACAGGTGCCATTCTTTATAGGGCCTTGAAAATTGGTCGGGTATCAGGAAATGTGTCAATGCTGAACTCGATTTCTCAATCGGGTGGTATTCCGGGTAGTTTGTCCGGGAACACGTCAGAGAATTCTGCCACAACGTCGGTCTGATCCATGTTTGCACTATCCTGTCGTGTGTCTTAAACGGATGCCAAGTAGCCTTTGCATCCTGAATGCAGCATCCTCCGAGCAGAAATTGCCGAGATCACCATACAGGTCGACGATGCTTCACCATATGAGTAGCAGAATTCAAGCACTCCAGGTATGTGGAAGGTGACCTTCTTTTCTATGCAGTCAATGGTGGCATTGCAAGGGCCGAGCCAATCCATTCCTAGAATGATGTCGTAGTCCTTAATGTCTAGAACTATCGTATCAAGATAGACCTTTTTTTTTCCTATACAGATGATTTCGTCTTTGCAGGCTAAGTTTGCAAGTAGTGACGTGCTCGACGGTATATGAACGCTAAGATCAAGGCCTAATGGTGTCACGAGAATTTTGTGCTCGACGGTAAAGTCCATCGATATAAAACTATGTGTGGCACTTGAATCAAATAGTACATGAGCAGGTTTATTATTAAAAAGCAGTATACTTGTCATAACTATATCTGAGGCGAATGCCTCGTCTCGAGTCATGGTATAGACACGCCCTTGAGCATTAGGACAACGATCCCGACCATTCTGTTATACATGTTGAGGAGCTCGAGGAGCTGGGCTTCGATTTTAATGATTTAGTTGTGGCGGAGCGTACTATCTTGGTAGTCAGGAAAGACAATCACTAGCGTAGTGCCCCCTTTTTCTGCAAAAGTGACAATCTATGTTCAAGGTATGGCACTCGCTGGCATTGTGTCCGATATAATTATATTTTGTGCAACGAGGCCTAGTGTTCTGTCCCTGGTTGCCCCCGTTGTTTGGACGCTTTGCAGCGTGATTGTTGCCTCCCGTAGAGCTAGGACGTTTGTGATTGGAATGATGCACAACGTCGGCAGCGATGGGAGGTACTGGCTCTTAAGGTGCAGAGCATGATTTAGAGCATCGCCCGTGGTTTTGTTGTCACGACCCGTACCCTAGAGTAAGGGCACGAGAAGTGAATACGCCCAGCCTATGCCGCAGTGTCGGCGGTAGAACGCTGTCCTAGGTCACAACATCTAACAACATAAGGTACCTGTACAGTATATACACTCCGAATGGAGGACAATATAGAAATACAGTCTCAATCACAACTAAGGTAGAAATACAATGAGGTAGATAGATATAAAACGAATCCATAAAAGATACAAATAGATAAAGAATCTAAGTGTCTAAGATATCACAGCAATCCAGAACATCCAAGCTCAAATACAATAATCCAGAGAAATAAGTACAACTGAAAAGACATCTATAGACAAAAGGTGTGTCGTCCACTGCTAATGGATCCTGCTGGAGATCCATGTCATAGCTATCCTCTAGGACTGTCCTATAGTATGTAGTACAGAGCGCCTCAACCTCATCCTCTATAATATTTTCAACAGGTCCAGTCAGGACAGGAGCGAGCACAATACATCTCACACAAATCATAACAGGTTAGGAAATATAAACATGCTAGAGAGTAAGATACATGAAACTGAAAGAACAACATGGTATAAAAGAGAGAACTGTAAGTAAATAGCTACTACAAATAGAGAACTATTAGTGACTAGTAAATCAGAGTACAAGATAAACATGTGAATAGCTGGAGGTGATTCATGGCTATACTAAAGAGTTGATTCATGACTACACTACTTTGGAATCATTCACATGTTTAGTTCTACTCCCCCTTTTTCCAATCAATACACAAGGATCCATTCAAGTTACGTTAAGATTTATGACTACGCTACTGACTCATAATAAGTGATTCAAGAATAGATTCGTGAAGGCTCTGTGATTCATGAGAGTACATGAGTCACAAGCAGATTCATGATAGATTCATGATAGTAGAAGCATGAGATACATGATGTAAGTAAAACACACAAGACATGAGTATCCGATGCTCCCGAGAGGGATAACATCTCATGAAGGGATCCATATAGTACCAATCCGTGTTACCAACGTGACAGCTTTAAGTAAAGTAATCTAGAGCAAGAATATAATCCTAACAAGTTATGAGATGATCAGAGAATGTACTCGCTTGCTATCTGTATGTCTGAAGAGGAATATAGTGTCTGAGGAGTGGTGTCTGGCTCCTATTAGAATAATACAAGTCACAACATATCCAAAATGGTAAAATAGACTACTACAATGCATTCTACATGATGTTTGGGTCAATCTAGGCTAAAGTCAACCTTTGGTCAACTCTAGTCAACTACACTCAACTAGGTCAAATTCTAACCAGACAAGTCTCACTAAGCCTAACCATACCTATCTAGCATTCACACATCATCACAATGTTATACAAGCCTAACAACACACATCCCATGTATATACATGCCATATACACATAGGCTTACACATAGGGAACTACATAGGCAATATCCTATAGGGCTATATGCCATATACAATCTATATTAGCAACACACATATCTTCACACATTATATATATACTAAATTAATATAAGCAACATACATATATATATTACATTATTATTACACAAGAATATAGATATTATATATATACATATAGAGAGAGAGGAATAGAATGATAGTGTATATATATGTGTGTGGTATGCTAACAGTACAACATAGGGTCTTAGGTTAGTGTTCTTATGTGTGTGTAGCATATGTGGGTGAGTGTACTGTTAGTAGGGTGTTCTTAGGCCCTGTGTACATGTGTGTGTGTGTGTATTTACATATCACAACATAGGCTATAGGGTGTCTAGTTTTGTGCTCATGTGTGTGTCAATGTGTTCTCAGGAACAGTGCTAATGTGTGTGTGTGTGTAATATGGAAATTAGTGCAGCAGTAGGAGTATAGGTTTTCAGGTAGTGTAATGTGTGTAACAATGTATTCCCAGATTTCAGTGTTCTTGTGTGAGTGTGTATAGATGTAGGGTGTCAGGTCAATATGTTCTCAGTTTTCAGTCTAGTGCAGTTCAAAAGCCATCATCCCATGCCAACATAAAAACCCAACTAAAATTCGAAAACCCAATTCACCTAGCTAACAGTAATCCTAACATGCAACTTAAATCAGATGTATATAGGGAAACAATATTACAATTAATCATCAACAAAAATCATTAAAATACATTTTAATCTCAGAAAAATCAATAACAGCCCTAAGTATCAAAAAATTGGGGAAATCCCTAAATTTGAATTCAAACTACAACTAATAACCCAATCAATTGGTTGGTAATCATTTGTGTATGTGTGAACATGCATTACAGTGTGTGTCGTGTCCCCAAAGTGGGACACGATGTGTCCAATCAGATTTGAACACACACGAACACATACGACACATCACAGTCTCGTGCACGCATGTCAGTTGGTCTAGGACACGACATTCAACGTGAGACACCTCGTACACGTGTCCACGTGTTTGCCATGCATAGGTCTACGTGCACAAGTGTCTGTATTATGTCCACGTGAGTCGTGTCGAGCAAACGAGACGCGTATTAGACGCGAAACTCGTGCTCGTGCGGTACAGTAAAAAATCGATACGGGTGGAATTTCTCCCAATCCACTCGATTAAATAGCCTAAAATTTGATACGTATCGTGTCAGTCATGTGTCCAAGGTGTCAACCAAGTTTCACATCAAATGGTGTCGTATCGTGTCCGCTAGGATACTCGAGAAGTAGGGCATAGTGCACACTGTGTCGTACACGGGTTCGTGTCAGGTTTTGGACACGATAATCGACACGAACCACTCCCAGTCCTCACGAGAATCTAAGAACACTAATAAGGCTACAAATATATGAATTCGGTTTTGAAATTAGTGAAAAAATTACTGGTTTAGACATTTCATCAAACACATGCAAAATCACATTAATACGTGTCCGATACGGACATGAAATGGACACGATTTCCTACCAAACTTGAGGGACAGCTAGGGGACACCTAAATCTAGGCTACTATACAAAGAAATCAGGAAGAATGATGAGTTTGAGGGGTTTACCCAAAGAGTGTCAATCTCAAGAAAAAGCTTCAATAGAGGGGGTTCCTCTTTGTTAGCCAAACGCTCCAAATTATTCCAAACTAAAATTTCTCTCCATGAACATCAAGTAGAGGCTGATTAGATTCTATTGCAAAATATTTGAAACAAAAAGGAATTAAAATGAGAGAGTTATGAATTGGGGAATAATAAAAATTACCTCTCCTTTTAAAAAGTTACAATGTTACAAAAGAGGCAAGAACAATAAAAGAGAGACTTTATAGGGGGAGATCCCTAGGTGGCCGGCCACTAAAGGAAAGAATTAGGGTTAGGGTGATGGCTAATGGGCTTGGGCCAAGTTTAAATGGTAAAAGAAATCAATTCATAAGTCAAAAGTCCTTGAACCTAATCTTTTATTCTCCTATTTGAAACTTGATTCTAAATGACTTAACTTGGGTTGACTTAAGTTAGACTAGGGTCCTACCATGCTAATCAAGTCACCATAGCTAGAGTCAACATCTATGTTAGTCTCCAAAGTCTCAACTAGCAAAAATCAAGAATATTAATCATCACTCCAATAATTCAAAATAATTTCAAAATTTACAAAATGACTAAAATACCCTCAAGCTAAAATGTGGTAGTGACAAATCTACCCTCCTTAAAAGAATTTCGTCCTCGAAATTAAAATACGAAACTAAACTGATGAGAAGGATAGACAATCATACCTCAAGGTCCAAAAAGATATGGGTATCGATCGCGCACCTCATCCTCTCCTCCCTGGTAGACTCTCCTGAAGAATGATGCCTCTATGCGACGCAAATCAAGGGTATCACCTATTTTCTCAATACCTTCTCTCGGCGATCCAGAATCTTCACTGTTGCTCTGGATAACTGAGAGTAGGTCCCACCTCAATCTCCGAATGGGCAAGTACATGGCTAGGATCAGCCATATACCATCTCAACTGTGATACATGGAATACGTTATGGACACCCACTAGTGCAGGTGGCAAGTCTAGCCTGTATACCACGTCACTGACTCTTCTGTTGATCACGAAAGGTCCGATGAAGTGCGGGCTAAGCTTCCCACCTCCACTAAAACGTATGGTACTACGAGTCAGAGATATCCTCAGAAAAACTATGTCTCCGACCTAACACAAACAAGGTCTCAAGTTATAAAATAATCAAACATGATCAAACAAACACAGACAAACAACCTACTTCTAATCTTATCTCTAATCTGTACCTCAAATTCCAAAGGCCTCAGGTGGCTATCGACCCAATGCCGATGTCTGTCCTGCGCCATTTGAAGTCTATCCCTGATGAGCTTCATCTTCTTGGCTATGTCAACAACCATCTCAAGTCCCAATAAAGCTCGCTTCCCGACGTCATCCCAGGACAAGGGTGTACGACATCTACGCCTGTAGAGAGCCTCGAAGCATGACATCTCAATGCTGGCCTGAAAACTGTTGTTACTCCACCAAGTACAGGTGATCCTCCCAGGATCCTCCAAAATCCAAGATGCACGTCCGTAGCATGTCCTCGAGCGTCTGAATAGTCCTCTCTTACTGCCCGTCCGTCTGAGGGTGGTATGCAGTACTAAACTTGAGCTAAGTGCCCAAACTAGTCTGCAGACTCCGCCAGAAACGGAAAGTAAAGCGACTATCCCGATTCGAGAGAATGCTGACTGAAACTCCATGAATCCTGACAATCTGCCGCATGTACATCTCTGCAAGCCTCTCAGTAGACGTACCTACTTTAAATGGCAAAAAGTGGGCCGATTTGGTCAACCTGTCTATGATGACCCAAATCACGTCTTTCTCTCCTGGTGTACGTGGCAATCCAGAAACAAAATCTATCGTGATGTGCTTCCACTTCCACTCTGGAATGGGCAATGGCTGTAACAAACCTCCTGGCCTCTGCCTCTCTGCCTTGACCTACTGACATACCAAACATCTGGCTATGAAGCGAGCTACCTCCCGCTTCATCCCATACCACCATACGTGCTTCCTCAGATCCCTGTACATCTTATTGGCACCAAGATATATAGAGTACTGAGATCGGTGGGCCTTCTGTATGACCTGCTCCTTGAGCTCTCCACTAGGCACACACAGCCTGGAACCGTGCCTCAAAGTGCCATCCTCTGCAAGAGTAAACTCATCATCCACCAGCCCTGCTCGGACCTACTCTCGGATACACCGCAGAGCAACATCCTCGAACTGCGTCGACTTGATCCTCTCTATCAAGTCCGACTGAATCTGAAGGCTCCACATCTGTGAGACCCGTCTCACTGTATCAGTATTTTATACGGATACGTGTTTATTTGAGCCGTATTTCGTATTTATCAATTTGCGTGATATTTTAAAATTTTCCTAAGTGTAGGATTTCATGACTTGGTTTAACTTGGATTTGGTTTTATTTGGTTCGGTTCCACTTTGACTTGGTTTGGTTTAGTTTGGATTCTTTATGAGATGAGGTGTATGGTTTAGATTGACTGGAGAGGAATGAATGGTGGAGATCACTTGAGCTTGTTATATAAGCCACTTTTTCTCTCTCCCTCCTTATTCACCCTCATTCATTTCTTTTCCACCAAACCCTAGCCATTGGAGAGAGGCAAGTACACCTTGCCGAATGTTGGACGATTTCGATTTCGTTTGTTCTATTCTCTTTATTGTTACATTCTAAGCATGTTTAGAACTTGGAGTTTTTGATTTTACCGGGTGGATTGTGGTAGATCTAGCTTTATGGTATTTTCAGTTTTCATGGGTTTTGATCTGTCAAACTTGTATGTTTTTGTCAATTGATGGTTCTATGTTGTAGAGAATTTCATTTTACCCAAATTTGACCCATGGGAGTTCGGATTTGGACTCTGGATGACGAATTTATGGAGCTTGGAAGCATGGCTTCATGGTGTTCTTCTCCTCGAAAAGTGGAGGAAAAGAACAGTACTTGACCGCATGACTATTTCATGCGGCAAGTGTTCTTCCCTACCGCATGGATAAATCCAGCCGCATGAGCATTAATTTATTGCCTTGTCCATATGGCCATTATTCAACGTTTGCTAGCATGCATTAATTGCATGGCCATTTAATTAATTGCCTTGCATTTCCCAGCCGCATATGGCCTTAGCACTCAGCCACATATGCATGTATTATTTTAATATATAATTTAATGCATATAATATTTTAATGTATATTTTAAATGCATTCCCTGAAGCATTCAGCAGCATGGGAACAGTACTCAGCCGTATATAGCTATTCATAAATGAGCCGCATGGGACTGAAAGCATTTGGATACTTGCAATAATGATAGCATTAAATGCTTCCGGCCGCATGCTTGTAATATATAGCATAAAATGCTTCCTGCCGCATGGGGTTGAAAGCATTTGCATGCTTTATAATATCAAGCCTTAAAGCTTTTCTTGGATTGAAAGCTTCCATGCTTATTATAATATTAATGGCAATAAATGCTTTTCTGGATCAAAAGCTTCCATGCTTTATAAAGATAAGCATTTAATGCTATTTAGGACTTAAGGCATTTCCATACATTGAAGTATTAAATTATTTCCATGCATGCATGGTTGCTTGCATGCAACTTAATATTTACTTATTGTTGGCCAAACACTTGTAGCCGTATGAGTATTTTCTTGCTAGCCGTATATGGTTTGTTGGCATTTATTGCTTGACTGATTTTATAAAATTTTAGGCCACATGGCCTCAGTACTTGAGTGACCACGTGTCCTTTTCTTTTGCTTGAGTGGAAGCTTGCATTTATTGCGGGTCCTACTCTCCTTGTCTTTTCTGATTGCAGAAATATTTCTTGCTGGCATTTAATTTTGGAGCCGCAAGGCCTCCCACCCATCCTTGGCCGCATGGCCCCCGTCAGTTATTTTCTATCCGCACGAGCTATTGCATGGCCGCATGGATGGCATCCCACTTTTGGACCGCATGGGGTCCACTTTGATTGTTTAAATGTTTTATTTGCTTGAATTGTGGTCAGAATTTCTTCCCACTCCCAACATGAAGTTGTAGAGTTTCTCCTTAGCTTCAAGAATATATATATTATAAATATATTATTATATAATTGTGCAAGTTTCTCTCCTCCTTGATAATTGGCATGACTTGATGGTGACCCGCCGTGGTGCACTCCCGACATGATAACTTAACCTGATAAATTGACATAATAACTTGACATGATAATTCTTGATAGTAGCCCGCCGTGACGCACTCTTGACATGATAAACCTGACATGATATTTCTTGAAAGGCTGTTGCGACGGCTAGCATGACTTGATAAGATTGAATAACTTGGACACCGTGGACGATTGTGCTTGTACAAATGAACCTGTCCTGTCTTGTATCATGTCTAGGATGGGACTCCTGAGTACCACGGTCAGGAGTACCTACTGTAAATGGCTAAGGCTAATAACTAGAATAATACAGTAGTTCATGAATAGACTTTCCCAGTTACCTGTTGCCCCTTTGATCCCGGTCTTATATATATATATATACATGGGATTTATTGCTATCCGTCGAGATGAGCACACTTCCAGCCCGCCGTCGAGTGTGGTACCTTAGGACACATGTATCTTACTACAGTGTGTCTGCTATATAATGCTATCTTTTTCCTTTTCTTTGCTGGGGTCACTCAGGTAGTAACAAACAGGTAACCGGACTTGGAATTCTCGCTGCATCTTGTTAGTAACTAGGCTTGTGATAACCCTAGCTAGTTAATGTAGAAAGCCGTAGGCAATGATTGGCCGTGAATATTGGATGGAGTTTACTCAGTCTAGTCCCGTCTTGATCTTGTACATGATTGTTACATGTCCTGATTTCTTATTTTATCTTGCCGATAAATGGTGGGAGAAACCAAGTTCCGTTCAGACGAAGGGTTACAACCCCGGTCCTTGTTTGGTTTACGGGTTGTAACCTGGTTATCTGAATAGTCCCATGGTTATCCCATCGTATATCACATTTCCAGTCTAAGTCTTGTCCAGATCCAGTTTCTAACTGTTCCAGTTTATTTATTTAACATGTTCTCCAGTTTACTTTATGTCAAATGATGAATTACTTACTGTCTTCCTGTGTTCGGGTTAAGTGCATTGGTACTGCACGAATCTCGATCCTCCTTTACTTGTTACTTCCTTCCCTGTTGTTTGCCTATGATTGCTGGTTTTAGTTTACAGTTTGGCCTCCTTTGTGGTACTTGCTATTTGGGGTCTGACCCCACTGGTTTTGCATGGCCAGGTTCTGATAGAAGAGCCCGAAGGATCTACCGCACCATCTACTCGACGGTGACCAGCTGGAGCACCAGAGTGCCTCAGTGGGTTTCTTCTTCATCCTCCCACTGATATGTAAATTCTCCTCTTGTAACGTTTAGCCCCGAGCACGTGTTTAGCTCGTGTTTTGGTATTTTCCTTGATATTGTAGCCTACGGGCATAAACATGATATGTGTATTCTAGACTATAGCTAGTCCTTATCATGTACGACTAATATTCTAGCTAGTTATCAGTTCTGTGGTACTGGCTTCATGATCATTCATGTATATATGGTTCGGGACGCCTTACTATTGTATGTATGATGATCGTACTCTTTGCTCTTGTATAATTGCCTGTGATTGAGATACCTAGGATTGTTAAACCTTAGGATTGACTGATGGCTTGTAGAGTCACCCCCATGTCTTGACAGCTTATACGTGATTTCAGAGTATTAACGTACTTTGGGATTTTGTAGCTGGCTATGTCTGCCCCCGCTCTCCAGTATTCTGGTTCTGGGGCGTGACAACATCTGCATCTGAACTCCTGGCACAATCACCTCAATCCTCAGGCTCTCCAAATCTATTAGCAAGTGACGATCCATAGTCAAACACATGGCTATCGGATACCTACTCAAGGCATCGGCAACCACGTTGGCCTTTCCTGGGTGATACTGTAGTAAAATGTCGAAGTCCTTCATCAACTCCAACCACCTGCGCTGCCTCATGTTGAGCTCCTTCTGTGTAAACACATACTTCAAGCTCTTATGATCTGTGAAGATCTCCACCCTCTCTCCGTATAAGTAGTGTTTCTACAACTTCAAAGCAAATATCACTGCTGCCAACTCTAAGTCGTGGGTAGGATAGTTCTTCTTATGGGAACGTAACTGCCCGGAAGAATAGGCAATCACCTTTCCATGCTACTGCAAGACACAACCCAAATCTTTTCCTGAGGCATCACTGTAGATAGTGAACCCTCCCGATCCTGATGGCAATGTCAGAATCGGAGCTGTCGTCAGCCGCTTCTTCAACCCATCAAAAGCGACCTGACACTCCTCTGACCAAACAAACTTGATATCCTTTCGGGTCAGCCTAGTCAACGGCTCTGCAATCCGAAAGAAATCCTGCACGAACCCCCTGTAATAGCCTGCCAGTCCCAAGAAGCTCCTGATCTCTGCTATTGAACTCGGTGCCGACCAAGCCTCAACCGCCGTGATCTTTTTCGGGTCCACTGAGATCCCATCCCCAGTCACCACATGACCCAAGAAGTCAACTCTGTCCAGAAAGAACTCGTACTTCGAGAGCTTGCCATAAAGCTTCTCCCTCCTGAGTGTCTCCAGAACCACTCTCAAGTGCTCCTCATGCTCCTCCTCAGTCTTCGAGTACACCAGGATATCATCGATGAACACCACCATAAACTTGTCCAAGTACTAGTGGAACACCTTGTTTATCAAGTTTATGAACATCGCCGGGGCATTTGTCAGCCTAAACGGCATAACCAAGAACTCAAACTGTCTATACCGCGTCCTGAATGCGGCCTTAGGAATATCCTCCCTCTTCACCTTTACCTGATGATAACCTGACCTCAGATCAATCTTCGAGAAAACCCGAGCTCCGCTCAACTGATCAAAGAGATCATCGATCCGCAACAGTGGGTATCTGTTCTTGATCGTCAGGTTGTTGAGTGCCCTATAGTTGATGCACATCTGCACCGACCCATCCTTCTTGGGTACAAAGAGTACCGGTGCACTCCAAGGTAAAGAACTCGATCAGATAAAGCCATTGTCTTGTAGCTTATCTATCTACTTCTTCAATTCTACTAGCTCACTGTTGTTCACTCGATAGACATGCTAAAAAATTGGTTCCGCACCGGGAACCAAGTCTATCGAGAACTCAACATATCCGTCCGATGGAAGTCCTGGCAACTCCTCCAGAAAGGCGTCCATGAACTCCACAATCAAAGGATGTGGAGCCGTCTGCACCTCGACTGAAATCCAGCAGAAAAGTTCACTGCTCTGCTCCGTCTGTCGTCTGGTGAACTCGAACTCTGGCTCACCTGGCGCTCCGAACAAAACTCTACCCCCACAAAAATCTATGCTGGCATGATGCCTGCTCAACCAATCCATACCTAATTCGATATCGTAGTTTGGTAGTGGCATTACGAGCAGACTCACCTCCAACTCTCGGCCTCCCAAAATAATACTCCGCCCTCTGTAAACATCACTCACGAGGATAACACCACCCCCGGTCGTGATCTTGCAGGTCCTAGGTAATGATTCAGATACAAGGCAGTGTCTAATAGCAAATGATACCGACACAAAATTATGGAAAGCCCCAGAATCAAATAGGGAAAAAGCTGGAATGGAGTCGAGAAGAAGTGAACCTGCGATCAACTCCCCAATGGCCTCTGCATCCTCGGCCGCCATGGCGAAAGCTCGCCCCTGCTGACCTCCCCGGGCCTGCTGCTGATGCTGGATGAACCTCTGCTGCTGAGTCTACAGTGGTCCCTTCTGCTGCCCCGCCGGAGCCTTGGCTCCCGCTCTCTGTACTGCTCTGCCTGTGAACTGAGAGCACTCCTTCAGCTGATGATCAGCTGCTCCATAAAGTAGGCACCTACCTAATCTCTTTCTACACTTGCTCCACCCGTGCCCCGACTTCTTGCAGCAAGCACAGCTGGTGGACTGCTGTTTCGGTGCCTGATGCTGTACCCACGGCTGCTGATGCTGCACCTGCTGGAAGGGTGTACGGCCCTGCTGCTGGAACTACTGCGGCTGGAACTGCTGCTGATGCATCTGTCTCTGCGGCTACTGGTGCTGAAAATGAGGCCTCTTGGCCTGGCCTCCGCTGCTGCTGGCTCCTTGGAAATCCTGACCTCTTTTCAGTTTCAGCCCCAGGTCGTCCTCCACTGCCATGGCTCCTGCAAAGATCTCTGCGAAGGTAGCATTCCGGTCACTCTTAGTCAGTGACCGAACCTCCCTGATCAACCCTTGACGGAACTTCCTAGCCTTTGTCTTCTACGTCAGATCATCTATAAACCTAGCCAACCGGCAGAACTCTCCAGCGTACTCTGCAACTGTCTGGTTCCCTTGAACCAGACTCTTGAACTGTGCCTCGATGCCTCATAGTGCCACATCCGAGAAAACTGTTCCTTGAACAGCTCCTTGAACTGCTCCCATGTCTGACCTTCTGTTCCCACTCGAAGATCTGTCTGATACCAGGTACGGGCTAGGTCCTACATCTGACTGCCCGCTGCATCAATATGAAGTCTGGCTGGTATCTCCGCCAGCCAGAAAATCTTCTCGATGTGCTCAATCCAGTCATCTGCGTAGTGCATACCCTCGATACCCAGGAAGTCTCTAGGGTGCATCTTCTGGAAGTCTTGAATGTCCTTCTCCCTCTGGTGAGGCTGCTGCTGCGGCCCCTGAGTAGCCACCATCTCCACTGTCGTACGAACCAGATGATGGGCCTCGTCGATCCCCTGACGGAAGTCGACAGTCTGATGCTGCTGCTGCTGCTGATGAGACTCCAGAATCCTCTCTACGAAGGAGAATAGATGAGCAGCATCTACCATCCCCACAGGTGTGGGCTGCTGCGGCGAAAGGATCTCAAGAATCACCGGGCTCTGCCTCCTAGCTGGTGGAGGTGCTCCTCCAAAAGTAGCTGAAATGCCCACTCCTGAGGGCTGAAATGGTGCTGTGGTACCAGGAGCTGGCTGCACAGGATGAGAGGTGGTAGACCCCTCTGTAGTGTCCCCCGGTCTGGGGCGATGCGATCTCGTCTCGATAACCATTCTGGAGACACAGATCAAACAAGAAACAATTTCTGAGAATGAGTTGAAATATCAAAGAAGGACAGTTTATATTCAAAGGAAGACAATAAGCAGCAAAATGTAGATGAACGGAATCTGATAAGGAGTTTTCCTAGTATGATTGAGTACCTTCAAAATATCCTAATCCTACTACAGGCTTAGTGATACTCTAGTTCGAATACCACTACATAAAACTAGACCTGTATGGGCCACCACTAAAAATGTGTAACGACCCGCACCCTAGAGTAAGGGCACGAGAAGTGAATACGCCCAGCCTACGCCGTAGTGTCGACGGTGGAACGCTATCCTAGGTCACAACATCTAACAACATAAGGTACCTGTACAGTATATATACTCCGAATGGAGGATAATACAGAAATACAGTCTCAATCACAACTAAGGTAGAAATACGATGAGGTAGATAGATATGAAACGAATCCACAAATGATACAAATAAATAGAGAATCTAAGTGTCTAAGATATCATAGCAATCCAGAACATCCAAGCTCAAATACAATAATCCAGAGAAATAAGTACAACTGAAAAGACATCTCTAGACTAAAGGTGTGTCGTCCACTGCTAATGGATCCTGCTGGAGATCCATGTCACAGCTATCCTCTAGGGCTGTCCCATAGTATGTAGTACAAAGCGCCTCATCCTCATCCTTTGTAATATTTTCAACAGGTCTAGTCAGGACAGGAGCGAGCATAATATATCTCACGCAAATCATAACAGGTTAGAAAATATAAACATGCTAGAGAGTAAGATACATGAAACTGAAAGAACAACATAGTATAAAAAAGAGAACGGTAAGTAAATAACTACTATAAATAGAGAACTATCAGTGACTAGTGAATCAGAGTACAAGATAAACATATGAACAGCTGGAGGTGATTCATGGCTATACTAAAGAGTTGATTCATGACTACACTACTTTGGAATCATTCACATGTTTAGTTATACTCCCCCTTTTCCCTAATCAATACACAAGGATCCATTCAAGTTATATTAAGATTCATGACTATGCTACTGACTCATAATGAATGATTCATGAATAGATTCGTGAAGGCTCTGTGATTCATGAGAGTACATGAGTCACAAGCAGATTCATGATAGTAGAAGCATGAGATATATGATGTAAGTGAAACACACAAGACATGAGTATCCGATGCTCCAGAAAGGGATAACATCTCATGAAGGGATCCATATAGTACCAATCCGTGTTACCAATGTGACAGCTTCAAGTAAAGTAATCTAGAGCAAGAATATAATCCTAACAAGTTATGAGATGATCAGAGAATGTACTCGCCTGCTATCTGTATGTATGAAGAGGAATATACTGTCTGAGGAGTGGTGTCTGGCTCCTATTAGAACAGCGCAAGTCACAACATATCCAAAATGGTAAAATAGACTGCTACTATACATTCTACATGATGTTTGGGTCAATCTAGGCTAAAGTCAACCTTTGGACAACTCTAGTCAACTACACTAGTCAAACTAGGTCAACTAGGTCAAATTCTAAGCAGACAAGTCTCACTAAGCCTAACCATACCTATCTAGCATTCACACATCATCACAATGTTATACAAGCCTAACAACACACATCCCATGTATATACATGCCATATACACATAGGCTTACACATAGGGAACTACATAGGCTATATCCCATAGGGCTATATGCCATATACAATCTATATTGGCAACACACATATTTTCACACATTATATATATAGTAAATTAATATAAGCAACATACATATATATATTATATTATTATCACACAAGAATATAGATATTATATATATACATATAGAGAGAGAGAGAGAGAGGAATAGAATGACAATGTATATATATATGTGTGTGTGTGTCATGTGTGTGGTATGCTAACAATACAACATAGGGTCTTAGGTTAGTGTTCTTATGTGTGTGTAGCATGTGTGGGTGAGTGTACTGTAGGTAGGGTGTTCTTAGGCCCTGTGTACATGTGTGTGTGTGTATTTACATATCACAACATAGGCTATAGGGTGTCAGGTTTTGGGCGCATGTGTGTGTCAATGTGTTCTCAGGACCAGTGCAAATGTGTGTGTGTGTGTGTGTGTGTAATATGGAAATTAGTGCAGCAGTAGGAGTATAGGTTCTCAGGTAGTGTAATGTGTGTGACAATGTTTTCCCAGATTTCAGTGTTCTTGTGTGAGTGTGTATAGATGTAGGGTGTCAGGTCAATATGTTCTCAGTTTTCAGTCCAGTGCAGTTCGAAAGCCATCATCCCATGCCAATATAAAAACCCAACTGAAATTCGAAAACCCAATTCACCTAGCTAACAGTAATCCTAACATGCAACTTAACTCAGATGTATATAGGGAAACAATATTGCAATTAATCATCAACAAAAATCAGTAAAACACATTTTAATCTCAGAAAAATCAATAACAGCCCTAAGTATCAGAAAATTGGGGAAATCCCTAAATTTGAATTCAAACTACAACTAATAACCCAATCAATTGGTTGGTAATCATTTGTATATGTGTGAACCTGCATTACAGTGTGTGTCGTGTCCCCAAAGTGGGACACGACGTGTCCAATCAGATTTGAACAGACACGAACACATACGACACAGCACAGTCTCGTACACGCGTGTCAGTTGGTCTAGGACACGACACTCGACACGAGACACCTCGTACACGTGTCCACGTGTTCGCCATGTATAGGTCTACGTGCACAAGTGTCTGTATTGTGTCCACGTGAGTCGTATCGAGCAAACGAGATGCGTATCAGACGCGAAACTCGTGCTCGTACACTGTAGTAAAAAATCGATGTAGGTAGAATTTCTCCCAATCCACTCGATTAAATTACCTAAAATTTGATACATGTCATGTCAGTCATGTTTCCAAGGTGTCAACCAAGTTTTACATCAAATGGTGTCGTATCATGTCCGCTAGGATACCCGAAAAGTAGGGCATAGTGCACACTGTGTCGTACACGGGTTCGTGTCAGGTTTTGGACACGATAATCGGCACGAACCACTCCCAGTCCTCACGAGAATCTAAGAACACTAATAAGGCTACAAATATATGAATTCGGTTTTGAAATTAGTGAACAAATTACTGGTTTAGACATTTCATCAAACACATGCAAAATCATATTGATACGTGTCCGATACGGACACAAAATGGACACGGTTTCCTACCAAACTTGAGGGACAGCTAGGGGACACCTAGATCTAAGCTACCATGCAAATAAATCAAGAAGAATGATGAGTTTGAGGGGTTTACCTAAAGAGTGTCAATCTCAATAAAAATCTTCAATAGAGGGGGTTCCTCCTTGTTAGCCAAAAGCTCCAAATTGTTCCCAAACTGAAATTTCTCTCAATGAACATCAAGTAGAGGCTGATTAAATTCTATTGCAAAAGATTTGAATAAAAAAAGATTTAAAATGAGAGAGTTATGAATAGGGGAAGAATGAAAATTACCTCTCCTTTCAAAAAGTTGCAATGTTACAAAAGAGGCAAGAACAATGAAAGAGAGACTTTATAGGGGGAGACCCCTAGGTGGCCGGCCACTAAAGGAAAGAATTAGGGTTAGGGTGATGGCTATTGGGCTTGGGCCAAGTTTAAATGGTAAAGGAAATTAATTCATAAGTCAAAAGTCCTTGAACCTAATCTTTTATTCTCCTATTTGAAACTTGATTCTAAATGACTTAACTTGGGTTGACTTAAGTTAGACTAGGGTCCCACCATGCTAATCAAGTCACCATAGCTAGAGTCAACATCTAGGTTAGTCTCCAAAGTCTCAACTAGCAAAAGTCAAGGATATCAATCATCACTCCAATAATTCAAAATAATTTCAAAATTCACAAAATAACTAAAATACCCTCAAGCTAAAATATGGTAGTAACATTTGTACTCCGGTACTGCCACATGAGCTGCAATAGAGGGCCGCAGACCCATTTTGAATCGTCGCACAGGACACTCCTCTGTAGGAAGAAACGCACCAGCAAATTTGGACAATTTGTTAAAATCTGCCGCATACTGTTGTACTGTCCGGTTCCCTTGCTTTAACTGCATGAATTCATTTTCCTTCTCTTGACGAATGGCTGAGGAAAGGTACTCGACTTCAAAGGCTTTGCAAAACATGGCCCAAGAGATTGGTGCTGAGTAGTTATCGTGTCGGATCGCTCTTTTGTGCATGGCCTACCAGTCGTGCGCATTCAAATAGTTGAAGTTGTGCGCAGATGACTTGCTTGGATTCTTCAATGTCGAGGTACTCGAAGTGATCTTCCAGTTCTTCCAACCAGTCGATTGTCATAGAAGGGCCTTCGGTGCCGCTGAAGGAGGTGCGACAAGATTTTTTGAATTCTGACACTTCAAAGTTGTAACTTCTCGGTGCCGCAGGTTAACGCTCAGGCAACTCTCGATCGACTTCGATGGGTTGACCCGTCGACTCGGTGACAGTAGGCACAGTTGCAGAGTTTCTGTTGGCCACTATCGTCTGGACGATCTGCTGCAGAGTATCAAGCTGCTTTTATTGCATCTTGGTTTGGGCATCGAAGCGAGCTTCGAATTGGGCCTGTCGCACCTCCGTCTGCTGATGTCGATTTTTGGACTGTTTCTGCTGCGTCTCCATCATGCGTAGCATCCTCTCGATGGCATTGTTAGAAGGTTTGGCCCGCGAGCTGCTCGAACAGCTCGAAGCACTTTGTTCTTGCTCGGCCGTGGTTTCCGCCACGGGTTCCGTCACTTCTGCAATACGTAGACACACACATTAGTCTCAAAATGTTACGGACTCATTGTATGGAACAACTTATCTCATCGATGCAAGATCAAAGGTATGAGACTCTAGACGGAAGGCCAAAGGATGTAAAGCCGTGCTCTGATACCATTATGTTACGCCCCGTTTTCGTAGAATCGATAGTCGTCCCCCGGGCATGATGCCGTACGAACCTAAGTGGCGATCGCACAAGGCATAGTCATAAGGTTATCCGAAATACAACATCAAGTAGAGTACGCAGAGAAATTGAACGAACACATTTGAAAATAGAAGGAACTTTTATTTTATTTATAATAAATATCATTTACATGACTCTGTTACATTTATTTGCCTCGCGGGCTACAACATGTCTCGATTACAAAATAAACGCTGATGAGATAGTCGTTCCATATATTACATCCCCATTTACAACAAAACATTTCCAAAGACCTGGAATCGTGGGGAGTCGAGACATCATTTCTTATGGACTGAGTATGGAGTCTTCAAAAGGATCAAAACAAGCCTTCAACACACGAACGAGCCTTCAAATGTACTAGCGTCGCCTTGAGCTTAAGTGGCACTCCCTTCTTGGTTCGGGGCACCTGTGGAGAGCGAGGATTAGTACATTACACTTTGTACTAGCGAGTAGCTAATTTATATACCACACTCTCATTTAGTTCAAGAAATGTTATGACTTAATTTTGTGATCTTTCTAGCCATCTTAATAAATTTTAGACAAGCAATGATCGACATAATATAAATTATGCTAGAACCTACCCACGGCAGAGCGTACCGTGTAATGTGAGACTTACCATATTCTTTCTTGTCAATCGTTATCAATTTACGTGTGCAGTTTGTATATGTGAAGGTCACTAGCACCACAAGCAATTTTGGACTATAGCTGGGTTAGACGGCGACCCTTTCAGCGCGGGTAGCGAGTCCCGCTGCAAGTTCCCCGAATAACCATGTTTTGCTTTCATCGAGCTCAGCTATCTTTTGCTTTCTTCTAGGCCGAAACGATCCCGTGTCTCGGGGTATCGCTCGAGGAAGCCGTTCCTCGTGCACGAGTTATCCAATGACCGTGCAAGGTTAGATTAGTTATTCAAGTAAAATCTTTAGTTCGTGAGTAACATAACCATTGTCATCATTGCTTTGCCGTGTTATGACGATAGTTATTCAATGATTCAAAACTTTGTTTATCTCGATTTTATAACAGACATAAGGTATTAGGCATGCGATATTTCTTGGCATAATAGTTCTATAGTGTGCGTACATGATGAATGAAATCTAAGCTTTCGTGCACTTACATAACCAACTAGCATTCTATTGATTGATTTGAGATTGAAGAAGGTCAAAGAAAAGAAGGGTCCAGAAGATGAGCGCACGAGCGCATCAACTGCACACAAGGCGCCATGCGTCGGTGCTGACGTGCTAAGTGTAAAGTGCGCCAACAAAGTGCCACTTTGTGCCCTTGAGCCCGAGTCCAAGTCTGAGTCGCTAAGCCCCTTTGGGGCTTAGCTCCATAGGGAGATTATCCCATGAGCATGACAAAAAGCATTAGTGCTTCGTTGTTGGTTTAGCCTTCTTTCCACTAGAAAATGCCCCCCACATGACACCCATGTGCCTCTCCTCACTTGATGTGTTCTCTCAACACAAGCAAAGCTTTATATAAAGATACCATCTATTTGGTTTTTCTAATGTGGGACTATCTTTCTAGTTTCTAAAGAAAAACACCAACAACAACAAGCAAAAACACCTACAATCCCCTATATATCTCTATATATGGGTTGAGCGTTCCCTACAATGACTGTCCATCATACATTAGGATAGATGTTGCTATGACTTGAATCTTTTCGTATGGGTTAAATGACAGCATGATACAAGAATGGACTAAGCCTTGAATTCTGCACCATAACTGCAATTCTTTTCATTCACATAATGACATCAACTGCGCTTCTGGCTGTACATTAAAGGCCTTATACCAACCTAGTTTCGGTGTATAAATCTTGGGTGTCTACAAGATTTCTGTCAAGAGATGGCCTACATCTCTATCCATACACTCTAGGTGAGTTATTTTAAAGAGTCTTTGACATGAAGCATTTTGCTTCCTTGCGGAGCTACAGCGCTATAACATGGCCCCAAGCCGAGACCCTGTCTCATGTAGTGTCATACCACCTGTAGCATGAGGCCCAACCTCTTTGTAGTGCCAAACTATCCAGCATGAAGCCTTTTGCTTCTTTGCGGTGTTATGCCGTCGTGACATGGCTTGCAAAGCCGAGGCACTGCCTCATATGGTGTCACCCACTGTAACATGAGGCCTAGCCTCTTTGTAGTACTGCCTACTACTCTTCATCATATAACATTATGCCCTCTTACCTATGTGCGGTGCTACGCCGCTGTGACTTGGCCCAAAGCCGAGGCTTTATCCTCACTAGGTACCTCATGTGGTGTCACCCCACTATAGCATGGAGTATTACGCTCCTTTGTAGTGCCGTGCTACTCGTGCTTCCTATAAGCACGCCAGACATCCCAGATGCCTTAGAACTCATTAAGGTTTTCAAGCCATCCTTCCACAGGACTTTGTTCTTTTTAAAGAACTGTAAACCCCCTAAAATTTTATTAATCCTACTTTTTTTTTCAATCTTAAAATCTCGCGTGCCTATGTTTATTTTTTTTTACCATCTTGACTAATGATGCTAATATAGCCTAGTTTTTGCAAGCTCAATCTTTAACAAGCTTGTTCAAGACATATGCTATTAAGCGCGCGCTCACTAACGTATTGTCCAATCAGAGCCAGTACATGATGGTCTAATCAACCTAGTGCACTTTGGTTTGCTTTCCACATATCGTTCTACGTGGATAGAGACATAGTTAAACTTGCCCCCCTAGACTCTCGTCCACGATTGCCTTGGCAATCCTCTTTTAAAATTATTCAGTCGCCTTTGAACCACGTAATCGTATTTAATGTTATCTTCTTCAAACTCTATATTGTTTTCGCCCTTCATCTATTTTAGAAGGACAAAAGCGCTTGTACTTAAATTTTCCTCTAGCTGTCCTATCACTTATGACCATTACCACTCAATGTGACTATATCTTCGTCTTAAACTACTTGTCTTTCGCTCGACCCTAAATCTACTATCGAGACCTTCTAATCGCTTGAATTTAAGAATGATTCGAATATTTTCCTTAATCGTGCCCTCAACCTAGACGTCTACCACAAAATTTCTCTCAAGGAACCAATTCTCCAAAGTATTTAAATAACTTCTCTTGATCAACACGGATCCCTTACTATTCTTCAGTTCGTGCTATCTTGATTTACTTAAACCCTAAATCTTCTTATTCTTTGCGACCCTCATCTATTAACCATATCTATGACTTTATCTAACTATCTAAAACATGACCTTCTAAAATGCACGTTTGTGTTTCTTCACCTTTCCAAATAATTTGATAGTATCGATAAACTCCTTCTATCTCCTCAAAACACTACCTACTTAGTTATTCCTAAATTTCGATGATGAAATTTTTGTAAGTTGGGTAGGATGTAAACCTCCTAAAATTTCACTATTACTTCTTTTATTTTGATTGAGCATCGATTTTAATTTTTGGGTATTTGTACGTCAAGTGCGGATACAGATGTGATTTGATATTTATATTTTTCTTTACATAATTTTTTTACTATAGGTTTGGTAACAATAGAAATAAATGTCTTTATTTTTTGACATACATATACAGTAAATACTTTGCATATAAATTTTTTTTTTGCCAAAGTATAGCTAAATGTTTTATTAAAATTTATTATTATAAAAAAAAGAAAAAAAGATCCTTTATAGAAAATAAATGATATTTTCTCTACAGAAATTATGTACTACTAGAAAAATGTCTTATATTATTGCATGCGAGTGGCGAGTACATAAAAATTTATTTATGTAGATATTTTGAAATTTTGAAGTTATATTTATCTTATTTAAATAAAAGAAAAGGGTATGTTGTAATTATTTTCTATTTAAATAATTATCATAATTTTCAAAATTTATTTATTATTTCAATTTATAGAAAGATATTTCGAGTTTTATGGTGGTAATTTAAATTATGATTAGGCTTTATTGCTTTAATTCAAATGGTTACTTTAAACATATGATATATCTATATTTAAGTTAGATTGAACTTAATTAGATTTGAATTAAATTTAGATTGAGATTTGATTGAATTTTATAGTGAAGTTATCTAATGGAGATTTAAATAAATCGTAGTCCTTATCTATCTAAGCTACCTCCACCCTATAAATAGGGAGCTTGTCATTATTCTCTTCACACAAACTCCTCTATCACCAAACACAACTTCGTGTACCGTGTCCGTCCATATCCCTCTTTCCATCCACTATAATGTTTACAATTGCATTATCATTTGCGTGTCGGGCATCCCTCGACACGAACCAAATACTCAAATTCTAACCATAAGCCATGTCCATGTTTGTCTCGCCACCTTGGCCACCCCACAACTGTCCCGGCCACACGTAGCAGACCCCCAGCCGCAGCCACCTTCGACTCCTCCCTGGACAAACCCAACCCCACCGTAACCACACCATGCCTCCCGAACCATCAGCAACCCTAGCCATCCTCCTTCACTCGACCAATGCTGCAGCAACCATCACCAAACCACCATTGCTGACCCAGACCTGATGCCCAGCCTCCATCATCATCCCTTTCACCACCACCTTCGACAACCCAGCTGCCCCCTGTTACTGCCACAACTAACACCCCCGACCATCACCATCATCATCTTCATCACCAGCATCATCCCCGGCTGCCAAACCCATATCACCCTCGCCAAGTCGGCCCCACCATGACAAATCCCCAAAACTGTCATAAATAAACCCACCAATATTTAATAATAAGAATACCAATTTTTGTACAAATATTCAAATAGTTAAAAATGCACATCAATACCTAATAATTTAGAAAATATCTGTACATACATAAAATATGCCTACATGGTCGTCTTTGGCCTCACTACATACCTACAAAGGCTTGAATTCGGTTCTGGACCAGTTCGGGCTATGTTGGTTCAATCAGATCATCTAAAATTAATATATCTAATTAATAAATAAATAATTCATCGGTGGGGTTTAAGTCGCAACTTGATCTGGTTTTCCTAGTTAGGACACACTTATGACTAGGTCTTCCTTGGCATGGCTAATACACTAGTCAAGGCACGTCACTGTACTATTCGTGCCATGATTCCTAGTCGTATGATACTTTAAAACACAACCATGGCTAAAGTCATCTACCGTAATAATTAACTAAATAATTATTTATAAAAATCTAAAAATCACCATTTAAATCAAATAAATTAAAAAAATATTTCAAAAATTTTCGGAAAGAGGAGTTACAAATCTACCCACCTTGAAAATAATTTCGTCCTCAAAATTCTAATTCATGGCTATCCCTTAAAATTCAAAGTCTACTATTACCTTAATCTCCTCGAATTTAATTTCTCAAAAATATTCTATAACCTTCTCTAGCCATTTTATAACTCCGAATACTTGGGGACTTCTACCCACCTTTGGTCATACTACTCCGCAAAATACGGTTACTAAAATCTTATAATCTTCTAACTAGTTGCTAACAATTTTTACCAACAGATATCTAGGGCATATGGCATCTATAGTCCCTCATATCTATAAACAACCAATACTCAATAATCATATAATATTATACTATAATTTAAGAATTTCTGATGAATTCTAGACAGCACGATCATTCGTCACCCCGGAATAGGAAGGGACGAGAATCAAGGGTACGGGAAGCAAGGAAGAATAATTGAGAACAAATATGAAATTTCAAGGACGTAGCGAAATTTCTAAGAGAATTTTCAAGGCAGAGTGGATTGAGATTTCTAAGGGTTTAGTCATATTCGCAGGCTCATATCAGTATAGTTACGTAACCGATACGATATGCTCTGACCTACTTGGGCCACCACAAAAACTTGTCACGACCCGCACCCGCTTCTTGGACGCGAGCTCGTGAGCGAGCCTGCTACGTATCGAGCGGACTCCAGCCCGGCTGGAGTATGTATAAGCTGTCAAGATCATGGTATCATGGCTAATATGGTAATCTATCGTGTATCTCAATCTATAAGAATGTATAGACAAGAATGAACAGGTATGGGTCGTGGTCTGCAACCCACTAGCATATATGTCCGATTAGACTCCAAGAATAATACGAGTCTATAAAGCTAAGCTAATAAGCAGGATATATCACAAAAGCACGAGAAAGATAGTAAATCAATAACACTAACAAAATACCTGAATCATGCAGATGAAGTCAACTACCACATGCTCAGCTAACTAACTCCGTGCAATCAGCTACCTGAAGAGATCATCAGGTCCTCAGAGGACATAGCAAGATACATAAAAACATGCCTATTTAATAGTTTAACTATGCAATGATATAAACAGGGTATAAACATGAACTAGACATGAGACTGACATGTGGCTACTGACAGGTTACTATGAACACGGATACGGGATCAACTATGCATAAATAAACTGCTGGAAGAACAAGAGATCAATGGAATACCAAACCCTCGCCCCGAGTGTGGACTCGCAGGTTTGAACTAATCACTAACCCTCGCCCTGAATGTGGACTCGTAGGTCAGTTTCAAGACAAGTCACCCTCGCCCAGTGTGTGGACTCGCATGTGCAAACGGACAACCCTCGCCCGTGTGTGGACTCGTAGGTTGTGGAAACGATACAGGAATAGCAGTTCAATCACACATACTTGTAGACATGACTCAGTCAAGATACAGGTGACGACACGGTACAACTCAGCCATGACACAGGTAAGGACTACTCTAACATGGACTATAATGTGGACAAGCCTGGTATAACTATGCTATCAAGTCAGAAAATACTAATATACAAGCAAGACAATAAACTAGTAAATATGGTATCATATAAATCTATAGCAACTAAGGTAACCAAAGATAACATACTAAAACAGATGAACTATACGCATGAAAATAAACTGTAGAGGGAGGCAAGGTATCTTGCCTGGAGTTGCATGCAGATCCAACAAAGTGTAGTCAACTACTAAGCCATAAAGTCCAAATCATCATAACTGTCTCCGAAAGCTGAAATAATAATTACCAATGTTCTCAGAATAGTCAAATTAGCTAGGATTGCCTGTCCTTAAGTCCAATTTTGGACACAGGGGCAAAACGGTCATTTCGGACCAAAACGGTGTCCGCCGTTGGACCCGCTTGCACCGAAAAATATGCCAGAGTCAATGGTCTCTAAAGTCATCAAACTACATGTTTACGGATTCATTTTGATGATACGAACCCAATGGTTTGTCCAGTTTTGGATTCCGGTGGGCCGTGCAAAAAATCGTCCGTTGAATCGGATCGTGAGGCCCGCGAAACGGCGATCCGATCAACTGTCTCAGAATTGGACCATACTTGGCATAAAGGACCAGAAAAATGATACGGTCCTGTTGGCGTAAGTTTTGTCTCGATTTGACGAACGTGCACAAAGTAATTAAAAAATTTACACAGAGGCCGATACGGTGAATTTTGACGGATACGCATCAAATTCGTCACGCACACGCGACCAATTTGAATTCCGTCAAAGCCCACACGTTCGCGAAGCCATTACGCACCTTTTGATGCTTTCGGTTTGTGACCACGTCGCCCGAATTGGCAGGATGCACGTCGTATCGAAAGTTTTCGTGATTTTCAAAACAGATTTTTCTTGATTTTTAACCATGAATAATTTCCAGAATAATACCTTAAAAACAATTCTACAAAAAGTAGTTCGATCTCGTATAGGTTGTCTACAGGTCTGTATAAATGGATTTTCAAAAAGATTATTTGGTTAACGAGGATTCGTTCGTAAAGAGGAGTACTTTGATTACTTAATGTTTGGTTTTGAACATGATTTTGGTTCGACTTTGTGTCGATTTTGCGGGAAATCTAGCACATGACAAATGAATCTATTTAAAGGGAATAGAAGACCTATAGGTTGTGTACACACTGAGTAATTGGTTCATGAAACGATCCATGGTGCACGACGAAAAGTCGCTGCGAAGTTGGGTTCGAGACAACATGCTGCTGCTGTGTCCGTTGCTGTCCTGCGCGCGCACACGGTTCCTCCGCCGTCCGGCGACTCACACGGCGGCACGTGGCTGTGGGTGGCTGCCCAGGTGGCTGGCAAGGTCGCAGGAATGTTGGGGAGGTGCGGCGTCGAAGATTTTAGGGTTTGGAAGAAAACTCCTCCCCCTCTCGATATAAATACGAGTAAGGGTCGGGTTCTGCGCGGTTTGCTACAGGGAATGCTCGGGCTCGGCCGAACTGTAGCTGGCTGGGTTGGGGCCTAATTCCTGTGCTGCTGCCTTTGGGCTGGGGATGTGGGTGCTCGGGCTAGCTGCATGGGCTTGGGGCTGCTTTTCTTTCTATCTAATAGTGTATATATATTTATATACACACATAAATACCTATGTACCTATATATACATATATATATATACCCACATATACATATGTATAACATATATTTATATGTAAATACACATATACACATATATAATATATATATTTATATATACATACAAGTACACACATATATCTTTATATACTTATATATACGTACACATATACACCCATGTATCTTTATATACCTCTATACATACACATATATATAATATATTTATCTATACATACACATATATATCTATATATATACACATCCATATACATGTATATTTATCTATACATACACATATATATCTATATATATACACATCCATTTATATATATACCTCATATATTTATATATCAATAAATACTCAATTAACCAATAATAATAATATCTAATAGCAATAAATATATTTAGTTAATCACCACAAAATAATAAAATAATACTTAACTGGTGGTTTGGTGAATCCATACTATTCACCCTTATCTGGGTCCAGAAAATTGTATAAATATTGTAAAACAATATTTAATTATAAGAATACCAATTTTTATACAAATGTTCAAATAGTTAAAAATGCACATCAATACCTAATAATTTAGGAAATATCTGTACATACGTAAAATATGCCTACATGGTCGTCTTTGGCCTCACTACATACCTACAAAGGCTTGGATTCGGTTCTGGCCCAGTTCGGGCTAAGTTGGTTCAATCGGGTCATCTAAAATCAATATATCTAATTAATAAATAAATAATTCATCGGTGGGGTTTAAGTCGCAACTTCATCAGGTTTTCCAAGTTAGGACACACTTATGGCTAGGTCTTCCTTGGCATGACTAATACACTAGTCAAGGCACGTCACTGCACTATCCGTGCCATGATTCCTAGTCGTATGATACTTCAAAACTCAACCATGGCTAAAGTCATTTACCGTAATAATTAACTAAATAATTATTTATAAAAATCTAAAAATCACCATTTAAATCAAATAAATAATAAAAAAATATTTCAAAAATTTCTGGGAAGAGGAGTTACAGTTGTTCCTCAACATATTTTACGAGAGTGGCATACATGTTAGTATGTCCACCCTCATCGAGACCAAGCAAAGGAAGACTGAGTTTGTCATTGCCTTCATCGAACGCTTCAGACGGCTAGCACTGAAGATGCCCTTCGGCATATCAGACTCAGAACTTATGGATACTTGTCGACATAACTTCCTTCCTACAGTGAAGTTCTGTCTGGGTATACATAAGCATGATACATGGCCCGCTTTCATTGGGGCAGCTAATGCTACTGAAAACGATGTTTCTAATTTGGAATTAGTGGGGTTGAAAACACCCAAATCTGAAGACAAGGGCAAGCATCCTCAAACTATCCCTGTCCGTAGGGGTAAAGGAAAAGAAGTCCTGAAGGTCGATACTTCCAAAGGAGCTTCCAATTCTCAGGGTGCCTCCGACAAGCATAAGAAGACCTTTTCCTTTGACGAAGACGATGTCATTACTATTTTTCACACATTCACGAAGGGTAATAAACTACCATTGCCTCCACCACGATGTCCTGCTGAGGCGAACCAACTCAACGATCCCAAATACTATCTCTATCATCAGTACGTGCATCATTCCACCAAGAACTACATCATCCTGAAAAAGAAGATACAACAGCTTATCGACAGCCACGTGATCAACCTCGAAGCTGAAGACAAGGTCGTATCTTCTAACATGATCTCTTTTCAGTTTGGTGACTTTCCTCCCACAGAAGTCCCAGACAGCGTGGTCCCGATCCCCAAGGCAATAATGGAAGTCGTCAACCTACCGCCAGCTCGCAACTCAACCTTGGTGCCACTCACGACTGAACGTGGTGAGATCATGTGGGTCCATCCGAACCTTGTGCAAGAAATGACACAGGGGGTGGTATCTCCCAAAGTAAAAGGGACAAGAAATACAAGTCATGCCATATGGTGTCTTCTTCCATCTACGAGGTTCTATCAGGCGAGACACGATCGAGGAAGGCTTATCTTCGGACGTACGATCCCGCACAAGAAGAAGCAGTACCTTCTCAAGCTCCTGCCGCCCCCACAAGATCAGAAGCCGGCCCGTCTAAGCCTTCAACTACCGACAAAGCCAAGCAGAAGGAGACGCGGTTTGACAAGTCTCTGAAGGTGCCAGCTCCCGAAGGCATGGATCGACCCTACAACTTTGACATACTGGCACAACTGGCCAATACACCTGCCAGGTTGTCTCTGTTCGATCTATTGTGACTCTCCAATGAAACGCAGAAAGCATTAAATGAGACATTACTACATGCCGACTCTTATCTCGCTGAAGTCAAAGCCCCCGCTGAAGACCTTGTCTCCTGTCCCCATTGCCACAGTACTATGGAAGTGGTGACCAATATCACCTTTTTATAGAAGAACATGATACTCAAAAATAATCGTCATGTTAGACCCCTATAATATACAGGGTATATCGGGGCGATCAAGGTGGACCGCATGTACATCGATCCAGGTTCCTTCCTCTACATCATTCCTAGAAGTTTGCTTCAAATTCTAGGAATCCCTCTGCACAAGCTATCTGCAACCAATACAACTATCATGGCTTTCAATACTGGTCGAAGCCACCCGCTGGGCAAGATCTGTCTCAAGTGCCAGATCGGTGATCTCCGAATAGAGGTTTCTTGCTATGTGATCGATGCTAATGTATCCTACAACGTCTTATTGGGACGTCCGTGGATACACAAGAACATGATCATTCCTTCCACACTACACCAGTGCTTCAAGTACGTCAACGGCGATGGTGTCATGAAGACAAAGTTTGTTGATGTTGATCCTTTTAAGGGCATCAAAGCCTACTATGGAGATTCGGTACTTTACCAATCTCAGCCCCCAAGGATGACGGCAACGAAGCTGACAATGAAGCTGAAGCAAGTTCATTCTCCAATGATGGTCCCCTGATTATTCGAGTCAAAGGACATACAACTCCAAAAAGTACTCCGAAGCCTCTCACAATCTGGGTGAAAAAGAAGAACCCTGACAAGGTCAAACCATTGACTATCACTCTCCGTAAGATACCTTGGGAGGAACCTGCTGAAGTTCTTCCTCCCAATCCTGAAGAATTATCCTACGTGGTGAACTTGGCCAAGACTGTGGCTCCTCTTCCAGATGATGATCCTATCAATGAGTGTATCAATACTCATAATAATGTACCTTCAGTCGATGATGTTATCCCTGAAGAAGAACTTGCATATTTTCTTAGTAAAGGTTTATCTTTGAATTACTCCGATGTCTATCAATCTGTAAACCACTACATAGATACGATATACGCTCTAGAGCACGGCATAGGACCACACCTCTGCATGCCGGTCTCGATGCCTTACTTGCGGGAAAACATTTACCCAAAAGATATCCACTACTTCATCGTTCCAGCCAAAAAGTAGGGTGAAGAACTAATCATCTTCGGTCGAATAATTGGCGAAAGAAAGTTCGTTCCAGACTCTATTTCTCCCAAGCACAACACGGACGCTGATTATGACTCTGGAAAAATGCAACTTTTTCGATAAAGTTGGCAGGCCAAGAATATCATCCAGAATATGGAATATGATATCAAAAGCGACCAGGGGCTAAATTACGGCCGAGGACGACGGTTGCCAATTCGACACTTTGCTCCTTCCGACAAACCCGAGAACTACTATCAACAAAACGATATTGATTTGGGTTATGTCACTCCTCCAACAACTCCCGAAAGATCAGATGATGAAGTAGATCGTTGTTCTCATTCTTCTGATTCCTGCCTCTGGGACTCAGACTCCAGCATTGGCGACATGTTTAAAGCAAGTCTGTCCGTCAACATGGTTTCAGTTGACCAAATTACAGACGATATCCAATCGATCGAGCTTGAACAATGGGCTCAAAAGATGGACACTAGATGGAAGCTGCGCTTTTGAACAACGTAAACCACCTACCGAAGACGAAGTCATCCAAGTCAATTTAGGAGATGAATCATCTTTTAAACTAATCTTCATCAGTAAAAGTCTATCGGGCGATGAACGCCAATCTCTTATACAGCTTACAAGAGAATACATCGACGTCTTTGCACGGAGCTATGAAGACATGTCAGGCTTGGACCCTAAAGTCGCCAAGTACCGCCTAAATATTTCGTCTAAAGCTAAGCTAGTGAAGCAACAACAATGACGATTCCGACCAAATGTCATGGAGGCCATCGAGAATGAAGTCAAGAATCTTATTGCCAGTGGATTCATTCGCGAAGAACAACACCCTGACTGGGTTGCCAACATCGTTCCAACCATAAAAAAGAACGATAAAGTTCGAGCCTGTATCGATTACCGTGATTTGAACTCTGCATGCCCGAAAGACGAGTTCCTTCTACCGATCACCGACGTAATAATCGACAATACCTGCAGCTTCGAACGAATGTCCTTCATGGATGGGTTCTTAGGCTACAACCAAATCAAGATGTTCCCCGACGATGAGAAGCACACATCTTTTCGAACACCGTTGGGGGTATACTGCTATACGGTGGTGCCCTTTGGATTAAAAAATGTAGGGGCGATATACCAGCGAGCCATGAACACAATTTTTTGAGATCATTTGCGCAAAACAGTAGAGTGCTACGTAGACGATATCGCAGTTAAAAGTCGTCTCAAGGGCAACCACCTCCAAGACTTGAGAACGGTGTTCGAACTAATGTGTGCACACCAACCCAAGATGAATCCAACCAAGTCTTTCCTGGGAGTCTCCAGCAGCAAGTTCCTTGGTTTTGTCATCACTTCAAAGGGTATACATCTTGACTCGAAGAAAGTGATGGCTATCCTCGATATGCATCCTTCAAGAAACCTCAAAGAGCTACGCGGACTACAAGGAAGGATAGCCTACATCAGACGATTCATTTCGAACCTTTCTGGAAGGTGTCAACCATTCACTCAGCTCATGAAGAAAGGTGTATCTTTCGTCTGGACTGAACAATGTCAACGCACATTCGACGACATCAAGAAGTATCTCACAAGCCCCCCAGTTTGGTAGCTCCAATAATAGGGAAGGATTTCTTACTATATGTCTGTGCTATGGACCATTCTCTTGGTGCCCTATTAGCTCAGAAGAATAAAGGCGGCCATGAACAGGCAATCTACTACCTCAGCCGTACAATGGTGGGTGCCGAGCACAGATACACACCTGTAGAAAAGGAATATCTTGCACTGGTATTTGCCATCCAGAAGACACGCCACTATGTGTCTAGGCAGACTATCCACATCATATCTAAAGTCAATCCTCTCAGAATACTCATGACTAAACCGGGTTCTCTCAATTCCTATTTTGCTACATGGGCAATGCTGTTGACTCCATACGATATGCGCTTCGTTCCTCAGAAGGCAGTAAAAGGCCAAGCATTAGCTGATTTCCTAGCAGCTCATCCGATGCCAGAATCTTCCAAACTCTACGACGAAATCCCCGATGAAGTGGTGGAGTCTAACACTGCAACTGAAGAAATCCCCATTTGGCGAATGCTTTTGATGGTGCATCGAGAACATGACCTAAAGGAAATATTATGGCCGGAGTAGGCGACGTGCTCGTGTTACCTGATCATCTGGTTATACATCGTGCATATTCTTTCATGGAACCATGCACCAACAACGTGGCTGAATATAATGCCTTATTAATTGGCCTGCAACTGGCAAAACGACTGGGAGTTGACTATCTAGAAGCTTACAGCGATTCCAAGCTAATAGTTAGTCAAGTTCGAGGGGATTATGAAGTTTGTCACGAAGACCTCATCCCCTATCACAGAGCAACAACCGAGTTGGCATCTACTTTTGCTGGATTCTTCATTGAGCACGTGCCTCGACTATAGAATATAGAAGCAGATGATCTAGCCGGTCTCATTGCTTCCTTGACCGTCCCTACCAATACTCAGCAGTCGATCACAGTGCCTGGTCGAGAACTATTCTGTATAAAAAATACCTTGTATATTCATTATAGTTACACAACGGAAACAAACGTCGATGTTAAAGACTGGAGATTTCCTTTTATAGACTATGCCGTCTATAGAATCCTCCCTGAGGACCCGAAGGAAGCAGTGTCTATCCAAAGGCAATCCCTCAAATTTTACTATGACACGGCTACCAAGATGCTGTACCGACGCTCTTATGATGGGCTACTGTTACGATGTTTATCAGACACAGAAGCCAAATATGCACTCCGGAAGGCTCATGATGGAGTTTGTGGTACACATTAACCATGCCCTAAATTACAAGATCGCCTCAAAGGAATGGGTTATTATTGGCCCACGATGATAGCAGATGCTGTTGAATATGCAAAAAAGTGTAGAGCCTGTCAGTTCTATGCTAATTTCATTCATCAACCTTCGGAGTTTCTACACCCGACGACAGCATCTTGGCCTTTTGAAGCTTGGGGCATGGACGTCATAGGGCCAATCAGCCCGCCATCTTCCATAGGACATCGGTTCATCCTAGCCATAACCGATTACTTCTTCAAATAGGCGGAAGCTATACCGCTCACCAAAGTGAAGGCGTCAAACATGATCAGTTTTATCAAACATCACGTTATCTACCACTTCGGCCTACCTCGCAGGATCATCCATGATAATGGTCCACAATTCGTAAGCCATGCATTCTATCGGCTCTGCGATAGGAATCGAACCAGAATGTAGCCTCTACTGCCTACAATCCAGCGGCTAACGGGCTAGCAGAAGCCTTCAATAAATGCATCATTAAACTTCTCCAGAAATTCGTGTCTTCAAACAAGCACGATTGGAATGAGAATCTCGGTGCATGTCTATGGGCTTATCGTACAACGGTCCGGACTCCAACAGGCAGTACGCCATTCTCTCTAGTTTATGGAAGCGAAGCAGTTCTTCTCCTAGAAATCCAAATTCCTTCTCTTCGAGTAGCCTTAGCCAGTGAGTTGACTACCGACGAAAGCTACCGTCTGCGTCTACAGGAGCTCGAAGCACTAGATGAAAAATGCTTGTTAGCTCAGCAGCGTATTGAGCTATACCAAGCACGTCTTTATAGAGCCTTTAATAAAATGGTGAAAGAAATAATCTTCCAAGTCGGTGATCTAGTCTTAGCGGTGAGAAGACCAATGGTCTTGACGCACAAAACAAAAGGAAGATTTTAGCCTAAATGGGAAGGTCCTTTCATTATAGAATCAGTGTATTCTAGCGGCACATACCGACTAACCAAGCCTGATGGTGACTTGCTCATGATGCCTATCAACGACAAGTTCCTGAAGAAATACTATGTGTAACCCTTTTTACATAATGTTCACATATGTTCAGTCATGTAAATGTACAGTACGATGTTTATGTGATTCAAAAAATTATCTAACTATTATCCGTATTTCAAAAGTCATGAATATGCCTTGGATAATAGGTCCTCTAAAATATTTCCCCAGGGAATAATTCTCGCTTTTGACTCTGTCCAAACTTGGTTTGACGAAAACTAGTCACGTCCCTATTATCTATGAATTGTTTTCTGGTAATTATTTCCCCAGTGGAATGATTAAGAAATGTTTTGCCATGTCCATATAACATCTGAGCAAAGCATTCATCAAGGATAATCATGTCTATATTACCTCTGAATTATCCACTCCCACCTAATTTTATATATCTTTCCATGTCCATATTACCTCTGGTCAGATTTAGAACATTCCCTGCAATTACGTCCATATTACCTCTATTAGCAGCTTTGTTCAACTTTTTATCTATATTCAAAAAAAACTTGAATATGAAATGGATAATAGGTCCACATCAAATCCTCCAGCGGAATACCCACCAGAAATATCATTACTACGTCCACATTACCTCTAGTTCCGATATTTCACAAAACTACATTCATTTTGAAAAGATTATTTGTTCTTTATTTTGAACGTCTATCAAATAGATGGAAGAAAAGGGGTACAAGAGCCGTGATGGCTGAAAAAAAAATAGTTACAAAAAAAATTCTAAGGGATACATAGGCGGTTGATGTTGTCCTTTAGAGTCACGATTTCGCTTTCAGACTTCGCGATTGCTCGATGGCGCGCCTCTTCTTGACAAACAGTTTCATCTTTGAAAAGGATCAGACGTATGTGCTCTCCCTCCAACTTCACCAGCTGTTCCTTCAAATGGGCGGAAGTGGTGGTAGTCATGGCAGCCTGAGCCAAGGAATCCTCCTGCTCAGACGTTGCTGACCTCAGGTTGGCTTCTAGTTGGGCGATCTCGTTCTGGATCTATGTGATATGATTATACTTCTCGGTAATCTACGCAGCCAATTTATTCTTCGAGGCAGCACGTGCCTCACATACAGCGTTGAACTGACCATACTGGTCAGCCAATTCGCCGATCTCTCGAATGAGGGCATCCTTCCTCGCTTGGAAAGTAGCCTTCTCCTTCGCAAGCGCCATGATCAAAGCCTCATCTTTTGTACGGAACAGGAATGACGGGCTCCGTTGCTTGGCATCCCAGAATTGGGCTACCTGACCCTCTAGGTCATTCAGAACTTTCTTCAGAATATTAGCCCGCTCTTTATAGCCGGCAATGCTCTCTAGGACCGCCACTTGGCATTTGACAACAGCCTTCACAGGGCCAAAGGCAGAATTCCGATTCGGGACTCCATGAAGCTTTACTTTCAGCACAGAGTAGAAAGCTTTGACGACTTCCTGGACCATCTCGTCGTCTTCAGTGAAGGTCGTCGAGGAGGAGGCTTGGAGAGTTTCTTCCGCTCGAGGAAGGGATACCTGACAAGAAGTCAAACCTGACAAGGAAACAATATATACATCAGTAACCTAAAAATGGAAGAAAATGTGAAAGAATTATAATTTTGTACCTTCAGCTTGCTCAACACCAGCCTGGGCTACGCCATCAATCTTGGCTTCAGGAAAACCAAGAACAGGCCCAGACTATTCAAGGAGAACTATACCAAGGCCCCGAGCGGCATCGGGCCTAGTTCCTTCCATAATCCCAGTTGGAACGGGAGCAGATTCAGTAAAAGCCCCCTCAGCAGGCTGTTCAACCTCTCCTTCTGTAGCCGATACTGGCTCACTAACAGCTCCCTCCGTACCAGCAAATTGGGAGGAGCCGGGGACAACTTCTGTCCCTTTTCTAATGCCTGGGGCTATCTTCGAGAGTGGTCCCTTCTCCTTGTCTACAAGGGCACATACAGTCGTGGTCAGCCTCACGAGGAGCACGTAAAATTGAAGTCAAAAAATCTCATCCGAAGAGAGGCGCAAAGGTAACGTACCCGCAGGAGGATGAGCCGATTGGACTTGATTCTCGTCCAACTCTCTCAGTATGGCCCCGATTTTGGATATCGCCCCGAGGGAGATATCGAAAGAAGGACTGGCTCTCTGGTCTCCACCATAATACGGGCATTCGTCCTGATCATCCTTCGATTCAGCCTTCTTGGCTAAGGGAGGCTGAGCGTCGTTTGTCGGTCGAGGACAAGGAGAGGACGCTGTTGTTACGTCCACCTCCTCAGACGAGGAGGCACCTACCTCAGCTTCAACTTTAGGGTCCTGTACAAAGGACAAACGTAGAGGTGAGAAAGCTTCTAAAGGCTTGACCAGAACGACTATGGAGTCTAAAAAGGGATCTACCTCCCGAATAGTAATGGCCTGCGACGCCGTCCCACCTCTTCTAATTTTTTGGAAAGACCTCCTCAAGGCAGGTGAGCCAGCATCCACTTCCTTGGCTCTCCTCAGGGCGACATTTTTCTTTTTCCGCTTTAAAGTTGTCTCCTGGGCTAATTCAGTTAAAGCTTTCCTCTTCCGAGGAGGATTGAGAGGAGAAGAATCATCATCTTTTGTGTCCTCTTTTGGAGACACTGTTGGTCCCTAAGGATAGCTTTCGGCCGCTGTAATACGACTGTCTTCATGACGGGAACAACACTCTCCTTCTTACGGCTCTTCGGCGCCTTTTTTGTATGAAGGGGGCCAAACCGAGTCCCCAATATCAAGCTATGTTCACGATCATTCCAGGGATGAAAAGTATTGATCTGAACGTAAAATTTGGCGACAACATAGCACAAATGGGTCTCAGGCTTATCCAAGGGCAGAGTGAAAATTGCTTCCGTGCACCCGACATTGTAATATATCCAAGCACATGCCCCATCAATTAAGCTGCCTATCGACTTCAAATACGGACTAGCATTTCCCAAAAGGAGCTGGCTATAGCCAAACTATCGTGCGAAACGGCTCGACAGATATGGCTCTAGATAGACATGATTCCTGTTTCGAAGCACCAGATGTGATGGTCTAATAGAATGAAGCCAGTGAAATGCCCCAACAGTCAAACTAGTGGCATGAACACCCTTATCTACTAAGATATCTCCTATATTACCGCTACCAGATGGAGGGGATACTCTGAAGAACTCATAGTTCTACAAGAAGCTTAAAGCCTTCCTGCAAGTAGGTACACCGATGACAGTCCAATCCACATCACGAAAGCTACGAAGAAAGGTGTCTCCTACCAAAGAGTCTGCCATCAGCCTATCATTCATCAGAGAAGGACAATGCAATAGCAGCCACCACATCAGGAAATGATACGGAAGTTCGGTTCGGACAAAGTTGGCCCTGCCACCATGAGTCACCGCATTCCTAACAAAATCTCGTAGACCCCGTCCAGTGGTACAGACCATCGCGGGAAGCAATACAAGAAGATATCCAAACGCCAGCTTCATAGCTGAAAGTATCATACCCTAGCTTATTCTCTCAATGGACCCTGAACGTCTAGGGACTATGCAGTCACGAAGCCAGATCATTAAGAAAGCTGCCAGCACAGCTTTCTCCGACAATGGATATTCGGCTTGACGGAAGTAGTGGCCAATCGGGGACTCAGGATCATCACTGTCCTCAGTATCCGCCATATCATAATCCATCATCCGGACTTCTATATCGGACTTGGTCATAGGTTTTAAAATCGAAAAGGAGGTCGGACCTTCTCCTTTTTCTTGAATGAAGACGTAGCCCATCCAAGCTCTCGTGTGGGGATTGGCCCCCTCGGTCCTCCCTTTCTTATAATACTATGACAGATAAGGAGGTGGCAGAGTAATTCCTTGTATACATCAATCATCCTAGAGTTTTCATTCTTCAGATCTCGGAGCTCTTCATCACAAGGAACGTACTCTTCATGGGGCTCCGTGCCCCAGAAAAGCTTCGACACTTCCTGCATCTCGTGGAGAGCCAATCCCATCTCCCCACCCGGAGTAAAGAAGGTATAGGTGTGAAGGTTATATAACTCTGTCAAAGAGACAAACATTGGCCAGTTGACCCTTACACCGTATTGAGTGGCCCTAATAGCATAATAAAGGCCAGCAGTCTTCAGGATGGCTTCAAACGTGGAAAGCACCCAGCTGGTAAGATTGCTCCAGAATGAAGATGGATACCTCCAGCCTTCCATTTGCATCTTCCCTACGGGATATGACACATCCCCTGTCATCATCAAATTGTAAAGCGTATCAACGGCATAAGGATGGAGGTTAGTCGGAATGTCATTCATTACGATACAGGTTGCAATTCCTTCGTATAGTAAGATACAGAGCCCCAAACATACTTGAAAGTGTCCTTCTTTCGATCGCCTGAGTCGAACTGTATTCTTTCGTAGATGACCCCGGAGAGCTCAGGAGTTAGCTTCCACTTCAACTGTCACCGTATGGCTAAGACAGTAAAAGCAGACAAAGGATACTAACGCTCCATCGACGGTAGCCATATCCTCTGATTGTTCGGACGGATCACCATTGGGTTGCTATAGAGTGTGGTCTCGCCATCTTCAAACCCCACACTATAACCGAACAGGAAGTACGGCTTCTTCAAACGACACGTCCCTCCGAGCAAGAGTTCCTCATCATTAATCATCTACTTCAGAAAGGTTTTGTCATGTTTGTTTACCATTGATTATAAAAGAACAGAACAGTTTTATGGAAGGACTAGACTTTTAATTCACAATACAAACTCGTTCGTACAAAGAGAGCCTAGGAACAAAATCTAGGAAAAGCAATCTAAGTACAATTGTTTAGTTTTTTTGGGAGGTGACGGTAGAGGCTCGGGAGAGTGCTTTCAACACTGCCTTACTCCTTGGACGATCGAACGTAGCTTCTGCTCTGGCCAAAAAATGCTCTCTCTGTGTGTGGGGGTTGCTCGTCTCTATGCTCGGGCTCTGTGGGTCCTTGCAAGGGAACATCACCTTGCTATTTATAGGAATTATGATGAGCGGGGTACGCAGCAGCTGCACCTTAAAAAGTGGGTAGTTGGAGATTGGTTAAGATTAACCTTGATCTGTTTGTTGGAAATCGATCTGGGCTGTTGAGTTGGTTGCAATAAATCTGCATCGTTATGATTTATTGGTTACAACAACTCTGAGTGGATAAGTCTTAGTTAACCCTCTGCCACGTGTCCCAACTGCCATTATGCTGTGAGTCGTATGAAGGGCGTCCTGGCAGAGCCGCATGAGTGTGGCCTGGTAATTGAGCCGCATGAGGGTGGCCTCACAACTGAGTGGCATGAGGGTGGCCCCCACAACCAAGCCGCATAAGGGTATCCCCACAATCTGAGTCGCATGAGGGTGGTCCCCATAATCGAGCCACATGAGGGTGGCCTCACAACTGAGCCGCATGAGGGTGGCCTCACAACTGAGCCGCATGAGGATGGCCCCCACAACCGAATCGCATGAGGGTGGCCCCCACAACCGAGCCACATAAGGGTGGCCCTACAATCTGAACCGCATGAGGTGGCCTCACAACTGAGCCGCATGAGGGTGGCCCCCACAACCGAGCCGCATAAGGATGGCCCCATAATCTGAGCCGTATGAGGGTGGCCTCACAACTGAGCCATATGAGGGTGGCCTCCACAACCGAGCCGCATAAGGGTGTCCCTCCATCTGAATCGCATAAGGGTGGCCTCCACAACTGAGCCGCATGAGGGTGGCCTCATGTCAGAGCCGCATGGAAGTCCTTGAAGCGATCCGCATAAAGAGCTTTGGAATTGGTGGATCGTGCCAGCTATAAAGATTTTTTTTGTCTCTCTAGGAGCACGTCATTATGTCAGAGTCATCATTTTACCTTTATGTCAGAGTTGTCAATCTTTTGTGTTAGAGCTGCCATATTGTGTCAGAGTATTTAATGAGCCTGCGACACAGAGTAGTTATGGCCAGCTGTAGAGGCCTATTTTTGAACCGCATAGGGCCACGTAGCTTTTCCCGAGCCGTATGGCGCTATCAGGGACTTTCGAGCCGCATGAAGCTCTAAGGGACTTTATTGCCGCATGAAGCTCTAAAGGATTTTTGAGCAGCATGAAGCTCTAAGGTACTTTTGAGCCGCATGAAGTTTTAAAGGATTTTTGAGCCGCATGAAGCTCTAAGAGATTCTTGAACCGCATGAGACTCTCCTTGTTTTGAGCCGCATGAACTTTTCTGTTCTTTTTCATGCTTCTACAAGACCCCCTTCAAAGTTTTCAATTTATAAAATTGAAATGCTTTGAATAAAAAGCATGGCTATGTCCGCATAAGCTCTTCTTACCGCATAGATTTCTTTGGCCGCATAGGATGTTCTGGCCGCATGGACTATTCTGGCCGCATGGACTGCTTTGGCCGCATGGATTTGCTCTAGCCGCATAGACTGCTTTGGTCGCATGGACTACTTTGGCCGCATACTGGTCCTGTGCCACGTAGGCATCTCATTTAATTGCCTTTGATTTGCTTTGATTTAAAGCCGTCTTTTGGGATAGGATCCCAAGAGTCAGCTTTAAATATTTAGATTTGTCTTAATGATTACGAGTAATCTTTTGCATGCAGGGGATAGAAATCCAAGAGTCGGCCTTATCTTCTAGGCGGCGCGTAATACGTAGCATCCATCGATTCGCACGCCCCTTGTCCGCCTATAAATATGAGTACATTTGGAAGAGAGAGACTCTTTAGTTTCTTTTCTCTTCAACTGTTCTTGCCTTTAGTCGCCGTCTTCTCTTCCTTCTCCGATCAGCAATGGCTCCCAAAGCTTCCTCTAGCGCCACAGCGAAGGGTAAAGTAGCGGTTTCCTCGTCGACTGAGGCACCTACAGTTCATCCCGACGTCCACCCCGCCATTGATGGTGAGGATATTGGAAGAAATTATATGAACTCAAAACCCTAACCATCATGGCTACGCCGCATATTTTATGCACGAGCCTTCTTCGTCTTCATTGAACTGTTCAAGTTCATTGTGACGAATCCGCATACTATGCTGCATGTGCCACATGTACATCTTATGTCCGAGCCGCATGGGGGTATGCCCTATGTCCGAGCCGCATGAGAGTCGTCATTGTGGCCGCATAAGCACTTTGCAAACTAGGCCGCATAAGCTCCCTTTGAACAGGGCTGCATAAGCTTCCTTTGAACTGTGCCGCATAAGCTCCCTCGAACGGTACCGCATAAGCTTCCTTTGAACAGGGCCGCATAAGCTCCCTCGAACTGTGCCGCATAAGCTCCCTCGAACTGTCCACATAAGCTTCCTTTGAACAGGGCCGCATAAGCTCCCTTGAACTGTACTGTGCCGCATAAGACCCCATCAAATCAGAGCCGTATAAGCACTTTTAAACTGGGCCGCATAAGCTTCCTCGAAGCAGAGCCGCATAAGCTCACTTGAACTGGGCTACATGAGACCCCGCTAAACAGAGCCGTATAAGCGCATCTGAACTCGGCCGCATGAGGCCCCGTTTAAACAGAGCCGTATAAGCCCCATTAAATTGAGCCGCATAAGGACCCGCCTGATCAGAGCCGCATAAGCTCGGAAACACTAGGCAATTCTCCCTGGCCATCTTCTAATTTATTTCTTTTGTTCTTTTTTCAGTGAATTTGCCAGTCAATCCTGCAGGAGAACCTTTGATGGGTCGTGCCCAATCTGCTGCGGGCTATACGTTCGACCACATAGTCGAGTATGTGGTGAACCAGCTTCCAAAAGACGAACCTGTGGAGAGGCTGGAAGACATTAAAAAGCAGTCCTTCTTCTTTATCTCGGGGATGATGAACTTAGGGCTGCTGGGGGGCAAACACCTGAAGTGTGCATTCCTCTTCGGGGATGCCTTAACTGTAAAGAACTCCCAAGTTCTGGATATATCTGAGAGTTGGAGTTTTACTTCTGAAGGGATGGCGATCCATATTCTTCTGATGGAGCGTCACTTCCCACTGTCGTGGTTCAACATGCTACCGATGTACAGAAAGATGGAGGATTCCTTGACTCCGAGTAGGTCTGGAATGTTCGTGGGCAACATCTACTATAGCAACAACTTAGGGTCAGTGTATACAGGCAAGGTCCCGGTCAGCCGCTATGTGATGGAGTTGGCCCCGGGCAGTTTCTTGAATGTGCAGGGTCCCAACTTCATGTTCTCTCAAGATGACACTTTCCTGAACCAGCTTTCTCGGAAGGGGTTCTATCCCATTGGCCGGTTGTCGCTACCGAGTTGGGTAAACCCCATCCCTTGGTGGACCAACCTGTCTCCGTGGATCGCGCGGGAATACGAGACTCTCAGACGCGAGATTGGACTCTACCATGCTATTTGGGGCACCAGCTATGGCTTGCCCATAAACAAGAAATTGTTCATAGCTCTGCTGGAGATGTACAACTGCCGTATGGGGACCTTCTTTACATCCATAGGGGAGATGGGGCTTGCTCTCCACGAGATACATGTCGTCTCCAAGCTGCCTTGGGGAAATGAAGTCTTTGAGGTGTATACCCCGAAGAACAAAGAGTTTGAAGATTTGGAGAAGAGGTTCCCGGGCTTTGTTGCCGTCTACCGGGAACTGCTGTGTCATCACAGCACGTGCCAGCAGCTGTCTAAGGAAAAGAACGGCAGCTCGGAAGGGAACCTTCCTCACACAAAGGCCTGGCTCACTTATCTTTTTAAGCTCGGTGCCTCAGGCCGAGTTTCTCCCCGAAGTCCTCGCACTCGGGAGCAGGTACATGACCAAGTATCGACCGCCAAGATGGTAAGAACCGTCGGCGATAGATTCGACAGTCAATTTGACTCTTTTGCTTATTTTTATCAAGACACTCAGCCGTTGTCCGAGAAGGTACTCCTGGCAGGATTCCTGATGGTGTGGCTACGGAATTGCGTAGTATCAGGAGGGGCTGGTTCAATTGAGAGGATCAGCTGCAACTTCATCCTCCCTGCTGTGAAGCTGGTCTTCGGGGTCAGACTAGCTCTTCTCCCGGCCATGGTGTGCAGCATACACCATGGCCTTCGTATTTTCTCGTCCAGGGTCATCGCCCGTGATACGACGAAGGACTTTGAATGTATTGAACTGCCCTATCATTATCTGATGGGGTGGCTGTTGATGCATTGCCGGTCTTTGATGAGGCCTGGCCCCGAAGATGGCGTAACTACTGATGATGCTTTCATCTTTCAGTATCGTCGTATGCCTTGGGATTGCGAGACTATGTGCGCCTGTCGGATGGCACTGGCAAGAGTGGACATATATACTTTTTTCGTATCTGTTCCTTGATTTACTGCTGAGGAAGTGAGGGCCGTACATCTTGATGGTATTGGGCCTCTCCACTTCTTATCTGACAAGATGCTCCTTTGGCTGCACAACATTCGTCCTTCCCACCTGGTATACCGCAACCGCAATACTGTCTATTTGGAGCCTTACTTGCCCAGTAGGTTCTCCCGCCAGTTTGGGTATAGCCTGTTATTCTTGGACAGTTTCAGCTCTTGCCTGGGTTTGAAGGTAGCAACCTTGACGGTATCAGGGCCTGGCACTATTATAATACGGTTCACACCCATACCAACTTCTCAGTTCCTGATGCTGAAGAGTCAGAGGAGATCTTGTATTTGGCGGCTCTATACCATATCAGGGCGAACAAGCCTTCTGTTGGTTTTGACCTGAGTACCAGCTTCATTGTTGGTACTGGCTTGGAGGAGAAGCCCAAGGGGTCTAAGGCGAGGAAGAAGAGGGAGAACACGATTGCTTGCCTTGGACTCGGAGTCTGCCAACACGAACGAAGAGGATGACGAGCATGACCCCGATAACTCTCTTCCTTACGCAGAAAATGTGGTGGCGGATCAGTCGCCTGTCGTGCCTGGTCCTTCACGTAAGCGAAGCAGGCGTGAGTCCGCTGATCGCGGCATAACTTTTTTCGTAAAACGGGCCGCGGTTAAACCTCGCAGGCTGCTCATTAGGGATAGACGCGAGGATGTTGACGCCATTTCGGAGGTGAATTGACTTACAACCATATTCTTTTTTAGGTCTTCTTTTTCCTGAACTATGACCTATTCATTTTCTTTTCTCTGTAGGCGTCAGGAGAAGGGTACTTTCCAGAGTCGGCTGATGCCTCTGAAGTCGACCCGGCTCTAGCTACTCTAGTTAGAGATATGAGTGCCGAGATTATTGCCGTCGGGATTCTCCCAGCGACGACTGAGGTTCCACCAGTTGTTGACGTCCCAACTAAGGGCGACGTGGTCTCCGCTGAACCCGTCTCCGAGACTACTGAATTTTAGTCAGGTGACGCTGATCCAGTCGTATCTCCTTTCGGGGCGGCTGGGGCAGCGAAACCATCTGTATTCGGCTCGGATGTCGCTGGTGAAGAGGCTACGACGGCTGTGAGCGAACCTCAGTCTTAGCAACTCCCCCTTGGTGAGATAAGCCAAGTCTTGACTAGTGAGGAGGTTTATTTGCTCTATCATCACATCCTTCAGGTTAAGCTGATTGATGGTTGCTCTGGACATACAGGTCCTGCTCCTTTACTGCCAACGACTGACATTATCAGGGGAGAGTTCGACCGAGGGGACCTGGTGGAAGAGAATATGCCTCATCCTCTTCCTCCAGCTTACATTGAGGGACCTCCTGCTGAATTGAGTTCGGAAGAGCAGACGGCAGAACTGCCGGGACGGGGAGAACTGGTCCCTGCACCTTCCTCTGTTCATGTGGCTTCGGAGGTCGACCTCTTCGCCCTGCCGAGTCTCCAGATCCTTCGGGCCGCGGAGGAGGAATTGGTCGCTATTCAAGCGTCCTTTCGCTCGAAACTTGTTTCCCTTGTGGCAGGGGCATCAAGTTTCGGTGCATCTTCTTCGACCCTGCCAGATACCCTTCCTTTGACGCCGTCTTCTTCGGAAGTTCTGGATGAATCGTCAAAGGATGTAGTTGACAATTTTTACCATCACCTGAAGCGGGGGGTTGAGGCTGCCGTGGAGAGGGGGACTTCTTTTGCATTGGCCCGTCAATACGCCCGTGGCCAAATTGAACTCCTTAGAACCCTCCCCGCTGGGGCAGGGATAGTTGAGCTTCTGGAGCCCAAATTGCTAGAGGCGGATCAGCTTGTGGCCCAGTTTCAAGTACTACAGCAAGTCGACATGTCTTCAGCAGTTGATGAGGAGCGTGCCTTCCTCATCACTGTTATGGAGAAGGTAAGGGCTGCACGAGATGCATCCAAGACGATTATAATAAAGGACCTCCATGATCTGTCTCTACAATATGATCAGCTGAGCCGTAGGGGAGAGGATTGTCTTGCTCGGGAAGTGGCAGCCTCTCGCGGGATAACCGACACGAGGAAGCAGATCCTCGAGCTCCAGAGGAAATTGGCTTTCTTAGAATCTGAGCTCGAGGCCTCACGTACGGGTAAGGAGCTAATTGTTCAGGAGGCCGACAAAGTCACCCGTGCTTCTGCTGACTTGGAGCGTGCTCTGAAGAAGCTTGAAGATGGCTGGCAGGCTCACGCACATCTGGAGGATGCGGAGCGTTTGACTCAGGAGGCCGAGCGTCGAGCCAAGCGACGGTTTGAGCGATCGACGGCCGTACTGAGGGACCGCCTCAGAGAATTATGTATCGCCGAACCATAGTCGGCTTTTTTTTTCTTTCTCTCTTTATGTTTTCTTCATCTTTTTTGGCAGGGACGTGGTCCCAAAGAATGTAGTACTTTTGATTTGATTTGAATAAATGACTTTGCTCGCATCATCCTTTATCTGTCGTGCTTGTACTGCATTTATGTGTTTGCCCCACTAGGGGCTTTTTCTGTGGACCTATTACCCTTGGCATACCTTAGTTTTAGGTACGGATAATAAGTTTGATAGGGTTACCTAGGACGACTCTGTTGGTAAGGCGGATATGGAAGTTCTTGGTATCGGGCGAAAGAATGCCACGGAACAGCTGGGTTCCAGAGGCATGGGGTTGTGAGAAAAGAGGAGCATGTACTAGAAAACTTAGTACAATATTTGTGGTCAACTGCGGATATTTGTGGTTAACTGTGGACATTTGTGGTCAACTGTGGACATTTGTGGGCCTATTATCCTTGGCATACCCTGGATTTTTGGGTACGGATAATAAGTCGAGAGAAAACCAACATACTTACTCAGAGGTAATGAGGACGTGGTAAATATGAAGGTTTCTTCAATGGAGTCTTCCTACTCAGAGGTAATGGGGACGCGGCAGGAGTGGACACCATGAAGGGTTCATAGAACAAATCAGAGGTAATATGGACGTAGAAATTCTACGTGAGGGGTGGTTTGTTTTTGATGGAAGTGAAACAACTCAGAGGTGACATTGACGTGGTTGTTTCGAGAAATTTGTAGATCTATTACCTATTTATGTACTGAAAGTGCGAGTACTAGATCATGGGGAAGTTGCTCTTTTGGGAAAGAAGTTCAGAGGTATGATCATACATGACTTACTACCCAAAAGATGTGATATAGATTCATTTGGGATGATCAGAGTGTAAGTTAAGCGGTACCTGGGGGTACATAACTTAACTGTCTGGTAGATTTGGAGGATGTCATTTAGACATAATACATCTTCAGGAACTTGTCATTGACGGGCAACATGAGTAAGTCTCCGTTTTGTTTTGCGAGGTGGTAAGCACCATTGGAGAATACAGCCTCGATGACAAATGGGCCTTCCTATTTTGGCTGAAATTTGCCGACGGTTTTGTGAGTCATAACCATCGGCCTCCGAACTACCAGAACGATATCGCCCACTTGGAATGTTCTGAGTTTAACCTTCTTGTTGAAGGCTCCGGAGATACGGGCTTGATACAGCTCGATTCGTTGTTGAACTAACAAGAGTTTCTCATCTAAAGCCTCTAACTCTTGTAGCCGACGACAGTAATTATCATCCGTCGTCAATCGATAGGTGAGGGCGACACGGAGCGAGGGGATTTGAGTCTCCAGTAGGATAACTGCCTCACTTCCATACACCAGAGAGAATGGTGTGTTCCCGGTGGCCGTTCGGACTGTAGTACGGTATGCCCATAAGCATTCACCAAGCTTTTCATTCCAGTCGCGTTTGTTGTAAGACACGAACTTCTTGAGCAGCTTGAATATAGTTTTTTTGAATGCTTTTGCCAACCCATTCGCCGTCGGGTTGTACGGTGTTGAAGCAACATTCTGGATCCGATGTTTGTCACAAAACCGATAGAAGGCGTGGCTTGCGAAGTGCGGACCATTATCGTGGATGATCCTTCAAGGCAGTCCGAAGCGATAGATGACGTGATGCTTGAGGAAGCTGATCACATTTGATGTCTTTACTTCTGCAAGCGGGACAGCTTCCGCCCACTTGGAGAAGTAATCCATAATTGCCAGTATGAAGCGATGTCCTCTGGACGAAGGTAGAGTGATTGGACCAATGATATCCTCAAATGGCTAGGATGCCACCATTGGGTTGTAGGAATTTAGATGGTTGGTATATAAAATCTGCGTGGACCTGACAGGCTTTGCACTTTCTTGCATAGTCTATCGCATCTGCCACCATCGTAGGCCAGTAGTAGCCCATCTGGCGAAGGCGATCTTGTAATTTCGGACCAGGCTGATGGGCCCCCCCAGACGCCGTCATGTGCTTCATGTACAGCTTCTTTGGCTTCTGTATTGGACAGACACCGAAGTAGTAATCCATCGTATGACCTCCGATATATCAACTTTGTTTCTGTATCGTAGAAGAATCTGAGAGAATGTCTTCTAATAGAGGTAGCTTCTTTCGGGTTCTCCGGCAAGATGCCATAAATTGCAAAGTTGATAAATGGGAGCCTCCAATCCTGTGTCTCATCGACCGTCAGAGTAGAATAGCTCTCAGCAAATTGGACGGTGTTCTTGGGACAGACCAACTCATGGTCTATTACATCCACCAAATGATGAGTATATTTTAGGACCGCCAGGGAAGCGGCCAGTCCTGCTAAGGTATCGACTTCAATGTTCTAGAGTCTCAGAACATATTCTATGAAGAACCCTTTTAGAGACGTAATGATGGCGATCGCTACCTGATGATAGGGGATCATGTCTTCATGATGAACTTCATATGAACCCCGGATCTGATTGACGATTAACTGTGAATCGCCATATACCTCTAGGTACTCTACCCCCAGTTCTTTTGCGAGTCGGAGGCCGATAACCAAGGCGTTGTACTCGGCCACGTTGTTCGAGCAGGGTTCTGTAAGGGAATATGCCCGGTTGATCACCGAGCTAGAGGAAGAAATCAGTACCACTCCGATCCCAACGACAATGTTGCCATTGGGCCCGGTTCTTGAAGCACCGTCGAAGAACATTCGCCAGACGGAATCATCGAAAGCCATGTTTGAATGATGACCTCGTCTGGAATCTCTTTATATATTCTGGTTGACTCCGAACTTAGATGGGCTGCTAAAAGTCTGCCAGTGCTTGACCTTTGACAGCTTTTTACGGGACGAAGATCATATGGTAGGGAGACAATAATATAGTAGCGAGACGAGAGCTGATTGTGCCTGGCTTGGTCATGAGGACCCTGAAGGGTTAACTCTTGATATGACATGGATGGTTTGTCCTGTAACATAGTGTCGCGTCTTCTGGATAGCGAACACCAGAGCAAGACATTCCTTCTCCACGGTGGTGTATCTATGCTTAGGACCAATCATCATTCGGCTGAGGTAATAGATAGCTTGTTCATGCCCCGCATTATTGTTCTGTGCTTGTAGAGCACCGAGGGAATGCTCCATCGCTCGTACGTAAAGCAAGAATGGCTTTCCAGCAACCGGGGCCACCAGAACTGGAGGATTTGACAGATATTCTTTGATGTTATCGAACGTGCATTGGCACTCTTCATCCCATACGAATGAGACGCCCTTCTTCATGAGGTGGGTGAATGGTTGACATCGCCCGGAGAGGTTAGAGATGAACCTCCTGATGTAAGCTAGCCTCCCTTGAAGGCCTCGGAGTTCACGGAGATTTCTCGGAGGACCTATCTCCATAATTGCCTTCGTATTCTCAGGGTTTATATGAATTTCTTGGGCAGTAATGATAAAACCCTAAGAATTTTCCTACTAGATACGCCCATGAACGATTTGGTAGGATTCATCTTCAAGTTGTGAGCTCACATCAGATCGAATATCGTCCTCAGATCCTGCAGATGGTCTCCTTTAGCGTGGCTTTTGACAGCGATGTCATCAACATAACACTCCACGGTCTTACGCAGGTGATCTCTGAAGATGGAACTCATGGCTCTTTGATATGTGGTGCCGACATTCTTTAAACCGAAGGGCATGACTGTGTAACAGTACACGCCAATCGGTGTTCGGAATGACGTATGCTTTTCGTTGTCAGGAAACATCTTGATTTGGTTGTATCCTGAGAAGCCATCCATGAATGACATGCACTCAAAGCCACATGTGTTAGTCGATCATGATGTCCGTGATGGGAAGAGGGAACTCATCTTTAGGACATGCTTCGTTTAGATTTCGGAAGTCGATGAAAATTCGAATCTTCCATTCTTCTTGAGGACTGGTACTATGTTGGCAATCTAGTCTGGATGTTGCTCCTCCCAGATGAAGCTGCTTGGCTATCAGTTTGTTGACCTCAGCTTCGATAAGTTCATGATGTCTGGGCAAAAACGTCATTGCTGTTGGTTGACCGGCTTTGCGTCTGGAAGAATATTGAGTTTATGAAGTGCAACCTCGGGGTTTAGCCTTGGCATGTCTTTATAGCTCCAGGCGAACACGTCAATGTACTCTCTGACGAGTTGCAAAAGTGCCTCCCGCTCTTCATCTGTCAGGCTTTTGCTGACGAAGATTGGCTTTGGAGAGGACTCATCGCCGAGGTCAACTTGCATAACCTCATCTTCAGTGGAAGGTTTACGGAGTTCGAAGCGTTTCTCCCACTGTGCATCTAGTTGCTGGACCTAAGGTTCTAACTCGAGAAGTTTGGGTACTTCTTCGTCTTCTTCGTAGGCATCATCAAATACCATATGAACAGACAAAGCTTGCCTGAATACGTCTCCGATGCTGACATCCAAATCAGAAGTTGGTGATCCGGTTGAGTAGGAATGCTAGTCGCATTCCTCATCTGAGCTTTCAGGAGTTGTTGCAGGTGTAACATAACCTAGCCCACATCTGGTCTTATTGTAATAATCTTATAGTTTTCCCAGCCGGGACTGGCAACTGCAAAGGTAATCGCCGACCGGTGCCGTAATACAAGCCAGATGTAATCTCCAGATCACATCCCTATTTTTGCATGAGGTATTTCGATCGGAAGCTATACAGATAGAGGGGCAGTCTTCTGGTATCGGGATCAAGGTCAACTTCTTCTATCCTGAAGGACTGTGGATCATTCTTCCGGTCGAAGATGATTGGATGATCCTCTTCCTCGACTATGAAGCAAGCATCTTCCACGGGAGTAAGTTGGTTTGCGGTGTAGACATTTGTCACCTGTGTGTAGGTTGGTGCTTATATCGTAGTCCATAGCATACATTGTACAAAAGCTTGTTAAGCTCGAAGTAGTTCAAAGATAGCACTTTATTGATGAAGTAAGATATCTTTTTCGGTAGAATTACATCATCTGCGGACGAAACATCAGTGTGAGCAGCCACATACTTGGCCAACTCTAACTCTTCTTCGGCTGCCCCCTGTGTTAATAAAGACTGGGAGGGCGACCGGGGCAGCTTAATCATCAGGGGCTCCACTGGTGGAACAGAACGTAGAGTCGTTGGCGTACTAGTGACCCCAGTTTTGTGATTTGTGCGAGGCGGGGAGTTGTCGGCTCGCTAGCAGTCCCCGGCTTAGCGCTCGACTGTCGACTCATTCTGGAAAGACGAATCATCATTGGCTTAACAAAAGGACTGGACTCTTCTGTTTGTTGTTGACCAGCTCTAGGCAGCCTGATTGTCAGCAGCTCCATAGTAGATCTCGGCCCTTAGCCAGACCTTGGCAGTCGAATTATCATCTGCTCTTTTTGTGCAGTGAGCACTGGGAGACTCGTTGTTTCTCTATGCAGAGTGGCTGTTAGAGGTGCTGTCCTACCTGGTTTGCAGGGTTGGAGATGGATTCTCAAGGGTTCCTCTGGCCCCGTAATGGCCTCTGTCTGTTCTTGAACATCCTCCTTGACCAGGTGTCTGTTCGATTTCTCATACAAGCAAGAATCTGAATAATTGGATTCGACCCCTTTAAAGGGATCGATGTCGGCAAATTCCGTCCTCACGAAGCCGTGCTTGTCGACGTACTTGAAGCACTGGTACAAATGTAGAAGGCACGATCATATAATCGTGTATCTATGGACGCCCCAGAAGAATATTGTAGGAGGTGTCTGCTTCAATGACATAGCAGGTTACTTTCGACTGAAGGTCGCCAATTTGGTACTTCAGACGAATCTTTCCGATGGGGTAGCTTCTCCTGGAATTGAACTGCTGATGGCGGTGCTGGTAGGAGTCAGCCGATGCATAGGGATGCACAGATGATGAAGCAAGCTCTTCGGGATAATGCTTATCGAAGAACCGGGATCAATGTGCATCCGATCCACCTTGACGTCACCGACATATCCAGTATAATACAGAGGGCGATCGTGCAGGTTGGTTTTGATAAGCTTGTCCTGCGGAGTGAACACAATGTTGGGCATGGCCCCCATGCAAGCACTGTCTTGGAGATCCGTAGGTGAGCTCTCCCCAGTGAGATTGACCTGAGCCAGATATGCATCGGCATTCTGGAGTGCCTCGCTCAGTGTGACGCGAACATCTTTGGAGAGTCTCAGGAGCTCATATAATGACAATTTGGCTAGTGTGTTGGCCAATTGTGCAAGAATGTCAAAATTTTAGGGCCTCTCCAGCCCAGGTGGTACGTCTTTGCGGAGCGGTTTGTCAAAGCGGGTCTCCTTTGGCTTTGGCTTCTCGGCCGGCGGAGGCTGAGAAGGTCCTGGAGTGTCAACAGCGGCCGGCTGGAGTTCTTCAGCCGAGTTGCCCGGTATAGGTTGGGATTGTGCACCAGACCGGGTGACGACAGCCGTAGCTTCTTCGACTTCTGCCGAGATTGTGCGCAGGACTTGACTTTTCTACCCTTCTTCTTGCCGGTGGAGGGTGGTGTGGGCTGAGTCACTTCAGGTACCAGGTCCGGATGGACCCACATAACCTTCCCTCGTGATGTGGTGAGGGGCACTAGACCAGCAGCCTGGTCTCGGGGAGGTGGAAGATTAGCGACCTCCATCTTTACCCGGGCAACGGGTACTATGCCGTCTTGTGTCCTCGTCGATGGGAAGCTGCCGAATTGGACCGACACCATGTTGGCGGCGACCGTTACCTCCTCGAAATCAATGGCCAGGGCCTTCGAGTCGATGAGGTTCTGGATGTACTGCTTCAGTTGGAAGCAGTCTTGTATGGCATGGTGGACGTAGCGATGGTAGTGACAATACTTGGGGCTCTCCATCTCTGCAGGTCGAGGTTCACGCCTTGGAGGAGGGAGCTGAATTCGATCTCCTTGTATGAGCATGTCAAGGATAGGCTTGATATGGCTGTCTTCAAAGGAGTAAGTCATCTGCAGCCACTGCGTCTCTACCGGCTTTGGTTCAGTCTTCTGGGCTGTATCGGCCACCATAGCCTGTTTGCCCTTGTTGTCTCGGCTGTTGGAGGAATTAGCGTCGTTATTGTTGTTGGCGTTAGGGCGTTTTCCCTTGTCGTCTCCCTCTGTGATGTGCAATCCCAGTTGGCGAGCTTTCTTCAATTTGTCTTCTGCGCTAGTGGCGCTAATGATGAAAGTCTTCCAGTCCTTAAACTGACTTTCGTCCACCCAAAATCTGATCGTGGGGAGCAGCCTCTTTTGGCAAATTTTAATCAAGGAAGAGTCTAGATTACCGGAGGGCAACTTCATCGCGATTTGGCGAAACCGCTCAATATAGTTCCTTGTCAGCTCTTTCTCGCCTTGAACAACGTCCATAAGGGTTGACATTGTGACATCCTGTCCCACCTCATAGAACCTCTCCAAGAACATTCGTTTGAAGCCGGCGAAGGAATAGATGCAGTTGTCTGGCAAGTTACGGTACCAGTCGAATACGACCCCCTCCAATGCCCCAATAAACAAACGTGTAAGGATGGCATCGTCATGCGGCAGATGATCTATCGTGAACTCAAAGTAGGTGATATACCGGCTTGCAGAGGTCTTGCCATCATATGGATTAATGTTGAATGGCTTGTACCGTGGAGGGAAGGGGACATCTCTCCATGCAGCGGGATACGATTATCATATCCTGAGGTCCTGAGAGTTTTCTCGGGATTGTCACCCGAGGTTGGCACAGTTGTGTTTGAGTCCGCATTAATGGCGAGACCCATGCTTGTCTGGCCAGGCGTCCTTCCTTGAAGAGCCGGCAGAGTCGCGTTGATCTCGTCTACTGATTTGACCAGGGTATGAAGTATGGCCTCAAGAGTTTCGAGGTGCTGTCGATCGCTTGGACCGTCCTAGTCATTCCCAGTCATAAATACTGTTCTCACACGAGAAACAGTGGAAGAAACTGTGGAGGATGTGCTCTTCGAATCATACCCCCGAATGGAGAAGTCATCGGGATATGTAGGAATATTCTCCTCCGGTTCGGACTCGGAGGAAGTGTTATCCCCTGCATCGGAGATTGCTTCATCTTGGGACCCATGGACATCTGGGTCCATTGCATCTATTGGAGGAACTGTCTCTCCTGGTTCATCTTCTTAGAACACCGAATTGTCATAGATGTTCCGGGAAGTGCTACCCCCAGCTTCGGCTACCCCCTGAGGTGCCATTGACGAACCCCCCAGTGTTGAAGATTTCGTCTTTGAGCGGGTGCCCTGGTGAACTCCTCCTGAGGTGGTTGTGGACAGTCGCTTGGATGCGAGTTTTCTGGCCACGTTAGTTGAGATCGTCGGGCTAGAAACATTTATCTTCTTCCCCGTCTTGCCGGTAGGGATCTTCTGAGCAGAATTGCAGAAGGCGACATGAAGCACCTCATCTCCTGAGCTTTGTTGCAGGACCGGTCCTGGCTGCTGTAGTCGTTGGAAGATGGACTGCCGGTCCTCTTGTACTGCCGCCTTGCTGCAGCAGCAGTTGACGATGACTTGAGTGCAGTGATGTCCATAAAAGGACTCTCTGCACACCAAGCTCTCTTCTCTTTCCTTGCGTTTGTGAAGAATCATATCACGCAAGTCACTCGTTTTGTGGGCCCGAGAGTCCAGAGCACACGAGTGTATTGACACCATGTTTGCTTCCTAATTGGGAGACTTTTGGGAACCACTCTGTCCGTTTGCCGTTGGGGGCTGGACACGGTCGGTTCTGTACAACTTTCCATCAGAGGCCTGCCTAACAGTAAGTGGAGCTCTCTGATGGTCAGAGGTTGGGACAGCTGACTGAGTTCGACGAGCCCACGCTGCCCTAGACTTCTTTCCTCTAGCACCCAAGTGCGCATAGTAGGAAGAGTCTAAATTATGTCGTACAGAGTCTGGCACAATCTCGTTGGAGCATCCGAGATCAGGACTGCATAAGAGGCGGTCAAAGACAGAACCCGAGACGCATGGAGCAGATAGTCTGCGGCTGGGATTGGTGGCCGCATAGGCATTCATGCGGCTGGCATTTGTGGCCGCATCAGCATTCATGTGGCTAGCATTTGTGGCCGCATAAGAATTTATGCGGCTGGATTTGGCTGCATCAGCATTCATGCGGCTGGTATTTATGGCCATATTAGCATTCATGCGGCTGGATTTGGCTGCATCAGCATTTATACGGCTGGATTTAGTGGCCGCATGAGCCTTCATGCGGCTGGAATTGTTGGCCGCATGAGCCTTCTTCATGCGGCTGGCACCCTTATACGGCTTCTTCCTGGACTGCATAGAGTCCCCATTTACTTCCTCAAGTCCAGCATCGTGGTGCTTTCCTCTGTCGGACTTGAGAACAGCAGGTTCCTCTGCGGCCTGAATTGAGGCCGCATGGGAGTCTTCTCTGCCGTCTTGGACAGCAGAGAATGCCTCTTCCAGAGCTTGGAGAGGAGCGAAAGTCTTGGGCCTCCACTCCCTGTGGGCCTTCTTCGTGCGGGCTCCCTTCTGGACCGGGCCAGTGCTTCCGTCGAAGAGCATCTCTTCAAACGCTTGCTGGTCGAAGCGAACAACCAGCATCTATTGCGTGGAGCCAAGTTTGGCTGCGTCCGATTGCATCACCAACTTCTCAGCAGTGGAGAAGTTAGTCCCCAACAGAGTCGCCATCGTGTTTGCCATTGATTGTAAAAGAACAGAACAATTTTATGGGAGGACTGGACTTTTAATTCACAATACAAACTCGCTCGTACAAAGAGAGCCTAGGAACAAAACCTAGGAAAAGCAATCTACGTACAATTGTTTAGTTTTTCTAGAGGGTGACGGTAGAGGCTCGGGAGAGTGCTATCAACCCTGCCTTACTCCTTGGACGATCGGACGTAGCTTCTGCTCTGGCCAGGAAATGCTCTCTGTGTGTATGGGGGTTGCTCGTCTCTATGCTCGGGCTCTGTGGGTACTTGCAAGGAAACAACACCTTGCTATTTATAGGAATTGTGATGAGCGGAGTGTGCAGCAGCTGTGCCTTGAAAAGTGGGCGGTTGGGGATTGATTAAGATTAACCTTGATCTGTTTGTTGGAAATCGATCTGGGCTGTTGAGTTGGTTGCAATAAATCTGTATTGTTATGATTCGTTGGTTGCACCAACTCCGAGTAGATAAGTCTTAGTTAACCCTCTGCCACGTGTCCCAACTACCATTATGCTGTGAGCCGCATGAAGGACGTCCTGGCAGAGCCGCATGAGTGTGGCCTGGTTATTGAGCCGCATGAGGGTGGCCTCACAACTGAGCCGCATGAGGGTGGCCCCCACAACCGAGCCGCATAAGGGTGGCCACACAATCTGAGTCGCATGAGGGTGGTCCCCACAACCGAGCCGTATGAGGGTGGCCTCACAACTGAGCCGTATAAGGGTGGCCTCACAACTGAGCCGCATGAGGGTGGCCCCCACAACCGAGCCGCATAAGGGTGGCCCCACAATCTGAGCCACATGAGGGTGGCCTCACAACTGAGCCGCATGAGGGTGGCCTCAAAACTGAGCCGCATGAGGGGGTCCCCCACAACCGAGCCGTATAAGGGTGGCCCCACATTCTGAGCCGCATGAGGGTGGCCTCACAACTGAGCCGTATAAGGGTGGCCCCCACAACCGAGCCGCATAAGGGTGTCCCTCCATCTGAACCGCATAAGGGTGGCCCCCACAACTGAGCCGCATGAGGGTGGCCTCATGTCAGAGACGCATGGAAGTCCTTGAAGCGATCCGCATAAAGAGCTTTAGAATTGGTGGATCGTGCCAACTATAAAGATTTTTCTCGTCTCTCTAGGAGCACGTCATTATGTCAGAGTCATCATTTTACTTTTATGTCCGAGCTGTCAATCTTTTGTGTCAGAGGTGCCGTATTGTGTCGGAGCATTTAATGAGCCTGCGGCATGGAGTAGTTGTGGCCAGCTGTAGAGGCCTATTTTTGAACCGCATGGGGCCACGTGACTTTTCCCAAGCCACATGGAGCTATCGGGGACTTTCGTGCCGCATGAAGCTCTAAGGGACTTTAGAGCCGCATGAAGCTCTAAAGGATTTTTCAGCCGCATGAAGCTCTAAGGTACTTTTGAGCCGCATAAAGTTCTAAAGGATTTTTGAGCCGCATGAAGCTCTAAGAGATTCTTGAACCGCATGAGACTCCCCCTGTTTTGAGCCGCATAGACTTTCCTGTTCTTTTCTATGCTTCTACACTGTTCAATTATGGTGATCGTCCGTTCCGTAGGTTGATCATGACTAATCTTGGCATGAACATTGCTGACCATGTCGTTTATGAGTCTTGTGTCGAAGACGTGGCAAGCAGAGCCGAAAGGGATACCACCAAGTTTTGAGACAAACATGTTTACTGCAAGGAGAGATGAGAAAGTCAGACTCAGAATCCGCAGGAAAAACTAAGTGCTGAAGGGCTCTTATGCGCCCAAAGGGCTATGCGCCCAAAGGACTATGCGCCAAAGGGATATGCACCCAAAACAGACATGTGGGTGCATAACGTACAGCAGTACGTGGGTGCATAACATGCAAACAGCATATGGGCGCATAACATGGCAACATATGGGTGCATAGCACACTACAGTGTTGGTGCATGACTTCTGTGGGCACATAAGAATGCTCACAGAAGTATGTTGCCTTAGGCGCATGCGCCCAGGCAGAAGAAAAGTTTGAGCGTCACAAATTAATGCTCGAGACTTTGTTGTTTGAGGCGAGGCCTCACCCAGAGTCGGGTCCTGGACTGGTGAGGACGCTGTCGCAGGAGGAGAGCCACTCGGTGTGGCCCCCTTGTCTTTCGCAGATCTCTTGGCGACCTTGGGAGACATGGTTCGTAAAGAAAGGAGATGAGGAGTCTTTTGAAAGTTCTAAAGAGAAATGAGAATAATAAACTTTCTTTCTCTCTTTTAAAGCCTATTTATAGGTATAGGCCATTTCTTATGCGCCCACTATTCCTATGCGCCCATTGCGTACTATACGCCCACCATGACTTATACGCCCACGTAAAGATCCAGCCTCTTGCACACTATGCGACTGCCACTTGCTGACATGGACAACGTATGAAGGATGGACTTCTTTAAACTACTCCGATGAATCTGTCAGTTCAGATTTTCGAAGAAGATCTCAACAGCCGTCTCTCTGACAGGCTGGCCAAACTCTATACGCCTAAAGAGATAGAGCCGTACTATGCGCCCACTGCATCACGAGAAGACGGTCCATGCTTCTTTCAAAGTATTTCGAACTCGTTCAAGTATCGAAAACTTTGAAGGGGGTCTTGTAGAAGCATAAAAATTTCAGCAATGAAGCCTTATGCGCCCAAGCCAATGAGGACATATGCGCCCAAGTGAATTCATATGCGCCCAAGTCACCCTGTGAAGCTCTATGCGCCAAAGACAAGCTCCCCCAGAAGGGAGGAACATAGCCCTATTTCAGGCTATGTGCCCAAGCCCGAACATCCCCTGACTCGGTCAAAGCCACGATCAAAATGTGCACCGAAGCGTACGACCATGTCAGTCTCCACGGGCATTCGTGCATCGAAGCATACGGCCACGTCAGCACCACGATCAACCCACGACCATGCAGCCTGCATGCGCCTACATTCTATGCGCCCAAAGCAGGACCATGCGCCCACATGAAAACCAGTGTGTTTCCTCATGTGGGCGCATAACATCATTCCAGCTCAAAAACTACTATAAAAAGGGGTCTCATCCCTCTTCAAAATAGAAAATGGAGAGCATTTTCAAGTGCCAAATTGCTGCACTTCTTGCCAGTAAGCCGAGAGTTAGCAATTTTCTTAGGTTTTCTCCCATTTTTGTAATCGGAGTGTCAACGAAGTAAATAAGCAACTACCGTTCGATCTCCATCGTCCTATTCCCTAAAATTCTTTTTTGTGCTCGGGGATCCTCAGCGTAGGATCTCTCAGGTGTACTCGATTTGTGGTGCCTTAAAACACCCAGTTTTCTAAAATAAGGGTAATTTTGAAATTTTGTAATTATAATCATTTAATAATAATATTTAAATCATATTATGATTTTTTGGTGATTTTTAATCAAGTTAAAACTATTTAAAACATTGAATCATGATTTTGATGGTTAACTAGTTTAAACCCTAAAATTGCTAAGCCTGGTGACTAACCATGACCAAGGGAGCATAGTCGTGTGATTAGGATGACTAATTACTAGTTTTTAGCCTAAGGGTATTTTGGTCATTTTAATAATTTTATGAAATTGTATTTTTGATTAATTAATATTGTGCTAATTGAATTGTTAGAGACTAACCTCCAAGCTTAGCCTAATCTAGATTAGCCTTGAGTTTAGAACCTTGATTAGGTTAACCTAGTAATGATATGATTATCAATATCTAGATATTTCATAGTAGGATATTTATACTCTTAGGATATTTGTAATAAAGGTAGCCTATGACAAGTTGAACCAATATGAAGGCCTAGAATTGGGTGGACAACTCCTAGCCACTCAACTAGACCTAAAAACTAACCTTAATCCATCTAATGGCAGCCACAATTGATCCCCCCTTCCTATAAAACATCCCTAACAAAAACCTTTGCCTCTTTTTACAACTCTTTAGAACCCTAATAGTTCCTCCCCAAATTTTCTACCCTAATATTCAAATCAAGCCCAAATTGGTTCTAATCAATTGCAACATCACCCTCTACCATAGTAGAAGCTAGTAGGGGCTTGCTAGCTAGGGTTTGAAGTGTTTTGGTGAATTTGAGTTCAAGAAAAAACCTCATTTTTACCCTTTTTCATTGAGATTCAATATCAATAGGTAAATCCTATGAAACCCTTGTAAAATTGTGTTTTATTTCCATAGATGCATGCATATAGGTATACCCTGACTGTAGGAATAGTTTGGTGCTAGGTAGTGTCCATTTCGTGTCCGTATCGGATACGTATCAGTGAATTTAACAACGTGTTCGATGAAATGCTTGTGAGAAATTAATTGTATTAATTTCAAAAACTAAATGAATAGAAAATTAGGTTATTATATGTACATTAATAATCCAGGTGACTGAGTCAAATTCTATGTCGTTTTCGTGTCGAAATTGGACACACACACACGCTGCACAGGGCTCGACGGGTATCCTGCTACCCGTGTCCGAGTTCTCCCTGGACACATCACGAAATGATACCAAATTTTGCGTGCACGTAGGGGAGATGACTGACAATAAGCCTATAAAATTTTGTAGGATTTTATTTCGTAGGATTTTATCGCACGCGCACTGTATACGCGCGAAAAATCGCATCTGATACGCTCATGTTTCTTGGACACGACACGGATTGAGGGCTGTGCAGACATGTGGAAACATACCCCTATGTCCCCTCTACACGTGTGCACAAGCACGGCCTATCTCGAGCTCTGTGTCGAGCCCAATCGAGCTCGACACGGCCGCACGAGGAGTGCTTTTCCTGTTTTTCTAATATACAGTATTTACCATGCTTGGACACCTCGTGTCCACTTGTGTGGACACGAGAGCACTCACCTAGAACGTACACATGTACACGATCATTACCAATCTATTGAATTAATTATTAGTTGTTGTTTGATTTCGAAATCATGGGAATTCCCTAAAACTCTGATACCACAGTTCATGTTTTCGATTCCTGGAATTGATTGGATTCCTAAACTATTTTGTGATGCTTAATTACCATGTTTAATTCACATACATATGTATTAGTCACTGTTAATGTTGAGTTGATCATTTGTGTTAGAATTTGTGTGATAGGATTCGAATTGGTTTTGGGATTCGAAATGGATTTCTGAATGTTTAAAGATGTCACACAAAACTGAGTTAGTCCTATGTTTAGTTCATTGTTAACTGAGTTCAAGGGTTGAATAACTGAGTTTAAGTTGTGACATGGGGTTCAACTATTATATTGCCAACCTAAGATTAGACTTTCGAAATTGGCTTTGGGGATTGTTATATGAAAACTGAATATTAACTGAGATGCTGTGTTCAATGAGTTTTTGTGTTTTAACTGAATTCAATTGGTTTAAATACGAATTGTAATTGTTATGAATACATTGATAGACATGTAGATGACTGGGGTTCAATTTGGTTTAGGTTTAGTTAAATTGAAGTCGAGTTGATTCTAAATTTAAAACTATGGAAACCTAAACTGAATTGGAACAAGTAACTGAGCCTTGATGTTGAATGTTCTGTTTTAAAAACAGAAATTGATATGTAGAACTAAAATAGGATTTGAATTGATAATGTAAATTTTGATATAATATTTTTGATATATAACTGAGAAATTAAAACCTGAATTCTAATCCCATGTTGGTTGAGAAAACTGAGATTTTAGTTAATAAAGAAAACTGAGATTTTGGTTAATAAAGAAAACTGAGAATGGATTTCGAAATGAAGTTTGAATTGGCGATGGGATTGGTTAAGTGAACTGCCATTGGTTTCAATTCCTGGGAACTCATTTACTATTAGCACACTGTCACATGGTTACCCTATCTAAACACACACCTAAACTGTAATGTTGTTTCCTATATTCCTGAACTGTACAACATTGACACACACATACAAGTATTCCTAATCCCCTGATCAGTCACATATACCCACAGATTCACTAGACACATGCCTATGTTCCTGTGAGCTAAACCTATTTACATAAACTGTCACTTGACACTTTATACTACACCTTCACATGTGTACCCCCATTTTTTCTTTAACTGAAATGAACCCCATTTTCTGTTTCCTGAAACATAGACACACACACACACACATCCTACACACACACACATGTATTTACCACCTTAACCCTCTCTCTATATCTCTATGTATATGTATGAATGCATATATGTATGAATGTATAAATAAAACATATGAATGAATACATATATGTTAACTAGAAGTACAACCTTGCCTAATGCTACACAATGTTATACACACACACACACAACCTATATATATACCCTATATACATATATTGTTATATATGTGAATAAAATGTGAATATAAATATGATACTAGACTAGATTACTTGGTTGTGTGTGCCTAGCTAGTTTAGATGTGATGCTAGACTATGGTTAGCTTGTGTGTAGTATAGTTAGTTGCCTAGGCTATGTGTTGGATACCTAGAATTGACTTGATTAAGCCTAGATTAGACTAACTTAGACTAGTTGACCAAGATTGACCAAGCCCTAACTAGTTTGACCTAATTTGACTAGAGTTGACTTAGTTTGACTTTTAGAGTTGACCAGATTTGACTTAGAGTTGACTTTGACCTAGATTGACCCAGAAATCATGTAGATGCATTGTACACTTCATTTATAACCCCCTTGTATACATCATGACTTGTGTTGCTCCAAATAGGACTCAGATATCTCATATCAGACAGTGTATTCTCATAGACATTCAGATCGCAGGCGAGTACATTCTCTGATCGTTTTATACTTGTCACGACTTATATTCTTCCTCTAGATTACTTTACTTGATGCTGACACTGGTTATCACGGATTAGTACTATATGGATCTTTTATACGGTGTTATCCCCTTATAGGATACATCGGGTATTTCGTGTTCGTGTACTTTATCATGGGCATTGTATACTCCTTGCGTTCGTGTTATTCGTGTGCAAATCGTGTACTCTCATGTGCCCACATGATCATTGTACAACTATAATTCGTGTGCAATAACATAACTTGATTGGATCCTTGTGTATTGATTGGGGAGGGTGAGTAGGAAATTGTTATGCGATCAAATTCCCTATTATATAAGACATTGTATATGTCCATTGTACCTTCATATATAATGGAGTCACATTTTATTGTATAACCCAACCTGTTTACATAACCATATTGTGCTCTAAATCACTAGTCACTTATAGTTCTTACTTATCATGTATATATTTCCAGTTATCAAATATCTCTCCTATTTTTATGTACATCTTCTTACAGCGTTTCATGTATCTTACTCTATTGCCTGCTTTATATTTCCTGCCATGATATGAACTGCATGAGATATACTGTGCTCGCTCCCGTCCTGACTGGACCTGTTGAAAATATTACAGATGATACCGAGGACTTCTGCCCAACCTACTATGGAGCCCATCTAGACGATACCTGTGAGTTGGACCCACAGGAGGATCCAGCTCTAGCTGAGGACGTCATCCATACTGCTTAGACTAGATTAGCTAGGCTTTATCTTATTTCTTATGTCATTTGTATTGACTTCAGAGTTGTATTTATTTTTTGGATGTTGTGATGTCGTGTCGTTAGATACTTAGACTTTCCTTCTATTTGTATCTTCCTTTGAGATTTTTATATCTATGATATCGTGCTATCTCTGCCTTAGTTGTGATTGAGACTATATTCTGTAGTTTTGCCTCCACTTGGAGTGTATATACTGTACAGGTATCTTATATTGTTAGATGTTGTGACCTAGGACAACGTTCTACCGCCGACACTGCGGCGTAGGCTGGACGTACCCACTTCTCGTGCCCTTACTCTAGGGTACGGGTCATGACATGCCTTGCGCCAAAAAATAAAAGACAGCATTTCTTCTTCTTTTTGTGTGTGCCTATAGTAGTTAGTAACAGTAAAACACCGTTAGTAATCAAAAAATATATATGTTGGGAAATCCCTCTTTTGGTGTAGTGTTAGAGGGTCGCGTTAGCTTCGTAACAAATATTCGTAGAGCATCACGGGATGTCGGAAAGGGTTTGAAACTGCTGCTGCAGCTAAAAGTGTTGTCATGGACCTTCGGGGGCTTGCTAGAACGTTAGAGGCCCATGTTAGCTTTGCAACGTATATTCCTGGAGCATCACAGAAGGTCGAAAAGGGGTAATAACTGCTGCTGCGGCTGATAGTAGTCGGCGGGTGTATGGGCTGATAGAATTTCGGGATTATGAGGATAGATGGAGGGTTGGTGGCCACTTTATATGCATCTATATATAAGTTTGGGTTAAAGGGTTAGCGTTTAGGTAGAGAAGGTTTTAGGAAAGTTTGGTTTGATTTGGTTGCTCCAATAAAAAGATATGCAAGATTGAATCTACAGGTGAATATTGAGTTTCCTAATTTGGAAAAATGGTGGGTTGGTTTAAACTATATATTGTATGGCTGTACAAATCTCAAAAAATCAATCTAAATCCACTCTAATAAGTTATTATAACCTATTATAGGCTCAACTAAGGCTAGTTGAACTAGTTCTAGGCTTATAGGGTTTATGGAATTGAAATTGACTCCGAAAAAATATTTAATGGGTCTTGTGTGCTATTTAAAAATAAATAGTGTATGAGAACTCAATTGAGTGAGACATTATTGTCATGTGTCTATTAGGCTCAAAATAGGTCAAAATCATATATTGGGTCAAATGATTTGGATCTGAGTTGGGCCTTAATTGATATTTAGAAAGCTAGTCAAATTTTACGGTAGAGACTAAAATGACTATTTTACCCCTAAAGTTGTACATAAAAAGTATAGCACAAGGGAACATGTTTGGATAGGACATGATATATCAAACTAAAGGTGAACTCATCTAGAATACGATGATGGGACTAGATTTAAGAAATTGATAATTATTGTGCTTCAAAAATCAAAGCCACGGTAAAGTACAAAATAGTCTTTATTGATCATAAAATATAGTTTAATATTAAATGTCTGTATTAAATAAATAAAAATAATATCCAAAAATCAGGGGGCTTACAACCTACCCACATTAGAAACTTTTGTTCTCGAAATTAAAATAACCCACAATAGTAAAGAAAATATGTCAATGGTTCTAAAATATAAGCTGCAGTCTCTAAGGCATATCCCCAAAACGAATCTGGCAAATCCGAATAACTCATCATTGATCTAACCATCTCCATAAGAGTTCTATTCCTTCTTTCGGCCACACCATTCTGTTGGGGCGTTCCAGGTGCAGTCAATTGGGATGTAATCCCAGCCTCTGATAAATAATCCCTAAACTCTCCAAAGAGGTACTCGCCACCACGATCTGATCGTAATGACTTGATACATTTTCCATGATGTTTTTCCGTTTCAGCCTTATACTCTTTGAATTTCTCAAAGCACTCAGACTTACGGCGCATCAAATAAATGTATCCATACCTTGAATAATCGTCAATAAATGTGACAAAATATTCAAAGCCACCTCTAGCTTGGATAGTCATGGGTCCACACAAATCAGAATGAACCAATTCCAACACATCTTTGGCCCTATACCCCTTTGTCGTAAAAGGCCTTTTGGTCATTTTACCTTCCAAGCAGGATTCACAGACTGGTAGTGCCTCCACTTCCAATGAACTCAAAGGTCCATCTTCAACCAGTCTTTGAATCCTTCTTAGGTTAATATGCCCCAATCTTAAGTGCCAAAGATATGTTTGGTTCATACAAGAAAGTTCTTTTCTCTTATTTAAGTTAGATGACATATTATTCATTTCCATAAGTTGCATTGTGGGCAAAATAGGATTAATGACATACAAATTATCAACCAATGCACCAGAACAGATAAAATGTTTATTCTTTCTAATAACAATATTGTCATTAAAATAAACTGAATATCTATCCTTAACTAACATAGAAACAGAAACTAAATTCCTTCTAAGTGAAGGTGCATAAAGACAATCTCTCAATGTCAAAGACTTATTTCTACCAAAAGATAAAGTAACATCTCCTAATGCAACGACCGATACTTTTGTAGCATCACCTATGAACAAGCATATCTCTCCATCACTGAGCCGTCTGGTTTCCTGGAACCCCTGCAATGTATTGCATACATGATTAGTGGCTCCTGTATCTATACACCAGGTGCCGGTTGATAACACCGCTAAACATGTTTCAACTACTAGTAAATGAGATATACCTTCTTTGTTCCCTTGTTTGAGAAGTGGACAATCAGTCTTCCAATGTCCTGACCCTTTGCACTTGAAATATTTGCCTTTCGGCTTTTTCACCGCGCCTTGAGGTCCCATGCCCTTCTTTGCTGAGTTTGCCTATTTCTGAATGTTATTCTTCTTCTTACCGTCTTTTGGCTTAGAAGTAGAAGCCTTTTCAGAAACAAAAACATGACCACTCTACCTAAAGAGAGATTCAGCATCCTGTAGCTCTTTTGTAAGTTCTGCCAAAGTATACAACCTTTTGTTCATGTTGTAATTAAGGCATAAATTGTCAAAACTTTTAGGCAGAGTCCCGAGAATGATATCGACCTGGGTTTCCCCATCGATTTCAGCTCCAAGGATCTCCATCTCATTCAGATGACCCATCATCTTGAGAACATGATCCCTTACTGGTGTACCCTCAGCTATTTTTGTATTCATCAAACATTTCATAGCAAACTGCCTAGCTGCTCTACTATGATGTCCGAAGAGTTCCTTGAGGTTATACATCATGTCATAAGCTGTGGCCATGGCCTGATGCTGATGTTGTAGTATATTTGACATAGATGCCAGAATGTAACACCGCGCCATCTCATCTGCCTTTTTCCACTTCTTATAAGCCTCTTTGACCTCTTCATCAGAGTTAGCATCAGGCTTAGGTGGGAATTCCTCAACAAGTACATATTTGTACTCTTCAGCAGTCAGAACAATGTCCAAATTACGTTTCCAGTCAATATAATTAGGTCCAGTAAGTTTGTTTTCTTTATGAATCACCATAAGTGGACTGAAAGAACCCATTTTTGAAATCATGAGAATCACATAAATAAAATTATGTAGGGCAAAAAAAACTTTTTGAATTAACTAAATATTGATTCCCTCAAAACAATAATAAGAAATTCACCAACACCTTGAACACCATGAATTTAGCATGCCACGATAGTGTGGACGTATACAAATTTAACTTTGTTCAAGTAGATTTTTCTTATTAATTTTACTATCATGTCAATATAACTTTATGACAAATAAAATTAATATGCTGGTCTTGCTCTGGTCATACGAGGATACCATTATTTGTATCTAAGTGTATACCATTACTTAATACTAAGTCCATTACCTTGTAATGAGTTCCTTCAGATGGAGAAGTGAACACATACTAGGTAACTTTCTACAATTATCCCTAAGGAAGTTTGTACTGGTGATCCATAATTATACTCATCCGATATGGAGGAAAGTACTAAAGCCAACACGCAAGTATAATTACATCACCTACAAACCAGTAATGGAGACCATAGGATTTATACTAAATAAAAATCCTCTCCCGCTTAGTTATTTAACAATGAGAGTTTTTCTACTAGTTGATATTATGTCCATGTTGTCCATTATTAATGTAGGCTTGGTTTTTCAAAAAAAACAACCACACAATAATAAACATACATAATCAGAAAAAGCAAAATGACAAAAATAAGAAAAAATATCCAACTATTATGGTCATCTTTGCTGATCCGTCCTCAACTATTCGAATCCAAAATCTGGCGCTGCGTAGATCCATACGGGGTTCGAACATATCTACATCTTCCGACTATTATATAGCGCAAGTTTTATTGGACAACATGGACGTATCAATCAATACGTAGATCTAAAGTGGCTTTGATACCAATTGATGGAACTGGGGATTCCCAGGACCCTTCCTTTGGTGTGCGTATTGATCGATAGAAAGTTAAACAGATCTAATACGTGTTCTAATCCTTCATAGACGGAAACTAGGGTTCACGAATTATACCTGCGGCAGAAAGGAGACAAGTAATTCCTGGCAATCTCGAGCGGACGACCCCAAGATCTTCTGTACGTATTTCTTCCTCGAGATAGACGTCGTGTGGACGACGATCTCCTAACCTTTTCTTCTCCTTGGCAGCACTCTCTTTCTCTCCTTACGTGAATCACGAATTTAGAGAAAATTTCAAATTTATGATCAGTAATCTGACGGCCAGAGAATAGAGGATATATATAGGCTACGGCAGGGACCATGAGGAGAAATTAGGGTTCACTACAAGAAAAATGACGATTCTTGACGGTTTATAAGTTGATGGTCGTGAAAAACCGTCAAGAAAATGGCATATCTTGACGGATTTAGCCTTACGTTAAGAAATGCCTTATTTTATGTTAATTTAGCTATCTTACAGGATAATAGTTGACGGTTTTAGGGAATCCGTCAAGAAACATCATTTTATTTAGTGACGGTTCGGTAATAACCGTCAACTAATATATGCCTAAAATAATTGGCGCGCTGTTTTCAGCTGCCATTTTGGTAATTTTTTTGAATTGTTTTTTATTGTAGATTTATATTGACGTTTGTCATACCAATCTCATTCTATTTATTTCTCGATACTTTCCTCTCCTCTATATTTTTCCTTCTCTCTCATCCACCAGCCGATGGAGAAGGAGAGCTCAACTCTACATCTCCCTTCTCCTCTTCATCCTCTTCATCTCCATTCCCCTCTTCTTCCTCTTCCTCCTCCCTTTTTGTTGAATTTTCCCCCGATGGCATATCGTGAGCACCGGAGCTCAGGTTAGGGTTTCGATCTTCCCCAACCCTAATTTTTTCTGACATCAAAGGTGAAATCCTAATTTTTCCTTCAAATTCTTCCATGTTTCGACTTGGAGAGGGCGTATGCCAATCGATCGTGGGAGTCTGGCACACCCGCCTCCAAGGAGAACGCCGCCTACACCCTACTTCGTATGTCCCATATCGACGACCACAACCTCGCTATCGGCCGCTCGGGAGCCTTCCCAACTGCTTCGTGTACGAGATTCCCACCTTCGTCGCAGATCCCCACCCCGTCGTGACGGATCAGGTGAAGCTTCCTACTTCTCTTTAATAATTACTTGGTCTCAGTAAGAAATTGAAATTTTAGCTCCAAGTGTTTAATTTTTTGGGTTTTAGACCAATGTAACCTGCCTTGTAACACATGTTCTACTACTCTGTTCTTACCCAGCCAATAAGTCCTGCTTTGGTCTGCATTGTTTCCCAGTGATGTTGGAAAGCTTTTGGATGGTCTGTGTTTTTAAAATTTTTGATTCTTTGCACTTTGACAAAGTACAATTAGTAAAGTTATGTTCATGTTTCTTTTTAGTCATGGAAACCAGCCGAATCACTTCCAAAGATGGGAGCTTCTCTGGTTCTATCTTGGTTATATTCATGCTTGATCTGCTTGTTAGTAACACAAATCTCTCAATTCACTCGACATCCATAAGAACAAATGTGCACTTATGACACCAATACTATAAGATGCAGCAACACGGAACAAAGTGAGCTCTCTGGGTGCTTGTTCCGTGTACCGCAAGTGTCCAACACAAAGCTACATAGTTGTCAGGGCCGGCCCACCGGATTGGATTGTCCTAGTCGAAACTAAATTTGTTCGCCCTCTGCCACTTGACTTCAGAAAAATAAAAAATAAAAAATTACAACAAGCTGAAAACTATAAATATTGTGGCTAAGAAAAATAAGATCAATGATTTTTGACAAACACTAAGAAGCCAGTTGTCTCCGGTTCTGACAGCAGCGTGGAACTCGAATTTTGAGTTGTTCTCCTGACTCCTAGCTATACGAGACATTTCAAATGGAATCTCAATAAATGGCGATGGGGGAACTGACAAGGAGGAGTTGGGGTGGACTGCAAAGGCTTGGAAGAGAGCTGGGGACTAAGGGGCCTCGGACATGGTTCCTTTATTCCTATTACATCCTGCTATCCTTCCCCCTCCCGTTGTCAACTCCGATGCCGAGGATAGAAGGGGGGTGGGGGTGGGGGGCGCGGAGGAGAGAATGGGAGTATTTTTGTCATCTAGTACTTTTTGTTAACACTGGTAGGGTATTAAGTTGTACAATTATCAAGTTGTCAAGTTTTAAATTTAGGGTATCAAGTTGAAAAAGTGGAATAGTTGAGGGTATCAAGTTGAAATTAAGCCTTTGTTTTATTATGCTAATTGTTGTTTGCTTACTAAAGTTATTCCCATTTGTTAATAGATGGTATCTTATACCTAGAGTTAGTAAAGCAAATGGAGATTTACGACCCATTAGACTGGCTAAATACGACCAAAGACCTTCCATTTTTGGGTAATTCTATAGGCCTTCATGTATCCTTCTCTTCATAGCTAAACAATGAACTAACTGTCTCTTGTGGTTAATGTACTGCAAGAGTTCTTCACATGTTGAATTGCCTAGAATGCTAATAGAATTGCCTTTTCCTCAGGTTAGGAGGAAAATTCAAGGTATTATGGCTCTCCATTTTCTCAACTTTTTTTTTCCCTCTCTTGTTAAGCTGGTTCACTATGTATAAGCTTATGTAAGACGAGAAACAATGCACCTGGAGTTCATCCAGCATTATGGAGATTTTATTTTATACTTATATATCTAGAAACGTCGAATCTTCTATACAAATTATTTATACTAGAATAAGTTTAGATTCTATAGAGTATAGAATAAATTCTTTCATTAGATCTTACCCGTTCTGGCAACAGGCTGGCAACTTTCAGGTATCGACACAAGGTCATATTAGATCGAGATGCAACTAGCCCTTGCATGTATAGACATAAGCGTGTTTTAGCTTAAATTTACATAGCACATAGCCACATACCACTGTGCACTTTCTGACTCCAGGATTCCCAAAAAGATTGTGTTTGTTTTCCTAGTAAAATGTTCAGGACTAGTTGGGTTTGGCAAACAAAAATTTCACAATTAGGGATTGCAATACCGAAGGGGTACAGTTATTATCTATTTGAGTCCTATCCTGATGGTTCATATAAACATATTTAGGGGCATTCACACCCAAGTTGCATTCAACAGAGAATATATAGTAAATTTTCTACTCGACTACCATAAGGATTGTGCTTGCAGCAATAAAGAGCATAAGAACTCGTGCAATATTTACCTTCCTGGTCTTAAAAGAAGTTCTTACCTTTACATTTTTATATTTAAACTGAATTGTTATTGTGAGGACACCATATTATTTTTTTCTTATATAGATACTGAAGCTTCTTGAGACCCATTTGCCTTAATGAAATCAACACGCCAGTGATATGCCAATTTCATTTCTACCCAAATCTCTTCAGGTGTTATGTTCGGCTGTAAGTAGTTATACAACAAATGTTCCAGTATTTGAGGTACTTCTGTTTCGTTTGCTGTATGTACGTCCAGTTACAGAAGGGAAAAAAAAGCGTTGTAAGGTCCTTCCAAATGCTATACTATTCAGCAAGGATGACTGAAACACCACTTTACAACAGCATCTGATATAAGGAGAGGAATAAATGCAGCTATCATATCATTGTCTAGCATGTAGCTACTTTAGTTGCAACATTTTCCCCATTCCATCTCTTACATATTACAAGAGTGTGACGGTTAGGGTTATTGCTTGTATCCTGGAGGATGCGGGTTTAAGTCGTGGTAACAGCCTCTCCATATATATGGGGGTAAGGCTGCGTACATTGGACCCTTCCAGGACCCTACATTAGCGTGAGCCTAATGGCACAGGGATGCATTTTTTCTTATTTATATATTTATTTATTTATCTCTTACATGTTATAGAAGTCTTGGCAACACAACTACTATTCACAGAAGTAAAATATGCAAGCCAGCATCCAAATTGTAGCTATCCTAGCACTGAAGTTTATAAATATAATAAGGTTACTTGAAGTTAACCAATCACTGGATTTGCAAACACAGTCTACAGCAATGAATGCTACATAGAACAAATGTTGGATGATATTTTATTTAAAGGCAACCAAACTGCCCTTGGAATCAAACATATGATTGTAGGTATTTCTTGTCATTGGCTGACATATTCTCTACATTAAGGTAGCGAATACCCATGCTCATATCAGCTGCAAAGACGACGCATTCTACTTGACTGATTTGCATAGCGATCATGGTATATGGCTCACAGAGTAAGTATTCAGAAGTTAGGCTGACATTTATTTTCTCTCTGTATATTCAGATATTATCTTCATTAAGAAAAACAATTCACTTTTCATTTATCTGCAGCAATAAAGGAAGGAAGTGCCGATTGCCTCCAAATTTCCCAGTTCGGTTCCACCCATCTGATATCATTGAATTTGGCTCTGATAAGAAGGTGATGTATCGTCCCTATTTTTACTATTCTAACTAAATATTAATGTTAATTCTTAATGTGCAAACCAACATTGACATGTTAAGTAACAATAGCCATCACAATATTATGGATTTTCAATTCACCTCCTTCCACAAACCTTGCTGCTGCTGCTATTTCTGGAGTCCAGAAAACAGGCTCTCTTCTGCCTAATACTCCATTAGAACACAAATCTCTCAATTCTCCACTAAATATTCATGCTAGTCATATCCTTATTTCAAACACAAATTTTGGATTGGAGTCTCATATATATTTATTTTTTTGCAATTGTCATGAATTGTGTCAATGATTACTGTAATATGAAGGAAATGAGGAAGTGTTTACATTTATTTATCAATAAATGTAACTAAAGGACTACACCTTTGCGATGTAGATACCCTTGACTCGAGACTGTTCTTGTTGATATTATTCCCACGAAGCCAATTTTATTTTTAGGCTTCTCCATTATGCCTCTGAGTTGTGCCTTTGATATACTTCACTTTTAAGGATTTAAATAGCTATAATTTTGTCCATGCTGATACCTATTGTCTTGATGCCACTCTCATGCATTCATTTTGTTTTGTTTTGTTTTTTTTGTTTATAGGCTTCTCCACTTTTGACCCCCATTCTGTATTTGTCAACCTTTTCAGAGCTCGAATAGTATTTGAACTTGAGTTAATACTTTTCAAATTTTAACTGTCTCACTTTAGTAAGATATTTTTTTCCCCAACTGATTTCCTGCACATTTAAACTACTGCAACATTTGAGTCCTCCCTAGATTGTTCTGTCCATTCAAAATTTGATTGAATTTCAGTTGTGTTGCTGACTTATAATGTTATGTTCACCTTGTTTGCAGATTAACCTAAAGGAAATGCTGCTCTGGGTTCAGATATATTTTGGTTAATCTACTCCTGTAAATATGTTTTGGATATGTATATATGGTGTACGAACGTGTTTGTGGTTGGACGTTTGGATGTACTTGTTGCATGCTGCTCTGGGTTCAGAGATATTTTGGTTAATTTACTCCTATAAATGTTTAGGATATTTATGGTGTACGAACGTGTTTGTGGTTGGATGTACTTGTTGGATGTTTGGATGTACGAACAACGTATTTTTTAATATAAAAATTGTGTATTATAGTTGTGTGATGCTTGTGATATTATATATTGATTCTGGAATTGGATTCTGTGTAATTATGTGTATTTGGTAATTGGATTTCTGGAATATATTATGTTTATCTTGACGGTTGTAAAACGGCAAATTTTTTTATTCCTTGACGGTTTTTAACTTGACGGTTGCAAAAACGTCAAAAAATAATTCATTTCGTGACGGTTTGCAAACACCAAAAAACAATTTTTTGACGGTTTTTCCCCGTCAAGAAAGACTTTTCTTGACGGTTATTAGCCGTCATCTAGGCCCCCGTCAAGAAAAGTCGACACTTTTCTTGACGGTTTTTTGTTTGTTTTATTGACGGTTTAAAACCGTCAAGATAACGCATGTTTCTTGACGGTTTAAAACCGTCAAGGATACAAACAAAAAACCGTCAAGAAAAGTGTCGACTTTTCTTGACGGGGGCCTAGATGACGGATCCAAAACCGTCAAGAAAAGTCTTTCTTGACGGGGAAAAACCGTCAAGAAAAGCCATTTTTCTTGTAGTGGTTAGGCCTCCTAACGGATCTGGATATCCCGTGTTCAGCCCGAACACACAATCCAGGCCCATTAACAATAGCTCGGTCCACTAATGAGCTATTGTTGCACTACCTCCCTAATCCCAAATTATGTTTGTGGACTCCTTTTATTATATGCTCGTTTGGCTCCCCATGTTAAGATATCGTATGTCCGTCGATCAAATTAAGTTACTGACAACTATATTGATTCGACATCTTTTATCCTTAAGTAGTACCACTCAACTTTATTTGTCATGTCGGATATAATCCACCTGCATGGTTTACATGACAATCCTTATGAGCTCCTTAAGAGGACATCATCAACCCGATGTATCGGGACATGGATTCCATTTATAATCAACAGCCCATCATACATACAATGTTATTACCCAATTCATAGAGGTTGTTGATCTATAATGAATCTCACTCTTTTATGAGTCAAAGTAATGCACATTGCATATACATGTCCGTTATTATATCCGGATTAAGAGTACAAGCATCCATAATAACAGAGGTGTTTGTTCTCTTATGTAGTCAGTACAAAGAGAACAACCTCAAGTGGTCCTGTTCAATACACACAAAGTGTACTAGTGTAAACCTATAGTCAAGATAGACTAATACCAGATTACACTACAACCTTTCCAATAGATTGTCCAAGTCCATCTAGGTTGTGAACTATTTATATACTCCATAGGAAACTGATAATATGATCTTCTGTGTGACACCACACACCATATTATCTACAATATAGAATATCAGACATTTGCATTAACACTTGCAACAAATACAATATGCAAACATTTGCCCATATGATTCTCATTCAAAATTTAAGGAAATAAGGTTACTACAAAAGTGATGCTTTTAGTATATAACCCTAACAAAATGAACAGTCATCATGCTTGAATTGAATAGTCCCTTGTATGCTTGAAATAAATAAATTGTGGCTTTTCAAATATGTTTTCGAAAGAGATGTAAACTGACTCCGCATGCATGAAATGCACATTGGTAAAAAGTAGCAAGATCACATCGCAAGAAATATTTTTCTTACTAAATGAACAGTGATCGTTTCAGACAAATGTAGCTCTTTGTTCACAATCACCAGTATGCTGATATACTAATCCACCATCAGTCTACATACAGGTGAAATATGCATCGAGAAGGATAGTCCGAAGCAATAGCCCGAGCCTCATCCTCAGGAGCCAGAAATCAGAAGAGATGCCAAGGGATGACATCTATGCAATAGTTGGTTTTGTATATAAAAGGATGTAATGTATGGAAACGGGATCATTGTAATCTGTACAGTTCTGAGAGAATATAACATTGTATCAGAGAGAATCGAGAGCTTGTAATCTGTTCAAATGAAATCAATAAAGAGAATTGATTCTTGTTACCATTGTGTTCAATGCATGTATTCTGAATTATGTCCGCTGCTGCTTCAATTATCTGCAATATGTTTCGCTGCGTATTGTCAATCTTGTATTGCTTCAGGTCTTGGCCTTGTGCAAGTGCAACTTAGGCTTGCACGACATCATGCCTTAGCGAGGACGATCAGTCTCAAAGAGTCCGAAGCGAGGACGAAAAGACTCTGCGGGATCGGGGCGTGATAGAATGGTATCAGAGCAACACGATCCTCTGGCCAATTATTGATTTGGTTGAATTTGAAGATGTTATCCTGATCAAATTTTTTTTGCCTACTCGATATCAATAATGAGATGAACGTTCCATACAATAAGTCCATGAATATTTTTATGATGTCGGCATATGTTTTATTGATTGAATGAGATTGAGAATTGAACATGAATTTTGATATGATCAGGACTGAGATTATTATGGATTGATGATGGCGAAAGATGAGGACTATCGCTGCTAAGGATATCGTAAGTTTCTTCTTAAGTTTCGAGGACAAAACTTTTTTCGGTGGATAATTATGTAGTGCCCCACTCCGTAAAGGCACTAGATAAACAGAGAAATCGGATTGCTGGCTCTGCTACAGAAGACGATTAATCTTAGTGAGTGGACGAAGTCTCATTTGCTGATTCGCTTATGCCTAATAAGAATCTGAGTTTTTGATTGAATGCTTTTGTTAATAACAAGATGGTAAATTATTGAGTATGCTTATAAGAGAATCCACATGCTGCCATGCTACGAACAAGAAAAGAGATAACCTATATGCTAAGAAGAATTGTTGCCCGCTAATAAGAAACGAACTTATGCCTGTATGCTAAAGAAAGATTGTTGCCTGATAAAAAGAAATGAATATTTGTTATGTTAAATCAAACGAGATATTGCCATGCTAATATAGATATTTGTTCTGAATATGACTTACTGTCATGCTTGATAAGAAAAGAAAGAAGCTGTTGGCTATATGATCCGAAAGAAGAAAGGCACGAAATGAACGTGTCGTACATCTGCAAAGGTACGAAATGAACGTGTCGTATATCTGAAAGATCTGATCAAATCTGTTACATCTGATAGAAATGCTAGAGCATGCATTGGTCTCGGACAACTCATTCACGAGTAAAATTTGTCTCTCGGGTGGAATCTGGGGGCGCCTGGAACCACTCGGCCTAGGAGAGATTAAGAGCACCCTGAGGTAAAAGAGACCTCATGTTAAAAGGGTAGCCGATATCTGAGTCCTTAGCGACGAGCTGAACCAAAGAGTCACAACGGCTAATCATGTGATTTCACATGGACCATCATATAGATAAGTGTTGATTGGTACAGAGCTGAACCGGAGAGTCACAACTGCCAAGCGAGTATGCATGTGTCAAGAATGTTTCGCTAAAAGCTAACGATGTAGAGATGAACAGAGAATACGAATGTTGGTTATATCATGTTTATGCTAATCCTTGTCTTGTGCAGGTATGGACGGTCGGTTATGGTAAGAATCGCTGAAAAAGTGATACATATGTATTGCTTGAGTTTTCTACATGAATTGCTTGCAAAGATTAATTCGTTGCAAAGAAATGCTATGTTCCACTAAAGAAAAGATATGATATCATGCTTATATTTGTCCCTAAGAGTTGCTTGAACAGAAAAATGAATATGCTCATGAAACATTCTGCGCACTCCACAGAAAAGAACAGTCATCGTGCTTGAATTGAATAGTCCCTTGTATGCTTGAAATGAAATGAATTGTGGCTTTCTAAAGATGTTTTTGAAAGAGATGTAAACTGACTCCGTATGCATGAATTGCACATTAGTAAAAAGTAGCAAGATCACGTCACAAGAAATATTTTTCTCACTAAATAAAAAGTGATCGTTTCAGACAAATGTAGCTCTTTGTTCACAATTACCAGTATGCTGATATACTGACCCACCATCAGTCTGCATGCATATAAAATATGCATCGAGATGGATAGTCCGAAGCGATAGCCCGAGCCTCATCCTCAGGAGCCAGAAATCAGAAGAGATGCCAAGAGATGACATCTGTACAAGAGTTGGTTTTGTATATAAAGGGATGTAATGTATGAGAAGGGGATCATTATAATCTATACATTTCTGAGAGAATATAACATTGTATCAGAGAGAATCGAGAGATTGTAATTTGTTCAAATGAAATCAATAAAGTGAATTATTTCTTGTTACCATTGTGTTCAATGCATGTATTCTGAATTATGTCCGCTGTTGCTTCAATTATCTGTAATATATTCTACTGCGTATTGTTAATCTTGTAAATCTTATCTTGCTTCAGGTCTTGGCCTTGTGCAAGCGCAACTTAGGCTTGCACGGCATCATGCCTTAGCGAGGACGATCGGCCTCAAAGAGTCCGAAGCAAGGACGAAAGGACTCTGCGGGATCGGGGCGTGACAGACACTGGAGTAGCACTGTCACAGTCTCATTACATTGAGAATATTCTCACACGCTATGGGTATCAGGATCTTCTAGGGATCGATACTCCTTACAGGTGTGACAAGAAGCTAAAGCCAAATCCTAGGGAAAGCATCAGGCAGCTGGAGTACTCAAGCGTCATCGGGAGTTTGATGTATGCAACTACTGCCACAAGGCCTGACATAGCTTTCACCGTGGGGATGCTGAGTCGATTCACGAGCAACCCAGGTTTAGAGCACTGGAAGGCCGTGAAGAGAGTTATGAGATATCTCAAGAGGACTCAGAAGTATGCACTGCACTATAGCGAATATCCGACAGTAGTGGAAGGCTTCAGTGATGCAAGCTGGTGTTCAAAAGTAGAGAGCGAAAGGTCCACAAGAGGATACATCTTCTCTATGGGTGGAGCTGCTATATCGTAGAAGTCGAAGAAGCAGACAATGCTCTCTCATTCCTCAATGGAATCTGAGTTCTTTGCACTAGCTGCTGCAGCAGAAGAAACAGAATAGCTTTGGGAGCTCACGTATGATCTTCCCGTGGTTGGTGCACAGATTTTGGCGGTACCGATATACTGCAACAACCAGGCAGCTGCAGCGGTGGCATCAAATGATCTCTTCAATGATAAGAAGAGGACTGTGCAATTGAGGCACAGGGCGGTGAATGATCTGATAAAGACTGGAGTCATTACCGTGATTGATGTTCGAAGTCAGAAAAATCTTGTCGATCCGTTCACCAAAGGTCTCAAGCGCCAGCTGGTCGAGGACATAGCAATTATGATGGACTTGAAGACGATGTGATATTCTGTCTTCGTAATTCTACCATAAAGTTTTATGTTATTAGTTCAAAGAGAAATCTACTAGGCATTTAACTTTTGGTTCAAAGAAGGACCACTGTCGGAGAGAATATCTGGAACAGTGGATAGTCCTTTGAGACACTGAGGGATTACGGACCCATAACCACTGTTGTCTACTATTTGTTCTCTTAAAAGAACAAGTCTTGTGGGAGGACGGCTTAGACGCCTTAATGAGTTCTCAGGGATTTCAAATGTCTGGTATGCTTTATAGGAAGCTCGGTAGCACAATACTACAAAGGAGCGTAAGGTCTCTATGCTACAGTGGGGTGACACCACCAAGAGGTTCCTCGGTAAGGGTAATGCCTCGTCTTTGCGAGTCATGTCACAGCGGTGTAGCACCACATATAGGCAGGTAACCTAATGTTGTAGAATGAAGAGGGGTAGTCAGCACTACAAAGAGGCCGGTGACCCCATGTTACAGTGGTGTGACACCACCAAGAGGTACCTAGAGTGGGCAAAGCCTCGACTACGCGAGCCATGTCACAACGGCGTAACACCGCAAGGAAGCGCAAGGCCTAATGCTGGGTAGTTTGGCACTACAAAGAGGCTGGGACCTCATGCTACAGTGGCGTGACACCACGATGAGGTGTAGCCTCGGCTTTGGGCCATGTCATAGAGAGGTAGCACTGCAAGGAAGCATAAGGCTTTATGCCAAAGGACTCTTTAAAAGAACTCACCTAGAATGTATGGAAAGAGATTCAGGTCGTCTCTTGAGGGTAAACTTGTAGACGTCCGAGATACATACACCAAAACCAGGCATGTACGGGACCTTTAATGTGCAACCGGAAGCACAGCTGATGCCATTATGTGAATGGGAAAAATTGCAGTCATGGTGTAGAATTCAAGACTTATTCCATTCTTGTATCATACTGTTATTTGACCCATGCGGAAAGATTCAAGTCGTCAGCGACATCTCTCCTAATGCATGATGGACAGTCACTGCGAGGAACACTCAACCCATATATTGTGATATGTGGGAGATTGTTGGTGTTTTTGCGTTTAGACTAGGAAAGATAGTCCCACATCGGCTACACCAAATGGTGAGTATCTCAATATAATGCATTGCTTGTGTTGAGGTGTGCACATGAGGTGTGGTGGGGCACAAGTGTGTGCCATGTGGGAGTATTTTCCTAGAAAGAAAAAAGATTAATTCCAACAAGGATGCAAGTTGATTTTTGTTGTACGGACTCGGACTCGGACATGGACTCCAGGTTGTCTAGTGCATGCACGGGAGTGTTCGAGGGGTAGGCGTAGACTGGCACACTACTATGCTGATTGTGGGATGATCTAAAATATCAAACTCTATTTTTGAGTATTGGTATTTTAGTCCCACATCGGATAGAAAAAAAGGTGAAGTCTCACTCCACTCTATAAATAGAGTCCCTTGGCATCCTTTGGAAGATGCACCAAGAAGAGAGTTAAGGGAGTCCGTAAAGTCCAGAAAGCCCGTTCAAGCCTCAAATATTGACTTACGAGCGTTCCAGAAGTTCTTCGTGAACTTGCTGGTTCCTGGAAGCAGATCGTGGTGGGACGAATCTTGCTTTGAGCAACGGTGATCTTAATCACCCCAGCAAGAACCTTTCCTCTTCTTTTTTCTTCTCTTTTCTCTGAGTTGTAAGTCAGTTCTGTCCGTCAGCAACTGCGATTGCGAGGAAGAATGTGAGATTTATTTTCTGATTATTGTTGCTTTTGTAATCAGATTTATATTATAGTGTTCCTCGTGGATCTCGAGAATAATCAGAAGAAAAACGTTTGTTTGAACCTCTAATCTCGACATCTAGTTCTACCATCTTTGATCAAGTCCCGGGACTAACAACCTCTATGTTTAAAGAAAAGAAAAGAAAAAGTCAGCAGTCTCTCTGACTTCTGTGCACCCTTCTTTCACCACCACTCATTTTTAATCATTTGGTTTTCGGTTGAATCACTTCCCCCACTTCCTCCCCACTCCACCTCCTTGTTGCTTATATGATTTTTTTTTTAAGTGGCAAGTTTGTTACTTATTTTTTCTTTTTCTTGTAATTAGTTTAACTTCAGAACAAATTAACTTAACGTCTAGGCCTGCCATCCAGAACGGTTCGGTCGGGTCGGATCCGGACAGTGCTAGACTTGGACCGGTATTAGATTTTGCTTCGAGTTATTAGACCCAATTCTCTTTTTCTTCTCTCGGGTTTGGATTTGATTTCGGTTTTGAGATATGTTCAATTTTACGGATCCGTCAAGCCTACTAGTCTTGATATTTCATTTGTTTGTTCAGACTCTACAAATAAAATGATGGGTATAACCGGGTTAATCGGGTCTGGATCGGATTCAGGTTCATGTAAGATTATTTGTAAACAAATGATAAGATATACCTTATTATCAACAGTCAAATATCTCACTAAACATGACCTAATCACATCCAAAAAGCTAAAGTTTATTAAGAATTGCAACCCAGCACTAAACTTTCAACAAACATCAAAGAGATACGCAACTTGTCTATATGAAGATCATTGGCTTGAAAATATTAATTTATGTTATTGAAATACTTTAAAACTTCACTTAAGTAGTTACTAAAGTCTAGAATTTTAAAATGAATAATTATTATTAAAAAAAGAATAGAAAAAATAGTTTGATGTTGCTGGGATGATTGATGCTCAAAACAACATTTGACCATTCTCGTATAATGTTGGACTTTAGATTTTGAGACCTGAGACGAACTATAAAAGTGGTACCTCAAAGCTTAATGTTTAGAGGGCCAGGATGAACTATTAAATCCAAAGACTTTAAGCATCCAATTTAATTTTTGCCCAAAAAGTTAAGGCCCATACTTGATTTTTAGAGGGCTAGGACTTACATACACTATAAAAAAATTAGTGCCCTCTAAAATTTTGAGTCTGAAAAAATTGTCTCATGAGCCTCATATTAAGTCCGGACAAGTTCTCGTGTAATGTTGTTATTCATACCACCATGAGAACTTAACACAGGTTAGCGAAAATCATTTGACAACACTAGGACGATACCATACTATTGCATAAGAGAAAAAAGAAAATTGAATTTTAACAATAAAATATTCTTGGGTTTTGGCCTTTTTAGATTGGAACTTTAGTCCCACATCGGCTAGGCCAAAGTAGTTGTATCTCCATATATTAGCTATGCTCTTTTAGATATGCACATGTGGTGTGGAGGTGCACATGGGTGTGCCATGTGGAATTATTTTTCTAATGGGAAAAAGGCTAAATCAACAAGTGAAAGCATTCATGCTTTTTGTTCTTGAAAATTTTATTTCCATGGGAGCTAAGCCCCGTAGGGACTTAGCGACTCGGACTTGGACTCGAACTCGGACCCGGACACGGAAACGGACACGGACTCGGGCTCATGAGACGTAATGTGGCATTTTGTTGGCACACTTTGCACTTAGCATCATCGCTAGGCGCATAGTACGCTTAAGTTGCGTGAGCCGTTTGCCTGGTTGCACGTCGGTTGTGCGGGTGGCACAGGGCGCACAGGGCGCACAGGGCGCACAGGTGGCTCAGTGCGCGTTCTACGCATAGGGTGCACGAGTGGCACAACTTGCTACAGATCATGCATGTGCATGATCTGTGCGGTTACTGCACATTCAGAGTAGTTTTTACCACGTCCCAAATATTGTGGAAACCGGGCAGTTGCCACTCAGGCCTTTATAAGGTCTCTTCTCTCCACAGGACATATATAGGAGATTACACAGAACGTTAAATGAGTTTACAAGTGTTTCTTAACACAAATAAATAGAATCTGTGAGAGAGAAGAGAAGCTTTGCACCAATGTTGCTTTTGTACGGGAGTCCGTGTACGATCCGAGGAGTCAGAAGAGCAGCAGTGTTCCAAAGTTCTTCGACGAACATGCTGGTTCCTGGAAGCTGTTCGTGTGGGGCGAATAAAGATTTGAGCAACGGTGATCATTCATCCCAGCAGGCCATCTTCCATCTTTCGCCTGTCGTCGCTACTGCTGTTAGCAATTCGATTCGTACCTTCTGTTTAGAAGTGCTACTGTCATTTGCTACTGATTATGAAATCTTTTTAGATTCTCGTAATCTAGAATCCTCTTAGGATCTCGGTTGTGCACCTTCTTTGAAGTGTTGCGTTGAAACGTTGTCTTTACAATCGTTTCATTTTCTCAGTTTTCCATCGAAAATTATGCCCCGGCAAGAGCAATCTCAAAGCTTTATCGCTACGATGTAAAACTTTAATGCTTCACTCCTCAATACTAACTTTTGTAAGTTAAAAAAGTTTGATGGAGAGCATTATCAAGTCTAGAAGAGGAAGGTTTATCTCACTCTTCAACTCAGAGACGTTGATCACGTGCTTCTTGAAGAGGAACCTACTGTTCCAGATAATGGGTCTGTTGCCGCAATCACTGCGGCTACTAAACTTCAGGCCAAGTGGAGAAGGGAGAATAGCATTTATAGGCTGCTTATCCTGAATGCTATGGAGGATTCCCTAGCAGAATCCTACAGTAAGAAAACTATTGCCAGAGACATATGGGAGTCTCTGGAGAAACTGTACGAAGAAGACAAAAATAGGAGCAAGATATTTATGGTTAAAAAATATCACAAATGGCTCTTTGAAGATGAGATATCCATGCTGCCGCAGGTGAAGGAATTCCTGAAGCTGCGACAGAAGCTGGAAGACGAGGCGATGCCCCTCCCCGAAAAATTTGTTGTTGGAGGGATTGTCTCGAAGCTCCCCGCTGGGTGGAGCAAGTTCTATGCAAACATGTATAGAAAGAAGCTTGAGATCAGCCTTGAAGATCTTTTGCAAGAAATTTATGTTGAGGACCAGATACGGGTGTTTCACTTAACAAAATGCCCTAAGGCTTTTGAAAGAAAACGAGAGAAAATGTACAAGTAAATTTTGGGGAGTATTGCTATGGAATTCTGATCTGAGAGCTATCACTTTATTCCTTGGACCACACGATGATGATGAAGAAAACTGCTTAGAGATGAACAACTGGAAGAACTAAGTCACCAGAAAGGTATCGACACAATTGGCACTAATGGCATGGTCGAATGTTTTTCTGCTTTGCTTCACTCTGTTCTTGAGGAAAAGTTGAAGAGAAATGATCTAGAAAATCACTTTGCTCTGAAAGTATGAATTCTCTCTAGATATCTGGCCTAAAAAACTCCCGTCCCTTCTTCTTTAAAAAAAAAGTCTTTATATAGGCTTGTCCTTCTGCACGTAAAAAGCACCAACATTGGGTCTCTACGCAGGCTGGTAGAATAATTGTCACCCACGTACAGAAATTGGCCTCTACGCATGTTGACACGTGTCCCATAATCCAATAAAATAAGGAGAACACGTACACACGTTCTTCAAGAAGTGTGGCATGAAGGCTACGTCAGAAAACCATATTCCCACACAATCAGGATAGACAGTGCATAAGGGATGCTGTTTAGGCATGTCTGAGAGTAAAATAGTTCAAAGTAAGCTTCCTGAGTAAAGCGGCAAAAAATAGCCTTGAGCGTAAAGGCTCAAATAAACGCTACGCGCAAAAAGACTGGCTTTGATAGCCTTGAGCGTAAAAACTCAAATAACTCTTATGCGTAAAGAGGAGGCTGTTCCTCGAGCGTAAAGCAGCTCGTCGGCACACTAAACAACAATCTTGGGTTGGTGTGAAAAATCTTCTTGGCTTCTGTGCAACTATTTGTCAGAGAATCAATCTGTCAGAGCAGTATCTTCGTACATTTAATGTAGCGTAGACAGCTCATTCTTCGCGTAGAGAGTAAAAACTGTCTTCGCGTAAAGTCTGAATTTAATCCTTGCGTAGAGCTTGAGTTTGACCTTTGCGTAAAGTCTGAATTTAACCCTTGCATAGAGCTTGAGTTTGACTCAGTTTGACCTTTGCGTAAAGTCTGAAATGGGCTTCGTGTAGAGTCTAGAACTATCTTTGCGTAAAGATCTCAACTTCTTTGACTTAGTCTACGAAATTTATTTACGCTTCTAGAAGACCCCCTTCAAAGTTTTCAAATTTTCTAATATTTAAAATACTTTGAACAAAAGCGTAAAGTCTTGGGATCCAACAGTCACCAGCGTAAAATTAGGGATACCCAACAGTCACTTCGAGAATTTGAATCAACTTTTGAGTTTTCTATAAATAGAACTCTGTTGGAAGAGAGAGAACTTTACTCATCTCTTTCATTTCTCAATCTCTTCATCACTTATCTTCAAAATCACTTCACGCAAATGGCACCCAAGAGCATGGCCGCCACCTCAGCTAAGGGCAAGAAGCTTGCTGTCACTTCGTCGACAGCTAGATCGTCGGAGGAACTTCACACCACCGCAGCATCACTGGAGAAGAACATCGAAAAGACCCCAAAAACCAACCCAAATGTGGCTTCGACCATGATAGGTAGAAACCCTATCTATTTCGACCATAGATTTCGTTGGAGAAGATGACCCAAGGGCAACCCTAAATCATACGCTCACGTTTATGCATGCCAGCGTAAGAGTTGAAACCAAAAACACGCTCACGTTATACGTGCCAGCGTATGTAACGCCCCGGTCCCAAAATACGTAGGACTAGGAACGTAGACATGCCAGCTGCATTCATACTAAGTATACTCCAATATATGGATGCCTCGTATAAATACATAAGCTGTAAATACAGTAGAACCATAACTAATCTCATCCACACAAAATAAATAAATAGAAAATGTCATTTAATGAGAATAAATTGTCTTGATACAATATGTTGGGCGGAGACAAATCCACTTCCAACAAGATCAGGAAAAATACATAAGAAAAGATATGAATTTGGCGAGCGAAGCGAAGACGATCCAAATGCAATCATCCTCGAAGAAATTGCGATGAGCACGACTAGAGCTAGAGCACCAGCGAAAGACAATAGCACACACCTGGAGAGATAACCAGGTCCTCAGAGGGACGTAACAAGACACATAATATCATACCATATAAACTGAATAAATATTGCTCAAATAAATAAGTAAATCGAATTATAACATGGTCCAATATGCACCTACTGAACGAGCGTACCATCCCCCCAACCAAACAAGGACAGAAGATGGTAAACTAATTCACGGCAACGTATCTTTCCATGCTATGAATCCAATATGGTATCCGGACCCCAACAAGGTTCAATACCTTCTCATCGAAGTAGTAAGTCACACTTACAACCAAACAAGGACAAGATGTGACGAACTAATTCGCGACAAGTTATTGTTCCAAGCCACGGTCAGATACAAGTACCCAAACCAAAAGTACTCATACCTAACGGATAAAGGTAGCCTACCGTTCTAAGTGATATGTAGTTAAGAACAATCCTTCCTACGCATGGACCCTGGCTGAATAGGATCGGCATAGTCCCCCCCTTGGGCACCAGAGGCCCCATCAGTAAGAGCATGACGTTCCGCAGAATCGTCAATGGCCGTCAGTAATCATGGGTTATCAACCCCGTATCTCCAGCGGAGAGTTCGGGTCACAAGGGAAGTGCATCGAAGCCCATACGCTAAGGAATTGTCCTCCCCGCCCAATGCCTATTATGTTGTATCTACAACATTAACCTCTATAACCGCTAAGTCAAACTAGCATGCAACCTCTATTAGCGGTTATTCCTATCGCACGGCTTGTACGTACTGGTGGCCAGCCAATCACGCACTTTCGTCTTCTACATGCGACACACAACTTCGTGGTACAACGTGTCAAGGCCAATGAATGAAACACACAAGGTGGTCCCTTAAATCTAGGTTTAATATGAGAAAAATAATACATAGCAGGAATATAAATGAACAGTAAGTTCTAACAGGTTATGCCATGTATCACAGTTTATTTTGCATAAAGAAAATAATGAACATGCATGAAATATGAGCTAAAATAATTAAACAGCAAATGGTAAGGTGTCTTGCCTAGTAGGACGCCTGATGTGCTGCGATAATCAAGGTGGCACGATCTGCAACTTTGGTGTAACCACTACACAAGGTGACCTCTGATGGTGGCACGGATCGTGTCATCGGGTCCTGAACGGTCAATTTGGTTAGGGATGAATTTAATGCAGTGTAGAATTGGAGAGAAAATAGGAATGTTGGGATTGGTCATGGACTGGAAGATAATCGAATGAATAATATAAAAAATAATATATGCAAACTTGAATTTATTTAGAATACTAAAAATGGAGTTTTGTTTATGAAAATCAAATAATTCTAATTAAATACTTACTTGGAAATTTATAATCAAAACTATGTTTAAAAAGCCTAGAAAAAAAAATTATCTTAGGACTAAATCTCTTATCTTTATCAAGTTATAATTTATAAATCAAAACTATATTTTAAATAGATAAATTACTATAACAATATTACTAAATAATAAACCCCCTAAAATATTACCTAGTGATAATATTAAGATATTGCACAATGGCTTCTTTTAAAAAATATAATAATAATAATAATAATAATAATAATAATAATAATAATAATAATAATAATAATAATAAATAGAAGAAGAAGGAAACAAACAAAACAAAAAAATAATAACAATTATAATGGTTAACAAAATAAAATAATAATAATAATAATAAAAATTTAAACCGATGTACTGTGGTTCTCCTCAGAACACAAAATAGCAAAGAAGAGTACTCAAATAAAAAAAACAAAGAAGAAAAAAAAGGTTTCAGTGGTTCTCCTCAGAACACAAAGTAGCAAAACAAAACAATAAAATAAAAATAATATAAAAAATACAATGAAACAACCCAATGGTTCTCAGCCAGCGGCTTAAACCTGTAAGGAACAAAACAAAAACAAAAAAAAAGGAAAAAGAAGACTCAGTGAGGGAAGAGAGAGAGAGATCGAGTGAGCGAGGAAGAAGGGAGCGGGAGAGGTTTTCCGGCATGGTTCGCCACCGGGAGGAGCTGGAAGGAGAAAAAAGACGAGATCGAAGGGGGAAGTGAACACGAGAGGGGAAGAGGAGGCGTCGGACTTTCGTGCGGTACGGAGGCGGTGGCGCCGCTAACCGGGGACTCGGGGGAAGGAGGCCAGAGAGTGGGTGTGGAGGCGCCGGCGGCTCGCGGCGAAGGGGAGGACGCCGACGGGCGACTGGTTGGGACAGGGGCGGTCGGCTGTGTGGACGGAGGAATGGAAGAACGGCGGGGCGGCGGTTAGGGCTTGCGCGGGGGCTCGCCGACGGTGGGTTAAATGGGAGAGGCACTCGCGGAGGAGAAGACCGGGGTCGGCAGGAGGACGGGAGAAAGGAGGGAGTGCAGCGGCGGTGGGCGTTCAGCGGTCACAGGCGGTGGGGATCGGACGCGCGCATCGGCGGGCGGTCGGCCGGCGAGGTAAGTCTTAGGGTTAGGGTTTTCTTTCTTCCTGGTTTTGATGGTCGGTGGTGATGGTGGTATGTCTTGGCGGTGGAGAGGGGAACAAGGTGACGGTTGTTTGCAAAAAGAAAAGTTGAAGAACTTTATTGATACAAACTTTGTAAAAGATTACAATTTGAATTCTGGGAATGGTACAACTTTAGGAATCCAATCTAGATGACGATTGCTTTATCCCTTGGATGATGTGAACTCTGAAGACGAAGCCTCTGAAGTTGAAGACAACTCTGGAATTGAAGGCAGAAAGCCTCGGAAGTCGAAGGCAAAAGCCTCGGAAGAATGCAGCAGCACTTGGACAAGAACTCCTGAACTCTCTGATCTCTGATTATTGATTCGTGATCCCCTTGAATGAAGACTTGAAATACTATTTATAGAGTTCTGAGAAATAACTAACTTTTAGTTATTCTGGACCGCGCATGATGGATTGCGCAGCAATTAGTTTGCGCAGCAATGGACTGCGCAGGCAATTGCTAGATCATGGGTAAACTGTCTTGGACACATGGCATCATTTGATTCAAATGCGTATAATCGTGCATAGGCAGTTGCCACGAAATGAGCAATTGATGGCATGAATGCCACGTGTACTTTATCATTTGTACTGGTAGAATGCACACATTGAATTGCGCAGACTTTGGTTTGCGCCAACTTGATTTGCGCAGGAAATAGATTGCGCCAACTTGATTTGCGCAGACCTGGATTGTACTGCCAGCTGTCCTCGAGCGCCGTGCTGTACGATTAAATGAACGGCCGCCTCGATCTTCGTGCTGTCAGTTGTCAGAAGATTTGATTGTATCAGATAATGATGACTTTTGCCACGTCAGCTTGCGCAGTTGAGAGTGTGCGCAATCGATCCTGCGCAATCTAGATGGTACGCAATCTGTTGTCTGTGCAAGTCATCTGAAAATTGTATTTCTTAATTTTCTGACTTTGTTGATGTGTGCCACTTGAATTTTTAGGACCTACAAGACCCCCTTCAAAGTTTTCAAAAGTTGAACTTATTCAAAATTTCGAAATACTTTGAATTTTGAAAGTTGAATCAATTTGCGCATGATATAAGCTTGCTGCGCAATCTGAGGGATTGTCCCTAATTTTTAGGCGCAGACTGAGGCAACCGTTTTATTTTTGAAAACTATAAATAGCTCTCTTCTTCGTTTCATTTCTTTACTTTGCCTCCTTTGTGTTTGAGAGAAAGAAATTCCTGAACGATCTTTGACTTCCTTCTCCGACGATCTTCATGGCGACCCGACGATCCTTCGCCGCCGCTAAGGACAAAGCCCCGGCCGAATCATCAAACAGGGCTGCGCGACGAGCTTCTCGTCATGAATCCGCGCACCTTGCAATGTCAGGTAGAGAATTTTTTAATCAAAAACTCTTTTTAGGGTTTTGATTTCCCTGTTCTTAAAAAATCCATCTCTTTTTAGAGAAGTGATTATACTGCGCCATCCTCTTTAGGGTTCTGTTTGCACAAATCAGTTAACTCTTCATTTTTATGGAGAGCGACTTTCTGTGCAATCGGTTGAACTGCGCTGGCAGATGTCAGCGCAATCTGCTGATTTGTGTGAGACGGTCAGCACAAACTGGTGGCTGTTTGTTTGCGCAGTCTGACGTTTGCGCAAACTGATGTTGCGCAATCTGATGTTGTGCATTCTGATGTTGCGCGTTCTGATTTTGCGCAAACTGATGACAGAATCTTTAACTTTGATTTGTACTAAATTCTGTTTTCTTCTGTTTGATGCAGTTAATGTGAGAGAAGATCCAGAATATGAAACTTTTGTGGGAACTCTTTCAGAGTCTGAGTATAAAGAGGATCTCTCCCATGTACATTATCCCCAGTATGATCTATCGACCTCCCGTCAGGCGATTCTGATATCTCAAGACAATGAGACTCTACTGTGTTTAATGAATGGACAACCCTTGGAATCAGCAGACGCTGTTATTCATAAGAAACCTTTATTCTTGTTTGGTGAGGCTTTTGAGAAAAGCTCTCAACCAAGGCCGAGGATGGAGGAAAGAATAGTCCATCAGGAAGATAGGTCCTTCTTTATACCAGATATTGTCCGCTGTCTCCCTTTATCCCGGTATGCTCATGCGAGCTATCCGAGAAAGATGGAGTGGAACATCACTCTTTTCCAAGATGCCCGTGCAGGGAAAATTTTTGTGAAGAAGGGGTCAAATAAGAAGGATATGTTTTATAGCTCCTCTGATCGATACAGTGTCCTGTTGAGAGGCTTGAGACCTGGTTGCATTTCGCCAGAGAACTCCTCTTTGTTGATGCCTGTCAGAACACCGATATTTGCAAAGAAATTTGCGAAAGCTGAAGGGAAGTACCCCGAACAGGATATCAGATTAACTGGATTAGTGAATCCAGATTATAAGAGATGGAACTGTATTGCAAATTAGATTCTGACAATATTCGAAGACAGACTTCAACAAATCAATTTATACCAAGCAATACACGCCACTGTTTATGGTTTTGCACCCAACCCACACATGTTCTTGGCCTTGGCTGAAAGATACAACTATAGAATAGGAACTTTTATGACCCCTGGTGGAGAAAATGGGTTTGTACTCCACGAGATGAAATATATCTCGTACTTGCCAATGGCAGACGCTCCATATGAAGAATTTGTTCCAACAAATGATGAGTTTGACAAACTTAGAAGGGAAAATGCAGCAATGGTAGCAGTATTCGAGAAACTGCTATGCCATTACAAGATCTGTTCCCTGTTTTATAAGAGTGCTACAGCAAACACCTGTTACTCTTCGAAATGGCTTCCCTATCTGTTCCTTAACCACATAGAAGAGAAGAAGACTAAGGAAAACGACAAATGCTATCCAAATTTCTTCAAACCTTTGAGCAATACAAAAGTTATGAAGCTGATGGAAGAGAGTGGTAATTTTGATAAACAAATGGAAGATGATTATCAATATCCTCCTTTAAAGAAAGGGGACACTCTGGAGAGTTATTTGAGAATGGGTTATAGACCCATGTCTAAAGAAGCCCAACTGGCAGGGTTTCAGACATACTGGCTTCGACGGTTTGTGGTCCCCGGATCCAGTACTGTGGACCGCTTTCATCGCGGCGTTCTCTTTGCCGCTGTCAAGTTAGTCTTTGGCTACAAGGTGGACCTGTTACCAGCAATGACTTGCAAATTAAATGCCAGCCTTCGTCTATACGTCGATTTGATGCTGAAAGCAAAAGGAGAGAAAGAATTCTCTCGCCTAGAACTGCCATACACATATCTATTTGGATGGTTGCTTCTCCACTATCCCATTTTAATGGACCCCGGCATGGGACCGGTTGATGGCAGCTTTCTGCGAAGGTACTCTCATGGCAAATGGAAGTACACTTCTTTGAGCGAGTGCAGATATGTTCTAAATCTGAATAGAGGATGAAACTTTTGTTGTGCTCCTCTCCCTGCTGGACATGATCAGATGCCAACAAACATGGTAGACTCAAAGATGCAACCTCTAAGCCGTGTAGCCTTTGAATGGTTGAAGACAATTCGACCATCTCATTTAGTATACCGGTTCGAAGAGGAATATTACTTAGAACCATATCTCCCCAGCCGATTTGCTCGGCAGTTTGGATATGATCAATTCCATGTGGGGAATGCAATCACCTGCCTCCAAGGCAAGGGTTTTCTGATAGACGGGGCCCGAGCCTGGGCTTACTATAATGCCCGTGATACGAAGGCCATATTCTCAATGCCAGCAAATAGCACTCATGGTCCTCGGATGCTATTTACTTATTCAATATTTTATACATCCGCGAACACTTTTGCTGAGAATTTTAATCTCGCAGATAGTTTCGCTTCTTCGACGAGATTGAAGAAAGGAAGAATTGCTCTGTCAATCCCTATAAATGATGAGGTGCACGAGCCAGCAGATGCTCCTTTGGAAGTTTCGAGGGATATTATGTTCCCTCAAGAAGTAAATGCAGCAATACGTATCTCTCTGAAAGTAGGTAAATCTCCTGCAAAAAGGAAGAGAAGAGAGGAGCCTCCTGCTCCAGCGGCAAAGAAGAAGTTGATTTTAGATCACTCTTCTGAAAGGATCACCACTCGATCTCAGTCTCGGCAACTGGCCGGGTCAACTCAACAAGAAGAGGCTACAACACCAACTTCCATCCAGAAACAAGTTAAAACTATCAATATAGAGAGCCCTGATAGGCCATTGAAAAGAAAGAAGCTGGCCCAAAGAAGGAATCGGGCCTTGTCTTCAATGGTGATTGATGCTGCAACTGGATTAATTTTGCCCTCTCCTACTCCCGTTTCAGAGCCCAGAAATAGAACTCCTAGTCCTGAACATAGAGAGGAGGTTGAACAAAGGACAAATCTTGCTCCGAAAACTGAGGCCGAAGAGCCTAGAGGAAATACTATAAAGGAAGCGAGGGAAGAGCAGTTACAGATTGTTGAACTTCCGCCTACTCCGAGAACCCTTCACGAAGAAGAAGATCGCGAAGTAATTGCAGCTTTAGAAGATTGTATCTACAGTCCTCTGGAAGACTATGGTGACCAAGCCGCGACTACCAGTGAGAAGGCACCAGAAGAAGACGAGGATGAGGAGAGCTCTTCATCTGAAAATGTTGATGACTATATGCAAGATCTTGAAGAAGATGATGAAGTGCAGATATCTCCTACTGCTGTTAATGATGTAAATGATGAGGATATTGAAATCCCAGAGAATGATGCTGAGACCTTAAATCCTGAAAAGGATGTTGAGGCTCCAGAGAATGCTGCTGAGACCTTAGATCCTAAAAAGGATGTTGAGGTTCCCGAAAAAGCAATAAATGAAGAAGCCCTGGAAGAAACTCCCGCCAATGATCCTCAAGGTATAAAATACAATTAGCAATCTCCTCTTGAATGAATTGATAGCTAATGCCTTTATTTGTATTTCCTGTAGATCATGAAACTCCTCCAGCACCTCCAACGTGCACGGACAAAATGCCCATAACGACGGTGGTTATTAGTAGTAGTCATCATTTATCTTATGGTTCTGAGGCGGGTAGTAGTCAAGCTGTTATAGCTGAAGTTACTTCTGCTCTGCCAGAGTCTACTCCTGCAGGGGATAAGCTCATTGCTGGACCGAACCAAGGTAAGACTGCCTTCATGTGATCTTTTTGGTTATTTAGCAAACGACTAGCAAAATAACAATTTTACTTTCGCAGAGGAACAACCAGGACGGGCGACTAGCTCCACTCTGGCTCCTTTATTTAAAGAGCCTGCCATCCAGACACAAAGGATCGAGCATCCTGCTGCCTCATCTTCAACAGGGGTAGCTGCGACTCCTGGGACTCTGGCAATTAATCAACAAGTTGTTCAATCATTCACCAGATGTTTCTTTGAATCGTTGAGACCCCTCGTCAACAAAATGATGGACAATGAGGGAGCTAATTTCTTTATGGTTAGAAAACCAACTTCCCTCTTGGTGAGGGCTGTAAGGGAGCAAGGTGACGAAGCTCAAGCTACTCTCCTTGAGCATATACTAGATGAGTTAGAAGTCTCCATAAAGAAATATAAGGAGCTCAAGCAGAAGGAAATAGAATCTCTAGTGCAGGCTGAGTTCGAGCGAATGGCCCAAGCTGCTGATATAGAAATGATGAATCTTTAAAATCTTTTGGAGGCTTATTCCACAAAGTCTGCTGAATACAATTCCAAGCTAGAATCAATAACTTTGATGGCTGAAAGAAAAGGATAGAGAACTGTTGAACTGAAAGCGGAGATTGTTCGTCTCCAGCAAGAATTAGAAGAGGAAACTGCTAATCATCAACTTGTGATTGAACAATTGAATGCCTTGCTTCAGGAGAAGGATGAGTACGATGCAACTCATGGTACAGAGATTACCCGCCGGACTGTAAACATGCCCGTCTTTAATGAAGAAACCGGGATGAAAGAGGCTAGAAGGAGGGTGACATCCACTCATGAAGAAGAGCTGTAGACTCTGAAGCAGCAGATCGACAACCTGATGATACCTCCATCTTAAATGGAACATTTTGTACTTTATGTCTTTTGCAATATGAATGTTTTTGTAATGTCTTATATTTCAATCAATAAAAGACATTTTTTTTGCTGTGGCTCCATTATTTGTTGCATATCTTGTTCAGATATAAATAATAGAGATAGAAAATATATTCAGAGGTACAAGACATGATATATTTCTTGATGATTTTGTAGAAAATAATTATATTCATTATATCTGCTCAGAGGTAATATGGACGTGGCAGAATAGAGTGAACATTATTATTTCAATTGACAACTTAATCGAAAACGACAAGTTGCTGATACGGATGATGAACGATGATGAATCGTCAATGTATGTGAGATGAACGGGAAAACCGTCAAATGATGGAATGAACAGACAAACCGTTAACGAACGGATAAACCGTCAAGTGATGATGAATGAACGGGTGAACCATCAGAAGAAATGAACGGGTGGACCGTCAAGTGGTAATGAATGAACGGATGAACCGTCAAGTGATAATGAACGGGCGAACCATCGAATGAATGTGATAAATGAACGGATGAACCGTCGGATGAATATAATAAATGAACGGATGAACCGTCGGATGAATTAAATGAACGGATAAACCGTCAAGGGAATTAAATGAACGGATGAACCGTCAGGTGATGATGAATGAACGGGCGAAACGTCGGATGAATGTGTCGCTTTATTGTTTGAGAAATCTCTGTCTATAAATAGGACAAAAATCTGACAGGAATGAGCACATTTACTTTTCAACATAAAAATGTCGTCTGAAGATGCACTCAAGAAGACTGAGCTCGCCCCGAAGGTTGAAGAAGACGTTAAAGAACGTCATGTCAATCCAATTCAGCCAAAGGAAGCAGAAGCAGGCGAAGGTTCGTCTGCACCTAAGCCACCGCGAGATATCTTGGATTTTCTGCTTGAACCAGGAAGAACCGAAGAAGAAGAAGCCATGAGACTGGCTTCATGCAAGTTCTTCGTGGGCTCCAACAAAGAGATTTTCGGTTCTTTTGCTGACCGTATTTTTGAAAAGGACGGTAGTGGTCCACGTCCAAATATAGAGAAGGATGATAGTGACCTTCTTTAATATCATGTACTATCATTCATGATTAAATAAAATTTTATTTATGAACATGAACTTGTCTGATGATTTATAAACATTTACATTTACACATAGTACTTTTTAAGGAATTTGCCATTGATAGGCATCATTGCAATTCGTCCATCCAGTTCTGAGAGTTGATACGCTCCATTTGAGAAGACTTTGCTCACAACGTATGGACCTTCCCACTTTACGTCGAACTTGCCTTTACTCATATGAGTCATAGTCATAGGACGTCTGACTGTTAAAACAAGTTCTACTTGCTAAAAAGCACTGACCTTCACTTTACGATTGAAAGTCTTCGAGATGCGGGCTTGATATAACTCAATATGTTGTTGAGCCATTAATCGCTTTTCGTCGAGTGCCACCAATTCTTGAAGTCGAAGAAGATCATTGTTCTCTGTAGTGAGCTCGTTAGCAATGGCAATCCTTAAAGAAGGAATTTGAAGTTCCAGAGGAAGAACAGCTTCACAGCCATATACCAAAGAGAAAGGTGTAAAACCCGTAGGATTACGGACCGTAGTTCGATAGGCCCATAGACATTCGCCAAGCTTTTCACTCCAATTCCGTTTGTTAGTGGATACAAACTTTTTGAGAAGCTTGATAATAGTTTTGTTGAAGGCTTCGGCTAAACCATTAGCAGCAGGATTGTAGGCAGTCGAAGCGACATTATCAATCCGGTGATCATCACAGAATCTGGTAAATTTCTGGCTGATGAATTGCGGTCCATTGTCATGAATAATTCGTCGAGGAACACCAAATCGATAAATGACATAATGTTTGACGAAGTTGATAACGCTACTGGTCTTGACTTCAGCCAAAGGTATAGCTTCAGCCCACTTAGAGAAGTAGTCTGTTATTGCTAAAATGAACCGATGTCCTCTAGAAGAAGGAGGATTAATAGGACCTATGACATCCATGCCCCAAGCTTCGAAAGGCCAAGAAGCAGCTGTCGGATGTAGAAATTCCGAAGGTTGATGAATAAAGTCTGCATGGATTTGACAGGCTCGACATTTCCTTGTATATTCGATGGCATCTGATACCATAGAGGGCCAATAATAACCCATTCTTCGGATACGATCCTGTAGTTTAGGACCGGGCTGATGTGCTCCACAAACACCATCGTGAGCTTCACGCAGTACTTGTTTTGCTTCATCACCCGCTAAACAGCGTATAAGAAGACCGTCATAAGTCCGTCGATAAAGAGTCTTAGTGGTTTGATTATAGTAGAATCGTAGAGATCGTCGTCAAATACTTGTAGCCTCCTTAGGATCCTCGGGGAGTATGTCATGAACTACAAAGTCGATGAAAGGAGTTCTCCAGTCTTCGTCGATAACATTGACTTCAGCAAGATTACTGAATTCAATATTACGATTATTTTCAACGCAGAACAATTCTCGGTTGGAGACAACCACTACTTGTTGTCTTTTGATAGGGATGGCTAAGACAGCTGCAAGGTTGGCCAGGGCATCCGCTTCAGTATTGTAAGCTCGTCGAACATAATCGATGAAGAAAGCTTTGAATGATGTAGCTATGTTGATTGCTGCTTCATGATAAGGTACCAGATCTTGATGACGAACTTCATAGGTTCCTCTAACCTGATTAACAACCAGCTTAGAATCACCGTAGACTTCGAGATATTCGATATCCAATTGTATGGCTAACTGAAGGCCGATGAGTAGGGCATTATACTCTGCTACATTGTTGGAGCAAGGTTCATCTAGAGAGTAGGCTCTTTGGATGGTTGATCCATCTGGAGAAACAAGAACAACTCCAACTCCTGCTACAATGGCACCATTGGGTCCGATTCTGGATGTACCATCAAAGAATAGACGCCAGGTTGGAAATTCTTCAGAGATCATGTTGACGTCTAACGTCTCGTCTGGAATTTCATCGTAAAGCTTGGATGTTTCTGGTATGGGATGAGCTGCCAAGAAATCTGCCAGTGCTTGACCTTTGACAGATTTTTAAGGAACATACACCATGTCATATTGGGCTAGAAGGATGGCCCATGTAGCAAGCCGAGAGTTGAGTGTGCTAGGTTTCTTCATTAATATCCGAAGAGGATTGACTCGGGATATGACATGAATGGTTTGACCAATGATGTAATGTCTTATCTTTTGAACTGCGAACATAAGGGCTAGACATTCTTTTTCAACCGGACTATAACGGTGTTCAGTACCAATCATAGTACGACTGAGATAGTAGATGGCCTGTTCGTGACCTTCTTTGTTCTTTTGGGCAAGTAAAGCACCCAATGAATGGTCCATAGCACAGTGTAGTGTCCCAAATCCGTGATACGTATTTAGTATACGTATACGTGTTTTGGACCCGTATTTTTGCTTAATCATGATTAGTTAATTTTGATTAATATTGTTTAATTGGCTTGTGGTTCCCTATGGCAATTGCATTGGCTTGGTTCGGTTCGGTTGACTTGGCTTGGATTGGTTTTATATGTGAACCACTCCTACCTACCACCACCAAACCCTTTATTAATGCACTCTCTCATTTCTCTCTCTTCATTCATCATCATCTTCCTTCACCATTAAATTTCTCACCAACCTGTGAGTGAGAGAGAGAAGAGAGAGGTCTAGGCAAGTGCAACTTGCTTCATGGAGGAACTCTAATTTTATTGCTTCATTCTCTTCCTTACAACATTCTAACTTGCTTTAGAACTTGGCATTTTCACTTTCCATGGCTAGATTCTTGTAGATCTACATTTGTATTATTTTCGGATTTCTTGAGTTTTGATCTACTTAATCTTGTTATTTTCGAGTTTTAATGGTTCCATGTTGTAGAGTAGCTCGTTCTGCCCCATTTTGACCTAAGGAAGTTCGGATTTGGGCTCTGGATGAAGGTTTTATGGAGCTTGGAAGCTTGGGTTCATGGTGTTCTTCTTCTCTGAGATTTGGGGAAGAAGAACAGTGCTTGACTTGACCGCATGATAATTCATGCGGCAAGTGATTCAGCCGCATGAAACATTCAGCCGCATGGGCTGAGTCTCATTCTTAAACCGCATGAGGCCCTTGCGTCCTAGCCGCATAAGTCTGCCTTCATCCTTGGCCGCATGAACACGAATTGAACCTGACCGCATAAGTCCTCAGTTCCTTCTAGCCGCATGGGTTGTTTTCCCTTAGCCGCATGAGACTCGCTTGAGCTCAGCCGCATGGGGAGTCCAACCCAGCCGCATGAGATTTCTCTAGTACTTGCGGACCGCATAGGCTTGGTTCCCGCCAGCCGTATGGACTCATATCTTCCCAGCCGCATGGGGTGCTCTGGCTAGCCGCATATGCTGTTGAACCTCGGCCGCCTGGCGATTGCTCTCTTCGCAGCCGCATAAGCTGACTCCCCTTCGTCCGTATGAACCCGCCTTTCCAGCCGTATGAACCTGTATTGACCCAGCCGCATGGACTCACTCCCCTTGAGCCGCATGGACTTTCTGTGCCTTATCTTGTTATATTATTATGGATATTTTATTAGATATTTAACGCTCATTTTATATCCTTATGCCTTTGTCCTGAACTTAAAAATCATGAATTCATTTGTATGTCTGGAATTGATAATTGAACACGACGTGATAGTGACCCGTAGTGGTGCACTCCTGACATAATAACCTGACATGACCTGATAGTGGCCCGTCGTGGCGCACTCCTGACTAGTACACTTGGCATGATAATCTGACATGATTATCTCGAATAGCTGTTGCGACGGCTACCTGACATGACATGACCTGTATAATTGATTCTGACACCGTGGGCGATTGTGCTTGTACAAATAATCCAGTCCTGTCTTGCATCATATCTAGGAGGGGACTCCTGAGTACCACGGTAAGGAGTACCTACTGAAATGGACTAAGGTTAATGACTAGTATAATTCTTTAGACATGAAGAGATGTTCCCCAGTTACAGGCGATCCCGTTATCCCGGCCGCAAATGTTTGGACTTGTAGCCTGCCGACGAGTAGGGCATATTTCCAGCCCACTGTTATGTGGGGCACTCTTGATTGTCACTTTAATGATTGAACTCTATTGTTACTCTAATGTATTGTACTCTCTAGATTGTCACTATAATGATTGCCTAGATAACCTGGATAGCTGCAGGGCCTATGACTACTTGGAGCATCTTATTGCATCTTGCTAGTAATTAGGATTGTGATAACCCTAGTAGTTAATGTAGAAAGCCGTAGGCGATGATTGGCCGTGATTGCTTGGATGGAGTCTAGTCCAGTATAGTATTGTCTAGAAGTGATTGATTGCAAGATTGTACCAGAATGATTGAATGATTGTCACTCCAGATTGTCACTATAATGATTGTCACTCTAGATTGTCACTATAATGATTGTCACTCCAGATTGTCACTATAATGATTGTCACTATAATGATTGTCACTCCAGATTGTCACTATAATGATTGTCACTCCAGATTGTCACTATAATGATTGTCACTCCAGAATGTTACTTGACCTGATTCCTTATATTTATCTTGTCGATAAATGGTGAGAGAAACCAAGTTCCGTTCAGACGAAGGGTTACAATCCCGGTCCTTGTTTGGTTTACGGGTTGTAACCTGGCTATCTGAATAGTCCCATGGTTATCTCATCGTATATCATCCTGTCATGCTTTTCCAATATGTCCTGTCTTTTATTGATTCTGTACAAGATTGTCTTTTATAATTACCCATCATACTTTTCTTAACTACTGTCTTTTATTATGTAATTTTACTCTTGTGCTAATTGCTGGTTTTAGTTCTTAAGTGAAGCCTCCTTTGTGGCACTTGCTCTTTCTGGGGTCTGACCCAGCTGGTTTTGTATGGCCAGATACCGGAGCAGCACCGAAGGATCTCCCTGCATTTCAGCCCGATGGTGGTCACCAGGCGTAACCAGGGCAACGAGTGAGTTTATTTTTGCTCTCCCACTCTATTGTAAAATTATTCTTTTGAGGCGTTTAGCCGCCGAGCAAGTGTTAGCTCGTTTGCAACTTTATTTACTATCTGCCTACGGGCTGTAAGCATGATTGGCAACTAAAGGTTGATCATGTATGACTTAAACTCTTGCTAGTCCTTACATTTTGTACGACTAGCTTCATGATCATCTGGATATGTAATATTTGGGACGCCTTACAATTGTATATTTGGTGATCTGATATCTTGTGATTATTATTAGTTGGTTGAGATTGAGACAATAGGCTATTTATGACCTTAAGAGACTGATGGATTGTAGTAAAACCCTCACATATCTAGACAGCCGTAACCGTATAGCGGTGTGGATTCCATTCCGTTATACGTAGCTGGCTATGTCTGCCCCCGCTCTCCATTATTCTGGTTCTGGGGCGTGACATGGTTTAAGTGGTGGCCCATGCAGGTCTTGTTAATCAAGATGTGTGAGGGTTTACCGAATAGATGTCTCAATCGGTACTCGCCCTTGATCTCTGCTCGTATCCTCTTGATTCCTGAAAATTCTTGTCCTGATCACATGCTTGTAATCGTTGATCTGTCCTGGTCCTTCCTTATTGTTTCCATGTCGTCTTCTTCAGCGATATTGAACCTGGACCTGCCGATCAGCAAGGCGGATCACCTCCCGGGGACCAGTAGCAACCAGAAGATCAGGCCCAGCACTCAGGAGCAGCCTCCCGAGTCATACCTACTGAAGGAGAGCCACCAGTTCAGCCAGTCCAGCCTGCAGATCCTGACGATGGCACTTTGGTGGGTATCATCAGATCATTGTTAGCTTCCCAAGATCGTAGAGGCGATGCCTTGCACCAGGCAGTGGAAGATGCTCTGAATAGAAGTGGACCCCGAGGGAACAGTACGGTCAACAGTTTTAAGCGCCTGAACCCTCTATTCTTCGATGGCAGCGAGGATGTCATTGCTGCCGATGCTTGGCTACAAGATATAGAGGTGATTCTTGAAGCCGCGAAGACTCCAGAAGACGAGAAGGTGGCTGTGGTGCGCCTACAGTTATTGGATCTAGCCTGCAGTTGGTGGGCCGCACAAGCAGTAGGATTGACAACACCTGTCCCCTGGGCAGTGTTCAGCAAAATATTCCAGACCAAGTATTATGATGCAGTGGCTCGATATGACTTGTAGACCAGGTTCAGTAATCTTAAGCAGATGGGGAGGACGGTCGACGGATATGCGGCCGAGTTTTCCAGACTCAGTCGGTTTGCTCCCACTTTGGTGGCAACCGAGTTTGACAGAGCACAGAGGTTCCAGCAGGGACTTCACCTGGAGATTATATTGGCAGTAGAATAGTTCGAGCATCAGACCTATGATGCGGTGTTGCGAGCAGCAAGGAGGCACGAGTATACCTCCCGGAGAATAGTGGACAGGACCGGAGGTCGGAAGCGGTCCCACCATCAAATGAATCAGTCTTCAGCCCCAGCCCCGACAGTTAGGGCTTTGACTATTGGAGCTCCGAGGCGAGCGGCCTCAGTTACGTCGGTCCAGTACTCAACCCCGACGCACCCTCAGCAGAAACAGAAGCAAGCACAGTCTTCCGCCGTGGGCTGTTCTTATTGTGGGAAGCCTGGACACGTGGTAGCAGAATGTCGCAAGGCATTGGGATTGTATTTATTGTGTGGAGCACCGGATCATAGGGTAGGGTCCTGCCCTTTCAGAGTTGATTCAGCATCGACAGTATCTAGTCCCTCGGTTAGGGGACCAGTACCAGCACCAGCACCAGCTCCAGTTCACCAGCAACAGCAGTTCCCGTTCCCGAGGCCATTGCCGACTCAGGCCCAGACCTTCCAGCAACAGAACCTGCGGCAGTTTGCCCTAGCCCAGGCTCAGGTTCAGAATCGACCGAGAGGTATATGTGTCCTCTCATCTTGCTTTTCTACCGTCATTATGCGGGGTGCATGACGTATTTCATGTATCCTAATTACAACGGTATATTCCGGACCCGAGCCATGTCCTAGATCATTCGAAAAGGTTGGTACCAATAGCCTTTAACCTTTTCGTATGAGGAGAAGCCCGTGTCCATGTTTGACCAAAGAGAGAGACCTTAAGCGCAAGACTATCAGTTAGTCCGTGTTGCTTAGAGTCATCCCTCTTTGGAAGAGTCAAACTTGGGAGCATGAGGATGATATCTGATCAGGTCATCCCGGCTGGTTTGACTCGTAAGGTGTAATATCTTCCTTATGCCTTACGCTTCGGATCCTTGCTTGCATGAATAATTGTATGATTGATTGATAGTGGTAGATTGCCTATGATAGAATAGCTTTTCCTTACATCTCTAGCCTCTTGATTAAATTCCGAGGACGGAATTCTTTTAAGGTGGGTAGGATGTAGTGTCCCAAATCCGTGATACGTATTTAGTATACGTATACGTGTTTTGGACCCGTATTTTTGCTTAATCATGATTAGTTAATTTTGATTAATATTGTTTAATTGGCTTGTGGTTCCCTATGGCAATTGCATTGGCTTGGTTCGGTTCGGTTGACTTGGCTTGGTTTGGTTTTATATGTGAACCACTCCTACCTACCACCACCAACCCCTTTATTAATGCACTCTCTCATTTCTCTCTCTTCATTCATCATCATCTTCCTTCACCATTAAATTTCTCACCAACCTGTGAGTAAGAGAGAGAAGAGAGAGGTCTAGGCAAGTGCAACTTGCTTCATGGAGGAACTCTAATTTTATTGCTTTATTCTCTTCCTTACAGTATTCTAACTTGCTTTAGAACTTGGCATTTTCACTTTCCATGACTAGATTCTTGTAGATCTACATTTGTATTATTTTCAGATTTTTTGAGTTTTGATCTACTTAATCTTGTTATTTTCGAGTTTTAATGGTTCCATGTTGTAGAGTAGCTCGTTCTGTCCCATTTTGACCTAAGGAAGTTCGGATTTGGGCTCTGGATGAAGGTTTTATGGAGCTTGGAAGCTTGGGTTCATGGTGTTCTTCTTCTCTGAGATTTGGGGAAGAAGAACAGTGCTTGACTTGACCGCATGACAATTCATGCGGCAAGTGATTCAGCCGCATGAGACATTCAGCCGCATGGGCTGAGTCTCATTCTTAAACCGCATGAGGTCCTTGCGTCCTAGCCGCATAAGTCTGCCTTCATCCTTGGCCGCATGAACACGAATTGAACCTGACCGCATAAGTCCTCAGTTCCTTCTAGCCGCATGGGTTGTTTTCCCTTAGCCGCATGAGACTCGCTTGAGCTCAGCCGCATGGGGAGTCCTATCCAGCCGCATGAGATTTCTCTAGTACTTGCGGACCGCATAGGCTTGGTTCCCGCCAGCCGTATGGACTCATATCTTCCCAGCCGCATGGGGTGCTCTGGCTAGCCGCATATGCTGTTGAACCTCGGCCGCCTGGCGATTGCTCTCTTCGCAGCCGCATAAGCTGACTCCCCTTCGTCCGCATGAACCCGCCTTTCCAGCCGTATGAACCTGTATTGACCCAGCCGCATGGACTCACTCCCCTTGAGCCGCATGGACTTCCTGTGCCTTATCTTGTTATATTATTATGGATATTTTATTAGATATTTAACGCTCATTTTATATCCTTACGCCTTTGTCCTGAACTTGAAAATCATGAATTCATTTGTATGTCTGGAATTGATAATTGAACACGATGTGATAGTAACCCGTAGTGGTGCACTCCTGACATAATAACCTGACATGACCTGATAGTGGCCCGTCGTGGCGCACTCCTGACTAGTACACTTGGCATGATAACCTGACATGATTATCTCGAATAGCTGTTGCGACGGCTACCTGACATGACATGACCTATATAATTGATCCTGACACCGTGGGCGATTGTGCTTGTACAAATAATCCAGTCCTGTCTTGCATCATGTCTAGGAGGGGACTCCTGAGTACCACGGTCAGGAGTACCTACTGAAATGGACTAAGGTTAATGACCAGTATAATTCATTAGACATGAAGAGATGTTCCCCAGTTACAGGCGATCCCGTTATCCCGGCCGCAAATGTTTGGACTTATAGCCTGCCGACGAGTAGGGCACATTTCCAGCCTACTGTTATGTGGGGCACTCTTGATTGTCACTTTAATGACTGAACTCTATTGTCACTCTAATGTATTGTACTCTCTAGATTGTCACTATAATGATTGCCTGGATAACCTGGATAGCTGCAGGGCCTGCGACTACTTGGAGCATCTCATTGCATCTTGCTAGTAATTAGGATTGTGATAACCCTAGTTAGTTAATGTAGAAAGCCGTAGGCGATGATTGGCCGTGATTGCTTGGATGGAGTCTAGTCCAGTATAGTATTGTCTAGAAGTGATTGATTGCAAGATTGTACCAGAATGATTGAATGATTGTCACTCCAGATTGTCACTATAATGATTGTCACTCTAGATTGTCACTATAATGATTGTCACTCCAGATTGTCACTATAATGATTGTCACTTCAGATTGTCACTATAATGATTGTCACTCCAGATTGTCACTATAATGATTGTCACTCCAGATTGTCACTATAATGATTGTCACTCCAGAATATTACTTGACCTGATTCCTTATATTTATCTTGTCGATAAATGGTAAGAGAAACCAAGTTCCGTTCAGACGAAGGGTTACAACCCCGGTCCTTGTTTGGTTTATGGGTTGTAACCTGGCTATCTGAATAGTCCCATGGTTATCTCATCGTATATCATCCTGTCATGCTTTTCCAATATGTCCTGTCTTTTATTGATTCTGTACAAGATTATCTTTTATAATTACCCATCATACTTTTCTTAACTACTGTCTTTTATTATGTAATTTTACTCTTGTGCTAATTGCTGGTTTTAGTTCTTAAGTGAAGCCTCCTTTGTGGCACTTGCTCTTTCTGGGGTCTGATCCAGCTGGTTTTGTATGGCCAGATACCGGAGCAGCACCGAAGGATCTCCCTGCATTTCAGCCCGATGGTGGTCACCAGGCGTAACCAGGGCAACGAGTGGGTTTATTTTTGCTCTCCCACTCTATTGTAAAATTATTCTTTTGAGGCGTTTAGCCGCCGAGCAAGTGTTAGCTCGTTTGCAACTTTATTTACTATCTGCCTACGGGCTGTAAGCATGATTGGCAACTCGAGGTTGATCACGTATGACTTAAACTCTTGCTAGTCCTTACATTTTGTACGACTAGCTTCATGATCATCTGGATATGTAATGTTTGGGACGCCTTACAATTGTATATTTGGTGATCTGATATCTTGTGATTATTATTAGTTGGTTGAGATTGAGACAATAGGCTATTTATGACCTTAAGAGACTGATAGATTGTAGTGAAACCCTCACATATCTAGACAGCCGTGACCGTATAGCGGTGTGGATTCCATTTCGTTATACGTAGCTAGCTATGTCTGCCCCCGCTCTCTAGTATTCTGGTTCTGGGGCGTAACACACAGACATACATTAAGAATGGAATGCCTGAGATTGGTGGCACCAAAACTGGTGGGTTCATGAGATATCGTTTGATGTCGTCGAATGCTTGTTGACATTCTTCAGTCCAAATAAAAGATACATCCTTCTTCATTAGCTGAGTGAATGGTCTGCAGTGTCCAGACAAGTTCAAAATGAATCGCCTGATGTACGCAAGTCGGCCTTGGAATCCTCGTAGCTCTTTTAGGTTGCGTGGAGGACGCATCTCTTGAATGGCTTTGATCTTCTCGGGATCCACGTGTATACCCTTAGAGGTAATAACAAAGCCGAGAAACTTACCATAGAGACACCCAAGAATGACTTGGTGGGATTCATCTTGAGCTGATGTTGACGCATGAGATTGAAGATTGTTCTCAAATCTTGGATATGATCTTCTTTTAGACGACTTTTAACAGCTATATCATCAACATAACATTCGACTGTTTTACGAAGATGTTCTCTGAAAATGGTACTCATGGCCCGTTGGTAAGTTGCACCAGCGTTCTTGAGACCAAATGGCATCATTGTGTAGCAATAAACTCCCCGAGGAGTGCGAAAAGATGTGTGTTTTTCATCTTCGGGATTCATCTTGATCTGATTGTATCCAGAGAATCCATCCATAAAAGATATTCGCTCGAACCCACAGGTGTTGTCAATCATAACGTCCGTGATAGGAAGAGGAAATTCATCTTTCGGACATGCTTCATTAAGGTCTCGGAAGTCGATGCAGACTCGAACTTTGCCGGTTTTCTTCAGGACTGGAACAACGTTGGCTACCCAATCAGGATGTTGTTCTTCTCTGATAAAGCCGTAAGCAATAAGCTTCTTGACTTCATCATCGATTGCGTCCATCATTTCAGGCTTGAATCGCCGTTGCTGTTGTTTGACTGGTTTAGCATTGGGAAGAATGTTCAGTTTGTGAGTAGCAATCTTGGGATCTAAACCTGGCATGTCTTCGTAACTCCAAGCTAAGACGTCAATGTATTCTTTAATGAGAAGAACCAACTCTTGCTTATCTGCTTCTGGAAGATTCTTGCTAATAAAGATTGGACGAGGCGACTCGCTTTCTCCTACATCAACCTGAACTAATTGATCTTCAGTAGGAGGTTCTCTCTGTTCAAATCGGAGTACCCACTGATTATCCATCTGTTGAGCCCAAGGATCTGTTTCAGGACTTTCTTCAATGTCCTCATCATATCCTTCTAGAAGTTCAGCAGAGACCATATTGGAAGATACAATTACACGATGGACTTCACCAATGCTAGTGTCAGAATCCCATGATCTGGAATCGGAAGAATTAGAACGTTCTTCGCTATCAGAATCAGAAACTGCTGGGGATAACATTGGAGGGGAAGCGTATCCGAGACCTCTTTTGGTCCTGCTGTAATACATTTCTGACTTTCCTTGTGGAACAGCGGTACGGAGAGGAGTCTTTCTTCCCTTACCGTAGTTGAGGCCACTTTTGAAGTCGTAACCCATCTTTCGGACGATGTCTTTCGATTGTTGACTGTAACGACGGAATTGAAAATGTCCCGTGTCGTTAACTTTGCTATCATCCGTGTAGCTAAATTTTTGTTCCGGTCTTTTACTAAAAAGTATTGGACGTTCACCTTTCTTGCGAGCAGGAACAATACGATATGAATCTTTTGGATATTCACAGACACTTCTATTTGAAGAGATTGTACAACTCCCATTGTAAATGACTGAAAGCTATCTAACATATCCAAATAGTATTTAGTATGATAAATAATATCAGTATACTGGAAAGTAGATGCTTTTTCATTGATATGTACATCTGTATTTACAGCAGGACCTTTAGCCTTAGCAGGCTTGGTCAGATTGATTACAAGAGGGGGAGAAGAAGAACGTAGAGGAGGCTTGTTACGACGAAGGTCAATAACAAGTGGCTCAGAGGAGGTGAGCTCCCTTTTTTCTTTGTTGTGAGTTAAATCAACAATAAGAGGCTCAGAAGAAGTGAGCTGCGTTTTGTCCTTATTACGACGTAAGTCGATAACAAGTAGCTCAGAAAAGGTAAGCTCCCTTTGATTTTGATCATCGTCAACTGATTTTTCTTGAACCGGCAAGTGAATAGCCAGTGGTTTAGAAGACTGAGGATGAGAAACACGCCCTTTGACAGGTATGATGAGAGTATCATTAGGCATTGCTTTTTGATCTTCTTTAGTATCCATAGCCAATAGCACTTTCATAAATTCTTCCTTGTACATACGAGCATCGTTGTAATACGCTTTAACGCCCTTGAAAGGATAAAGGTCTGCAACTTCCTAGTGAACTTGTCCTTTGTTATCAACGTATTTAAAGCATTGATGAAGAGTTGAGGGAACAATATTATGTTCATGGAGGAAGGGTCTTCCCAGAAGAGCGTTGTAAGAACAACCATGATTGTCAATGATATAAAAGGTCACCTTTGTACGAAGATTGCCTATTTGGAGTTTTAGGCGAATCTTACCCAAAGGTTCACTTATTCCTTGGTTGAATCCCAGGATAGTGGTGATTGTGCTTGAAAGACTATGCACTGGTATCTTCAATGCATCTAGCATCGTCTTTGGTATGATGCTGAGAGCAGACCCCGGATCTACCAGGATACGATCGACCTTCATCGAATCGACATATCCTGTATAGTAGAGAGGACGATCATGTCTTTTATCTTCTAGTAGCATATCATCCTGAGTGAAAGTGATGTTTGGAATCAACTCTAAGACACTATGACAATGACGGCAAGAGACTGGTTCTGATTCTGGCTTTTTGAGAAGAGTTAGACAAGTTTCAGCCTGCATCAGAGCTTCACTTAAAGTCTCTTGAGTCTCCTTAGAAAGGCGCAAGAGCTTGAAGATTGATAGCCTAGCCGGTGTATTGGCTAATTGAGCCAATATATCAAAGTTGTACGGCTTTTCAAGTCCTGTAGGAGATGATTTCTTCAATGGTTTATCAAAGCGGACTTGTTGCTTGCCTTTGTTAGCCGTCATTGGCTTGGAAGGAATAGGTACTACAACTGGTGAAGATGTAGAAGGGATTTCTTTAGTGGAAGTAGGTTGTACTGGGGCAGGTTCAGAAGAAGAAGTAGGATCCTCTTGACCTTCAGAATGATCTTTCAAATAGGCTTTCCCTGATCTGGTGCCTAACAGAATCTCTTCGTCAACTATGGGATCAAAAGACACCATGTTGCAAATCTTTTTTTGCCTTTAGAACGAGCTTTCTTCTTAGAAGAAGAGGGCACCTCGAATTCCGGAGCAAGATCAGGATGGATCCACATAATTTCACAGACAAGGGAACAAGACCTTCATTTGGTGGAAGTGGGAGATTCTCAATCTCAAGAGTAGCTTTGGGAATTGGAATGACACAGTGCTGTATCATCTGCGAAGGAAAATCACCAAACTGGACTGAAACCATGTTCGCAGTAACAGTCTTCTCATCTTGCTGCAGAGTGACAACACCAGCATTGACAAGCTCCTGAATTTTGCCCTTGAGCACATAACATGCTCGAATAGGATGTCCAATGAACCTGTGATAGACATAATATTTAGGATGATCTGTCTTACCAACTTCATCAGGTTTTTTTGGGTCTGGGAGTTGAATTTTATTGTTTTTGAGTAAACACTCAAAGATGCTTGCAGTGTCATTCTCGTCGAAGGAATATTCCACTTTTGGACGAGGTTTCCGCGGTGGATGTGCAGAAGGAGTAGGAGTGGATGTAGGCGGAGCCACATTGACAGCTAAAGATTCTTTATTCTTGTTCAAATTAATGTTCAGAGTCTCTTTTGCTTTGCGATTGTTTTGGCGGTTGCCACCACCTGACGTCTGATGTTCATCTCGATCGGGGTTAGACATCTGTACCCCTAATTGTTTGAACTTCTTGGCACTCACTTCAGCAGTTTTGGCGTTGACAATGAATGAAGGCCAATCTTGGAATTAGGTAGATCCCGTCCACATACTGATAATAGGCAAAATGTTTGCCTTACAAGTATCAATAGTGACAGCAGCTGGAGTTCCGGGAGGCATTTTCAAAGCTTCACGGCGGAACCGTTCAATAAAGCTCTCAGCAGTTTCATTATGTTTCTGTTTGATTTTGTTGAGAGCTGACATAGTCATGTCATTAAATTCTTCATAGAACCGGTCCAGGAAGATTTGTTTGAGACCTGAAAAGGAAGTGATACAACCATCGGGCAAACTTCTATACCAGTCATATGCTACACCGGCTAAACAACCGACGAACACTCTGGTAAGAAGAGCGTCATTTGGCTGAAGTTGAACGATCATTACCTCAAAATGATTGATGAATTGACTAGGGGAAGTACTGCCATCAAACAAAGAGATTATTGGGATTTTGTACTTCGGCGGGAACGGGACTTCCTTCTATTCAACTGGATAGGGCTGCTTGATCCCCAATCTTTGCAAGTTGTCTTTCTCTTTGAAAGCTTCAAACTGAGTTCGCAAGAGTTTGACAGCTTCATTGGCATCTTCTGATGACGAAGAAGGAGCAGGTTGAGTTAGAGTGGTAGGAGGAGGAACAACATTGTAAGCACTACCCCCAGCTCCTGACTGACTAGGTGTAGTTTGAACTTGTACTTGTATAGGAGGCATTTGAGGAGACACTACCCCCAGCCCAGTATTGGCAGGTACCGAAGATGCTATGATCTCTGGACTTGTAGTAGGTGCAGTTGGTGGTGTAGCATGCTGTGCTACAATGATGGAATGCATACTAGCAACCATTTCAGCCATGGTTTTTAGTTTGTCTTCAAGTGCAGCAATTCGCTGTTCCTGATTTACAGAAGTTGAAGCATCTGGATCATCAGTGACAACATAAGCTGTCACTTCTCTTGGTACAGTGGAAGACACTGTTTGTTCAGAACTTTCGCTGTATGCATCATAGTCTGAAGAAGAATAACCTGAAGGGTTTTGAGGACGATTCCTTTGACCGATTGTATCTCGGCTTCGAGAACGGGTATGTTGAAACACTACTTCGGAAGATTCTTGGAGTAATTCTAAATACCGCTGGCTTGGCTTGCAAAGCCTGCCATGCTTAGAGCATCTTCTACCCCCAGTGTCTCGGGATGTCATGTTGACAGAAGCATACAAGACTTCGTCTTCATCTGACATAGGTTCAGATTTAGCAAAAGTCAGACGATCAAACACAGATCGTTTTGTTGTTTGACAACAACATTGGATGATGACTTTGTGATTGCAATGATGATCAGATGATTGAGATGGAGGTGTTGAGACATTGTCCCGTTTTTGTCTAAGATGTTCTCGAAGATCGGGAACAACAACAGGACGAAGAAAACTCTGAGGGGCTTGTTCTTTGATAACATTTGGAACATGATTCCGATTCTTCAAATGTTTAGTCCCTTGAGTGTACAGGGAAGTGCTCACTTCATTGGCATAAGTGTCGGGATTTTTGACCCTAGAGATTTGTTTCTGATGATGTTTGGTCTTCGGCATTAGCTGTTTGTGTTTTACAGAAGTGGGTCTATTGAGATAAGTTCTGAGATCAGCAAATTCACCCCCAGGGGTTTCTGTCTGAGACACTAACAGTTTTCCCTGTCTGGAACGGAAAATCTTGAGAGTCGGGAGATCCTGAAATTCTGCTACCGGGGTAGACAAAATACCTCTTTGATCAGTACAAGTTCTCTTGTCATAAAAGAAAGAAGAATCCTTATTTGAAAGAGTTCTAGTACTGATTGGTGCCAAGGCACATTCAGATGGATCTTCTTCAGTAAAGACTGAAGAAGATTGAGAAAAGACCAAAGGGCCTTTTCCATTATTTTAAGACGAAGGGTTAGCTAAAGAGCGTTTCCCTCTGTTGTCTTCCAAGTCATGGGACAAGAAAGTTTGAGAAAAGACCAACGGGCCTTTCCCTTTATTTTGAAGAGAAAGAGGAATAGCCAAAGGACTACCCCCAGTGGATTGCGCAGGAGCAATAGTGTGTTTGGGAAGAGGAGCAGAATCTCTTCCTTTATTGTGAGAAGAAGAGAGTTTAGCCAAAAGGCTGTCACTCTTGGATTGCGCAGGAATGCTTTGCGCATGAGTTCTGGCCACAGAAACTGTGGTTTGCGCATCAGGAGTTCTTGCCACAGAATGCTTAGGTTGCACTCTGGTTGCTGGAATATTGGTTTGCGTAGGAAGATTGGCAGCCAATTGCGCCAGAGGCATAGGGGTTTTATACTTAGCCATAGCAGCATATGAAGTCTTTTGTGCATTGGCCATAGCAGACTGCGCAGCAGTAGCAGAGGCAGATTGTGCACTGGACTTGGTGACAGAAGCTTTGGACTGCGCAGCAGACTTGCTGGCAGATTGCGCAGAAGACTTGCTGGCAACATTGACAGAATGCGCAGCAGTCTTTGGGACCCAAACTGGGCACACTTTGCTTGTGGCAGCAGTGGTCGCAGGGCGAGGAGTGGTCTTGGAGTTGATCATGGACTCGTAGGCTGTCTGGTTGATCTTCACAACCAGTGTCTTCTGCGTCTTTCCGATAGACGCCACGTCATATTGAGTTGTCACTTCCTCATCGGAGGAGAAAGTCGTCCCCAGCAGAGTCGCCATTTTGTTTGCAAAAATAAAAGTTGAAGAACTTTATTGATACAAACTTTGTAAAAGATTACAATTTGAATTCTGGAAATGGTACAACTTTAGGAATCTAATCTAGATGACGATTGATTTATCCCTTGGACGATGTGAACTCTGAAGACGAAGCCTCTGAAGTTGAAGACAACTCTGGAATTGAAGGCAGAAAGCCTCGGAAGTCGAAGGCAAAAGCCTCGAAAGAATGCAGCAGCACTTGGGCAAGAACTCCTGAACTCTCTGATCTCTGATTATTGATTCGTGATCCCCTTGAATGAAGACTTGAAACTCTATTTATAGAGTTCTGAGAAATAACTAACTTTTAGTTATTCTGGACTGCGCATGATGGATTGTGCAGTAATTGGTTTGCGCAACAATGGACTGCGCAGGCAGTTGCTGGATCGTGGGTTAACTGTCTTGGACACATGGCATCATTTGATTGAAATGTGCATGATCGTGCATAGGCAGTTGCCACGAAATGAGCAATTGATGGCATGAATGCCACGTGTACTTTATCATTTGTACTGGTAGAATGCGCACATTGAACTGCGCAGACTTTGGTTTGCGCCAACTTGATTTGCGCAGGAAATGGATTGCGCCAACTTGATTTGCGCAGACCTGGATTGCGCTGCCAGCTGTCCTCAAGTGCCGTGCTGCACGATTAAACGAACGGCCGCCTCGATCTTCGTGCTGTCAGTTGTCAAAAGATTTGATTGTGTCAGATAATGATGACTTTTGCCACGTCAGCTTGCGCAGTTGAGAGTGTGCGCAATCGATCCTGCGCAATCTAGATGGTACGTAATCTGTTGTCTGCACAAGTCATCTGAAAATTGTATTTCTTGATTTTCTGACTTTGTTGATGTGTGCCACTTGAATTTTTAGGACCTACAACGGTGGACCTGGGTTTGTCGGCAGTAACACCGGTGGGGAGAGTTGGGTCGGCCGGTGATCCGGGTGGTGGTGGCGTTGCGGGGTTGGCGTGGGTCTGGCTGGTGGTCCGGGTGGTAGTGTGGCTGTGGAGAGGGCAGACGTCCGGTATCTTGGTGGTGAGGGTGATGATGTTGGTCGTGGCGATGGTGACAGGGGCGTGATGATGATGACGGCGATGGTGGTGGCAGCGGGGAGACATGGATTTGGCCGGGGTAGCGAGGAGGCGGTTCGGGACAGATAGGGTTAGGAATTCGTTTAGGATTAGGTTTAGGAATCGTGTCCAAGTGTCGGACACGGAGATTAGGTTGGAAAGAATTTGGTGTACGTGTCCGGTATGTCGGACACAAAGAATACGATGTATATGTAAAAAAATAAGGATAGTAGAAGACACCCGGGGTCGGACCCGAGGCCGTCACGGCTGACACGGGAGGGATGGACACCGACACGAGGCACGAACATTTGTGTGGAAATTTTGTGGAGGAATTTGATAAAAAAGTTGGTGGAGTACCTGCCTATTTATAGGATGTGGGAATTCCCAATTAGATAAAGATTAGGATATTTAAAACCCAAATTTAGATATTTCCTAATTTAATTTAAAGCAATCAAATCCAAATCCAAATCCAAATCCAAATCCAAATCTAATTTAAATCAAATTAAATCTCTTAGTTTAAAATCAAATCAATAAATCAAATTTCAATTATTTAACTATTTAAACAAATACATAAATTTAAATCAAGATTTAAATGTCCACAATAACTTCCAAATATATTTTTCAAAATACCAATAATAATAATTTCAAAAATAATAAATATTTTTAAATATCTTTTTGAACAATAAAATATTAATATTAATAAATCTCAAAAATTATACTTTTATTTAAAATAGACCAATAAATAATTACGAAATATATGTATGTAAAAATATTCTTTACATAATTAGGCTTTTCTAGTATACAAAAATATTGTTTATAACAAAAGGCTTTTTATAGCAAGAATATTTATATAATATTTTGAAAGTGTATAATAAAATAGAGAAAAAAATGTTTTTCTAAAATATGTACTCTCGCACATATTCGCACTCGTCGAGCAAAAATAAAATTTCGTGCGCGACGTAAAATACGACTACGCGACGTACAATACAAAATTTTAAATCCGTACAAATATAAAAAAATATAGTAGAAATTTAGGGGTTTTACAGCGTAGAACTTGAAAATACGCCCACGTTATACGTACGAGCGTAAAACTTGAAAATACGCCCACATTATACGTGCGAGCGTAAAACTGAAAAGACTATGTGTTTTTCACACGTAAAACTTTACTCTTTTGAATAAAAAAAAGTATGCGTAAAAAACTTTCAGTCTTGGACTGCGTAGAACATTTTTAGAGAAATGCATAAAACAAATTCTCTTTAAAACAGAGAACCTTTTACGCGTAAGAACTCCAAAATGTAACTCATGTATAGTCATTTGCGTCGAGCTTGAGTTTGCATAGAGTTCATCCTTAGAGTTTTACTAACTTGATTTTTCTTGTTAAACTTCTTTTGCAGTGGACTTGGGGATCCATCCTCTCTCTGAGGTGTTTGGCTCATCAACTGGTATTTTGGGATCAAATTATCTAGAAAATTTATCCCATGACGACTTTTCTCAAACCGACAAGCAGTATCCCAAGGAAAGACAACAGTTGATAGCTGCTCAGGGAGACAGAATGTTGTTATCTTTGATGAACGAAGAATTACTGGTGTCATTGGATGGCCAACATTACTTGAAACCCGTTTTCATGTTTGGGGACGCAATCGATTTCCAATCTCAGACAAACCCCAAGAAGGAGTCATGGGTGTTCAAGTTTGGAGAAAGGGCAATGTATCTCCCAACAATGCCAAGGGATTATCCCCTTTCTTCTTTTGTTCACGCCACTCATCCGGGGCAGATGATCTGGAATCTGACTTTCAACAGTCATGGAAGACTGGAGAGAATTATATTCAAGAGGGATAAAAACCAAATAGGCTATCATTCGAGTACTCCCAGCGGTGGTGTCACCCCTTTCTCAGGTTTATTACCTGGATTCACACCAAGTGAAGGCTTGCCTCTGATCCAGCCGGTGCAGATACCGATGTTCATTAACAGACTTATGAATGCTTCAGTATTATATCCCAAAACCAACCCTAGGCTTCCAGGGTGGATGTGTTGGCCCAATGATTGTATCATATTTTTGAATATGGTTAATATGTTAAGTTTAGTACTTCATTATCACTAATCTTCATACTATCGCTAAAATATTTCTACTTATACTTATACCTTTGGTGATATGTGCCTATTGGTTTACATATTAGTGATATGAGCTGATCTATCTTAAATTTAATCGGGTTGCCAAAATTAAAACCATATTTTTTATTTTGGTTATTCAATTAATTTTAATCATTATGATATCACTAACATTTATGCTATCACCTTAGCACTTACACTTAAACTCAGTATTGTCCTAATGTGCATTAAACTTATCATAGTTGCTACTATGTATATTGCTTTGTTCGTCTAACATGTACATACAGAAAAGCAATAAGCAAGATCAATGTGGACATATACAATGAAGAAATCATGGTGGGCCAAAGACGACGGATGCCACAAACTGGATATCTTTGGACAGCTGCCACCAAGGGAAAAAGCCAACATCTATCAAGGAAAGAAGCCAAGCCATGCCATCATCATTTCAAGACTCTGAAGAAGCCTCCACCTGCTACAGTATTTCTGGAGTCTATAATGAGTCTTAGGAATAATTGTAAACACAAGAAATGGATGACAAAATCGAAAGCTAGGGTAGAAACCAGCCCAGGATCATTTTTGGATGAAAACCGGCATACCGACGGTATACCGGTGCATACCGACGGTATACCAATTTTGTTCACAGAAAGTTTCTGTCCACAAAATCGGCATACCGACGGTATACCGGATCATACCGACGGTATACCAATTCCGTAACGTTGAAAGTCCAACGGTTGAATTTCCAGCATTTAATGATCCCAACGGCTATATTTCTAGCCATTGTAATTCCAGACCGGCATACCGACGGTATACCGGTTCATACCGACGGTATACCGGTCGCTGTCTGAAAAGTTGCCTTTGAACTCTTTTCAATGCTTTGGTTATAAATAGCCTTGAACCCCTTCATTCAAGGTTGATGCTTTGAGCCTAAAAATTTCTAAACCACCAAAGCCTATCCACAAACAACTCTACAAAGCTTTCATTTGCCATCCACAAATTGTGTTAGAGTTATTGAGTTGAAAAGTAAGATCTTCATCCTATTGTATAAGGAGATCAAAACCTATTGTGAAAGGTTGAAGTTGGGGAGTCTTCGCATCCAAACTCTCGGTTGAAGTTGGAGAGTCTTCGTATCCAAACTCTCGGTTGAAGTTGGAGAGTCTTCGTATCCAAACTCTCGGTTGAAGTCGGAGAGGCCTTCGGATTAAAGCTCTCGTGTAAGAAGTTGGCGAGTTCTTCAGATCCAAACTCGTGTGTAACTATTTACTCAAATAGTGGATTAAAGCCGGAGAGAATTCCGGGACTGGAGTGCCTCTTGGGAGGATACCAGGATATATCGTGTGTCGGTATTGTTATTGCTTCTTCTCTTGCACTTATATTTTTAAATTGCCCATTAACTTGTGCTAAGTGCTTGATTAGTTAGCGTGACCCTATTCACCCCCCTCTAGGGTTCCTACAATTGGTATTAGAGCAAGGACTCTATTGTCAGGCTTAACATCCTTAGAGTAGATCCTTGTTATTTTTCTATGGCATCGTATTCCTCCTCCTCCGATAGAGAGGGTTTTACTTCTAGTAGCATAGACAATCATGTTTCTTCTAAATACAAGAAATGCTCTAAGTGGAAAGCCATAGCTAAACAATCCTTAGAGATTCTTGACAACCTTCATTGTACAAATGAAGAATTTTCTGAAAAGGTTGTCCATTTAGAAGAATCTAATAAGTTATTGAGAAATGAAAACAATAATTTATTATCTAGACTTGATTCTCAAAACTCATCATGTGTTTCTTTAAAGAGTTTGAATGAGGCTTTAATCTTGAAAATCAAATCTCTTTCCTCATCTTAGAAGATCTTAAAAGTCAAACGCATGTGTTAACTTCTTTGCATGATTCTTCTATTGACCCTTTAAAGAAACAAAATGATGACTTTATTTCTAGAATTACTTTATTTGAAAAAGAGAATTCTGCTTTAAATGCTAAATTTGATTCTCTTACTTGTTTGCATGATGATTTGCTATTAGAACATGATATTCTTAAAACCAAATCTTCTCATGCTCACTCTAGAGATATTCATCATTCTAGTATGTCACATGTTCATAACCATGCTCATTCTGATACATGTGCACACACTAGCATTAGGTGCTTTTATTGCTCTCGCATTGGACACATGAGCTTTACATGCCCTATTCATAGGACCCTTACAACCAATGCTAGAGTAAGTGCTATATGGGTCCCTAAAGCTAATAAATGTGGATCCAAGTTTATTTGGATACCAAAGTCTTCATCTAATGTTGTAGGTGAAGCTTCTTGTATCGGGATATGGCACCGAGGAGCGTGTTGGTGGTTGTAAAGCTCAAATGTCATCTTCCAAGCAATTGTACCAACACAAGCGTGGCTACTAAAGCCACTTTGGTAACATGCTAAACGATTCTCTTTAAATTATTTATATTTGTAGAATCTAGCATATTTCTCTTGATGTCTTGCTACTAGCTCACATTGATATCCTTTAGTTGCATTTTATATAAATCAATGTGAGATATAATACTAGCATGCTTAGTTAATTTTTTTATTAATTCTTTTATCTAGCATGACTAGTTACTCGGCTTAAATGATTAGTTCACACTATATAGTTTAACACTCATTTTCTATTAGTGTGACACATTTATATATGCATGCTCATTATTCTTAATCTTTATTTATAAAGCATGCATATCACTCTAGTCCACAGGAGCTTGGTTTTGATTTCAGTTTATATGATTTTAACTCTCCGTTTTTAAAGTTTTTGAAATAGTTACTTCTTGCCGGTTTGTATTTAATATGTCATATTTATCTTAATCGGTATTTGTGAATATATGTGTTTAGCACAAGCTTCTTATCACTTGACAAGTATATACTTATACTTTCACTTTAACCTTGTGCTCACATAATATATTCATTATTGATTCTCATGTTTTATTTTGATTAAACCTCTTATGAATCAATTATGTCTTTGCCTAATAAAGCTTATTTATATGTGTTTTAAATTTGTGATAGTTTTTCAAACATTCATTAAGGATACATGAATATATTCATTAAAATTTCCATTTACATGTAGATCATGTATTTCTTATGTTGATATATATTTTTGTATAAATATCTTTATGTGGGCATATGAGTTAAGCTAAAGTTTTATATTGACTTGAAGAGTATTTAATTATACTTGTTATCTTCAAACTTGTGCTTATCTCATAGTTTAGCTATTGATTCCTTTGACCAAATTTATGCTTCTTGAATCAATTAGCTTCTTCCTTAAAGTCTTCTTTTTGACGATATCTTCTTGACTTTTTGGTTGGTATTATGGATACATGTTCTTAATTAATTTTTGATCTCTTCATGTATGCCTATTCGTGATATATATAGTTTCATATATAAATGATTCCTAACTTTTGATATTTGTTTGTTTTATACCTTTAAGTTGGGATGTTGAGAGAAAATATTTATTAGTGACTTGTTTATGACTATTTATAGAAGTTCTTTTAAGGATCACATGGTCTTGTGCTTTACCTTGCTTGTTAAATTCACCTCCTTAATTAGTGCATTTTATTTCTAGTTTATATTTTTATATTTTACTATGGTACACTATGAAAGTTTTTGAAAAATGTACTGCTTGATATCTTTAGCATTTAGCTTTCTTGATCTTAATGATCTTTCTTTGCTCATTTCTTGGATTTATGCTTCTTTTTTGAATTATTGTTGTCCAAAGTTTTTGTAGCACATGAAAATACATGTAATTGATACATCATATTTCTTATGACTTTAGCTACTATGGTTTGAGCTTTTGTGTTGAGATTTTTCATTTCTAGAGAATACACTTATGTCATAATGGATATAATATTTTGCATTCTCTAGATCGATCTATCATTTTATTATCTTGGATTAATCTCAATACTTGGCAAAGAGATTTATCTTATTATGTTTTCATGAGTATCTCTTTTGGTCTATACTTGATAAGAGATTAATTCATTTATTTGTCATCTTATGCTCTTATCCTTGCTTAGTAAAGAGTCTATAAATCATTTTGTTCATTCAAAATGTATTGTCCTCTTTGTGAACTCTATGCTTGAGCAAGTATCTTTAGTGTTAGTGACTTAAGATTAAATGAGCACATTTATCTTGTTAATGACCTACCTCATTAATCATAATTGGTTATGTAGCTTGCTTATTTATGATATATTGTTAAGCTATATAATTTGGTTCACTTTCACTCATCTAGCTATTGTTTTTCTTTTCAATCTATATAAGATATGCTAGTTTACATAAACAAGATATGTGATTCTTCTAAATATAATTTGTATCCTATTTCAGATACATATGCTTGTTCTCTAAAACTGTTTTACAAAGTTTTGACAATATATTGTTTCTCTTGGAGGTTTGTGATTCCTTTCTTTAAGTCTCCTTTCATATTAGTCATTAGCAAGTATTTCTTAAATTTCTCTCACTTTTGAGTTATGATTTCATCGCATTATCATTTACATCTCCTCTTAATTATATTTGTAATCATTTAAATGAGAATGACTCTTTTCAATATTTTTCATTGATTTATGAGATTTTATCAAAAATATGGGTTTGGGATTTTCTTTATGAGATTTGTTGGATCATGTTTAACTTGTTTATTTTTATTGATAAAAGATCATAATGGTTGAGTAGTCCTATATTATCTTATTATGTGATTATCAAACTAATTCACTACTCTACTTTGACTACTCATGGATTGCCACATATGGGCCTTTGCTATTTGAACTTTATGGTTTATTATTTACCATTAGCAAGGTTTGGATTTAACCCGTTGATGGGTACATATGTGGTGAAACATGCCTAGTCCATGTAAAGTAATAAATTGGTTGATTCCTTCTTAATTAGATAATCATGGACATGATGTTTGAGTTTTATTTCTTATTTTATTTTTGAGCTATATTATGTCTTTCATCATGATTGTTCTTAATTGACCTTATTCTTTTTCATGATGACATTTTCTCAAAGGATAACATACATTGATCTATCATATTTAAATATGAGGTCCTTCTATAGATTAATTTATGCCATTTTTTGATTATACGTGCTTAATTGGAATATTCTTCTAATTTTTCATCTTTAGCGACTATTAATTGGATATCTCCTCTTGACTAAAGATGATATTATTCGTCTTTTGACGATATTGTAGCCTTATATGCATTGAGCAAGTGGGAGAAATCCTTAGTTGATTTACCTCCAAATCCTTTAGTTAGATATTTTATGCTATAAGTGCTTTGGAACTAGACACATATTTTGAGGGAGAGCAAATCAATTGATTCGATTTATTTATACCCTTTAATATGTCGTATACCTAGTTCATCATGGACCCACATTTTCTTCTATTTCATATCCTATTGATTGAGGTCATGATATTTTTATTTGTGAAGGATTTATGAGAGTGTATGCAAGTGTCTTTATTATTTATATCTCTCTTTTATATGAATTAAATATGTCATTTTATTAAATATTAACTTTCATATCCTATCTTGATGACTATTGTTCTTTCATTGTTTTGGCTTTCCTTATATGCTTAATTGATTTGGCTTTTCTTATTGAGGACTTACATAAAATTCTTCTTTATCTATATTGGTAATACTTTGAGGGGGAGCATTCAAGTCGACTGAATTTCTCCTTCTCAAGTATTTTTTCTCCTTTACCCTCATGTTTATCAAAAAGGGTATTCATATAGCATGATAAAGTAATTGAGTTCAAATGCATGAACTTGGGTAAGCATACAGATTTTGCAAATAATGAGATTATTCTATATCAATTGCTCTATTGTACATTGATTATTTATTTCTTTTGTTCCACTTTTTATTTGTGGACAATTTTGACTTTCAAATGGCTTTTTGATCAATGTTTATAGAATATATTTCAATTGGTATTAAGTTTATATCTAGTTCTCATGGCGTTTATATATCAATTACTTTACAATTATCTAATCCTCATGGCTTTTGACAAAAATCCTTTATGTCTTAATTCTCTTCCAAAACTAGATTAATATTTTATATCATATTAGGTTTTGGATTTCTTTCTTGGATTTCATGTTGGTAAACTATCTATTGATTATTTTCAAATACTTTTAGTTCTACCAACTGTATTGTGTTTTGACAAGCTATTTTCTATTTGGTACTCTACATTTGATATGTAGTTTCTATACTTGTCTTTACAAACTTCTCCTATTGTTCTTCATGTAGTATTTCTTGATCATGATTGTCCATGTCTTCCTCATGCTCTGATTTATGTACTTAAGATTGATTTCCTTTTATCTCTTAGTACGGGGGAGCCTATTTTTGATCATGTCAAAGGGGGAGAAGTAAGTTTAAGTATGTATTTATAAGTAATCTAAGTAGTATGCGTTTAGTGATATTGCTTATATCTTTTGTATATTAGTGATACATGCATCTATTGTGTTCATACTAAACTTAACCGATTTGCCATAATCAAAAAGGGGAAGATTGTTGGCCCAATGATTGTATCATGTTTTTGAATATGGTTAATATGTTAAGTTTAGTACTTCATTATCACTAATCTTCATACTATCGCTAAAGCATTTCTACTTATACTTATACCTTTGGTGATATGTGCCTATTGGTTTACATATTAGTGATATGAGCTTATCTATCTTAAATTTAATCGGGTTGCCAAAATCAAAACTATGTTTTTTGATTTTGGTTATTCAATTAATTTTAATCATTATGATATCACTAACATTTATGCTATCACCTTAGCACTTACACTTAAACTCAGTATTGTCCTAATGTGCATTAAACTTATCATAGTTGCTACTATGTATATTGCTTTGTTCGTCTAACATGTACATGCAGAAAAGCAATAAGCAAGATCAATGTGGACATATGCAATGAAGAAATCATGGTGGGCCAAAGACGATGGATGCCACAAACTGGATATCTTTGGACAGCTGCCGCCAAGGGAAAAAGCCAACATCTATCAAGAAAAGAAGCCAAGCCATGCCATAATCATTTCAAGACTCTGAAGAAGCCTCCACCTGCTACAGTATTTCTGGAGTCTGTAATGAGTCTTAGGAATAATTGTAAACACAAGAAATGGATGACAAAATCGAAAGCTATGGTAGAAACCAGCCCAGGATCATTTTTGGATGAAAACAAGCATACCGACGGTATACCGGTGCATACCGACGGTATACTGATTTTGTTCACAGACAGTTTCTGTCCACAAAATCGGCATACCGACGGTATACCGGATCATACCGACAGTATACCGATTTCGTAACGTTGAAAGTCCAACGGTCGGATTTCCAGCATTTAATGATCCCAATGGCTATATTTCTAGCCGTTGTAATTCCAGACCGGCATACCGACGGTATACCGGTTCATACCGATGGTATACCGGTCGCTGTCTGAAAAGTTGCCTTTGAGCTCTTTCCAATGCTTTGGTTATAAATAGCCTTAAACCCCTTCATTCAAGGTTGATGCTTTGAGCCTAAAAATTTCTAAACCACCAAAGCCTATCCACAAACAACTCTACAAAGCTTTCATTTGCCATCCACAAATTGTGTTAGAGTTATTGAGTTAAAAATAAGATCTTCATCCTATTGTATAAGGAGATCAAAACCTATTGTGAAAGGTTGAAGTTGGGGAGTCTTCGCATCCAAACTCTCGGTTGAAGTTGGAGAGTCCGAAACGAGCCGTTCTTTGAGCTCTTGGAAGGAAGCTTCACAGTAGTCTGACCACTCGAACGCGACTCCTTTCTGGGTGAGGCGAGTCAACGGCGATGCAATCTTCGCAAAGTCCTTCACGAAGCATCGATAGTATCCCGCCAAGCCTAGGAAGCTTCGAATTTCGCTAACTGATGCGGGCCGTCTCCAATCAACGACTGCCTCAACTTTCTTCGGATCGACTGTGATGCCCGCGGCGGAGATGATGTGCCTAAGGAATGAGACGCCGTTCAGCTAGAATTCGCACTTGCTCATCTTCGCATATAACTGATTCTCTCGAAGGGTTTGGAGTACCGTCCGCAGATGCTCTGCATGTTGTGCTCGATCCTTCGAGTAGACGAGGATGTCGTCGATGAAGACTACTATGAATTTGTCAATGAACGGACGGAACACCCGATTCATTAGATCCATGAAGACGGCAGGGGGGTTTGTCAGACAGAACGGTATTACCAAGAACTCGTATTGGCCATAACGAGTGCAGAAGGCAGACTTCGGCACGTCATCTGGCTTGACTTTGAGTTGGTGGTAACCCGATCGTAGATCAATCTTCGAAAACACCGTTGCACCTTGGAGCTGGTCGAACAAGTCATCGATACGGGGCAAGGGGTATTTGTTCCGGATGGTGTCTTTATTCAATTTCCGATAGTCGATGCAGAGCCGTATCGATCCATCCTTCTTCTTCACAAATAGCACGGGCGTACCCCACGGCGAGACACTCGGATGGATAAACCCTCTGTTGAGTAATTCTTGTAGTTGTGCCTTTAGTTCCTTCAGTTCTGCAGGGGCCATTCTGTACGGAGCCTTCAAGATCGGCCGGGTGTCGGGGAATGTGTCGATGGTGAACTCTATCTCTCGATCGGGCGGCATGCCGGGCAGCTCATCCGGGAATACATCGAGGAATAATTTCATAACGTCGGTCTGACCCGCGTTTGCACCATCCTGTCACATGTCTCGAACGGAAGCTAGATAGCCTTCGCACCCGGAATGCAACATCCGTCGAGCAGATATTGCGGAGATCACCACGCAGGTCGGCGACGCCTCACCACACGAGTAGCAGAATTTAGGCACTCCAGGTATACGGAATGTGACCCTCTTTTCAGCGCAGTCGATGGTTGCGTTGCACGGACCGAGCCAATCCATGCCCAGAATGATGTCGAAGTCCTTCATATCTTGAACTATCGCATCAAGACCGATCTTTTGACCCCCAATACATATGGTTCCTCCCTCGCATGCTAAGTTTGTGAGTAGTGGCACGCCCGAAGGCATACTTATGCTAAGATCAAGGTCTAACGATATTACAGGAAATTTGTGCTCGGCGGTGAAGTCCGTCGATACGAAAGAATGTGAAGTGCCTGAATCAAATAACACACGAGCAGGTACATTATTGAAACTCAATATACTTGTCACGACAGTGTCGGAAGCGAACGCCTCATCTCGAGTCAGAGCAAAGACACGTCCCTGAGCATTAGGGCGTCGGGCTTGGTTGTTGGGTTGAGTGGGCTGAGGAGGTCGGGGCGCCTGTCTTCGATCCTCTTGACGTTGTTGTTATGGTGGTGCATTGGGATGATTTGGTTTTCGGGCCGAGCATTCTCGAAATTGGTGCCCCCTTTGTCCGCAAAAGAAATATCCTCCTTCGTGAACATGACAATCATTGGGATGGTGGCCAGGGTTGTGACATTTGCTGCAAAGAATCAGAGGGGTTCGCCCCTGTTGCCGCCATTATTTGGACGCTTTGACGCATAGTTGTTGCCTCCCGTATAGCTAGGACGTTTGTGATTGGAGTGGCGCACAACGTCGTCAACACCGGAAGGATGCAGGCTCTCAAGGCGGAGAGCATGATTTAGAGCCTCGCCCGTGGTCTTGTACTCCGGACCCCGACATGCGCACCGATAGAGTGTCGCAGACCCACTTCGAACCGTCGCACACGGCACTCTTCTGTAGGTAGAAACTGACTAGCAAACTTGGACAACTTGTTGAATCTGTGGCATACTATTCTACTGTCCGATTCCCTTGTTTCAATTGCATGAACTCATTTTCCTTCGCTTGACGAACGGCTGACGGAAGGTACTCGACTTCAAAAGCCTTGCGGAACGTGGCCCAAGAGATCGGTGCTGTATTGTTGTAGTGTCGGATTGCTCGCTTGTGCACGGCCCACCAGTCGTGCGCATTCAACTGTAGTTGAAGTTGTGCGCAGGCGACTTGCTTTGATTCTTCAATGCCGCGGAGCTCGAAGTGATCTTCCAGCTCTTCCAACCAGTCGATCGCCATAGAAGGTCCTTCGGTACCGCTGAAGGAAGTGTGGCACACTTTCTTGAATTCTGACACTTCAAAGTTGTACTTTTTCGGTGCCGTTGGTTGACGCTCGGGCTCCTCCGTGTCGACTTCAGTGGGTTGGATCGTCGGCACGGTGGTAGTAGGTGCGGTGACAGTAGGCACAGTCACAGAATTTCTGTTGGCCGCCATTGTCTGGACGATCTGCTGTAGGGTATCGAGCTGCTTTTGTTGAACTTTCGCATGTGCGTCGAAGCGAGCTTCGAACTGGGCCTGTTGTTCCTCCGCCTGTTGATGTCGGTTCTCGGACTGGTTCCGCTGCGCCTCTATCATGCACAGCATCCTTTCGATGGTATCGTTAGAAGATTCGGCCCGCGAACGACACGAACTACTAGAGCCGCTAGAAGCGCTCTGCTCTCGTCCAGCCGTGGGTTCCGGCCCTTCTGCGATACGAAGGCAAACACATCAGTCACAAATTATTACAGACTCATTATATGGAACAACTTATCTCATCGAAGCAAGGTCAAAGGTCTGAAACTCTAGACACGAGGCCAAAGGATGTAAAGCCGTGCTCTGTTACCATTATGTCACGCCCCGATTCCGTAGAATCGATAGTCATCCCCCGGGCGTAATGCCGTGCGAACCTAAGTTGTGATCGCACAAGGCGTAGTCATAAGGTCATCCGAAACACAACATCAAGTTAGAGTACGCAGAGAAATTGATTGACACATTTGAAATAGAAGTAGACTTTTTTATTGATAATAAAACTTCATTTACATTGACTTCATTACATTCATTGCCGCACGGGCTACAACATGACTCGACTTACAAAACGAACGCCGATGAGATAGTCGTTCCATACATTACAAAACGAACGCCGAACGAGGGGAGTCGATTAGTCATCTTCTTTTGGACTGAGTGCAGGGTCTTTTTCAAAAGGAATCCAGAAACACAAGCCTTCACATGCGGACGAGGCTTCAAAAGGGTTCACGTCGCCTTGAGGTTTTAGGTGGCACGCCCTTCGTGGTTCGGGGTACCTGCATGGAGAGCGAGGATCAGTACATTACACTTTGTACTGGTGCGTGGCAAATTAAGTTCCAAGCTCTCATTTGGTTGAAGAGTTTATATGACTTAGCTCATGAATGTTTCTAACCATCCTAATAAATTTCAAACGAGCAATGACAAGCATAATGTAAATTACGTTGGAACTTACCCACGGCGGGCCGCACCGTGCCTTATGAAACTTACCATGTTCTTCCCTGTCGATTGTTATCATTTACATACCAAGTACAATATTACGTGTGATTGGCCACTGGCATGACAAGCCATCCTGGACTATAGCTTTGTTAGCCGGGGCCCTTACAGCGCAAGTAGCGAGCCCCGCTGCAAGTCCCCGCTTAACCCGTGCTATCATCCAGCACTGCTATACCGTGTTTCCTCCTAGACCGAGTCGGTCCCGTGGCCCCGGGTTGTCGCTCGAGGAAACTCTCCCTTGTCGATAAGTTGTCCAATGACCGAGTTAAGACATTATTTAGTTGTTAAGGTATTGCCTACGTTCACTTTGAAAACTTGATTATTTTACCATGCCCGTGCCTTTGTATTCTTTCTTTCATTCGCAACAACACTGTCAATTTACCTAAGAAGGGGTCGAGAAGAGAAGGGTCGGCCACTCACCTTGTGTTTACTTCAGGCGAGAGAACTTGTTGGTCGCGCTAGACGTCACCTACGCGATTACCTGAAATCGCACAAGCAACTAATTAGAACACTGCATTATTCAAGAAGTTCGATAGGAAATGCGAGTTCGAAATGTAAGCCATGAAAACCATCGAAAACATTCACGAAAATGCATTCAGAAAACAAAGCCAAAACCAACGTAAGCGGCGTGAAAAGCAGAGCAACGGGAGGTCTCTCCCGACTCAGCCACAGAGTCAATCCTTGAGGCACAACCCGCTGGATATGAGACTTGGTTCCGAAGAAGAAATTCCATAACGAAGAATGGATCTTAATTCAACCGTTCCCGTTCGATCAATTCGATTGATCCCGACCGAATTGATAGCGACAATGTTCCTTTCTCGCGCACCCCGTAGACGGAGTACAGGGCACGATTTAGGGACGGGGCACTACAATAGCCATGCACCAGTACAAAGTATAATGTACTGATCCTCGCTCTCCACACAGGTACCCCGAACCACGAAGGGCGTGCCACCTAAAGCTTAAGGCGACGTGAACCCTTTTGAAGCCTCGTCCGCGTGTGAAGGCTTGTGTTCTGAAATTCCTTTTTGAAGACTCTGCACTCAGTACAAAAGAAGACAAATGGTGACTCGAATTCCTCCGATAGCAGGTAAAAATTGTAATAGTTTTGCTTGTAAAAAGGGATGTAATGTATGGAACGACTATCTCATCAGCTTCATTTTGTAAGTCGAGTCATGTTATAGCCCGCACGACAATTATTGTAATGGTGTCAATGTAAATGAAGTTTTATTATCACTGAAGAGGTTTACTTCTATTTCAATGTGTCACTCAATTTTATCTGCGTACTCTAACTTGATGTTGTGATTCGGATAACCTTATGACTATTGTTTGCAAAAACAAAAGTCTTTATTTCACAAACTTTGTAAAAAGATTACAATTGAATTCTGGAAAAGTACAACTATAGGAATCTGATCTGAAGACGATCGCTTTATCCCTTGGACGATGTGAACTTTGAAGACGATAGCCTCTGAAGAATACAACAGCACTTGGACAAGAACTCCTGATCTCTGATGATAATAATGATCTGATCCCCTTAATGAAGGACTTGAAACTCTATTTATAGAGTTCTAGAAATAAATAATTTGTAGTTATTCTGGATTTTGCATGATGAACTGCGCTGGCGACAGACTGTACAGACAGCAAACTGCGCTGGCCTATTGGGCAGTTGCTCGATCGTGGGCTAACTGTATTCAGACGCGTTGTATTGTTTGATTGAAATACGCTTGGTCGTGTACAGGCGGTTGCCACGTGGCGAACAATTGATGGCATGTAAGCCACGTAATAAATGTCAGTTATTTGATGAATTGTGCTAACCGAATAGCGCTAACATCAGCTTGCGCTTCCTTCCGATCACTGGACAGCGCTGGGATACAGATTTGGTCAAACTGCGCTGAAGTTGAACTGGCAGATTGCGCTGAAGTTGGACTGGCAGCGCTGAAGTTGTACAGCTATTTCTCGAGCGCTGTGCTGCACAAAAAATGAATGGACTCCTCATTTTTTGGGCTGTCAGGCTATCAGAAGATCCGATCTTTGTCAGGTAATGATGGTATTGCTACGTCAGCGTAGCGCGCTCTGGTGTTAGCGCAGTTCAGCTTGCGCCTTCGATTTGTAGCGCAATCTGTTTCCTGTGCAGTCCATTTGAAGGGTGCACAGTTGAGAATTCTCTACCTATTTGATAAATGCAACTTGATTTTTTGGACATACAAGACCCCCTTCAAAGTTTTCGAAATTTGAATATATTTAAAGTTTTGAAATACTTTGAATTTGAAATTTTAAAATCAAGTTGCGCCGGTTGCGCTTTGATTGCGCGTTTAGCTCCGTCTTTTGTGGCGCAGTTGGAGGTGACTGTTACACTTCTGAAACTATAAATAGTTTTATTTTTTATTCTTTCAACCTTTATTGCTTTCAAATTCTCCAGAGAAAAAAGCTCCTCCCCTACTCCGACTTCTTCTTCTTCCTCTCGTCAACGACAGAAATGGCTCCCAAGCGATCAGCTGCCAATAAGGAAAAGGCCATCGTCGGACCCTCGACTCGTGTTGCGCCACGGGTATCTCGCCATGAGATGGGTCATCCTGCGCTTCAAGGTAAATGACGAACTATGATCGAAACCCTTTTTAGGGTTCTTGATGTTTTCAGACCTTCATACCTCTCTCTTTTTAGAGATTGATGGTATTTGCGCCACCCTGTTTAGGGTTTCGGCTGCATACACAATAGTTTTCATTTTTATGAAAACTATACTCTTGCACAATCGGTTGGAAAGCGCTAACAAAATGTTCAGCACAATCCATCGATTTGCATAAGTCGGTTGTGCCAGCACAAACTGATGTCTTGTACAAGTATGTTTAGCGCAACCTGACGTCTTGCGCACGTTGGCTGTGCTGGCACAACCTGATAACTTGCGTAGGTTGACCTGGCTAGCTCAATCTGATAACTTGCGCAAGCTGACTGTGCTGGCGCAATCTGATAGCTTGCGCAAGTTGACTGTGCTGGCGCAATCTGATAGCTTGTTTCACACAGCACAAATTGATGATCTTTTGAAGAAACATTTTGATTTTGCATATACTGATCTTTGCCTTCTTTATTGATGCAGTTAACCTCAGGGAAGATCCCAACTATGAGGTTTTTACAGGATCCCGGTCTGAACCTGAATACAAGGAAGATCTCTCGCACGTGACATTTCCTCAGTATGCCCTACCGTCCTCTCGGCAGGCTATCCTGACCGCCCAAGATAATGACACTTTACTATATCTGATGAACGGGCAGCCTCTTCAGACTGCTGATGCAGTCACCCATAAGAAGCCTCTGTTCTTATTTGGTGAGGCTCTTGACAAGAATTCTCAGCCGAGACCTCGTATGGAACAGAGAATTTTCCAGAGGGGTGAGAAGACGATACTTTTGCCAGAGATTTCCAGATGCCTTCCTTTGTCCCGATATGCTTTTGCGGGTGATTCCAGAAGAATGGAATGTGACATAACTCTGCTTCAGCAAGCCCGAGCGAGAAATATCTGTGTTAAGAAGGGACCAGATCACAAAGATATGTTCTACAGTTCCTCTGAGCGTCATAGCTCCTTACTTAGAGGATTAAAACCCGGTTGCATCCCGCCGGAAGATTCTTCCATGCTGCTCCCAGTGAGAACTCCGATATTCGTGAATGAGTTTGCGAAGGTGGAGGAAAGGTATCCGGACCAAGATCTGCGGCTGACAGGTCTCGTGAACCCGGATAATAAGAGATGGATCTGCATAACCAATTGGATATTGGTCCAATTTGAAGCTCCGCTCAAGGAGATTGATCTGTACCATGCAGTATACGCCATCGTTTATGGGATCCCTCCCAATCTTCATCTATTTCTCGCGTTGGCGAAAAGATACAACTACAGGACTGGGAATTTCATGACGCCACGCGGAGAGATTGGATTAGCTTTGTACGAGATAAAGTATATCTCTCACCTGCCAATGGGGGATATCCCCTATGAAGAGTTTGTCCGAACAAACTATGAGTTGGACAAACTGCGCCAGAAGAATGCCGATATGGTAGCTGTCTTTGAAGAGCTCCTCTGCCACTACAAGATTTGCTCTCTATATTACAAGAGTGGCACAGCCGGCACCTGCTATTCCACCAAATGGTTGTCGTATCTTTTCCTCAACCATATCATTGAGAAGAAGACCAAAGAGCAGGAAAACTGCAATCCCAGTTTCTTTAAACCACTTAGCAATAGTGAAGTGATAGAGCTGATGGAGACACATGGTGATATGGATATCAAGATTGAGGATGGCCTTCAATATCCTCCTTTTAAGAAAGATGACATCATTGAAAGCTACATAAGGATGGGCTACAGGCCCATATCGAAGGAAGCCCAGCTGGCGGGTTTCCTCATTTATTGGCTTCAACGATACGTCGTTCCTGGGGCAAGTACAGTCGACCGCTTCCATCGTGGCGTACTATTTGCTGTTGTCCATCTGGTTTTCGGCTACCGGATGGATTTGCTGTCAACAATGACATGCAGGGTGAATGCCGACCTCCGTCTCTTCGTTGATTCGATGATTCGAGGGAAATGCGAGAAGGGAAGTTTTCCTCGGCTAGAGCTGCCATACACCTATCTGTTTGTGTAACACCCTATTTTCTGAAATTGGGGATTTTTAAAAAAAATTTATTATTTTTATTATTTATTAATGGTGTTTAGGGCATGATATGATTTTTGGTGATTATTAGTGTAATTATAACCATTTTCTAAGTCATGCTAAGTCATGACTTATGACTTTGTGATTTTGTTAGTATAACTTAGTGTAAACTCCAGTTTTCCTTAACCTAAAAGTTGCCATGACCATGTGAGCTTAGCCATAGGCTTAGAACATCAAATTAGTGACTTTTGGCCAAAAGGGTATTTTGGTAATTTACTAGACTTTATTTGAGATTATGTGATTTTAATATTATTTAATTCTTGTTAAGTACCATGATTAGTCCCTAACCCATCCTACCCTAATCTAGAGGTTAGCTACTAACCTAGAAGCTTTAGGATGGATAATTGGTCATGGGTTAAAGCAATGAAAATATCTTAGAAAGCACTTTATAGATATTTTGCTTGAAACCCTCAAAAGTGTCCCAACTTTAGCACCAAAGTCTTGCCTTCACCATGAAGGAAAGGGCAAGGACGCCCCCCCAATGCCATGGCCGGCCAAGGGCACCCCCCTAGCAGCCACACATTGCTATATAGTCCCATTGCATCATTCATGAACAATTTACATGAATTTAATCCTAGAAAAATCCCATTTCCTTCAAACACCCACAACTTGATCAATATTGATCCAAATTCACTCTAGTCTTTTGCATTGGGACCCTACAACATCAAGAGTGCTAAGGGAAGCTAGCAATCAAGAATTTGGGAGCTTTGGACATCACCAAGTTGAAGGAAGCACACCCCCTCTTTATTGATTTTTTATTAGATTTGCACAAATAGGTAAATGCCCTCAAACTTAGTTAATATCCTGATTTTTCTTCATAAATGCATGCATGTAGGACTACCATAACTGTGGGTCAAGTTTGGTGAAGATTAGAGTTGGTTTGGTGTCCGTATCGGACACGTATCCTAAGCTAGAAACCCTTGTTTGGTGAAATGCCACAGAGGATTCGATTTTGTTAAAATGTAAAACAAATTGCATGATCATGTAGCCCTAGACATGTAGGTCACATACCAACTTTACTGAGCACGTTTTAGTGCTGTGTCCGTGTCTAAATTGGACACGAACCTGCTGCACGAGACTCGCATGCGTGCCCTGCTACCCCACCCTTCGTGCGCACTGCACAGAGCACTAGGACACGAGATAATTTATATGAACACGGGGGCAATGTCTGCGAACATGACCCCAAAGTTTGGTGTCGCATCGTGTCGTGTCGAGTGAGAAATCTCACTCGTACTGGACATGCGCTGTCAGCGCACACGCGTGCGGGGGCAACTTTGCGTGTATCGTGTCGCGCGGACACGACACTTGGGTGTCTCGTGGTGACACGAGCGTGTAGCCCTATATGTGGCGTACACGAGGACACGAGCACAAGATGTGTCGTGTTCTGTGTCGCGAACACGAGACGTGCAACCGCGTGCACGACGAGGTCGAAACGTGTGTATCAGTCGTGTTTTTTATGACTGATACGGGTTTCTTATCGTGTCCACGAGTGTCGTGGACACGTGTCAGTGAGTGGGTCGTGTAGCCCAATGTGTGGGCTACACGTGTGCACGACCACAAGACGTGTCGTGTCTCATGGTGTGTCCACGAGCGTGTGGAACCCGTGCACGACGCTGTACACGCGTTACGTATCAGAAATTTACCCGAGTGGAGTTTTTGTGAGTTTGGACACTTCAATCTGTGTCGTGGTGTCGTGTCAGGTACCTAGGACACTAGGGGACATGTGGGGCATCAGTTACCAACCAATGGTTTCGAGTCTTAGCTTGGTTTCGTGTGTGAAATCGGGTTTACCCTGTTTTCGAATACACAGTCCCTATTTTCCAGATTTTGGGTTTTTCCCAGTTTTGTAAAAACGAAATTCAAACCTAATTTTAATCTGATTTATACATGTATTAGTGTGTTTTTAGTATATATATACGTAGTATATATGTATGTGTGAGTGTAGGTGAGTTTTAAGGATTTATGGTTGTGTGTATTTATAGTTGTGTATATATATACATATATATGTATATATGTAACTGTGTGTGTAGTGTTGGGGGTTAAATCCTGGTTCCAGGAATTCTGGAACTCCCCCCCTGCTGTACAGCAGCTCTCTCTCTCACTGTTCTCTTCTCTCATTCACTCTCTCTCTCACTCTAAGTCTCTTTCTCTGTCTCACTTCCCTCTCTATATATATGTGTGAATCACATATATGTTGTATATATATATATATATATATATATAATGACACTACATGAGAACTAATACATATATATATATATATATATATATATATGTGCATATATTGATATATATATATATATATATATGTATTAGTTCTCATGTAGTGTCATTATATATATATATATATATATATATATATATATATATATATATATATATATATTTTTTATATATATATATATATGTATATATATATATATATATTTTTTTTATGTATATATATATATATATATATATATATATATATATATATATATATATATGTATATATATATATATATATATATATATATATATATATATATATATATATATTTATATATATATATATGTATATATATATATATATATATGTATAAAAATATATATATATATATATATATATATATATATATATATATATATATATATATATATTTTTATATATATATATATATATATGTATATATATATATATATGTGGGTGATGGTATTATATGTAGTATTCATATATTGATATATATATGGGTAGTAGATAGACTTGTATATATCTATATATATATTTAGACATGTATATATATATATATATATATAACTTACTAGGTATAGGTTTATATAGAAACCTAAGCAATAGCCTATGGCCAAGATACTAGCCTATGGCTTGGGGCTAACCCTAATGACCTAAAACACTACTAGTTGACCCTTGTTGACTAAGGGTTGACCAAAGTCAACCTTAGGTCAACATTGACCTAATTAACCTAGAATTGACTAGGAATGACCTAAAACAACTAGTTTAACTAGTTTGACTAAAACCCTAACTAGTTTAACTAGTGTTGACCTAACTTTGACTAGTTTGACTTTAGAGTTGACCAAGAGTTGACTTTTGACCAGATTGACCTAGAATCATGTAGTATGCATAGTAGACTTCATTTTTACTGTTTAGAACACATTGTGACTTGTGTTGCTCTGATCAGGAGCCAGACACCTCTCCTCAGACAACATATTCTCTACAGACATTTTTACAGCAGGCGAGTACATTCTCTGACCGTTTCATACTTGTTCAGGCTTTACTTCTCGCTCTAGATTACTTTACTTGTTGTTGTCACATTGGTAACACGGATTGGTACTATATGGATCTTTACATGAGATGTTAACCCTCTCGGGAGCATCGGGTACTTCATGTTATGTGTGTTTCACTATCATCATGTACTTCTATGCTTCCATCTTACATGTGCACTCATGTGATCATGTACTCTCATGATTCACTGAGCCCTCATGTATAACTTCACGTATACTCATTTATGAGCCTCATATGAAGTAATCATGTATAATAATGTAACTTGTCTAGATCCTTGTGTATTGATTGGGGAAACGGGGGAGTAGAAGTAGACATGTGAATAATTCCAAGTAGTGTAATCATGTGCAAACTCAGTAGTGTAATCATGTATAAATTCTAGCCATTCATATGCCTATCTTGTACTCTACATCACTAGTCACTTACAGTTCTCTATATACAGTAGATATTTCCTTTACAGCTATCTCTTTTACAGCATATATTTTCTTTCAGCATTTCTTGTATCTTACTCTATTACATGTATCGTATTTCCTAACCTGATATGAACTGTGTGAGATGTATTGTGCTCGTTCCTGTCCTGACTGGACCTGTTGAAAATATTACAGAGGATGAGGACGAGGCATGGGTGACTACATATTATGGAGCAGGACTAGATGACACTTGTGTTGAGGACCCTCAGCAGGATCCACCTGCAGCTGAGGATGTTGCTCCAGTAGTCTAGACCAGTTAGCTAGACAGTCTTTTCTACATTATATTTTGTCTCACATTCTGAGTTGTATTTTGAGATGTGGAGATGTATAGACTCTTAGACTTATTGTATTATGAGTTGACATTCTGGATGTTATGTATCCTAGACACTTAGACTTATTTCATCTATGCTATTGTTCTCTTTGAGTTACTATCTATCTGTCTTTTATTCTTCTACCTTAGATGTGATTGAGACTGTATGTTGTGATGTTACCTCCATTCGGAGTGTATAAACTGTACAGGTACCTTTATATTATTAGATGATTGACCTAGGACAGCGTTCTACCGCCGACACTGCGGCGTAGGCTGGACGTACCCACGTCTCGTGCCCTTACTCTAGGGTGCGGGTCGTGACACGTTTTTAGTGGTGGCCCATGCAGGTCATGTTTATGTGGTGGTATTCGAACTAGAGTATCGCCACAGCCTGCAGTAGGAAATATGATGTAGTTTTGGGGTACTCAATCACATTAGTAAAAACTCTTATCTAAATCCCTGCTATCTAAATTCTTGCTGATATTGTCTTTCTTTTGAAATAAACTGTCTCCTTTGACTATATCATTTCTTCTCCGTATTGATTTTCTTGTTGATCTGTCTTCAGGATGGTGGAGACACGATCGCAGCATCACGGTCCAGGTGACACCGTTGAGAGGTCTGCCACCTCTCGTCCAGCTCACCAGGACCCGGGGACCACAGCTCCCCTTACTCCAGCTCATGTGGGAGCTTCTGCCACATTTGGGGGTGCACCTCTACTTATTCAGGGGACCATCCCAGCTACCCCAGACATGCCTCCCCCACAGTTTCGTCTACCACAGTTTCAGCAGCACCAGCAGCACCAGCAACAGTTCCAGCCGTCGATACCATCTGGATTAGTGGATGCTGCACAGATGTTTTCATACTTCCAGTATTTCTTAGAGACGCAGCAGCACCAGCAGCAGCGTCAGACAGCGGAGTTTACCAGGGGCATAGATGAGGCCTATCAGCTGGCTAGAGCGACGGTGGAGAGGTTGGCTGTCCAGCCACAGGGAGGATTGGGACAGCCGTGACAGCAGAGGATTTCGGGCATTCAGGACTTCAAGAAGATGAACCCCAGGGACTTCTTGGGGACAGAGGGGATTCTTTATGCTGATGACTGGATTGAGCACATTGAGGAGATCTTCCGACTGGCGGAGATACCAGCCGGACTCCAGATAGAGGCAGCAGCCAACCAGATGCGGGATCTTGCCCGTACCTGGTATCAGACGGACCCGAGAGTAGGCACTCTAGGGCAGACATGGGGAGCTTTCAAGGAGCTCTTCAAGGGGAAGTTTTTCCTGGATCAGGCAGTAGGTGCTTTGGAGACCCAGTTCGAGAACCTGGTTCAGGGGAACCAGACTGTAGAGGAGTATTCCGGTAAGTTTTGCCGGTTGAACAGATTCGTGGAGGGCCTTAGCGAGACAGCGAAGGCGAGGAGGTTCAGGAAGGGCTTGGTCAAGGAGGTCAAGTCCTTGACCAAGAGTGACAGGAATGCCACTTTTGAAGAGATCCTATCAGGAGCGATGGCGGCTGAGGATGATCTTGAGCTGAAGCTCAAGAGGGTCCGCGACACCCAGGGAGCTGGCAGCAGTGGAGGACAGGCCAAGAGGCCTCATTTTCAGCACCAGAAGCAGAGGCCATTCTAGCAGCAGAGGCCGTTCCAGCAGGTGCAGCAGCCGAGGCACCAGCAGCAGGCACCCAGGCAGCAGGTCGTCAGTTGTACTTTCTGCAAGAAGCAGGGTCATGGATGGAATGACTGCAGAAAGAGGCTTGGCAGGTGTCTACTATGTGGTTCTGGAGACCACCAGCTGAGGGAGTGTCCCATGTCTTCAGGACGACCAGTTCAGGGAGGCGGAGCCAAGGCTCCGACATGGCAGCAGAAGGGACCTTTGCCGACTCAGCAGCAGAGGTTCACCCAGCACCAGCATCAGGCCAGGGGTGGACAGCAGGGGCGAGCCTACGCCATGGCAGCAGAGGATGCTGAGGTTACTGGAGAGCTGATAGCAGGTTCTATTCTTCTCGACTCTATTCCAGCTTATGCATTATTCGATTCTGGGGCTTTCCATAGCTTTGTATCAGTATCTTTTGCGATTTGACATCATGTTATATCTGAATCGTTGCCTAGGACTTGCAAGATTACGACCGGGGGTGGCATTATCCTCGTTCGTGATATTTGCAAGGGACGGAGAGTAGTTTTGGGAGGCCGAGAGTTGGATGTGTGCTTGCTCGTAATGCCACTACCGAACTACGATATTGTACTCGGTATGGATTGGTTGAGCATGCACCATGCCAGCATAGATTGCCGCGGGGGTAGAGTTCTGTTCAGAGCGCCAAGAGAGCCAGAGTTTGTATATTCCCGACGGCAGGCAAAGCAGACTTGCAGAGTTTTCTGTGGAGCTTCAGTCGAGGAGCAGCCAGCTCCACATCCATTGATTGTTGAGTTCATGGACGTGTTTCCAGAGGAATTGCCTGGGCTTCCACCAGACAGAGACGTTGAGTTCTCGATAGACTTGGTTCCAGGTGCAGAACCCATTTCTCAGTATGTCTATCGAGTGAACAACAGCGAGCTGGTGGAATTAAAGAAACAGGTGGATGAGTTGCAGGACAAAGGCTTCATCCGCTCTAGTTCTTCACCTTGGGGTGTACCGGTACTCTTTGTACCGAAGAAGGATGGGTCGGTACGTATGTGTATCGACTACAGGGCACTCAACAGTCTGACGATCAAGAACAGATATCCACTACCGCGGATCGACAATCTCTTCGATCAGTTGAGCGGAGCTCGGGTATTCTCGAAGATTGATCTGAGGTCAGGCTACCATCAGGTAAAGGTGAAGAGGGAGGATATCCCGAAGACGGCGTTCAGGACGTGGTACGGCCAGTTCGAGTTTATGGTGATGCCGTTTGGATTGACGAATGCTCCGGCGGTGTTCATGAACTTGATGAACAAGGTGTTCCACCAGTACTTAGATAAGTTCGTGGTGGTGTTCATCGACGACATCTTGGTGTACTCGAAGACCGAGGAGGAGCATGAGGAGCACTTGAGAGTGGTCCTAGAGACTCTCAGGCAGGAGCAGCTTTACGGCAAGCTCTCGAAGTGCGAGTTCTTCCTAGACAGAGTTGACTTCCTAGGTTATGTAGTGACTGGAGATGGGATCTCAGTCGACCCGAGGAAGATATCAGCAGTTGAGGCTTGGGCAGCGCCGACGTCAGTGGCAGAGATCAGAAGCTTCCTAGGATTGGCAGGCTACTACAGGAGGTTCATCCAGGATTTCTCCCGGGTTGCAGAGCCGTTGTCTAGGCTGACCCGGAAGGACGCAGAGTTTCTCTGGTCAGAGGAGTGTCAGGCCGCTTTCGATGAGTTGAAGAAGCGATTGACGACAGCCCCGATTCTGACATTGCCATCCGGATCAGGCGGGTTCACTATCTACAGTGACGCCTCGGGAAAAGGTTTGGGTTGTGTCTTGCAGCAGCAGGGGAAGGTTATTGCCTATGCTTCCAGGCAGTTACGGCCCCATGAGAAGAACTACCCTACCCATGATTTAGAGTTGGCGGCAGTTATCTTTGCTCTGAAGCTGTGGAAACACTATTTGTATGGAGAGCGCATGGAGATATTCACAGACCACAAGAGCTTGAAATACGTGTTTACGCAGAAGGAGCTGAACATGAGGCAGCGCAGATGGCTGGAGCTGATGAAGGACTTTGATATTCTACTGCAGTATCACCCCGGAAAGGCCAACGTAGTTGCTGATGCGTTGAACAGATATCCGACAGCTATGTGCTTGACGATGGATCGTCACTTGTTAGTGGACTTGGAGAGCCTTGGGATCGAGGTGATTGTGCTGGGAGTGCAGATGCAGATGTGGGGCCTCCAGATTCAGTCGGACTTGATTGATAGGATCAAGTCGGCTCAGTTCGATGACGTTTCTCTACGATGCATCAGGGAGCAGGTCAGACAGGGATTTGCGGACGATGAGTTCACTCTTGCAGGGGATGGCGTATTGAGACACGGTTCCAGACTGTGTGTGCCCAGTAGAGACTTTCGGGAGCAGGTTATGCAGGAGGCCCACCGTTCTCAGTACTCGATACATCCGGGAGCCAACAAGATGTATAGGGATCTGAGAGAGCATGTATGGTGGAGTGGGATGAAGCGCGAGGTAGCACACTTCGTAGCTAGGTGTTTGATCTGCCAGCAGGTCAAGGCAGAGAGGCAGAGGCCAGGAGGACTGTTGCAGCCATTGCCCATTCCGGAGTGGAAGTGGGAGCACATCACGATGGACTTCGTTTCGGGATTGCCGCGTACTCCAGGAGGGAAGGATGCGATTTGGGTCATCGTCGACAGGTTGACCAAATCGGCCCACTTCTTGCCATTCAAAGTGGGTTTGTCTACCGATAAGCTATCAGAGATGTATATGAGGCAGATAGTCAGACTTCATAAGATTCCAGTGAGCATTGTATCGGACCGGGACAGTCATTTCACTTCACATTTCTGGAGGAGCTTGCATATTAGCTTGGGGACTCAGCTCAAGTTTAGTACTGCATACCACCCGCAGACAGACGGACAGTCAGAGCGGACCATTCAGACGCTGGAGGACATGATACGGACTTGTATCCTGGACTTTGGAGGATCTTGGGAGAGTCACCTGCACTTAGTAGACTTTGCATATAATAACAGCTTTCAGGCCAGCATCGAGATGTCCCCTTTTGAGGCACTGTACGGGCGTAGATGTCGTACACCCTTGTCTTGGGATGATGTTGGGGAGCTAGTTTTATTGGGGCCTGAGATGGTTGTAGATGCAGCAGAGAAGGTGAAGCTTATCAGAGATCGGCTTCGCATGGCGCAGGACAGACATCGGCAGACCTTTGGAGTTTGAGGTACAGTTTAGAGATAGGATTAGAATTAGGTTGTCTTGTTTGTGTTTTGTTAATCATGTTTGTTTATCATAATTAAATTGAGACCTTGTTTGTGATTAGGTCAGAGACCAGGTATTCTTGAGGATATCTCCGACACGTGGTACGATACGTTGTGGTGGAGGTGGGAAGCTTAGTCCGCGTTTCATCGGCCCTTTCGTTATCAGCGGGAGAGTCGGTGACGTGTCTTACAGGCTAGACTTACCACCAGCATTGGTTGGAGTCCACAACGTATTTCACGTGTCGCAGTTGAGACGGTACGTGGCAGATCCTAGCCATGTACTTAATCATTCCGAGATCGAGGTGGGTCCTACTCTTCGTTATCCATAGCAGCCTGTTGAGATTCTGGATCGACGGGAGAAGGCATTGAGGAACCAGACGATACCTTTGGTTCATGTCGCATGGAGGCATCATTCTCTAGGAGAGTCCACCTAGGAACGGAAGGATGAGATGCGCGAGCGATACCCTTATCTATTTGTACCTTGAGGTATGATTTCTATCCTTCTCTTTAGTTTCAGTTTCGTCTTTAAATTTCGAGGACGAAATTATTGTTAGGAGGGTAGACTTGTAACACCCTGTTTTCTGAAATTGGGGATTTTTTTAAAAAAAATTATTATTTTTATTATTTATTAATGGTGTTTAGGGCATGATATGATTTTTGGTGATTATTAGTGTAATTAGAACCATTTTCTAAGTAATGCTAAGTCATGACTTATGACTTTATGATTTTGTTAGTATAACTTAGTGCAAACCCTAGTTTTCCTTAACCTAGAAGTTGCCATGACCATGTGAGCTTAGCCATAGGCTTAGAACATCAAATTAGTGACTTTTGGCCAAAAGAGTATTTTGGTAATTTACTAGACTTTATTTGAGATTATGTGATTTTAATATTATTTAATTCTTGTTAAGTACCATGATTAGTCCCTAACCCATCCTACCCTAATCTAGAGGTTAGCTACTAACCTAGAAGCTTTAGGATGGATAATTAGTCATGGGTTAAAGCAATGAAAATATCTTAGAAAGCACTTTATAGATATTTTGCTTGAAACCCTCAAAAGTGTCCCAACTTTAGCACCAAAGTCTTGCCTTCACCATGAAGGAAAGGGCAAGGACACCCCCCCATGCCATGGCCGGCCAAGGGCACCCCCTAGCAGCCACACATTGCTATATAGTCCCATTGCATCATTCATGAACAATTTACATGAATTTAATCCTAGAAAAATCTCATTTCCTTCAAACACCCACAACTTGATCAATATTGATCCAAATTCACTCTAGTCTTTTGCATTGGGACCCTACAACATCAAGGGTGCTAAGGAAAGCTAGCAATCAAGAATTTGGGAGCTTTGGACATCACCAAGTTGAAGGAAGCACACCCCCTCTTTATTGATTTTTCATTGGATTTGCACAAATAGGTAAATGCCCTCAAACTTAGTTAATATCCTGATTTTTCTTCATAAATGCATGCATGTAGGACTACCATAACTGTGGGTCAAGTTTGGTGAAGATTAGAGTTGGTTTGGTGTCCGTATCGGACACGTATCCTAAGCTAGAAACCCTTGTTTGGTGAAATGCCATAGAGGATTCGATTTTGTTAAAATGTAAAACAAATTGCATGATCATGTAGCCCTAGATATGTAGGTCACATACCAACTTGACTGAGCACATTTTAGTGCTGTGTCCGTGTCCAAATTGGACACGAACCCGCTGCATGAGACTCACGTGCGTGCCCAGCTACCCCACCCTTCGTGCGCACTGCACAGAGCACTAGGACACGAGATAATTTACATGGACACGGGGGCAATGTCTGCGAACATGCCCCCAAAGTTTGGTGTCGCACGGACACGACACTTGGGTGTCTCGTGGTGACACGAGCGTGTAGCCCTATATGTGGCCTACACGAGGACACGAGCACGAGACGTGCAACCGCGTGCACGATGCGGTCGAAACGTGTGTCTCAGTCGTGTTTTTCACGACTGATACGGGTTTCGTATCGTGTCCACGAGTGTCGTGGACACGTATCAGTGAGTGGGTCGTATAGCCCTATGTGTGGGCTACACGTGTGCACGACCACAAGACGTGTCGTGTCTCGTGGTGTGTCCACGAGCGTGTGGAACGCGTGCACGATGCTGTACACGCATTGCGTATTAGGAATTTACCCGAGTGGAGTTTTTGTGAGTTTGGACACTTCAATCCGTGTCGTGGTATCGTGTCAGGTACCTAGGACACTAGGGGACATGTGGGGCATCAGTTACCAACCAATGGTTTCGAGTCTTAGCTTGGTTTCGTGTGTGAAATCGGGTTTACCCTGTTTTCGAATACACAGTCACTATTTTCCAGATTTTGGGTTTTTCCCAGTTTTGTAAAAACAAAATTCAAACCTAATTTTAATCTGATTTATACATGTATTAGTGTGTTTTTAGTATATATATACGTAGTATATATGTATGTGTGAGTGTAGGTGAGTTTTGAGGATTTATGGTTGTGTGTATTTATAGTTGTGTATATATATACATATATATGTATATATGTAACTGTGTGTGTAGTGTTGGGGGTTAAATCCTGGTTCCAGGAATTCTGGAACTCCCCCCCTGCTGTACAGCAGCTCTCTCTCTCACTGTTCTCTTCTCTCATTCACTCTCTCTCTCTCACTCTAAGTCTCTCTCTCTGTCTCACTTCCCTCTCTATATATATGTGTGAATCACATATATGTTGTATATATATATATATATATATATATATGCATATATTGATATATATATATATATATGTATTAGTTCTGATGTTGTGTCAATTTATATATATATATATATATATATATATATATATATATATATATGTGGGTGATGGTATTATATGTAGTATTCATATATTGATATATATATGGGTAGTAGATAGACTTGTATATATCTATATATATATAGACATGTGTATATATATAACTTACTAGGTATAGGTTTATATAGAAACCTAAGCAATAGCCTATGGCCAAGATACTAGCCTATGGCTTGGGGCTAACCCTAATGACCTAAAACACTACTAGTTGACCCTTGTTGACTAAGGGTTGACCAAAGTCAACCTTAGGTCAACATTAACCTAATTAACCTAGAATTGACTAGGAATGACCTAAAACAACTAGTTTAACTAGTTTGACTAAAACCCTAACTAGTTTGACTAGTGTTGACATAACTTTGACTAGTTTGACTTTAGAGTTGACCAAGAGTTGACTTTTGACCAGATTGACCTAGAATCATGTAGCATGCATAGTAGACTTCATTTTTACTGTTTAGAACACATTGTGACTTGTGTTGCTCTGATCAGGAGCCAGACACCTCTCCTCAGACAGCATATTCTCTACAGACATTTTTACAGCAGGCGAGTACATTCTCTGACCGTTTCATACTTGTTCAGGCTTTACTTCTCGCTCTAGATTACTTTACTTGTTGCTGTCACATTGGTAACACGGACTGGTACTATATGGATCATTACATGAGATGTTATCCCTCTCGGAAGCATCGGGTACTTCATGTTATGTGTGTTTCACTATCATCATGTACTCCTATGCTTCCATCTTACATGTGCACTCATGTGATCATGTACTCTCATGATTCACTGAGCCCTCATGTATAACTTCACATATACTCATTTATGAGCCTCATGTGAAGTAATCATGTATAATAACGTAACTTGTCTAGATCCTTGTGTATTGATTGGGGAAACGGGAGAGTAGAAGTAGACATGTGAATAATTCCAAGTAGTGTAATAATGTGCAAAGTCAGTAGTGTAATCATGTATAAATTCTAGCCATTCACATGCCTATCTTGTACTCTACATCACTAGTCACTTACAGTTCTCTATATACAGTAGATATTTCCTTTACAGCTATTTCTTTTACAGCGTATATTTCCTTTCAGCATTTCTTGTATCTTACTCTATTGCCTGTTTCGTATTTCCTAACCTGATATGAACTGTATGAGATGTATTGTGCTCGTTCCTGTCCTGACTGGACCTGTTGAAAATATTACAGAGGATGAGGACGAGGCATGGGTGACTACATATTATGGAGCAGGACTAGATGACACTTGTGTTGAGGACCCTCAGCAGGATCCACATGCAGCTGAGGATGTTGCTCCAGTAGTCTAGACCAGTTAGCTAGACAGTCTTTTCTACATTATATTTTGTCTCACATTCTGAGTTGTATTTTGAGATGTGGAGATGTATAGACTTTTAGACTTATTGTATTATGAGATGACATTCTGGATGTTATGTATCCTAGACACTTAGACTTATTTCATCTATGCTATTGTTCTCTTTGAGTTACTATCTATCTATCTATCTATCTGTCTTTCATTCTTCTACCTTAGATGTGATTGAGACTGTATGTTGTGATGTTACCTCCATTCGGAGTGTATAAACTGTACAGGTACCTTTATATTGTTAGATGATTGACCTAGGATAGCGTTCTACCGCCGACACTGCGGCGTAGGCTGGACGTACCCACGTCTCGTGCCCTTACTCTAGGGTGTGGGTCGTGACAGTTTGGGTGGCTACTTTTACACCATCCTTCTTTAATGAATCCTAACATGGGGGCAGTGGGTGGCAGCTTTTTAAGAAGATTTTTTGGATGCAAGTGGATCTACACCACTTTGAGAGACTATCGGCGAACTCTGAATCTCGGCAAGGGATGGAACTTTCATTGCGTTCCCCCTCCAGTTGGTTATGAGAATATGTCAACAAACCTCGTCGACTCCATAAGGATGCAACCGTTGGTCCATACAGCTTTCGACTGGCTAAGGATAATTCGGCCATCACACTTGGTGTATCGGTTCGAGGATGAATGTTATCTCGAGCCTTATCTTTCCAGCCGATTTGCACGCCAATTCGGTTATGACCAATTTTACGTAGGTAATGCTATAACATGTCTACAGGGAAAAGGTTTTTTAATTGATGGAGCCCGGGCCTGGGCATATTATAATGCCCGTGACACAAGGACGACGTTCTCATTGCCGTCAAGGAACGATCGTGGCCCCCGCATGCTGTATACCTACTCGGTCTTTTACACCTCAACAAATACTTTTGCTGAGAACTTCAATCTAGTAGATAGCTTTGCAACGGCGACTAGATTTAAAAAAGGAGCACCTGTTATGGCGCTTCCTGGCAATGATGAAGAGCACGAGCCAACTGATACGCCTCTGGAAGCTTCGAGGGAAGCCAACTTCCCTGAGGAAGTCTACGAGCCGCTACGTGTCTATCTGAAAGTTGTAAGATCTCCGATCACGAAAAGGAAGAGGAAGGAAGAAGAAACATCTTCTCCTGTCTTAAAGAAGAAGACCGCTGTGGACTCTTCAAAAAGACTTACTACCCGCTCGTAGTCTCGGCAACAAGCCGAGTCGGTTCATAGAGAAGAAGCAACAACCGCTACCTACATTCAAAGAAAACCACACACATCGGACGTAGAGATTCCAGAAGAACCTCTACGCAGGAGAAAATTAGCTTCCAGAAAGAAAGTCACCACTCCCCCGAGATCTGCTCATACATCAGCCTTGATCAGTGCTGTCGTCGGGGTAATGATGGCTTCTCCGATACCTGCTCCCGAGCCCAGACAGGAAACTTCCAGTGCAGAAAAAGGAGACCAGGTTGCAGAGACAAGAGAGGAGACCACAGAGACAAAGGATGGGGCTGCAGAAGCAACTGCAACTCCGACTCCAATCAATGAATCGGGATCCTCTGTCGAAGTATTGCCATCTCCTACATTTGTGATGGAAGCTGCTCATCCTCCAGCTACACCACGATCGCATAGGGCTAAAGAAGATCGATTAATGATCGAGGCCCTGTAAGACTGCGACTTCGGCTACAATGATGATATAGATCCAGCCGACACGAGTGATAGCGAGAAGGCACGAGAAGAGGGTACAGATGATGAAGAAACATCTACAGAGGATGACAATCTGAATCTGGAAGAGGATGCTGATGCCCATGCATCCCAAGAACAGAACACTGTTAATGACGTAGCACCGGAGGAAGCTACTGTCACTGAACCAAGAGGTATTGGCTGATATTGATAATCTTCTTTTATAGGTCGAATGACTAACATCTTAACTTTTATACAGAAACTCAACCTTCTCCAATTCCTCCCGTATGCACTGATATAGTGCAGACAAAAGCGATAGCTAGCAGTATCCGTCATTTATCGGGCGGTTCAGAAGCGGGAAGCAGTCAGGCAGTGATGTCTGAGGCTACTTCTGCGAGGCTGCAGCCTATGTCAACAAATGACAATTTGGTCATTAAACGCAGCAATGGTAAGCTTACCCTTATTTTTGATCCTTTTTTATAATCGTAAATGACAGCAAACTGATGATGTTTATTTGATTTTGCAGAGGAACATCTGGGAGGGGCAACTAGCTCCACTATGGCACCCTTGTCCAGAGAGACTTCAGCCCATGTTCCAGAAGCCGAACTTCTGCCATTACAGGCCTCTGCTGCTTCAACTTCTATAGGAGTAGCCGCTACACCCAGTGCAGCGGCTACCAATAAATTTATAGTTGGTTCCTTCACCAACCTCTTCTTCACTTCCTTAGGACCCTTAGTAGAAAGGGTAATAGAAAGAGAGAATGTTGGTTTCATCACCGTTAGAACCCCAACTAATTATCTGATCAGTGCTATCCGAAGTCAGGGTGATGAAGCTCAAGCTGCCTATCTTGAACACATACTGGATGAGCTGGAGGCATCAATTAAGATTTACAAAGATCTTAATCGGGGGGAGGTAGAGCCCTTGGTAAATGCTGAGTTTGAAAGGATGACTCGAGAAGCCGAAGTTACGAAAGCCGATTTCAGGATTTTTTTGGACAATTTTGCTACAAAGTCTTCAGAGTATGATTCCCAGATGGAGATATTAGCGTCTGCTGCTGGGAAGAAAGAAAAGAAGGTTGCTGAACTGAATACAGAGTTTGCTCGACTTCAGGAAGAGTTGAGAATCGTTCAACTTGCTCTTGAGGAAGAGACTACACAACATCAAGCTGCAGTTCAGCAACTAGACATTCTGACTCATGAAAAGAATGAGTTTGTCACGTCTCATCAAGATGAAATCGCTCGCCGACTAGTGACCTTGCCGACATTTGACGATAAATCTGGAATGGAGGAAGCTAGAAGGCGGGTGCTGGATTCTCGTGAGGAACGACTTCAAACTTTGAAGCAGCAGATAGCCAGTCTGATGACTCCACCGATTGAATGAATCTTTTGTACTTTCTTCTTTGTAATATGTCTTTTTGTAATGCCTTTTATTTTGATCAATAAAAAGACATTATTTTTGTAGCTCTATTATTTATTGCATATCCTATTACGGATATAAATAATAGCAATAGAAAATATATTCAGAGGTTCAGGACATGATATATTTCTTGATGTAGAAAATAATTATATTCATTATACCTGCTCAGAGGTAATGTGGACATGGCAGGATATAATTTTCTTTTTGAATATTATTATTTCGGTAGACAACTTAATCAGAGGTAACAAATACGTGACAAGTTTTTGATATGGATGAACAGATGAATCGTCAAAATGTGTGAACGAAATGAATCGTCGGGATGAACGGATAAACCGTCAAATGAATGGAATGAACGGGTGAACCATCAGATGAATGGAATGAACGGATGAACCGTCAGATGAATGGAATGAACGGGTGAATCATCAAATGAATGGAATGAACGGGTGAACCGTCGGACGAATGAAATGAACGGGCGAACCGTCAGATAGATATAATGAACGGATGAACCGTTGGATGAATGGAATGAACGGGTGAACCGTCGAATGAATATAATGAACGGATGAATCGTCGGATGAATGTAATGAATGGGCGAACCATCGGATGTAATAAATGTTTGTGAAAGATACGTCATTTCGGTTCACGTAATCGACTGTTTCAAGAATCTCTGTCTATAAATAGGGCAGAAATTTAGATGGAATGATCATTTTCACTTTTCAACAGAAAAGATGTCGTCTGGAGATGCATCCAAGAAGGCTGAGATTGTCCCGAAGGTTGAAGAAGGTACTAAGGAACGTCCAGCCCAACCAATCCAGCCAAAGCAAACAGAGGCGGGTGAAGGTTCGTCTGCATCCAAGCCACCGCGGGATATCTTGGACTTCTTGGTTGAGCCAGGGAAGACTGACGAAGAAAAAGCCATGAGGATGGCCGCTTGCGCATTTCTGGTAAAATCGAGCAAGGTTGTCCTCGGCTCTTTTGTCGACTATATTTTTGAAAAGGACGGTAGTAGTCCTCGTCATGTCTTTAAGAAGGATGATAGTGATTCTCGTCCTTGATATTATGTAACATCATTTATGATGAAATAAAATCAAACTTTATTTATGAACTGTCTGATCATATTTACAAAAAATCCTTTTTACATTCATACATAATATTTTTTAAGGAATTTGCCATTGATGGGCATCATTGCAACTCGATCATCTAGTTCTGTGAGTTGATAAGCTCCATTTGAGAAGACTTTACTTACGATATAAGGCCCTTTCCACTTTGCGTCGAACTTGCCTTTGCTCATGTGAGTCATAGTCATGGTACGTCTGACTGTAAGAATGAGTTCTCCTTTCTGAAAGGCTCTGACTTTAACTTTGCGGTTGAAAGTCTTTGAGATACGGGCTTGATAGAACTCTATGTGTTGTTGAGCTAATAGTCGTTTCTCGTCAAGCACCTCCAGTTCTTGAAGTCGAAGAAGATCATTGTTCTCTGTCGTCAACTCATTGGCAATAGCAATCCTTAGAGATGGAATTTGAAGTTATAGGGGTAGAACTGCTTCACAACTGTATACCAGAGAGAAAGGTGTACAGCCTGTGGGGTTGCGGACCATAATACGGTAGGCCCATACACATTCTCCAAGTTTTTCACTCCAATTCTGTTTGTTAGTAGACACAAACTTCTTAAGGAGCTTGATAATAGTCTTGTTGAAGGCTTCAGCTAAGCCATTAGCAGCAGGGTTGTAAGCCGTAGAGGCGACATTGTCAATCCGATGATTATCACAGAATCTGGTAAACTTTTGACTGATGAACTGAGGTCCATTGTCATGAATGATTCGTCGAGGTACACCAAACCTGTAGATAACATGATGTTTGACGAAGTTGATGACGCTGCTGGTTTTGACTTCAGCCAAAGGTATAGCTTCGGCCCACTTGGAGAAATAATTCGTTATGGCTAGTATAAACCGATGTCCTTTAGAAGAAGGAGGATTGATAGGACCTATATTATCCATGCCCCAAGCTTCAAAAAGGCCAGGAAGCAGCAGTAGGATGAAGGAATTCCGATGGTTGATGGATGAAATCTGCATGGATTTGACAGGCTCGACATTTCCTAGCATATTCGATGACGTCAGACACCATAGAGGGCCAATAATAACCCATTCGTCGGATACGATCTTGTAGTTTAGGGCCGGGTTGATGTGCTCCACAAACGCCATCATGAGCTTCACGTAATACTTTCTTCGCTTCATCACCAGTAAGACAGTGCAAGAGTAGGCCATCATAAGTTTGTCGATAGCGAGTCTTGGTGGTCTGATTATAGTAGAACCAAAGAGATCGTCGGCGAATACTCGTAGCCTCCTTAGGATCTTTAGGAAGTATGTCGTGAACAACGAAATCGATGAAGGGAACTCTCAAATCTTCATTGATAACATTGACTTTGACGAGATTACTGTACTCAATGTTGCAATTATTTTCGATATAGAACAACTCTCTGTTGGAAACAACGACCACTTGTTGTCTTTTGACGGGAATTGCTAAGACTGCTGCGAGATTAGCTAAAGCATCTACCTCAGTGTTACAAGCTGGTCGAACATATTCAATGAAGAAAGCTTTAAATGATGTCGCCATATAAATTGCAGCTTCATGATAGGGCACTAGATCTTGATGGCGAACTTCATATGTTCTTCTAACCTGATTGACAACCAGTTTAGAATCCCCGTAGACTTCGAGATATTCGACTTCCAACTGTTTTGCTAATTAAAGTCCAATGAGCAAGGCATTGTATTCAGCCACATTGTTAGAGCATGGTTGATCTAAGGAGTAAGCTCTTTGGATAGCTAATCCTTCTGGAGAGACTAGAATAATTCCAACTCCTGCGACAATGGTCCCATTGGGTCCGATCCGGGATGCTCCATCGAAGAATAGGTGCCAGGTAGGAAATTCTTCAAAGATCATATTTGATTCCAATATTTCATCAGGAATTTCATTATAAAGCTTAGATCTCTCCGGAACGGGATGAGCTGCTAAAAAGTCAGCCAGAGCTTGACCCTTAACAGATTTCTGCGGAACATAAACCATGTCGTATTGGGCTAGCAGAATAGCCCATGTAGCCAGCCAAGAATTGAGTGTGCTAGGCTTCTTCATCAATACTCGAAGAGGATTAACTCGGGAAATAACGTAAATAGTTTGGCCGATGATATAATGCCGAGTCTTTTGAACAGCGAACATAAGAGCTAAGCATTCTTTCTCAACAGGACTATAACGGTGTTCAGCACCAATCATAGTACGACTAAGATAGTAGATGGCTTGTTCATGACCTTCTTTGTTCTTTTGGGTAAGTAAAGCACCCAATGAATGATGCATAGCGCGGACATACATTAAGAATGGTATGCCTGAGATTGGTGGCACCAAGACTGGTGGGTTCATGATATATTGCTTTATATCATCAAATGCTCGCTGACATTCTTCAGTCCAAATGAAAGATACACCCTTCTTCATTAACTGAGTAAATGGTCTGCAGCGTCCGGACAGATTTGAAATGAATCTTCTGATATATGCAAGTCGACCTTGGAATCCTCGTAGCTCTTTTAAGTTGCGTGGAGGACGCATCTCTTGAATGGCTTTGATCTTCTCGGGATCCACGTGTATACCTTTAGAGGTAATGACGAAGCCGAGAAATTTACCACTAGAGACACCCAAGAATGACTTGGTGGGATTCATTTTCAACTGATGTTGGCGCATTAGATTGAAGATAGTTCTTAAATCTTGGATGTGATCTTCCTTTAGATGACTTTTGACAGCAATATCGTCAACATAGCATTCGACAGTCTTACGCAGATGATCTCGAAAGATGGTACTTAAGGCTCGTTGGTAAGTGGCACCAGCATTCTTGAGACCAAATGGCATCACTGTGTAGCAGTAGACTCCGCGAGGAGTACGGAAAGAAGTGTGTTTTTCATCTTCAGGATTTATCCGAATCTGATTGTATTCGAAGAATCCATCCATGAAGGATATCATTTCGAATCCACAAGTGTTGTCGATCATGACGTCTGTAATAGGGAGAGGGAACTCATCTTTTAGACAAGCTTCATTAAGATCCCGAATGTCGATACAAACTCGAACTTTGCCGATTTTCTTCAAGACTGGGACAACGTTGGCTATCCAATCTGGATGTTGTTCTTCTCGAATAAAACCATAAGCTATAAGCTTTTTGACTTCATCATCAATCGCGTCCATCATTTCTGGTTTGAATCGCCTTTGATGCTGTTTAACTGGCTTTGCATTAGGCAAAATATTCAATTTATGAGTAGCAATTTTGGGATCTAAACCTGGCATGTCTTCATAACCCCAAGCAAAGACATCAATGTATTCTCGAATAAGAAGAATTAATTCTTGCTTATCCGCCTCTGGGAGGTTCTTGCTGATGAATATTGGACGAGGTGACCCGTTTTCTCCTACGTCAATTTGAATCAATTGATCTTTGGTAGGAGGTTCACGTTGTTCAAATCGGAGTTCCCATTGGGTGTCCATTCGTTGAGCCCAAGGATCTGTTTCAGGATTTTCTTCTATGTCTTCATCATAGCCTTCTGGGAGTTCAACAGAGACCATGTTAGAAGATACGATCAATCGATGAACTTGACCGATTCTAGTGTCAGAATCCTATGATCTTGAATCAGAAGAGTTGGAACGCTCTTCCCTATCGGATTCGGAGACTTCTGGGGATAAGACTGGAGGTGAAGCGTATCCGAGACCTCTTTTCATCCTACTGTAGTACATCTCTAATTTTTCTTTCGAAACAACTGTATGGATAGGAGTCCATAGTTGAGGCCATTTTTGAAGTCATAACCCATCTTTCGGATAATGTCTTTTGATTGTTGGCTATAACGACGTAGTTGGAGACGTCCTGTATCATTACTTTTGCTATCATCTGTATAGCTAAATTTTTGTTCTGGTCCTTTACTAAAGAGTATTGGACATTCGCCTCTCTTTCGAGAGGGGACAACAAAATATGAGTCATCCGGATGTTCAATCAAGACCTCTGTCTGAAGGGATTGCACAACTCCGATTGTAAATAACTGAAAGCTATCTAGCATATCCAAATAGCATTTAGCATGATAAATGACATCAGTGTACTGGAAAGTAGATGCTTTTTCATTGATTTGTACATCTATATTTATAACAGGATCTTTAGCCTTAGCAGGTTTGGCCAGATTGATTACAAGAGGAGGAGAAGAAGAGCAAGGAGGATTGGACTTGTTACGACGGAGGTCGATAACAAGCGTCTCAGAAGAGGTGAGCTTCCTTTGATTTTTGTTACGACGGAGGTCGATAACCAATGGCTCAGAAGAGATGAGCTCCTTTTGATCTTTGTTACGACGTAAGTCGATAACCAGTGGCTCAGAAGAGGTGAGCTCCCTTTGATCTTGATCATCACCAGTCGATTGCTTCTGGGCTGGCAGATGAATAGCTAGTGGTTTGGAGGATTGAGGATGAGAGACACGCCCTTTGACAGGTATGATGAGAGTGTCACTGGGTACTGCTTCCTGTTCTTCTTCACCATCCATAGCTGATACCACCTTCATAAACTCTTCTTTGCACATTTGAGCGCCGTTGTAATATGCTTCAACGCCTTTAAACGGGTAGAGATCCACAACTTCATTTTGGACTTCTCCTTTGTCATCAACGTATTTGAAGCATTAATAGAGAGTGGAAGGAACAATGTTGTGTTCATGAAGGAATGGTCTTCCTAAAAGAGCATTGTAAGAGCAACCATGGTTATCTATAATATAGAAGGTCACCTTTCTACGGAGATTGCCTATTTGGAGTTTTAGGTGAATCTTGCCCAGAGGCTCACTTCTTCCCTGGTTGAACCCCAGGATGATGGTAATTGTGCTAGAAAGACTATACACTGGGATCTTCAGTGCATCTAGCATTGTCTTCGGCATGATGCTGAGTGCTGACCGGGGATCTATCAAAATACGATCGACCTTCATCGTGTCGATGTATCCTGTATAGTATAGAGGACAGTCATGCCTATTGTCTTCCATCAGCATATCATCCTGTGTGAAGGTAATGTTTGGAATTAACTCCAACACACTGTGACAATGGAGGCAAGAGACAGGCTCTGATTTTGGCTTCTTTAGAAAAGTTAATTAGGTTTTCGCCTGTTTAGAGCTTCACTCAGAGCTTCTCGAGTCTCCTTAGAGAGGCGCAAGAGCTCAAAGATCGACAGCCTAGCCGGTGTATTTGCTAGTTGAGCCAAAATATCAAAATTGTATGGTTTCTCAAGTCCAGAAGGAGATGACTTCGTCAAAGGCTTGTCAAAGCGGACTTGTTGTTTGCCTTTGTCAGCTGCCGTCGGCTTAGGGGGAATGGGTTCTAAAACCGGTGAAGACACAGCAGGGATGCCCTCAGTAGAAACAGGTTGCACTGGAGCAGTTTCAGAAGAAGAGGCAGGGTTTTCTCGAGTTTCGAGAAATTCCCGTAGATAGGCTTTTTCTGACCTGGTGCCCAGCAGGATTTCCTCTTCAACTATGGGGTCAAAAGACACCATATCGCAGACCTTTGTTCTGCCCTTGGAGCGGTCTTTCTGTTTAGACGAGGAAGGAGCCTCAAAGTCTGCAATAAGGTCAGGGTGGATCCACATAATCTCACCGTTATCAAGGGATAAGGGGACGAGACCTTCACTCCATAGAGGAGGAAGATTCTCGATCTTAAGAGTGGCCTTGGGAATAGGGATGACACCATATTGTACCATCTGTGGAGGGAAGTTACCGAACTGTACTGAGACCATTTTTGCGGTAACAGTCTTCTCATCTTGTTGAAGGGTGACAACACCAGCGTTGACTAACTCTTGAATCTTGCCTTTAAGCACATAGCATGCTCTAGTGGGACGACCAATGAACCTATGATAAATACAATATTTAGGATGATTAGTCTTACCGACCTCATCAGGCTTCTTCGGGTCTGGGAGTTGGAGCTTATTACTTTTTATCAAGCAATCGAAGATGCTTACAGTGTCGTTCTCGTCAAAGGAATACTCTACTTTCGGACAAGGTTCTCTTGGTGGAGGGGCAGAAGGAGTAGAAGTAGACGTAGGTAGAGCCATATTGACAGCCAGAGATTCTTTGTTCTTCAAATTGATGTTCAAAGTTTCTTTACCCTTACAGTTGTTCTGGCGATTACCGCTACTAGATGTCGGATGTTCATCCCGGTTGGGGTTAGACATGTGTACCCCCAACTATTTGAACTTGTCAGCGCTAACTTCAGCTGCTTTAGCATTGACAACGAATGATGGCCAGTCTTGAAATTGAGTTGACCCCGTCCACATGCTGATGATAGGCAAAAGATTTGCCTTGCAGGTATCTATAGTTACAGCGGCCGGAGTTCCAAGAGGCATCTTTAAAGCTTCTCGGCGAAATCTTTCAATGAAACTCTCAGCAGTTTCATTATGTCTTTGTTTGATCTTGTTGAGGGCCGACATGGTCATATCGTTGATTCCCTCGTAGAGTCGCTCCAAGAAGATTTGTTTAAAACCCGATAAAGAGGTGATACAGCCATCAGGTAAGCTTCTGTACCAATCGTATACTACACCGGCTAAACAACCGACGAATACCCTGGTAAGAAGAGCGTTATTTGGCTGAAGTTGAACAGTCATTACCTCAAAGTGGTTAATGAACTGACTCGGAGAAGTGCTGCCGTCAAACAACAAAATTGTGGGAATCTTGTACTTCGGAGGGAATGGGACTTCCTTCCATTCAACCGGATAGGGTTGTTTGATCCCCAATCTCTGTAAGTTGTCCTTCTCTTTAAAAGCCTCGAATTGAGTGTGCAAGAATTTTACAGCTTCATTAGCATCCTCTGATGATGAAGAATGAGCAGGCTGAATTATAGTGTTAGGGGGAGGAACCGCGTGGTAAGTGCTACCCCCAGCTCTCGACTGACTAGGTGTGGGTTGAATTTGTACATGAGGTATTTGAGAAGATACTACCCCCAGACCTGTATTAACAGGCACCGACGATGCTATAATCTCAGGATTTGTAGCAGGTGCGGTCGGTGGTACTGTATGTTGGGCTACGATGATAGAATGCATACTTGCGACCATTTCAGCCATGGTCTTCAGCTTATCCTCCAGTGCAACTATTCGTTATTCTTGATTTGCCAAACTAGAAGCATCTGGATCTTTAGTGACAACGTAGGCTGACACTTCTCTAGGCACAGTAGAAGACACTGTCTGTTCAGAGCTTTCACTGTATGCATCATAATCAGAGAAGGATCATCTCCTGAATAAGAAATAGGGAGATGACCAGAGGGATCTTGGAGAAGATTCCTATGACCGATTGTGTCTCGACTTCGGGTGTGTCGAAATACTCCTTCAGAAGATTCTTGGAGTAAATCTAAGTACCGCTTGCTGGGCCTGCGAGGCTTGCCGTGTTTGGAGCACTTTCTACCCCCAGTGTCTCGAGAAGCCATGTTGACGGAAGCATACAACACTTCGTCTTCATCTTCTGACATTGGTTCAGAAATTGCAAAATTTAGACGATCAAAAACAGATCATTTTGTTGTCTGGCAACAACACTTGATGACAACCTTGTGATTACAATGGTGTTCAAGTGGTTGAACTGGAGGTGTTGAGATGTTGTCCCATTTTTGCTTGAGGTGCTCTCGGAGGTCAAGAACAGTGACGGGATGAGAAAAAGTTTGAGGGACGTATTCTTTGACAACATTCGAAACATAGTTCCGGCTCTTCAGATATTTTATCCCGTGAATATACAGGGAAGTACTCACTTCGTTAGCATAGGTGTCAGGATTTATCATCCTGGAAGTTTGCTTATGATGCAGGTTCATCTTCGGCATTGGCTGCGTGCGTTTTGCCAAAGTTGATGTAGACCGAGGTCTATTGAGATACACCCGGAGATCAGCAAACTCACCCCCAGGGGTTTCTGTCTGAGACACCAGCAATTTACCCTGCTTTGAGCGGGACATCCAAAGAGTTGGGAGATCTTGGAAATGTGCAACAGGAGTAGGCAATATGCCTCTTTGATCAATGTTCTTCCCTTTAGTAGGGAAAGTTTTTGTACTGTTTAGTGCCGAGGCACATTCAGATAGATCGTCTGCGGTAAAAACCGGAGAAGACTGAGAAAAGACCAAAAGGCCTTTTCCTTTATTTTGTGAAGAAGGGTTGGCTAAAGAGCGTTTTCCTCTGTTGTTTTTCGAGTTCTGGACTGCGAAAGATCGAGAAAAGACTAAAGGGCCTTTTCCTTTATTCTGAGAAAGAGGAGGAACAGTCAACAGACTACCCCCAGTGGATTGTGCTAGAGCAACAGGGTGCTTGGGAAGAGGAGCAGAATCTTTCCCCTTGCTGAGAGAATAAGGGAGATTAGCCAAAGGGCTATCCCTATTAGACTGCGCTGGAACAAGAGGGGTAGCCACCTGCGCTCGGGTTGAGGCAGCATTAGGCGCCTTGGCCGATTGCGCCTGAGAGGATTTGACAGATGGCCTTTTGGCCACAGAAACTCCAGGAGTTGCAGCTTACGCAGCAGGAGTTTTGGTCCCAGAAGACTTATGTTGCACTCTGGTTGAAGGGGCAATTGGTTGTGCAGGAGGGAAGGATTGCCAACTGCGCCAGAGGAAGAGGGGTCTTGCACTTTGCCAGAGCAACATAGGAAGTGGCTTGCGCTGTGGCAAGAGGAGCAGTGTGCTGCACATGGGCAGTAGAAGCATTAGCTTGCGCTTTGGCAACGCTGGTGGTGTTTTGCTCAAGGACAGGAGAGGCTACTGGTTCCCTGGCAGGAGAGACAGCAAGTTGCGCAGATGATTGCACAGAGGATTTTGGAGTCCACACTGAATGGACTTTGCTTTTGGCAGAGGCCACAGTACGACGAGTAGCCCCAGAGTTGATCATCGTTTCATAGGCAGTCTGGTTGACCATCACAACCAGCGTCTTCTGCGCCTTTCCGATAGACGCAACGTCATATTGAGTTGTCACTTCCTCGTCGGAGGAGAAAGTCGTCCCCAGCAGAGTCACCATTTTGTTTGCAAAAACAAAAGTCTTTATTTCACAAACTTTGTAAGAAGATTACAATTAAATTCTGGGAAAGTACAACTATAGGAATCCGATCTGAAGACGATCGCTTTATCCCTTGGACGATGTAAACTTTGAAGACGATAGCCTCTGAAGAATGTAGCAGCACTTGGACAAGAACTCCTGATCTCTGATGATAATAATGATCTGATCCCCTTAATGAAGGACTTGAAACTCTATTTATAGAGTTCTAGAAATAACTAATTTGTAGTTATTCTGGATTACGCATGATGAACTGCGCTGGCGACAGACTGCACAGACTGCAAACTGCGCTGGCCTATTGGGCAGTTGCTCGATCGTGGGCTAACTGTATTCAGATGCGTGGCATTGTTTGATTGAAATGCGCTTGGTCGTGTACAGGCGGTTGCCACATGGCGAGCAATTGATGGCATGTAAGCTACATAATAAATGTCAGTTATTTGATGAATTGCGCTAACTGAATAGCGCTAACATCAGCTTGCACTTCCTTCCGATCACTGGACAGCGCTGGGATACAGATTTGGTCAAATTGCGCTAAAGTTGAACTGGCAGATTGTGCTGATGTTGGACTGGCGGACAGCGTTGAAGTTGTACAGCTGTTTCTCGAGCGCTGTGCTGCACAAAAAACGAACGGACTCCTCATTTTTCGGGCTGTCAGGCTGTCAGAAGATCCGATCTTTGTCAGGTAATGATGGCATTTCTACGTCAGTGTAGCATGCTCTGGTGTTAGCGCAGTTCAGCTTGCGCGTTTGATTTGTAGCGTAATCTGTTTCCTGCGCAGTCCATTTGAAGGGTGCGCAGTTGAGAATTCTCTGCCTATTTGATAAATACAACTTGATTTTTAGGATATACAACTATGCCTTGTGCGATCGCAACTTAGGTTCGCACGGCATCACGCCCGGGGGAGGACTATCGATTCTACAGAATCGGGGCGTGACATCGAGGAATGGTCGGAACACCCGATTCATCAAATCCATACAGCAGGAGCGTTCGTTAGGACGAACGGCATTACCAGGAACTCGTAACGGCCGTATCGAGTGCGGAAGGCACACTTCGGCACATCGTCCGGCTTGATCTTGAGTTGATGGTAACCCGAGCACAAATCAATTTTAGAGAACACCGTAGCTCCTTGAAGCTAATCAAACAGATCATCTATGCGGGAAAGGGGGTATTTGTTTTGGACGGTGGCTTTATTCAGCTCGCGGTAGTCGATACAAAGACGCATAGAGCCATCCTTTTTTTTGACAAACAGTACGGGCGCTCCCTATGGCGAGATGCTGGGTCGGATGAATCCCTTGTCGAGCAACTCTTGTAACTGCACCTTGAGTACTTTAAGCTCTGCAGGGGCCATTCTGTACGGGGCTTTCGAGATCGGTCGAGTATCGGAGAATGTATCGATAGTGAACTCAATCTCTCGATCGGGCGGCATGTCGGGCAGCTCGTCCGGGAATACATCTGGAAATTCTGCCACAATGTCGATCTGACCCGCATTTGTACCTTCCTATCGCATGTCTCGAACGGAAGCTAGATAGCTTTCGCACCCGGAATGCAGCATCTATCGAGCAGATATTGCGGAGATCACCATGCAGGTCGGCGACGTCTCACCACACGAGTAGCAGAATTCAGGCACTCCAGGTATGCGGAATGTGACCCTCTTTTCAGCGCAGTCAATGGTTGCGTTGCACGGACCGAGCCAATCCATCCCCAGAATGATGTCGTAGTCCTTAATATCTAGAACTATCGTATCGAAACTGATCTTTTGACAACCCATACAGATGATTCCGTCACCGCAGACTAAATTTGCAAGTAGTGGCATGCCCGACGGTACATTAACAGTAAGATCGAGGCCCAGTGGTGTCAAGGAAAATTTGTGCTCGGCGGCAAAGTCCGCCGATATAAAACTATGCGTGGCACCTGAATCAAACAATACACGAGCAGGTTTATCAATGAATTGCAGTTTACCTGTCACGACTGTATCAGATACGAACGCTTCGTCTCGAGTCATGGCGTAGATGCGGCCCTGAGCATTGGGGCGACGGTCTTAGGCATTCTGTTGTGCGGTCGGTGGAGCCCGAGGTGCTTGGCCTCGATTTTGTTGGTGTTGCGGGGGGCGTTGGTTCGGCGTAGCTTCCGGACAGTCCCTTGCGAAGTGATCTGCTTTACCGCACGCGAAACATGTTCTGTGCTTAAATCGGCACTCGGTAACCAGGTGCCCCTCCTTGTGGCAAAACTCGCAAACCATTTGACCCTTCGTCTGGTTGCCGCGATATTGACGCTTGTGCGCGTTGTTGCCTCCCGCATTACTATGACGTTTGTTATTAAAGTGAACAATGCCGGTAGTAGTAAGAGGATACTCGGACTCCAGACGGAGGGCATGGTTGAGTGCCTCGCCCATAGTTTTGTATTCAGGCACCGAAACATGAGCACGAATAGTAGAACGCAGGCCCACTTCGAATTGTCGAGCTCGACTTATAGTGGTAGGTAGATAGTCTCCAGCAAACTTTGCCAGTTTGTTGAATTTGGCCGCATATTGTCGTACAGTCATATTCCCTTATATCAACTGCATAAACTCGTTTTCTTTTTCCTGTCGCACGGCTGCAGAAATATATTCGGTCTCGAACACATTTCTGAATGTCGCCCATAAGATCGCCGTCATCTCGTCTTCACGTCGAATAGTCCGCTTCTACACAGCCCACCAATCATGCGCATTCATTCGAAGTAGAAGTTGAGCACATGCGACTTTCATCGAGTCCTCGACACCCAGAAGCTCGAACTTGTCTTCCAGCTCCTCCAACCAGTCGATCGCCACGGAGGGATCTTCTGTGCCGTTGAAGGAAGTGCGGCAGCTTTTCCTAAATTTTGACACGTCGATGTTAGAACTTCTCGGTGCCGCAGGTGAGAGCACGGGCGCCTCTGGTTCGGCATTGTTAGATCGAACCGCAGGCTAGGTCACGGCAGGCGTCATCGTTGAATTGTTGTTGTTGCCCACGACCAATTGTACGATTTGCTGGAGGGTATTCAGCTGCTGCTGCTGCAGCTTGAATTGAGCCTCGAACTGATTCTCAAATTGAATCTGAAGAGCCTCCGTTTGCTGACGATGGAGCTCGTTTTGATGTCGCTGCATTTCAAGCATTTGCAGCATATATTGCATCGGGTCGCCGGAAGGTCCTGCTACGGTAGGCGTCATTCCCGTTGGGTTGACGGAATGCTCGGGTCTAGAAGCACTCGAGCCGCTGGAAGCGCTCGTCTCGTCCTCCGCCCGATCTCCCGCAACTGCAGGGAAAAAGGAAAGGCAACTCTCATTAGTTTCAAAAATGTCTAGGGTTCAGCGTATTGAACAACTCATCTCATCGACACGAGGTCAACGGTTTTGAGACTAGAACTCGACACTGGAGGCCAAGGACGTAAAGCCGTGCTCTGATACCATTTTGTCACGCCCCGATTCCGTCGAATCGATAGTCGTCCCCCGGACGTGATGCCGTACGAACCTAATTTGCGATCACACAAGGCATAGTCATAAGGAAATCCGAGACACGAGATATAAGAGAGTACGCAGACAAATTGAATCACATATTAAGTAAAGGAAACTTGATTCTTTATTGATAATGAACATCTTTTACATACTCTAGTAAAAGACTTATGCCGTGCGGGCTACAACATGACTCGATTACAAAAGAGTGCCGATGAGATAGTCGTTCCATACATTGCACACATCTCTCAATATACAACAAAGTACTCCAGTGACCTGGATGGGAGGGATGTTGAGTCATCTTCCTTGGACTGTCGAGAGCCTTCAAAAGTAGAGTCGCAGGAAAAGTCTTCGGCGCACGGCCGAAGCTTCAAAATCACGAACGTCGTCGAGCTAGTTGGCGTGTCCTTCCTAGTTCGCGACAGCTGTAAAGAGCGAGGATCAGTACGAACACATGTACTGGCAAATGGCTAATTAAATCCAAGCACTGCATTTGATTCAAGAAGTTTTATAAACATGTTAGCAAGCCTTTTACGTGATCTTTCTAACCATCCTGATCAATTGCATGTCAACATATTTTTAGGCAAGTATATGAAATTGTATAACATTAAGCAACTATCATAACCATCCCGTGTCCCGTGCACCTGTTAAGCAGTGAAAGGGGTGTAAAGGCCACTGGCAATGTCAAGCCATCGCGAACTATAGTAGGGTTAGACGACGACCCTTTCGCGTCGGGTAGCGAGCCCTATACGAAAGTTCCCGTATAACTCACGCCGATGAAAGGCTGGCGCTGCTACACTCGTTCCTCCCAGGCCGAATCGGTCCCTTGGCCTAGGCAACCGTTCGAGAAAACTTCACCTTGTCGACAAGTTTTCCAATAACCGTTTTCTTTTGAACTTAGTCAATTTGCTTCTTTAGCCGTATTGTTGCGATAAACGTTAATCGATTCATTCATTGTTTTGCATAGACTAAGTGGATTTGTATAAGAAAACACGTTTTCCATTTTCAAAACCGGCAGTTTAATAGCAAGTGTTTCGTGAAGAATCGTGCCACGATTTCTTTGATTTTATACTATTATGACAAGCATTCATTAACTTCATATTGATTTTTGAAATAGAGGGACGAAGCGAAGGAGGTCAGCCACTCGCCTTAGCCTTGCTTCAAGCGAGCGACCGGTTGGCTGTGCTGACGTCGCCTACGCGATCACCTGCAATCGCATAAGCAACTGATTAGAACACTGTATAATTCAAGGAATTTTGATATGAATGCGAAGCTCGATAACGCAAGTCATGAAAACTCATTCGGAAAACATTCATGAAAAACGTATTCACGAAAACCAAAGCCAAAGCCAAATCAAGTGCGGCATGAAAATCAGAGCAACGGGAGGTCTCTTCCGACTCAGCCGCAGAGCCAATCCTCGAGGCGCAACCCGCTGAATATGGGACTTGGTTCCGAAGAAGCCATTCCATAACATGGAATGGATCTTAATTCAACCGTTCCCGTTCGATCGACTCGGCCGATTCCGACCTATCGGTCCCGACCGAATCGATAGCGACAGTGTTCCTTTCTCACGCACCCCGTGGACGAAAATGGGGCACTATGTAGGGACGGGGCACTACAGGTTCATTATGCGAAAAACCTGATGACAACTTCATATACACTTCCTCTGTCAGATCTCTATGAAGAAAGGCATTACGCACATCCATTTGGTGCAAAGTCCAGCCTCTTACAGCTGCAACAGCCAAGAATGCCCTAACTGTAGGCATCTTTGCTACTGTCACGCCCCAGAACCAGAATACTGGAGAGCGGGGGCAGACATAGCCAGCTATGTATATGAAATGGATTCCATCTCGCTATATGGTCACGGCTGTCTAGATACATGAGGGTTTACTACAAGCCAACAGTCTCTTAAGGTCATGAACAAGCCTAGTGTCTCAATCACAAGCAAGTAAGTAAATGTTACAAGATGTAAGATCACCAAATATACAATAGTAAGGCGTCCCAAACATTACATATTCAGCTGATCATGAAGCTAGTCGTTACAAAATATTAGGACTAGCAGGAGTTTAGTCATACATGATCAACCCTAGGATCTGTTAATCATGTTACAGCCCGTAGGCAGACAATAAGTAAAAGTACAATCGAGCTATACAGGTGCTCGTCGGCTAAACGCCTCAAAAGAATATTTTTACAATAAAGTGGGAGATCAAAAATAAACCCACTTGTTGCCCTGGTTACGCCTGGTGGTCACCATCGGACTGGAAAGTTAGTAGATCCTCTGGAGCTGCTCCAAAATCTGGTCACACAAAACCAGCTGGATCAGACCCCGGGAAGAGCAAGTGCCACAAAGGTGGCTTCACTTAGGAACTAAAACCAGCAATCAGCACAAGGATATAAATAAAAGTAAGAACTGGAAATAAAGAAAATATATCAGGATGATATACGACGAGATAACCATGGAACTATTCAGATAACCAGGTTACAACCCGTAAACCAAACAAGGACCGGGGTTGTAACCCTTCGTCTGAACAGAACTTAGAATTCTCACCATTTAGCGGTAAAACATATATAAGCATTCTGGTCATGTAGTAATCTGGAACAAGATCAGGACAAGGCTGGACAGGTTAGACTCCATCCAATCATTCACGGCCAAGCAACAATTACGGCTTGATACTTTAACTAACTAGGGTTGTCACAAGCCTAATTACTAACAAGATGCAGTGAGATTATTCCATAACCACAAGCCCTGCAGACCATCTAGGTTACCCAGGACGAAAGATTAGGGTTGAATTCAGGTGGGTACATCGTCCAGGAAATGCATGTACCTTTAGGTAGCTTGAAGGGTGCAACACATGACAGTGTGCTGGAAATGTGCCCTTCTCGACGGCAGGCTACAGATCCCAGGAGCGCCCAGGTAACGGGATTGCCTGTAGCTGGAAAAATCTCTTCATGACTTTTGTGTAATTCTAGTTATTAACCTTAGTCCATTTTAGCAGGTACTCCTGACCGTGGTACTCAAGAGTCCCTGTCCTTGACATGATGCAAGACAATACCGGTTTATTTGTACAAGCACAATCGTCCACGGTGTCCAGGTCATTATATAGGTCATGTCATGTCAGGTAGCCGTCGCAATAGCTTATCAAGATATATCATGTCAGGTTTACTGGTCAAAAGTGCGCCACGACGGCCACTATCAGGTCATGTCAGGTTTACTTGTCAGGAGTGCACCACTATGGGTCACTGTCGTGTTATGCTAGTTCCTTGTCACACCATGCCATGTACAATTGTCATTTCAATCATGTCAATCAAATCATGATTTATCAAGTTCAGGACAAAAGGCGTAAGGATATAATAATAAAATAATAGTACACAGGGTTATAGGAGAGCCATGCGGCTCAGGCATATGCGGCCAGGAATGATCTCATGCGGCTGGAAAGAAAACAGCCCATACGGCTGAATAGGGTCAGGTGCATGCGGCTAATAAAGGAAAAGCCTATGCGGCTAAGGTCAGGGGCAGGAACTTATGCGGCTAAAGATATCAGTCCCTATGCGGCCAGCGGGAAGAGAGGGCGCATGCGACTGAGTCAGAGCATTCATGCGGCAGGGAAGAAGGCCTAAGCGACTGGGAGGAAGCGGGTCCACCTGCGGCTGAATGATCACGAGCATATGTGGCTGCGCCATGCCTAAGTCTTATGCGGCTGCGCCACTGGGTATATGCGGCTCGGATTATGCCGAAGCCTATGCGGCTGGAAGACTTGCCGCATGAAGGTTCATGCGGTCAAGTGCTGCCATGCGGCTAAGGGGGGATTCATGCGGTCAGCACTGTTCTTCTTCTCCACTTGTCCGAGAAGAAGAACCAAGGAGTTCAGGGTTCCGAGGCTCAAAATTTCTTCATCCCAAGTCCAAATCCAGACTTCCTTAGGTCAAAACGGGGCAGAATGAAATGCTCTACAACATAGAACCATCAAAACTTAGAAATAACAAGATTAAGTAGATCAAAACCCAAGAATCTCTGAAAATAAAAACTTAGATCTACAAGAATCTAGTCATGGAAAGTGAAAATGCCAAGTATTAAAGTAAGTTAAAATGTTGTAAGGAAGAGAATGAAGCAATAAAATTAGAGTTCCTCTATGAAGCAAGTTGTACTTACCTAGACCCCTCTCTTCCTCTCTCTGGTAGGTGAAGAAGTTAATGGAGGAAAGAAGAAGAGTAATGAAGAGAGAGAAGGAAGAATGGGTTAATAAATAGTAGTAGTGGTGGTAGGTAGGGGGTTCATCCTTGGTTCATAAGGAACCAAAGCAAACCGAGCCAAGCCGAACCAACCCAAGAATAAACCAAGCCATGAAGAAAACTAAGCAAGGAATCATGCAATACAAGATAAAGTACGTACACGTATTCCAAAATACGTAAAACGAACCACAGGCATTACAACTCTACCCACCTTAAAAGAATTCCGTCCTCGAAATTTAATTAAGAGGCTAGAGAGGCGAGGACAAGGCAGGCAATCACTCATTCGAGCAAGGAATCGAAGGTATGAGGCAAAAGGAAGACATTATACCTCACGAGTCAAACAAGTCGAGATATCGTGATCGGATATCATCCTCACGCTCCCACGTTGACTCCCCCAAAGAGTGATGATCCCAAGCAACTCGGACTAACTTGATAGTCTTGTTCTTGAGTGTCTTTTCTCTTCGGTCTAATATAGACACGGGCCGCTCCTCATACGAAAGGTTGGTACCAACAACCAATTCCGAATGATCTAGGATGTGGCTCGGGTCCGGAATATACCGTCGTAATTGGGATACATGGAACAAGTCATGCACCTTGCTTAGCGACGGTGGAAGAGCGAGACGATAGGATACATCTCCTACTCGCTCCAGAATGTCAAATGGCCCTATATACCTAGGACTAAGCTTACCCCGTAAGCCGAAACGAATGACGCCACGGTTAGGCGAAATCCTCAAGAACACATGGTCACCGACAGAAAACTCGAGAGGACGTTGATGAGAATCGGCCCAATGGCGCTGGCGATCTTGGGCAACGCGAAGATGATCCCTGACTCTCTTGACCATCTCAACTGTCTGGGCAATCATTTCTGGGCCAAGCATCTGTCTCTCTCCGACATCGTCCCATGCTAGCAGGGATCTGCACTTCCTACTATACAGTACCTCGAACGGTGCCATCTGGATACTAGCCTGGAAACTGTTGTTGTACGAGAACTCCACCAGGTGCAGGTGATCTTCCCACGAACCACCGAAGTCAAGTGTACAAGATCTCAACATATCTTCAAGAGTCTGGATTGTACGCTCCGACTGACCATCTGTCTGCGGATGATATGCTGAACCGAACTGGAGATGAGTTCCCAAACTCTCTTGCAAGCTACGCCAAAAGTGCGACGTAAATCTTGAATCTCGGTCCGAGGTGATACTGACTGGCACTCCGTGTAACCTGACAATCTACCTGAGGTACATCTCTGCTAACTGAGCTGTCGGCTGACCAACTCTGAAAGGGAGGAAGTGAGCTACCTTCATGAGCCTGTCAACTATAATCCAAATAGCATCTCGACCAGCTGGGGACCTAGGTAATCCGGTCACAAAATCCATGGTTACATGTTTCCACTTCCATTCCGGAATCGACAATGGCTGAAAAAGTCCAGCGGGCCTCTGATGTTCAGCCTTAACTTGTTGGCAGACTAAACAACGAGAGATAAATCGGGCTATCTTCCTCTTCATGCCATTCCACCAAAAGTGCTGCCGGATATCACGGAACATCTTCGTACCGCCCAGATGAATGAAATATTGAGAACTGTGAGCCTCTGCCATGATTTCCTGTCTGATATCTCCACTGGGTACACAAAGATGCTTACCATGCCTAAGTGTACCGTCTTCATGAATGCACAACTCTGGTCTTCGTCCTGCCTCACACTCTGCTCTGAGTCGCCGAAGCTTGGAATCTGTCGACTGCGCCATCTGAATCCTCTCGACTATAGTGGACTGAACTTGCATGCTGGCCATCAATGCCACAGTGGAAGGGAGAACAACTTCAATACCTATCTTCTGAAGATCTGCTAACAGCTCTGGTTGCGCTGTTAGGAAATAAACTTCGGCTCTCCTGCTCAATGCATTTGCTACAACGTTGGCCTTCCCGGGATGATACTGTAAGTTGACATCATAATCTACAAGGAGCTCCAGCCACCTCCTCTGATGCATGTTAAGATCCTTCTGGGTGAAAACATACTTCAGGCTCTTGTGGTCGATGAAAACCTCCACCCTATCCCCGTACAAGTAGTGCCTCCACAACTTGAGTGCAAACACCACTGCTGCCAGCTCCAAGTCATGGGTTGGATAATTCCTCTCATGATCACGAAGTTGTCGCGATGCATTAGCTATTACCTTCCCATGCTGTATCAAAACACATCCCAAGCCTCTGCGTGAAGCATCACAATATACTGAAAATCCTCCAGTCCCATCTGGAAGTATGAGAATAGGAGCCGTCATCAAGCCTCGCTTCAACTTCTCGAAGGAATCCTGACACTCTGCTGTCCAAGCAAACTGCACATCCTTGCGGGTCAACTGGGTCAATGGTGCTGAAATTCGAGCAAAGTCCGAAATAAATCGACGGTAGTAGCCGGCCAATCCAAGAAAACTGCGAACTTCTGCAAAGGTGTTGGGTACTGGCCATGACTCAATAGCCACAATCTTCTGGGGATCCACTTCTACTCCTCCTCTGGTGATGATGTGACCCAAGTACGAAATACGATCGAGCTAGAACTCATATTTACTGAACTTGGCATATAACTGGTGCTTCCTGAGAATCTGAAGAACCACACGGAGATGCTGCTTATGCTCCGTCTCACTCCTGCTATAGACCAGGATATCATCCAAAAACACAATCACGAACTGATCCAAATAAAGCATGAAAATACGATTCATGAGGTCCATGAATACTGCCGGCGCATTGGTCGCCCCAAAAGGCATAACAAGGAACTCCCAATGCCCATACCTAGACCTGAAAGCTGTCTTCGGGATATCCTGCTCTCTGACTCTGATCTGATGATATCCTGAGCGCAAGTCGATCTTCGAGAATATCGATGCCCCTTTGAGCTGATCAAACAAGTCATCTATCATCGGAAGAGGGTATCTGTTCTTGATTGTCACCGAGTTCAGGGTACGATAATCAATACATAACCTGGACGTACCATCCTTTTTTACAAGAAGCATCGGGGCTCCCCAAGGCGATCCACTAGCACGAATAAATCCCATGGTTCTAAGTTCTTCAATCATCTTGTACAAGATCTCCAACTCTGAAGGCGCCATCCTGTAGACTCTTTCTGATACAGGGGCTGTCCCAGGAATCAAGTCTATGGTGAACTCGATCTTCCGTTCTGGCGGCATACCTGGAAGCTCTTCTGGGAAAACATCTGGAAATTCTTCGACTATCCGGGGCAACTGCACTGCTGCTACTGCCATCCGCAATACTGGAGGAGAAGGCTCAACCTCGCCCCGGGAGAAGGAAAACTCTGGCTCGCCTGGAATGCTAAAAATAACTCTACCCACATGGCCATCTATTCTAGCATACTGGTTCCTCAACCAATCCATCCCTAGGACCACATCATAATCGGCCATCGGGAATTCTATCAATCTAGCGGGAAACTCCTTACTGCTAACTACGATCCGACACGAAGAAAATACTCTATCTACTCCCATAAGTCCGTTACCAGAAAGTATATTGAGCCTCACTGATAATGACTCGGGCTCCAGTCCTACCCGTGTCACGAATCGTGCAGACATAAAAGAATGTGATGCACCAGAATCAAATAAAGCTGAAGCTGGAAAGGAGTTGACGAGAATAGTACATGCCACTACCTTTCTGGTGCCAATCCTTCCTCTGTGGTTATCACCATAGCCTGACCATGCCCTCGGGGTGCTGGTCCCATCTGCTAAAATCCTTGCTGCCTGCTCTGACTCTGGGCTTGGGCTTGTGCATACTGCTGGGGGTTCTGCTGCTGAAATACTTGGGTCTGAGGCGGCAAGGGCCTCGGCAATGGATACTGCTGCTGCTGTTGCTGGACCGGAGCTGGTCCTCTCACCGAAGAACTAGAAAGGTTGGACGATGATGAACCACCCCTATTCGGGCAGAATCTAATCCTATGGTCTACTGCTCCACAAGCCAGACACAATCCATGTGCCCTGCGACACTCTGCCACTACATGGCCTGGCTTCCCATAATGAGAACTTCCCACTGCGGAAGACTACTTCTGCTTATGCTGCTGCTGCTGAGGGTACATCGGGGCTGAATGTTGAACCGACGTTAATGAGGCCGCTCGCCTCGGAGCTCCAATAGTCAAAGCCCTGGCTGTCGGGGCTAGGGCCGAAGATTGATTCATCTGGCCGTGGGATCTCTTCCGACCTCCGGCCCTATCCACAATCCTCTGGAAGGTATACTCATACCTCCTAGTTGCTCTCCAGACTGCATCAAAAGTCTGATGCTCAAACTGCTCAACTGCCAACAAAATCTCTAGGTGAAGTCCTTGCTGGAATCGCTGGGCTCTATCATACTCGGTTGCCACCAAGGTGGAAGCAAATCGACTAAGTCTCGAAAACTCGTCCGCATATCCGTCGACCGTCCTGCCCATCTGTTTCAGATTGGTGAACCTCGTCTGCAGATCGTACCGAGCTACAGCATCAAAATACTTGGTCTGGAATCTCTCTCTGAACACCGCCCAAGCAATGGGTGCTGCTAATCCAACGTCCTGAGTCGCCCACCAGCTGCGGGCAAGATCTAGCAACTGCAGGCGCACCACGGCTACCTTCTCGTTCTCTGGGGTCATGGCTACTTCTAGAATCACCTCTGTGTCCTGAAACCAAGCATCTGCAGCGATAGCATCTTCACTACCGTCGAAGAAGGAAGGGTTCAAGCGCTTGAAGCTGTTGGTCGCACTGTTACCCTGATGACCGTCCCTGGTCAAAGCATCCGTCACTGCCTGGTGCAAGGCATCTCCTCGACGATCTTGGGAAGCTATCAAGGTCCTGACGAGTCCTACCAAAGTGCCATCATCAGGTTCGACAGGCTGAACTGGCTGGACTGGTGGCTCTCCGCCAGAAGGCACGACTCTGGAGGCTACTCCGGAATGCTGGGCTTGATCCCTGGGTTGCTGTTGATCCACGGGAAGTGCTCCGCCTTGCTGACCGGCAGGTCCAGGAATGATGCCGCTGAAGAAGACGACATGGGGAACAATAAGGAAGGACCAGGACAGATCAACGATACAAGCATATGATCAGGACAAGAATCCAGGGATTCAGAAGATACGAGCAGAGATCAAGGGCGAATACTGATTGAGACATCTATTCGGTAAACCCTCACATATCTTGATTTACAAGACCTGCATGGGCCACTACTTAAACCATGTTACGCCCCAGAACCAGAATACTAGAGAACGGGGGCAGACATAGCCAGCTACGTATATGAAATGGATTCCATCTCGCTATACGGTCACGGTTGTCTAGATACATGAGGGTTTACTACAAGCCAACAGTCTCTTAAGGTCATGAACAAGCCTAGTGTCTCAATCACAAGCAAGTAAGTAAATGTTACAAGATGTAAGATCACCAAATATACAATAGTAAGGCATCCCAAACATTACATATTCAGCTGATCATGAAGCTATTCGTTACAAAATGTTAGGACTAGCAGGAGTTTAGTCATACATAATCAACCCTAGGATCTGTTAATCATGTTACAGCCCGTAGGCAGACAATAAGTAAAAGTACAATCGAGCTAAACAGGTGCTCGTCGGCTAAATGCCTCAAAAGAATATTTTTACAATAAAGTGGGAGATCAAAAATAAACCCACTCGTTATCCTGGTTACGCCTGGTGGTCACCATCGGGCTGGAAAGTCGGTAGATCCTCTAGAGCTGCTCCGAAATCTGGCCACACAAAACTAGCTGGGTTAGACCCCAGAAAGAGCAAGTGCCACAAAGGAGGCTTCACTTAGGAACTAAAACCAGCAATCAGCACAAGGATATAAATAAAAGTAAGAACTGGAAATAAAAAAAATACATCAGGATGATATACGATGAGATAACCATGGAACTATTCAGATAACCAGGTTACAATCCGTAAACCAAACAAGGACCTGGGTTGTAACCCTACGTCTGAACAGAACTTGGAATTCTCACCATTTATCGATAAAATAAATATAAGCATTCTGGTCATGTAGTAATCTGGAACAAGATCAGGACAAGGCTGGACAGGTTAGACTCCATCCAATCATTTCACGGCCAAGCAAGAATTACGGCTTGATACTTTAACTTACTAGGGTTGTCACAAGCCTAATTACTAACAAGATGCAGTGAGATTATTCCACAGCCACAAGCCCTGCAGACCATCCAGGTTATCCAGGACGAAAGATTAGGGTTGAATTCAGGTGGGTACATCGTCCAGGTAACGCATGTACCCTTAGGTAGCTTGAAGGGTGCAACACATGACAGTGTGCTGGAAATGTGCCCTACTCGACGGCAGGCTACAGATCCCAGGAGCGCCCAGGTAACGGGATTGCCTGTAGCTAGGAAAATTTCTTCATGACTATTGTGTAATTCTAGTTATCAACCTTAGTCCATTTTAGCAGGTACTCCTGACCGTGGTACTCAGGAGTCCCTGTCCTAGACATGATGCAAGACAATACCGGTTTATTTGTACAAGAACAATCGCCCACGGTGTCCAGGTCATTATACAGGTCATGTCATGTCAGGTAGCCGTCGCAACAGCTTATCAAGATATATCATGTCAGGTTTACTGGTCAAGAGTGTGCCACGACGGCCACTATCAGGTCATGTCAGGTTTACTTGTCAGGAGTGCACCACTATGGGTCACTGTCGTGTTATGCTAGTTCCTTGTCACACCATGCCATGTACAATTATCATTTCAATCATGTCAATCAAATCATGATTTATCAAGTTCAGGACAAAAGGCGTAAGGATATAAAATGAGCGTAAAAATATACAATAAGGGTTACAAGACATGGGCAAATAATAATAAAATAATAGTACACAGGGCTATAGGAGAGCCATGTGGCTCAAGCATATGCGGCCAGGAATGATCTCATGCGGCTGGAAAGAGAACAGCCCATGCGGCTGAATAGGGTCAGGCGCATGCGGCTAATAAAGGAAAAGCCTATGCGGCTAAGGACAGGGGCAGGAACTTATGCGGCTAAAGATATCAGTCCCTATGCGGCCAGCGGGAAGAGAGGGCGCATGCGACTGAGTCAGAGCATTCATGCGACAGGGAAGAAGGCCTAAGCGACTGGGAGGAAGCGGGTCCACCTGCGGCTGAATAATCACGAGCATATGCGGCTGCGCCATGCCTAAGTCTTATGCGGCTGCGCCACTGGGTATATGCGGCTGAATGAATTGAACGCGCATGCGGCTAAATAGGAATACGAGCCTATGCGGCTACAGGTAGACAGAGTCCGTACGGCTCGGATTATACCGAAGCCTATGCGGCTGGAAGACTCGCCGCATGAAGGTTCATGCGGTCAAGTGCTGCCATGCGGCTAAGGGGGGATTCATGCGGTCAGCACTATTCTTCTTCTCCACTTGCCCGAGAAGAAGAACCAAGGAGTTCAGGGTTCCGAGGCTCAAAATTTCTTCATCCCAAATCCAAATGCAGACCTTCTTAGGTCAAAACGGGGCAGAATGAAATGCTCTACAACATAGAACCATCAAAACTTAGAAATAACAAGATTAAGTAGATCAAAACCCAAGAATCTCCGAAAATAAAGTAAACTTAGATCTACAAGAATCTAGTCATAGAAAGTGGAAATGCCAAGTATTAAAGTAAGTTAAAATGCTGTAAGGAAGAGAATGAAACAATAAAATTAGAGTTCCTCCATGAAGCAAGTTGCACTTGCCTAGACCCCTCTCTCCCTCTCTCTGGTAGGTGAAGAAGTTAATGGATGAAAGAAGAAGAGTAATGAAGAGAGAGAAGGAAGAATGGGTTAATAAATGGTAGTGGTGGTGGTAGGTAGGGGGTTCATCCTTGGTTCATAAGAAACCAAAGCAAACTGAGCCAAGCCGAACCAACCCAAGAATAAACCAAGCCATGAAGAAAACTAAGCAAGGAATCATGCAATACAAGATAAAATACGTGCATGTATTCTAAAATACGTAATACGAACCACAGGCATTACAACTCTACCCACCTTAAAAGAATTCCGTCCTCGAAATTTAATTAAGTGGCTAGAGAGGCGAGGACAAGCTATACTAATCACAAGCAAGCTATAACTAGGTAGGCAATCACTCATTCGAGCAAGGAATCGAAGGTATGAGGCATAAGGAAGACATTATTCCTCACGAGTCAAACAAGTCGGGATATCGCGATCGGATATCATCCTCACGCTCCCACGTTGACTCCCCCAAAGAGTGATGACCCCAAGCAACTCGGACTAACTTGATAGTCTTGTTCTTGAGTGTCTTCTCTCTTCGGTCCAATATAGACACGGTCCGCTCCTCATACGAAAGGTTGGTACCAACAACCAATTCCGAATGATCTATAATGTGGCTCGGGTCTGGAATGTACCGTTGTAATTGGGATACATGGAACACGTCATGCACCTTGCTTAGCGACGGCGGAAGAGCGAGACGATAGGATACATCTTCTACTCGCTCTAGAATGTCAAATGGCCCTATATACCTAGGACTAAGCTTACCCCGTATGCCGAAACGAATGACGCCACGGTTAGGCGAAATCCTCAGGAACACATGGTCACCGACAGAAAACTCGAGAGGACGCCTATGAGAATCGGCCCAATGGCGCTGGCGATCTTGGACAACGCGAAGATGATCCCTGACTCTCTTGACCACCTCAACTGTCTGGGCAATCATTTCTGGGCCAAGCATCTGTCTCTCTCCGACATCGTCCCATGCTAGCGGGGATCTGCACTTCCTACCATACAGTGCCTCGAACGGTGCCATCTGGATACTAGCCTGGAAACTGTTATTGTACGAGAACTCCACCAGGTACAGGTGATCTTTCCACGAACCACCGAAGTCAAGTGTACAAGATCTCATCTTCAAGAGTCTGGATTGTACGCTCCGACTGACCATCTGTCTGTGGATGATATGCTGAACTGAACTAGAGATGAGTTCCCAAACTCTCTTGCAAGCTATGCCAAAAGTATGACGTAAATCTTGAATCTCGGTCCGAGGTGATACTGACTGGCACTCCGTATAACCTGACAATCTGCCTGAGGTACATCTCTGCTAACTGAGCTATCGGCTGACCAACTCTGAATGGGAGAAAGTGAGCTACCTTCGTGAGCCTGTCAACTATAACCCAAATAGCATCTCGACCAGCTGGGGACCTAGGTAGTCCGGTCACAAAATCCATGGTCACATGTTCCCACTTCCATTCTGGAATCGGCAATGGCTGAAGAAGTCCAGCAGGCCTCTGATGTTCAGCCTTAACTTGTTGGCAGACTAAACAACGAGAGATAAATCGGGCTATCTCCCTCTTCATGCCATTCCACCAAAAGTGCTGCCGGATATCACGGAACATCTTTGTACCGCCCAGATGAATGGAATATTGAGAACTGTGAGCCTCTGCCATGATTTCCTGTCTGAAATCTCCACTGGGTACATAAAGACGCTTACCATGCCTAAGTGTACCATCTTCATGAATGCACAACTCTGGTCTTCGTCCTGCCTCACACTCTGCTCTGAGTCGCCGAAGCTTGGAATCTGCCGACTGCGCCATCCAGATCCTCTCGACTATAGTGGACTGAACTTGCATGCTGGCCATCAATGCCACATTGGAAGGGAGAACAACTTCAATACCCATCTTCTGAAGATCTGCTAACAGCTCTGGCTGCGCTGTTAGGAAATAAACTCTGGCTCTCCTGCTCAATGCATCTGCTACAACGTTGGCCTTCCCGGGATGATACTGCAAGTTGACATCATAATCCACAAGAAGCTCCAGCCACCTCCTCTGACGCATGTTAAGATCCTTCTCGGTGAAAACATACTTCAGGCTCTTGTAGTCGGTAAAAATCTCCACCCTATCCCCGTACAAGTAGTGCCTCCACAACTTGAGTGCAAACACCACTGCTGCCAGCTCCAAGTCAAGGATTAGGTAATTCCTCTTATGATCACGAAGTTGTCGTGATGCATAAGCTATTACCTTCCCATGCTGCATCAGAACACATCCTAAGCCTCTGCCTGAAGCATCACAATATACTGAAAATCCTCCAGTCCCATCTGGAAGTGTGAGAATAGGAGCCGTCATCAAGCCTCGCTTCAACTTCTCGAAGGAATCCTGACACTCTGCTGTCCAAGCAAACAGCACATCCTTGCGGGTCAACTGGGTCAATGGCGCTGAAATTCGAGCAAAGTCCAAAACAAATCGACGGTAGTAGCCGGCCAATCCAAGAAAACTGCGAACTTCTGCAACGGTGCTGGGCACTGGCCATGACTCAATAGCCACAATCTTCTGGGGATCCACTTCTACTCCTCCTCTGGTGATGATGTGACCCAAGTACGAAATGCGATCGAGCCAGAACTCGCATTTACTGAACTTGACATATAACTGGTGCTCCCTGAGAATCTGAAGAACCACACGGAGATGCTGCTCATGCTCCACCTCACTCCTGCAATAGACCAGAATATCATCCAAAAACACAATCACGAACTGATCCAAATAAGGCATGAAAATATGATTCATGAGGTCCATGAATACTGCCGGCGCATTGGCGCCCCAAAAGGCATAACAAGAAACTTCCAATACCCATAACTAGACCTGAAAGCTGTCTTCGGGATATCCTGCTCTCTGACTCTGATCTGATGATATCCTGAGCGCAAGTCGATCTTCGAGAATACTGATGCCCCTTTGAGCTGATCAAACAAGTCATCTATCCTCGGGAGAGGGTATCTGTTCTTGATTGTCACTGAGTTCAGGGTACGATAATCAACACATAACCTGGACGTACTATCCTTCTTTTTCATAAGAAGCATCGGGGCTCCCCAAGGCGATCCACTAGCATGAATGAATCCCTAGGTTCTAAGTTCTTCAATCATCTTGTACAAGATCTCCAACTCTGAAGGCGCCATCCTGTAGACTCTCTCTGATACAGGGGCCGTCCCAGGAATCAAGTCTATGGTGAACTCGATCTCCCGTTCTGGCCGTATACCTGGAATCTCTTCTGGGTAAACATCTAGAAATTCTTCGACTATCTGGGGCAACTACACTGCTGCTACTGCCATCCGCAATACTGGAGGAGAAGGCTCAACCTCGCCCCGGGAGAAGGAAAACTCTGGCTCGCCTGGAATGCTAAAAATAACTCTACCAACATGGCAATCTATTCTAGCATACTGGTTCCTCAACCAATCCATCCCTAGGACCACATCATAATCGGCTATCGGGAATTCTATCAATCTAGCGGAAAACTCCTTACTGCTAACTACGATCCGACATGAAGAAAACACTCTATCTACTCCCACAAGTCCGTTACCAGTAAGTATATTGAGCCTCACTGATAATGACTCGGGCTCCAGTCCTACCCGTGTCACGAATCGTGCAGACATAAAAGAATGTGATGCACCAGAATCAAATAAAGATGAAGCTAGAAAGGAGTTGACGAGAATAGTACATGCCACTACCTCTCCTGGTGCCAATCCTTCCTCTGTGGTTATCACCATAGCCTGACCATGCCCTCGGGGTGCTGGTCCCATCTGCTGAAATCCTCGCTGCCTGCTCTGACTCTGGGCTTGGGCTTGTGCATACTGCTGGGAGTTCTGCAGCTGGAATACTTGGGTCTGAGGCGGCAAGAGCCTCGGCAATGGATACTGCTGCTGCTGCTGGACCGGAGCTGGTCCTCTCACCGAAGAACTAGAAAGGTTGGACGATGATGAACCACCCCTATTCGGGCAGGATCCAATCCTATGGTCTGCTGCTCCACAAGCCAGACAAAATCCCTGTGCCCTACGATACTCTGCCACTACATGGCCTGGCTTTCCACAATGAGAACATCCCACTGCGGAAGACTGCTTCTGCTTCTGCTGCTGCTACTGAGGGTACGTCGGGGCTGAATGTTGAACCGACGTTACTGAGGCCACTCGCCTCGGAGCTCCAATAGTCAAAGCCCTGGCTGTCGGGTCTGGGGCTGAAGACTGATTCATCTGGCTGTGGGATCTCTTCCGACCTCCGGCCCTATCCACAATCCTCTGGGAGGTATACTCATGCCTCCTAGCTGCTCTCACGACTGCATCAAAAGTCTGATGCTCAAACTGCTCAACTGCTAACAAAATCTCTAGGTGAAGTCCCTGCTGGAACCGCTAGGCTCTATCATACTCGGTTGCCACCAAGGTAGGAGTAAACCGACTGAGTCTCCAAAACTCGTCCGTATATCCGTCGACCGTCCTGCCCATCTGCTTCAGATTGGTGAACCTCGTCTGCAGATCGTACCGAGCTACAGCATCAAAATACTTGGTCTGGAATCCCTCTCTGAACACCGCCCAAGCAATGGGTGCTGCTAATCCAACGTCCTGAGTCGCCCACCAGCTGCGGGCAAGATCTAGCAACTGCAGGCGCACCACGGCTACCTTCTCATTCTCTGGGGTCAAGGCTACTTCTAGAATCACCTCTGTGTCCTGAAACCAAGCATCTGCAGCGATAGCATCTTCACTACCATCGAAGAAGGGAGGGTTCAAGCGCTTGAAACTGTTGGTCGTACTGTTACCCTGATGACCGTCCCTGGTCAAAGCATCCGTCACTGCCTGGTGCAAGGCATCTTCTCGACGATCTTGGAAAGCTATCAAGGTCCTGACGAGTCCTACCAAAGTGCCATCATCAGGTTCGACAGGCTGAACTGGCTGGACTGGTGGCTCTGCGCCAGAAGGTACGACTCTGGAGGCTACTCCGGAATGCTGGGCTTGATCCCCGGGTTGCTGTTGATCCACGGAAAGTGCTCCGCCTTGCTGACCGGCAGGTCCAGGAATGATGCCGCTGAAGAAGACGACATGGGGAACAATAAGGAAGGACCAGGATAGATCAACGATACAAGCATATGATCAGGACAAGAATCCAGGGATTCAGAAGATACGAGCAGAGATCAAGGGCGAATACTGATTGAGACATCTATTCGGTAAACCCTCACATATCTTGATTTACAAGACCTGCATGGGCCACCACTTAAACCATGTCACTCTCCAGAAGCAGAATACTAGAGAGCGGGGGCAGACATAGCCAGCTACGTATATGAAATAGATTCCATCTCGTTATACGGTCACGGTTGTCTAGATACATGAGGGTTTACTACAAGCCAACAGTCTCTTAAGGTCATGAACAAGCCTAGTATCTCAATCACAAGCAAGTAAGTAAATATTACAAGATGTAAGATCACCAAATATACAATAGTAAGGCATCCCAAACATTACATATTCAGCTGATCATGAAGCTATTCGTTACAAAATGTTAGGACTAGCAGGAGTTTAGTCATACATGATCAACCCTAGGATCTGTTAATCATGTTACAGCCCGTAGGCAGACAATAAGTAAAAGTACAATCGAGCTAAACAGGTGCTCGTCGGCTAAATGCCTCAAAAGAATATTTTTACAATAAAGTGGGAGATCAAAAATAAACTCACTCGTTATCCTGGTTACGCCTGGTGGTCACCATCGGGCTGGAAAGTCGGTAGATCCTCTAGAGCTGCTCCGAAATCTAGCCACACAAAACCAGCTGGGTCAGACCCCAGGAAGAGCAAGTGCCACAAAGGAGGCTTCACTTAGGAACTAAAACCAGCAATCAGCACATGGATATAAATAAAAGTAAGAACTGGAAATAAAGAAAATACATCAGGATGATATACGACGAGATAACCATGGAACTATTTAGATAACCAGGTTACAACCCGTAAACCAAACAAGGACCGGGGTTGTAACCCTTCGTCTGAACAGAACTTGGAATTCTCACCATTTATCGGTAAAATAAATATAAGCATTCTGGTCATGTAGTAATCTGGAACAAGATCAGGACAAGGCTGGACAGGTTAGACTCTATCCAATCATTTCACGGCCAAGCAAGAATTACGGCTTAATACTTTAACTAACTAGGGTTGTCATAAGCCTAATTACTAACAAGATGCAGTGAGATTATTCCACAGCCACAAGCCCTACAGACCATCCAGGTTATCCAGGACGAAAGATTAGGGTTGAATTCAGGTGGGTACATCGTCCAGGAAACGCATGTACCCTTAGGTAGCTTGAAGGGTACAACACATGACAGTGTGCTGGAAATGTGCCCTACTCGACGGCAGGCTACAGATCCCAGGAGCGCCCAGGTAACGGGATTGCCTGTAACTGGGAAAATCTCTTCATGACTATTGTGTAATTCTAGTTATTAACCTTAGTCCATTTTAGCAGGTACTCCTGACCGTGGTACTCAGGAGTCCCTGTCGTAGACATGATGCAAGACAATACCGATTTATTTGTACAAGCACAATCGCCCACGGTATCCAGATCATTATACAGGTCATGTCAGGTAGCCGTCGTAACAGCTTATCAAGATATATCATGTCAGGTTTACTGGTCAAGAGTGCGCCACGACGGCCACTATCAGGTCATGTCAGGTTTACTTGTCAGGAGTGCACCACTATGGGTCACTATCGTGTCATGCTAGTTCCTTGTCACACCATGCCATGTACAATTGTTATTTAAATCATATCAATAAGGGTTACAAGACATGGGCAAATAATAATAAAATAATAGTACACAGGGCTATAGGAGAGCCATGCGGCTCAGGCATATGCGGCCAGGAATGATCTTACGCGGTTGGAAAGAGAACAGCCCATGCGGCTGAATAGGGTCAGGTGCATGCGGCTAATAAAGGAAAAGCCTATGCGGCTAAGGACAGGGGCAGGAACTTATTCGGCTAAAGATATCAGTCCCTATGCGGCCAGCGGGAAGAGATGGCGCATGCGACTGAGTCAGAGCATTCATGCGGCAGGGAAGAAGGCCTAAGCGACTGGAAGGAAGCGGGTCCACCTGCGGCTGAATGATCACGAGCATATGCGGCTGCGCCATGCCTAAGTCTTATGCGGCTGCGCCACTGGGTATATGCGGCTGAATGAAATGAACGCGCATGCGGCTGAATAGGAATACGAGTCTATACGGCTACAGGTAGACAGAGTCCATGCGGCTCGGATTATGCCGAAGCCTATACGGCTGGAAGACTCGCCGCATGAAGGTTCATGCGGTCAAGTGCTGCCATACGGCTAAGGGGAGATTCCTGCGGTCAGCACTGTTCTTCTTCTCCACTTGTCCGAGAAGAAGAACGAAGGAGTTCAGGGTTCCGAGGCTCAAAATTTCTTCATCCCAAGTCCAAATACAGACTTCTTTAGGTCAAAACGGGACAGAATGAAATGCTCTACAACATAGAACCATCAAAACTTATAAATAACAAGATTAAGTGGATCAAAATCCAAGAATCTCCGAAAATAAAGTAAACTTAGATCTACAAGAATCTAGTCATGGAAAGTGGAAATGCCAAGTATTAAAGTAAGTTAAAATGCTGTAAGGAAGAGAATTAAGCAATAAAATTGGAGTTCCTCCATGAAGCAAGTTGTACTTGCCTAGACCCCTCTCTCCCTCTCTCTGGTAGGTGAAGAAGTTAATGGAGGAAAGAAGAAGAGTAATGAAGAGAGAGAAGGAAGAATGGGTTAATAAATAGTAGTGGTGGTGGTACGTAGGGGGTTCATCCTTGGTTCATAAGGAACCAAAGCAAATCGAGCCAAGCCGAACCAACCCAAGAATAAACCAAGCCATGAAGAAAACTAAGCAAGGAATCATGCAATACAAGATAAAATACGTACACGTATTCCAAAATACGTAATACGAACCACAGACATTACAGCTACCGGGGCAATCTCTGAATAGTCGATCCCCTCAACCTGATGATTACCGAACACAACCAGCCTGGCCTTTAAGCACTCAACACTGCCATCTGAGTTGTACTTTATTTTGTACACCCATCTGCTTTCCAATGCTTTCTTTCCAGGAGGCAAATCAACAAGACTCCATGTCCTATTATCTTCCAGAGGTTGTATTTCATTTTGCATAGCCTTACGCCAGCCTGAATCTTTCGAGGCCTGGCGATATGAAGTAGGCTCAACACCTGCAGCGATAGCTACAAGAAAATCTATGTATCCAGTTGTAAATATGTCATAACTCAGAAACTGTGTTAGAGGATACGAAGTACCTGAGGAAGTGATAGAAACAGATGAACTGAGGTGAATGAGGACTTTTATTTCGAACAACATTCGTCACAAAATCCTGTAATCGCACTGACTGTGATTTCTTCCTCATTTCTCTGCCCAATACAATCTTGTCGGGTACCTCTGGCAACACTGTATCCCTTGTATCGTCAGTAGTACCTGTGTCAGCCCTAGCGGCCCCTCTTGTCGATACTTCTGCATCAGCCTCTGCATCCTCGCCACCCGGGGCCAATCCGCCATCAACCACTTCTGCCTCGGCAACCACAACCAGTACTGTCCCAAAAGCCTTTATATCATCTCCAGGCACTTCTACGTATGCATGTCGTATCGCAGAAGATGGGTCGCTAGTAGAGCCACACCCAGGGAACTCTTTTTCATAAAAAGTAACATCACGGGACACAAAGAATTCTCCAGTCTCTAAATCATACATCTTCTATCCTTTTTTATCAAAAGGATACCCAACAAAGATACATTTTCTACTCCTGCTGGCAAATTTATCATGTCTGGATCTCAAATCATACGCATAGCATAGATAACCAAAAATACGAAGATGATCATACGAAGGAGCAGAACCATATAAAACTTCATAAGGGGACTTAAAATGCAAGACACTAGAAGGTGTTCTATTTATCAAATAACATGCATCCAGAACACATTCCCCCCAAAATCCACAGAAAGAGAACCCTGAAATCTTAATGCCCTGGCTACATTTAAAATATGTCGATGCTTTCTTTCCACCCTTCCATTCTGTTGTGGTGTCCCTACACAGGATGTTTAGAATAATATACCTTGAGATAAAAAATAATCTCATAAACAATTAAATTCAGTGCCATTGTCACTCCGCACACGACGTATATCAGCCCCAAACTGACGCTTCACCATAGCAATGAATTTAAGAAACATAGCATAAACAGCATACTTATCCTTCAATAAAATAACCCAAACAGCTGAATAAAAATCATCCACTAAGGTCAAAAAATATCGTGCCCCACTAGATGACGGAACACGATATGGTCCCCACAGATCACAGTGTATAAGTTCAAAGCATCTCAAAGAATGACTACTACTATCAGGAAAAGCATCACGGGTCTGTTTAGCTTGACGACAAATATCACAAGCCCTATGAGAAAACACACTACTACTAGAAAGGAAAGGTAAAGTCTGTATTACTTTATCTGAAGGATGCCCCAGTCTACTATGCCAAACTTCTGAATCACTTTCTCTGCAAGCCAGGATTATCGAAGCCAAAGAAGCTGGAACCTCCCCCAAGAAGTAAAGTCCACCCCTTTGTTCACCTGCTCCAATTACCATCCTCGTACTTCGGTCCTGAACAAAACACAAATCAGGAGTAAATAACATATCACAATTTCTGGCACCAATCAATTGAGAGACTGAAATGAAATTGCAACTCAATGTCGGAACATAAAGAACATCCGTCAGCACCAACAAATCAGTCAAAAATACTGCCTCTCAGAACAGCCTCAATAGTGCTCCCATCAGGCAAAATCACAGGACATACAGGACCCTCAAAGCAATCAACTAAACAGTCACGAGAACCTGTCACGTGAAGAGTAGCACCAGTATCGAATATCCAAGAGACAGAAGAATTCTTATCCATCAGACGATCAGAGTTTGAAGAACCAGAGTTGGAAGGAGTGTCGTTACCCAGCAAGCTCATCAGTTCTGCCATTGTTCACCTGAGAGTGGTGAAGAATACCCTCCATGTACCGTATCCGAACTCCCAGCTACAAGACCAGCGGTGACAACATGACCAGCAGCAGCTACATGATGAACAACACCGGCGCCACCAGTACCGCGTCCCCCTCACGTCTCTGCTGTGTTGAAGGGCCTCTGCCACCACCAGCACCACGTCCACCCTCACACCTAGGACGAGTCTCCCACCACTCTGGATAGCCATTCTTCGCAAAGCAATTCGCAAGATCATGTCCTATTTTCTTGCAATAAGTACAGATCATACCTAATTTTTCCCGGGAATCAAAGGTTCTACTATTAGAAGTAGCAGAAAGTCGAGGTGAAGTCTTGATAGCTAGCGCCAACACCTCCTCGGTAGCGGATTGAACCTGAGATTTTCGTATATCCTCCTCCTCACGGCTGCATGATATGCCCGATCTAAACTTGGTTGAGGATCCTGAGCCAAAAGATTAGATCGGGTATGACCAAACAACTCAGCATTCAACCCATACATAAAGTCCTGAAAGTGGTCTTCATCCCTCATAGCCTGTAGTTTTGTAGCAAGTTCACCACAGGTACAAGTAGGCAACAGAAAATAAGCAGCTTGTTCATCCCACAAAGAATGCAAATTTCTAAAGTAGGTTTTCACAAACATCGAAACCGTTTGTTTACACTCAGCCAAAGCCACCTTAATTTATTGCTTCCGAGTGCCATTGCTGACAACAAATCTTTTCTCCAATAAGTTCCACAATGGATAAACTTTCTCAAAGTACGGCAAAGATTTTTTCAGGGGCGGATCAATGGTATTAAGAACCCATTGAACCAATAATGCTTGCACACACCTCCAATCAAGTAATTTACTAGCATCATTAATAGGTTTGATTTCAGTACCTTCAAGAAAGGTGATCTTTCGCCTAGAGATCAGGGAGAGACGAATCGACCGAGACCACTCAGCATAGTTCGGGCCACGAAAAATAATAGGAGTAATAATATTTATAACGCCCCAGTCCCAAAATACTTAGGACCAAGTACGCAACATGTCAGCTGCACATATACGAAGAATACTCCAATATATGAAATCTTCGTATACGTACATAAGCTGTATATATATAATAAAATCACAGGCCAGAATATAAGTATCTAATCTTATCACAGCTCAACACAGAAGAAACGAGAGTCCAATAAATAATGCATCAAAAGATAGCCGGGTGGACATACCCACTCCAAACAGCTATAAAAAAAGTTACAAAGATCGGAGTCCAACCTCCGCAAAATAGAAAGTAAATGAAAGAACATAAGATGTCTACTACATAGTCTCAATAATCCTCTAAGATAAGAATAGAGCTAAATGTCAAAGGAAAATGCCTCGTCACCCATAAAAGATGGATCCAATGCCGCTCCGTACTCCTGTGAGAAATCGTCTAATCCTGGAGAGGTAACCAGGTCCTCAGAGTGACGTAACAAGATACAAGAAAATACCATGCCACATAAACTGTGATATATAATAGAAAATAAGGGATGCATGCAATAGGGTACCTAACCGTACTATAGTGAATATACAATAAAGAACAATCCTCCACATATGGGCACTCGGGCTGTATAGCAGTAGCATCGTCCCTCTCATCGGGAATCAGTACAATTCGTCCATAATGTTCGGCGAACGTTAGAGGGAATCAGTAAGAAAATGTCCATAACATTCCATGAACGTCAGAGAAAATCAGTACAATAGGGTGAACCTGCGTCTCCAACGGAGCTTTAGGTACAATAGCAGTATGTAAATATGGCCCATACATCAAGGAACAGTTCTTCCCTTCCAATGCCTATTGGAGTCACATCCATGACTCATATGAACCTCTAATAACTGTTAAGTCCACTAGCATGCAATTCTATTGGCAGTTACACCTAACCGTCGCACGCCTCATACGTATCGGTGGCCGACTAACTACGCGAGTACGTGTCCTATATGTGACTCATAATACGTGGTAAAGTATGTGTCAAGGCCGCATGAGATATACCAATACCTCATTATCCAATTGGTGGTCACTAAGCTAAGTTAATGTAAAATAATTTAAAAGCAATTAGAACGACCGATATAGTCGCTTGCACCCAAGTGTGACTTGGACGCACAAAAATATAGAACAAATATATGAAACTAAAAATAAATAACTAAAAATAAAGTAAATTAATCACAGAGTAAGGTGGCAAGGTATCTTGCCTGATGGTGCAAAGTGGCAAGTCCAAAAAATCACAATGTCAACCAAGAAACGTCACAATCTCCAAACAACTCCGGACGCTGAAACAAACATCAAAAACGTACTCGGTGTATAAAATATACCTAGAAAATGCCTGTCCAAAAGTCTAATTCTGGAACAGGGGCAAAATCGTAATTTTGGGTCAAAACGATGTCCGTCGTTGGACTCGCTTTGTACCAAAACGCGTGCCAAAGTCTATGGTCTCTAAACTCGTCAAACTATATGTCTACAGATTCAGTTTGAGGAGACGAACTCAACGGTATGTCCAGTTTTGGATTCCGATGAGCCGCGTACAAAATCGTCCGTTTGAGTGGGTCGCGGGCTCGCCAAAAAGGGTTCCGATTCGACCTTCTCAGAATCGAGCCAAACTTGGAACACAGGACCAAAATTTTGATTCCGACTTGTTGGCACAAGTTTCGTCTCGAATCGACGACTGTACATGAAGTTAGGGTCAAGTTTGCAAATTGGCGATACAGGGGTATCTTGACGGATACGGACTGATTTCGTCGTGCACACGCGACGAAACTGAGTTCCATCAGTTCCCACACGTCAGCAACGTCCATATGCGTCTTTTGATGCATATAACGTGCGACCACGTCGTCCGGTTCGTCGGGGCGCACGCCGTATCGATAAAATTTTAGAATTTTATATAAGTTTAAAACAGTTTTTTCTCCAACTTCAACATCAATTTACTTTTTACACGTTAATCGAAACAACGATCCAGAAGATGCGTTGCGATCTTGGTTATGTTGTCTTCTACTATTTTTGATTAGTTTCTACAAATCTTTAATGCACAGCAAAAAAATTGGCCGACAAGTTGTCATTATAAAACAATTTTTAGTATTATAGAAAACATATTTTTCTTCAACTTCGTCTCGATTTTTCGAGCAAGTCAATGGGTTGTTTCGAAATCCACCTGGAGGATCTCGAAGAGGGTCAAGTCTACTTTCCATAAAATCTTACGGATCGAAAATCGGTGCTACGAGTAAAAAGTTACGTCGTCAGGAAGTAGGGTACCTTGAGTGGGAAAACTGCTCCGTGGATGACGAGGGACTGACTTCTGATGCTCCGTTCGTCGTGCACACAACTCCATCGTTTGTGAAATGAACTCGTAGGCGAAGAGGGTATGTTCTGCCGCAATTTTTGTTTTGGAAGTCTAGGTTTTTGAGGTCTAGGGAGGAAGTTATATTTATAACAACTTGTGGCAAAAATCTAATACCAATAGATTTACTAATAAACCAATGGGTCGGGTTGTGTGTTTTTTTCTTTTTTGCGTTGGGTTGCTGTATTATGCAGCTAGCAAGGGGGAGGGGTGGGGCCCGCCCACATTAAGTGGGTGGGTTGACTTATGTTTTATTTTTCTTTTCTTTTCTTTTCCTTTTTCTTTTTCTTTTTCTTTTTCATTCTTTTTTCATTTCTTTTTCTTTTTCATTTCTTTTTAATTATTAGAAATTCTTTTTTTTAGAAATTCTTTTTTACCTATTTCCTATTTTCTATTATTTCTATATTTATTAACTAAATTCTATTTTATTTATTATTTCTAATTAAAAACTCTTTTCAATAATACAATAATTTATATATTTATATGCACATATATTTTCACATATATGCATATATAAATATATACACCTTAATAAATCAACACATACACACATAAATATATACATATATATAAATATCTCATATAAACTTACACCCATACTATGCATTACACTCTTAATATTATGTATACATGTATTTTAGCAAAAGAAAATTTATACAAAACAAACATTAAATAAATTAATAAATTAGGAGATTTTACATCCTACCCAACTTAAAAAAAATTCGTCCTCGAAATTAAAACTATGGTAAGGGGGTCGAATTGCAAATGCAAAATTTTAAGGGGCTAACGCATGAAAGTCATCCCTTGGTTTTTGAACAAATGAGGGTAGTTGTACAAGAAACCCTATTGGCTTAATTTCTATAGGATAAGTGTTCTTGGTTCAAGGCTCTACCCCACTTATAGAAGTTGGCTATCCGTGATAAACGTCGTTACGAGCCTTTTGAGAGGGGCTAAATGGTGCAGGGGTTTCATATTGAATGAATCCATCTCGAATTTAAACTATATTGGTAGGGCAATATCTTGTAAGATCAACTTATACCATCTCTACTAGGCTATGGTAGTCTAGAACAAGTCATAACTCGAGAGGTTGGTCTAGTTCCGAATCGGATTGGTTAGATAGGTGTCGTAAGTCAAAAATATGCCTCCCATAGCCTTTGTGTACAAGTGGCAGATAGGGTCTCAGTTGAGTATCACACTAGGGCAGGTACATATTGGGCTTCGAGTAGATCACAACCATATATCGGGTCAAAAGTTTTGAGTTGAGTTTGGTTCTCAAATTGAAGCCGAAAGGTTCATCGGTATTACGATACAGTTTATAATTAGCCTTTTTTTTACTCGAAAATCGTATCATGAAAATAAAGTACAAGGGGACATGTTTTAGTGGGACATGATATGTCTACATGAAGGTGGACTCCTATAGGTCTTGCAGATGGAATTTGTTGGAAGGTAGTAGCTGGTCTTGTGCTCCGAATCTAAATGCCACGGTCGAGGACCCAAAAATATTCTAAATAGAAAGTGGGAGTTCATGAGGCACTAATTATCGTTCTAACGAAAACCACTTATTCTAATCAATAGGCAATCCTAGTACATTCTAAATTCTACTAGGGCTCTACGATCTATATCCTACAGTAATTCATTTCTAGAAGTTAACAAAGACACCGCTCTATGGTTTAGTGGAGTTAGAAAGGTTCGAGTTGGAAGGTCATACCTCAATTTCTGGAAGAATATTACACGATGTACTAGGATACGAGATGTGATAGATATGAGTCAAGTTTTAAAGACCGTACTTTGATTCCAACAGATATCTATGATTGTATGAATATATCTTTCCTGCTTATAGATGGTATGATGAACTGAGAAGGATATTACGGGTCTACCTTCCCTCAATATGAGCATCTGACTTTCCGAAATCTGTAAAGGCAAAAATAATAAGTGTTCCAGGGAGAGACGATTGAATACGAATATGGGAATCTATAGGCGTTTCAAATAGAGTTGTCAAGGCAGTTGTGGATGAGATCCTAGAGCCATCTATATCTCAATCCACGTAGGATACGAAAATAAAAGCGAACCAACTGTACGAAGGTTGATTAGACCATCATACACTGATTCTGATTAGACAATATGTTAGTGGGTGTCCCCAATATACACATGTCGTGAACAAGCTCGATAAGGATAAGCTTGCAAAATCTAGGCTATAATAGCAGTATTTAGTCAGACTAGTCCAAATATTAGTACGCAGGATTTATGATTGAATGAAAACACGAGTAGTTCGAGGTTTAAGAATCTAAGCCGTGTCCAGTGTTCGTGCTTATGCAATCGTCCTACTGTCTAATTTTCTCTGGCCTTGGCTAACGTATGATACATGGATATGATAACAGGGAATATAAAAATTAAATCATACCTGCACGACTTCTCCTTCTGTTTCTACATTCTCCACTGCTAACGAGAAGGCATGTCCGTAATTCTGGCTGGGGTCCTGAACTCTAGTCCTGTCGTGCTGCACTGGCTGGGGTGGTAATGGTGGGCGAGGAGCTCCTACTGTTGGTGCTATAAGCCCAGACACCTGTTGTCCTGGTCGGGGTGCTGGGAGTGTAGGAGCTGTCGGCCTCGGGGTCTGTCGAGCATATACTATCGCCTGCTGCTCTGGACAATCCTTGACCATATGTTGGCTGGATCCACACCTCAAGCACCATCCATGACGGATCCGACAGTCTCTCTGGACATGTCCTTTCTTCCCACAGTAATAGAAAACGGGCTTCAGATATGGTGTGGGCCTCTATTGGTACTGTCCTGTGGGCCTCCTGATAGGTTCATCCTGTGTAGCTCTAGCCGGTGCGACTGTTAGTGTATGGCGTCTCGATATCTGCTGCTGCTCCTTGCGAAGAATCTCCTGGGCACGAGCTTTTTCCAAGACAGTTGAATGGAAGACTCGAGACTGGGTAGTCGTATAAGACTTGAGCTCTAGTACAAGCCCCTGATGGAATCTCCTCGCCTTCTCTAACTCTGTCGGGATCAGTCCTGCACCAAATCTACTCAGGCGATTGAACTCTGAGTTGTACTCATCAACTGACATATTTTCTTGCTTCAGATAAAGGAACTGATCGTAGAGACCGTCTCGAACATGAATGGAGAAGAATCTTTCATAGAAAAGATCGTAGAACTGCTTCCAGGTGATCCCAGTGCCTAATCGCCTTTCTTCTGCCTTCCACCAGTGGTGAGCATTATCTTCTAAAAGTAGGTCCACTGTTGTCATCCAATCACGTACTGGCAACTGGGATGCCATCAGTAGCTTCTCTGTGCTAATAAGCCATGCTGACACCTCTAGTGGATTCTCAGTACCTCTGAAGGACTTGGGGTTCTTATCTGTAAAGTTCTTGATAGAGCCTTCATAAGGATGCAGAGCCGGTATTTGTACCGGTGTCGGAGGTGGTGGTGGAGGTCTAGCCAATGATGCCATCATTGTCTGTCTCATCAGCTCAGTCTGCTGCCACTGAGCCTGTATTATGGCGTACATAAACTGGGAAGTAGGGCTCCCATCAGTCGGTGGTGGAGGCATCTGAGGTCCCGACTGTGGTAGAAATTGTTGGGGGAATGGTGGTGGTGGAGGCAGTGGTACATTCCCTTCCGGTGGCATGGTAGTGGTCTGCCCAGCCTGGATGCCTGGGAATGCTTGTGTGTCATGGTGTACCGTCGTCGGAGTCGTAGTAGGCTACGACTGTCCTGGCTGGTACGAGGTCACCGGGGTCATCGAAGGATTCTGTTCCTCTCGGATGGCCGCATCACCAGAGGTGATGGCCAAGGTGGAAGTGCATCCGCTTCTTAGATTCATACTGTTGGCACGAGGAAGAATAGGACGATATTAGGAGAAGTTAGATATGAGGTAATTCAAGTAATCAAAGGAATTTAAAAAGATTGGAAGTCAAGGAAGTACTAGTTCTGGATGAGATACTATTCCTATTCCTATATGCAGGCTTGTTGGGAACAGTCATGTAACCCAACAATATTTTCTGACCTGCATGGGCCACCACAGAAACATGTAACGCCCCAGTCCCAAAATACTTAGGACCAAGTACGCAACATGCCAGCTGCACATATACGAAGAATACTCCAATATATGAAATCCTCGTATACGTACATAAGCTGTATATATATAATAAAATCACAGGCCAGAATATAAGTATCTAATCTCATCACAGCTCAACACAGAAGAAACGAGAGTCCAATAAATAATGCATCAAAAGATAGCCGGGTGGTCATACCCACTCCAAACAGCTATGAAAATAGTCAGAAAGATCGGAGTCCAACCTCCGCAAAATAGAAAGTAAATGAAAGAACATAAGATGTCCACTACATAGTCTCAATAATCCTCTAAGATAAGAATAGAGCTAAATGTCAAAGGGAAATGCCTCGTCGCCCACAAAAGATGGATCCAATGCCGCTCCGTACTCCTGTAGGAAATCGTCTAATCCTGGAGAGATAACAAGGTCCTCAGAGGGACGTAATAAGATACAAGAAAATACCATGCCATATAAACTGTGATATATAATAGAAAATAAGGGATACATGCAATAGGGTACCTAACCGTACTATAGTGAATATACAATAAAGAACAATCCTCCACATATGGGCACTCGGGCTGTATAGCAGTAGCATCGTCCCTCTCATCAGGAATCAGTACAATCCGTCCATAATGTTCGGCGAACGTTAGAGGGAATCAGTAAGAAAATGTCCATAACATTCCATGAACGTCAGAGAAAATCAGTACAATAGGGTGAACCTGCGTCTCCAACGGAGCTTTAGGTACAATAGCAGTATGTAAATGTGGCCCATACATCAAGGAACAGTTCTTCCCTCCCAATGCCTATTGGAGTCACATCCATGACTCATATGAACCTCTAATAACTGTTAAGTCCACTAGCATGCAATTCTATTGGCAGTTACACCTAACCGTCGCACGCCTCATACGTATCGGTGGCCGACCGACTATGCGAGTACGTGTCCTATATGTGACTCATAATACGTGGTAAAGTATGTGTCAAGGCCGCATGAGATATACCAATACCTCATTATCCAATAGGTGGTCACTAAGCTAAGTTAATGCAAAATAATTTAAAAGCAATTAGAACGACCGATATAGTCGCTTGCACCCAAGTGTGACTTGGACGCACAAATATATAGAACAAATATATGAAACTAAAAATAAATAACTAAAAATAAAGTAAATTAATCACAGAGTAAGGTGGCAAGGTATCTTGCCTGATGGTGCAAAGTGGCAAGTCCAAAAAATCACAATGTCAACCAAGAAACGTCACAATCTCCAAACAACTCCGGACGCTGAAACAAACATCAAAAACGTACTCGATGTATAAAATATACCTAGAAAATGCCTGTCCAAAAATCTAATTCTGGAACAGGGGCAAAATCGTAATTTTGGGTCAAAACGATGTCCGTCGTTGGACTCGCTTTGCACCAAAATGCGTGCCAAAGTCTATGGTCTCTAAACTCGTCAAACTATATGTCTACAGATTCAGTTTGAGGAGACGAACTCAACGGTATGTCCAGTTTTGGATTCCGATGAGCCGCGTACAAAATCGCCCGTTTGAGTGGGTCGCGGGCCCGCCAAAAAGGGTTCCGATTCGACCTTCTCAGAATCGAGCCAAACTTGGAACACAGGACCAAAATTTCGATTCCGACCTGTTGGCACAAGTTTCGTCTCGAATCGACGACTATACACGAAGTTAGGGTCAAGTTTGCAAATTGGCGATACAGGGGTATCTTGACGGATACGGACTGATTTCGTCGCGCACACGCGACGAAACTGAGTTCCATCAGTTCCCACACGTCAGCAACGTCCATATGCGTCTTTCGATGCATATAACGCGTGACCACGTCGTCCGGTTCGTCGGGGCGCACGCCGTATCGATAAAATTTTAGAATTTTATATAAGTTTAAAACAGTTTTTTCTCCAACTTCAACATCAATTTACTTTTTACACGTTAATCGAAACAACGATCCAGAAGATGCATTGCGATCTTGGTTATGTTGTCTTCTACTATTTTTGATTAGTTTCTACAAATCTTTAATGCACAGCAAGAAAATTGGCCGACAAGTTGTCATTATAAAACAGTTTTTAGTATTACAGAAAACATATTTTTCTTCAACTTCGTCTCGATTTTTCGAGCAAGTCAATGGGTTGTTTCGAAATCCACCTGGAGGATCTCGAAGAGGGTCAAGTCTACTTTCCATAAAATCTTACGGATCGAAAATCGGTGCTACGAGTAAAAAGTTACGTCGTCAGGAATTAGGGTACCTTGAGTGGGAAAACGGCTCTGTGGATGACGAGGGACTGACTTCTGATGCTCCGTTCGTCGTGCACACAACTCCGTCGTTTGTGAAATGAACTCATAGGCGAAGAGGGTATGTTCTGCCGTAATTTTTGTTTTGGAAGTCTAGGTTTTTGACGTCTAGGGAGGAAGTTATATTTATAACAACTTGTGGCAAAAATCTAATACCAATAGATTTACTAATAAACCAATGGGTCGGGTTGTGTGTTTTTTTCTTTTTTGCGTTGGGTTGCTGTATTATGCAGCTAGCAAGGGGGAGGGGTGGGGCCCGCCCACATTAAGTGGGTGGGTTGACTTATGTTTTATTTTTCTTTTCTTTTCTTTTCCTTTTTCTTTTTCTTTTTCTTTTTCATTCTTTTTTCATTTCTTTTTCTTTTTTATTTCTTTTTAATTATTAGAAATTCTTTTTTTAGAAATTCTTTTTTACCTATTTCCTATTTTCTATTATTTCTATATTTATTAACTAAATTCTATTTTATTTATTATTTCTAATTAAAAACTCCTTTCAATAATACAATAATTTATATATTTACATGCACATATATTTTCACATATATGCATATATAAATATATACACCTTAATAAATCAACACATACACACATAAATATATACATATATATAAATATCTCATATAAACTTACACCCATACTATGCATTACACTCTTAATATTATGTATACATGTATTTTAGCAAAAGAAAATTTATACAAAACAAACATTAAATAAATTAATAAATTAGGAGATTTTACATCCTACCTAACTTAAAAAAAATTCGTCCTCGAAATTAAAACTATGGTAAGGGGGTCGAATTGTAAATGCAAAATTTTAAGGGGCTAACGCATGAAAGTCGTCCCTTGGTTTTTGAACAAATGAAGGTAGTTGTACAAGAAACCCTATTGGCTTAATTTCTATAGGATAAGTGTTCTTGGTTCAAGGCTCTACCCCACTTATAGAAGTTGGCTATCCGTGATAAACGTCGTTACGAGCCTTTTGAGAGGGGCTAAATGGTGCAGGGGTTTCATATTGAATGAATCCATCTCGAATTTAAACTATATTGGTGGGGCAATATCTTGTAAGATCAACTTATACCATCTCTACTAGGCTATGGTAGTCTAGAACAAGTCATAACTCGAGAGGTTGGTCTAGTTCCGAATCGGATTGGTTAGATAGGTGTCGTAAGTCAAAAATATGCCTCCCATAGCCTTTGTGTACAAGTGGCAGATAGGGTCTCAATTGAGTATCACACTAGGGCAGATACATATTGGGCTTCGAGTAGATCACAACCATATATCGGGTCAAAAGTTTTGAGTTGAGTTTGGTTCTCAAATTGAAGCCGAAAGGTTCATCGGTATTACGATACAGTTTATAATTAGCCTTTTTTTTACTCGAAAATCGTATCATGAAAATAAAGTACAAGGGGACATGTTTTAGTGGGACATGATATGTCTACATGAAGGTGGACTCCTATAGGTCTTGCAGATGGAATTTGTTGGAAGGTAGCAGCTGGTCTTGTGCTCCGAATCTAAATGCCACGGTCGAGGACCCAAAAATATTCTAAATAGAAAGTGGGAGTTCATGAGGCACTAATTATCGTTCTAACGGAAACCACTTATTCTAATCAATATGCAATCCTAGTACATTCTAAATTCTACTAGGGCTCTACGATCTATATCCTACAGTAATTCATTTCTAGAAGTTAACAAAGACACCGCTCTATGGTTTAGTGGAGTTAGAAAGGTTCGAGTTGGAAGGTCATACCTCAATTTCTGGAAGAATATTACACGATGTACTAGGATACGAGATGTGATAGATATGAGTCAAGTTTTGAAGACCGTACTTTGATTCCAACAGATATCTATGATTGTATGAATATATCTTTCCTGCTTATAGATGGTATGATGAACTGAGAAGGATATTACGGGTCTACCTTCCCTCAATACGAGCATCTGACTTTCCGAAATCTGTAAAGGCAAAAATAATAAGTGTTCCAGGGAGAGAGGATTGAATACGAATATGGGAATCTATAGGCATTTCAAATAGAGTTGTCAAGGCAGTTGTGGATGAGATCCTAGAGCCATCTATATCTCAATCCACGTAGGATACGAAAATAAAAGCGAACCAACTGTACGAAGGTTGATTAGACCATTATACACTGATTCTGATTAGACAATATGTTAGTGGGCGTCCCCAATATACACATGTCGTGAACAAGCTCGATAAGGATAAGCTTGCAAAATCTAGGCTATAATAGTAGTGTTTAGTCAGACTAGTCCAAATATTAGTACGCAGGATTTATGATTGAATGAAAACACGAGTCGTTCGAGGTTTAAGAATCTAAGCCGTGTCTAGTGTTCGTGCTTATGCAATCATCCTACTGTCTAATTTTCTCTGGCGTTGGCTAATGTATGATACATGGATATGATAACAGGGAATATGAAAATAAAATCATACCTGCACGACTTCTCCTTCTGTTTCTACATTCTCCACTGCTAACGAGAAGGCATGTCCGTAATTCTGGCTGGGGTCCTGAACTCTAGTCCTGTCGTGCTGCACTGGCTGGGGTGGTAATGGTGGGCGAGGAGCTCCTACTGTTGGTGCTATAAGCCCAGACACCTGTTGTCCTAGTCGGGGTGCTGGGAGTGTAGGAGCTGTCGGCCTCGGGGTCTGTCGAGCAAATACTATCGCCTGCTGCTCTGGACAATCCTTGACCATATGCTGGCTGGATCCACACCTCAAGCACCATCCATGACGGATCCGACAGTCTCTCTGGACATGTCCTTCCTTCCCACAGTAATGGAAAACGGGCTTCTGATATGGTGTGGGCCTCTGTTGGTACTGTCCTGTGGGCCTCCTGATAGGTTCATCCTGTGTAGCTCTAGCCGGTGCGACTGCTAGTGTATGGCGTCTCGATGTCTGCTGCTGCTCCTTGCGAAGAATCTCCTGGGCACGAGCTTTTTCCAAGACAGCTGAATGGAAGACTCGAGACTGGGTAGTCGTATAAGACTTGAGCTCTAGTGCAAGCCCCTGATGGAATCTCCTCGCCTTCTCTAACTCTGTCGGGATCAGTCCCGTACCAAATCTTCTCAGGCGATTGAACTCTGAGTTGTACTCATCAACTGACATATTTCCTTGCTTCAGATAAAGGAACTGATCGTAGAGACCGTCTCGAACATGAATGGAGAAGAATCTTTCATAGAAAAGATCGTAGAACTGCTTCCAGGTGATCCCAGTGCCTAATCGCCTTTCTTCTGCCTTCCACCAGTGGTGAGCATTATCTTTTAAAAGTAGGTCCACTGTTGTCATCCAATCACGTACTGGCAACTGGGATGCCATCAGTAGCTTCTCCGTGCTAATAAGCCATGTTGACACCTCTAGTGGATTCTCAATACCTCTGAAGGACTTGGGGTTCTTATCTGTAAAGTTCTTGATAGAGCCTTCATAAGGATGCAGAGCCGGTGTTTGTACCGGTGTCGGAGGTGGTGGTGGAGGTCTAGCCAATGATGCCATCATTGTCTGTCTCATCAGCTCAGTCTGCTGCCACTGAGCCTGTATCATGGCGTACATAAACTGGGAAGTAGGGCTCCCATCAGTCGGTGGTGGAGGCATGTGAGGTCCCGACTGTGGTAGAAATTGCTGGGGGAATGGTGGTGGTGGAGGCAGTGGTACATTCCCTTCCGGTGGCATGGTAGTGGTCTGTCCAGCCTGGATGCCTGGGAATGCTTGTGTGTCATGGTGTACCGTCGTCGGATTCGTAGTAGGCTACGACTGTCCTGGCTGGTACGAGGTCACCGGGGTCATCGAAGGATTCTGTTCCTCTCGGATGGCCGCATCACCAGAGGTGATGGCCAAGGTGGAAGTGCATCCGCTTCTTAGATTCATACTGTTGGCACGAGGAAGAATAGGACGATATTAGGAGAAGTTAGATATGAGGTAATTCAAGTAATCAAAGGAATTTAAAAAGATTGGAAGTCAAGGAAGTACTAGTTCTGGATGAGATACTATTCCTATTCCTATATGCAGGCTTGTTGGGAACAGTCATGTAACCCAACAATATTTTCTGACCTGCATGGGCCACCACAGAAACATGTAACGCCCCAGTCCCAAAATACTTAGGACCAAGTACGCAATATGCCAGCTGCACATATACGAAGAATACTCCAATATATGAAATCCTCGTATACGTACATAAGCTGTATATATATAATAAAATCACAGGCCAGAATATAAGTATCTAATCTCATCACAGCTCAACACAGAAGAAACGAGAGTCCAATAAATAATGCATCAAAAGATAGCCGGGTGGACATACCCACTCCAAACAGCTATGAAAAATAGTCACAAAGATCGGAGTCCAACCTCCGCAAAATAGAAAGTAAATGAAAGAACATAAGATGTCCACTACATAGTCTCAATAATCCTCTAAGATAAGAATAGAGCTAAATGTCAAAGGAAAATGCCTCGTCGCCCACAAAAGATGGATCCAATGCCGCTCCGTACTCCTGTAGGAAATCGTCTAATCCTGGAGAGATAACAAGGTCCTCAGAGGGACGTAATAAGATACAAGAAAATACCATGCCATATAAACTGTGATATATAATAGAAAATAAGGGATGCATGCAATATGGTACCTAACCGTTCTATAGTGAATATGCAATAAAGAACAATCCTCCACATATGGGTACTCGAGCTGTATAGCAGTGGCATCGTCCCTCTCATCGGCAATCAGTACAATCCGTCCATAACATTCGGCGAACGTCAGAGGGAATCAGTACAATAGGGTGAACCTGCGTCTCCAACGGAGCTTCAGGTACAATAGAAGTATGTAAATGTAGCCTATACATCAAGGAGCAGTTCTTCCCTCCCAATGCCTATTAGAGTCACATCCATGACTCATATGAACCTCTAGTAACTGCCAAGTCCACTAGCATGCAATTCTATTGGCAGTTACTCCTAACCGTCGCACGCCTCATACGTATCGGTGGTCGGCCGACTACGCGAGTACGTGTCCTATATGTGACTCACAATACGTAGTAAAGTATGTGTCAAGGCCGCATGACATATACCAATACCTCATTATCCAGTGGGTGGTCACTAAGCTAAGTTAATGCAAAATAATTTAAAAGCAATTAGAACGACCGATATAGTCGCTTGCACCCAAGTGTGACTTGGACGCACAACAATATAGAACAAATATATGAAACTAAAAATAAATAACTGAAAATAAAGTAAATTAATCACAGAGTAAGGTGGCAAGGTATCTTGCCTGATGGTGCAAAGTGGCAAGTCCAGAAAATCACAATATCAGCCAAGAAACGTCATAATCTCCAAACAACTTCGGACGCTGAAACAAACATCAAAAACATACTCGGTGTATAAGATATACCTAGAAAATGCCTGTCCAAAAGTCTAATTCTGGAACAGGGATAAAATCATAATTTCGGGTCAAAACGATGTCCGCCATTGGACTCACTTTGCACCGAAACGCGTGCCAAAGTCTATGGTCTCTAAAGTCATCAAATTATATGTGTACGGATTCTGTTTGAGGAGACGAACTCAAAGGTATGTCCAGTTTTGGATTCCGAAGAGCCGCGTACAAAATCGCCCGTTTGAGTGGGTCGCGGGCCCGCCAAAAAGGAGTTCCGATTCGACTTTCTCATAATCGAACCAAACTTGGCACACAGGACCAGAATTTCGATTCGGACTGGTTGGCACAAGTTTCATCTCGAATCGACGACTGTACACGAAGTTAGGGTCAAGTTTGCAAATTGGCGATACGGGGGTATCTTGACGGATACGGACTGATTTTGTCGCGCACACGCGACGAAACTGAGTTCCGTCAGTTCCCACACGTCAGTAAAGTCCATACGCATCTTTTGATGCGTATAACGCACGAGCACGTCACCCGGTTCATCGGGGCGCACGCCGTATCGAGAAGATTTCAGAATTTTATATAAGTTTAAAACAATTTTTCCTCCAACTTCAACATCAATTTACTTTTTACACTTAATCAAAACGACGATCTAGAAGATGCGTTACGATCTTGGTTATGTTGTCTTCTACTTTTTTTTTATTATTTTCTACAAATCTTTAATGCACAGCAAGAAAATTGGCCGACAAGTTGTCGTTATAAAACAGTTTTTAGTATTACAGAAAACAGGTTTTTCTTCAACTTCGTCTCGATTTTTCGAGCAAGTCAATGGGTTGTTTCGAAATCCACCTGGAGGATCTCGAAGAGGGTCAAGTCTACTTTCCAGAAAATTTTACGGATCGAAAATCGGTGCCACGAGTAAAAAGTTACGTCGTCGGGAAGTAGGGTACCTTGAGTGGGAAAACTGCTCCGTGGATGACGAGGGGCTGACTTCCGATGCTCCGTTCGTCGTGCACACAACTCTGTCGTTGGTGAAACGAACTCATAGGCGAAGAGGGTATGTTCTGCCATAATTTTCATTTTGGAAGTCTAGGATTTTGAGGTCTAGCGAGGAAGTTATATTTATAACAACTTGTAGCAAAAACCTAATACCAATAGATTTACTAATAAACCAATGGGTCGGGTTGTGTGTTTTTTTTTTCTTTTTTGTGTTGGGTTGCTGCATTATGCAGCTAGCAAGGGGGAGGGGTGGGGCCCGCCCACTTTAAGTGGGTGGGTTGACTTATGTTTTATTTTTCTTTTCTTTTCCTTTTTCTTTTCCTTTTTCTTTTTCATTCTTTTTTCATTTCTTTTTCTTTTTTATTTCTTTTTATTTATTAGAAAAAAAAATTAGAAATTCTTTTTTTACCTATTTCCTATTTTCTATTATTACTATATTTATTAACTAAATTCTATTTTATTTATTATTTCTAATTAAAAACTCTTTTCAATAATACAATAATTTGATATATTTATATACACAGATATTCCCACATATATGTATATATAAATATATATACCTTAATAAATCAACACATACACACATAAATATATACATATTGTGAAACCCAAATTTTTGATTTAATGGTTTGGTAGTGTAATATAGTTTAGTTGTGTATTATTACTATTATTACTATTATTATATTATTATTATTATTATTTAGTCGGTATGAAACTCAGTTTCTGTAATGTTACTTAATTTACTATTATTATTATTATTAATGGTGGGTTTTAAAATTAATTTCAAAATTTAATTCAGGGTTTTTGATTTGCTGACCAGACCCGAGCCCGGACTAGTTCCGAAACTCAGACCCGGCCCGGAACCCAATCCTGAACTCATTTCCCTTTCGGGACAAATTCTTTTTACTCATTTAAAAAAAAAAGAAGGGGTCCAACTGGCTTGGTCGTGGGAGACCAAGCCAACACCCAACATCCTCTCTCCACGTTCTAAAACTTCTTCTCACCACTCACTTCCTCATTTCCCTCTCCTCTATATAACTCTTTCTTCTCCTCCCTCTCCTTAAAAACCCACATTTTCCTCACCAACACCAGCACAAATCACTCTCTCCCATAACTCTCCTCTCCCCATACCTTCACCCAACTCCAGAGCTCCTCTCCTTCTCCCCAACCGGCCAAACCCTCTCGGCCCGAGCCCCGAGCACCGAGCCCCTCTCGACCGACCCGTGCGCCTCCGGCCAACGCCTTCCGGCCACCCGCGGTGCCTCCAGCACCGGACCCCAACGCCGCGCGCGCTTCCCGGCCACCCGCCAGACCCCGATCCGGCCGCGCCCCCTTTCCAGCGCACCTCCAGTGGCTCCCCGGCCGCAAACCCCCTCTCGGCCGCACTCCAACGCCCCGTCTCCTTGTGCCCTAACGCACGTGATGTCCCCGCCGGCTGCCCCGTGCCTGGCTAGCGTTCCTTTCGGCGCACCCTACCCCGGTCCAGCGTTGTTCGCGGGATTTTGAGTTCGTTCTGTGGATTCGCGCGTCCCGAGTTCGAGGCAACCCTTTGGATTCCGTCGATTTGGGTAATTCCTGGTTAATCACAGTAGTTCGTCCCTCCCCGTGTCAATGATGAATTGGTCCACGATTTCCCTTTGGAAAATTCGATTTTTGGGTTAACGTCGTTTTCGGGATTTCCCGAGAACCTTCGGAAAGCTTCTGTTAGTTGGTTTTAATTATTTCCAAAACTTTTCGAAAATGGAATTCTAGATATTTTGGTTTTCGGATCTCTCCGATATTGTGCTGTGATGATTTTGGGTTGGTTTCGGATTCCCGAATTCATTTCGGGTCGTTCCGGATTAATTTTGAGAATGATTATGGTTATTTTTATATATATTATTGGGATTCCCTGGTTTGGGATTTTGTAGGAAAATATTGGCACACTTTTCTAGTTTTTGGATTGACCAAAAATAGAGAAAATGCTGCCGGATTTTCCGAAGAATTTAATTATATTTTAAAATGATTTCGGAAAAATATTTTGGATTTTGGGCGACGACCGTATCGGTCAATGGGCCCCGGCTAAGTGCAAACGAAACCGGCTTCGCCCGGACGTTGAGGCATTAGCCTATATGACGATTGGACCATATCTGAGACTCATTAAATATTTAATTTATTTTTATTATTATTTAATTTACTCATAATTAAATTATAGGTAGTTTTAGAACTAACGACCGTTTTGTCTTATTTCAATTTATGTAAATAAATTATAATGGGCATAAGCCCAGCTGGTTGTTGGCTCTGTGACTTGTAATTTGGTAGTGTAGGATTTTCTGTTGTTTTCTGGTTTTGCGAGTTCTTGTAGCTTACGCGTAAATCTAATAATAATTATTTTCATATAGAAAATTAATAAAGTTTTCTCACGTAAAAATTTACAAGTTTTAATATTTAACAAACGATCATGTATTTCTCATTAAAATAAGAAATCTAGTTTTATATGTATAATTATGAAAATATAAGTTTTTATCAATTAAATTGGAAACTACGAGTCTTTCCAAAATACAAAGTTTAAACGATCTTTCCCTCGTTATTAATTCAACGCACCGATAAACGCATTTGGGTTCGTGTTTAATAAATAAAGATTAAAATTGATTAGGACACAATTAGAGATTTCAACTAGTATAGTTAGCTTGGTAAACCCTGGATTTTGAGTCAATTTCTCGAATGTAGGAGTTCGAAGACGATCCTAATTTCCATCTCAAAGTCTTCAATCTTTCCAGTCCAGTCCATGTTGAGACAAGTACATTTTGTGTTAGTTTACAATTATTTAGTAATCATTTTAATGCAAGTTTAAGCCACGATGCAACACGGAACTCTCTCTGAGAGCATTGACTGTAACTACTGTAACTGTTTGGGGACTGGGAGAGTAGTGTAATGGGTATGACCATATCCAAACTACTGTAACTACTGTAACTATATTAGCTTACCCCTCATACACACGGGGATAAGCCGTATCTGAACTGTAACAAACCCAAGCCGGTCATATTCATTGCCTATTCACATCACAACTGTAACTACTGGAATTTATTCCAAATTGTTTAAAAGTGCATGATTCTATTATTATTTTAATTGTCAAATTAGCATGAATTGTACTTTGCTCCCTCCTGACTGGAATAACATTTTTAGGGGATATTTAGGATGCTGAGCTGTTATACAACAGCTATTACGACCCGGTTCTGTACCCCGTGGTGCTGCCAGAGTCCCCTTTAGAGGACGCAGGACCTGAGGCCGACGAGCCGAACGCCTAGCTAGATTTTCTATTTCTAGATTTGTTGTTTTAGAATTTTGTAATTTGATTTCAGCTTTCAATTCAGTTCTTTCACTTTCCAGTTGTACCTATTTAAAGGTTTAATAAAGTTTTAAATTCCCGAATATTGAGTTGTGACAAATATAGATGTTGTGGTTACCTGCTAATGGAACAGCTTACTGCCGCCGTCTCAACAACGGTGCAGGCTGAGCATGATCCGGTTCGACCCAATTATTTGGGATCGGGTCGTGACATGTTTTTAGTGGTGGCCAATGCAGGTCGAACAATAACTTAGGAAAATATACCTAGAAACAATTAGAACACTAGAACATTGATTTGTCACAACATAGGTCTGAATTATATACAAATAAATATTTTTGTTTGATTATAGACTGGTAGGCTACCTTGCTTACGTGTGCATCCTAAACCTTCCAGAGAATGGCCATTGACAAGACCAATCCTGCTGGCGATGAGGTGTCATCTCCGGATCATACCCCATCTCCTCAACCAAGTCCAGGGTTTATTCCCTCGCGGCTGATTGACCGTCCCCATAATGCATCCAGTGAAGTTTTCACTACACTGGCAATTCCTACCTCTTTTCAAACTGAGTTGCATTTCCTTGGTGGAGTATCCATTCATGTTGCTCCACCAGTACCAGCAAACACCTCCCAAATGGTTGCCCTATTTTAAGAAATCCTGGAGTTCCAGAAAGCTCAAGATGAAGCCCAGCAGGAACAGATGGATATCACGAAAGAAGTCATGAAGAACATCAATGATGTAGCCTTAGCAATCTTAAACCAAGTTGGAGCGAAACCTCGTCCTAAAAGGGATACCCCTAAATCTAGAAGATATTTGGGCCCTATCAAGTACTCTACTTTTCGGCAGTCTTATCGTAAGAGGCTTTTGGCTTGTGACTACTGCAAGAGGCCTGGACATCAGGCCGTTAGTTGTCGCAAGAGATTGGGACAATGTTTGGCATGTGGATCTGCTGAACATCGGGTAAAGGACTGCCCCTTATCTTTCTATCAAACCAGAGCACATATCCCAGCAACACCTGTTAGGCCATAACCTAGGGACTCTTCCTATCCAGCAGACACTACCTCCTACAATAAGACATGATGCAGACTCGAGGTTCATAGAAGATGAAGCAGTTGGAGACTGCTCATGCAAGAGCCAGAACCATGAAGAATAGTACCAAGGACTGCTGAATAGCATTATCTATTGTTATAAGAAGTTGTAACAGGATGTCCTTAGATCAATCATGAGAGTTTTTGCTGTAATTCTCCACATGAATAAACTTCTTAGTTACACCTGTATGGTAGATATTTTCCCTGATAGTCTTCTCAGATTACCCCAGATCTAGACATAGAGTTCACTATTGACCTAGTCCCCGGCTCTCCCCTATTTCTAAGGGATGCTACAGAGTCAACCTAAAGGAGGCCAAGGAGATGAAGGACCAGATCAATGAAGGCTCTAGGATTTATCCAAGATGGAACTTCATCCTAGGGAGTATCTGCCTTGTTAGTGCACAAGAAGGATGGAACAGTGCGGATGTGCATCGACTATCGGGCGCTGAACAGTATTATCATCAAGAACAAGTACCCTCTACCCCGGATCGATGACCTATTTGATCAATTGAGCGGAGCCAAGGTGTTTTCGAAGATTGATCTTAGATCTGGCTACCACCAGATCAGGGTCAGGAAGGAAGATATTCCCAAGACGGCATTCAACACCAAGTATGGGCAGTTTAAATTCTTGGTCATGCCGTTTGGACTGACGAATGCTCCTGCGGTGTTCATGAACCTTATGAACAAGGTTTTCCATGAATACCTAGATCAATTATCGTTGTCTTCAACGATGACATTCTGATCTATTCAAAGACGGAAGAGGAGCACGAAGATCACCTCAGGAAAGTTCTGGAAACTTTGAGGAAGGAGAAGCTGTATGGTAAGCTTTCCAAGTGTAAATTCTTTCTAGACAAGGTGAATTTTCTTGGCCATGTTGTCACAGGAGAAGGAATTTCGGTGGATCCGAAGAAGATAGCCGCTGTTGAGAAGTGGTCTACCCCAAGCTCAGTTGCTAAAATCAGGAGTTTCTTGGGCTTGGCTGGCTAATACCGGAAGTTCGTGAAGGGTTTTGCCAGAATTGCTGAGCCGATGACGAAGCTCACTCGGAAGAATAAAGAGTTCATCTGGACGAAAGAATGCCAGGCATCATTCGAGGAGCTGAAGAAGAGACTTACCACTGCACCAATCCTTGCTCTACCCGCAGGAACTGGTGGTTTCTTAATCTACAGTGATGCCTCAGGTAAAGGACTGGGTTGTGTTCTTCAACAATATGGAAAAGTGATTGCTTATGTATCTAGGCAATTACGGACTCATGAGAAGAACTATCCCACACATGATTTGGAGCTTACAACGATGATATTCGCATTGAAGTTATGGAAGCATTACCTTTATCGAGAGAGAGTGGAAATATTTACAAGCCACAAGTATGATTTCACTTAGAATGAGCTGAATATGAGGCAAAAAAGATGGCTGGAGCTGATGAAGGATTTTGACATCGATCTACAGTACCACCCGGGTAAGGCTAATGTGGTCGCAGATGCACTTAGTCGATACCCTATGGCGATGTTTTTGACCAAGGAGCGGCACCTGCTAGAGGATATTGAGAAGCTTGGACTGGAGACTATACTGCCTGGAAGGAAAGAGCTGGATGCTGATTCATTGTTGATGAAGTTACAAGTGAGCTCGAGTCTGATGGACAAAAATTAAGGAGACGCAGTTTCAAGATGAGACACTTTGCAAACTTAGAGATCAAGTGTTGGCAGAAACACTTGAGGGTTTTTCAATCGCCAGCGATGGAGCATTGAAGAATGGTATGAGGCTCTGCGTAGTATCTGGCGAACTGAGGAACGAGCTGATGAAGGAGGCACACCAGTTGCAATATTCCATACATCCTGGAGCTAACAAAATATATCGGGATACGCGAACTATAGTGTGGTGGTACGGAATGAAGAAGGACGTGGCCAGGTATGTTGCTAGATGTTTAATTTGCCAACAAAGTGAAGGCTAGCAGACAGAGACCCGCAGGACTTCTACAACTACTGGACATTCCAGAGTGGAAGTGGGAGCACATCACAATAGACTTCGTGTCAGGACTACCTCGATCCCAAGGAGGGAAGGATGCCATTTGGATTATCGTGAACCGACTGACGAAGTCAGCTCACTTTATTCCCTTCAAGGTTGGTCTATCCACCGAGAAGTTGGCAGCACTGTACATGCGGCACATCTACCGGATTCATGGAGTTCCGGTAAGTATTGTGTCTGACAGAGATACTAGATTTACCTCTCACTTTTGGAAGAGTTTGCATGACAGCTTGGGAACACAACTGAAGTTCAGCACCGCCTACCATCCCCAGACTGACGGGTAATCAGAGAAAATAATCCAGACGCTAGAAGACATGCTGAGATCCTGTGTCTTGGAATTTGGAGGGTCTTGGGAAGACCATTTGCACTTGGTAGAGTTCTTCTACAAATAACAGCTACCAAGCAAGCATCGGTATGACACTGTTCGAGGCACTCTATGGATGTCATTGCCGCACTCCACTTGCTTGGGACGACATCGGAGAACGAGCGTTGCTTGGACCTGAGAAGGTGACCGATGCAGCAGAGAAGGTGAGAATGATCAGAGACAAGCTCAGGATTGCCCAAGACAGACAGAAGCATTGGGTTGATAGTAGTCGTCGACCAGTGAAGTTTGAAGAAGGAGATAGCGTTTCTGTGAAGTTTTCTCCTACCAGAGGAACGATCAGTTTTGATGGAGCTGGGGAAAATTGAGGCCAGGTACATCAGGCCATTTGAAGTTTTAAGACGAGTTGGAAGTAGCGTACCGGATAGCTCTACCAGCTAATCTTGAGAGTGTGCAACGTCTTCTACGTATCACAGCTCAAACGCTACACTCCGGATCCGAGTCACATTTTGGATAATTCAGAGCTGAAGATTGGACTCAACCTTTCAGTGCCAGAGAAACCAGTAGCAAGCGTAGTCAGAGGTGAGAAGAAGATCAGAATTTTGAGCCATCACATAACTCCTATCTTTTCGTTCTAAACTTGTCTGATGCTGCTAAGTTAGCCTAGTTTTGCAAGCAATTTCTTTATCAAGCTTGATCATGACAGTATTTTATTGGGTGCACCCACTAATATATTGTCTAATCAGGACCGGTGCATGATGGTCTGATCAACCTCGTGTACTTTGGTTCACTTTTGTATTTTTCTGCATGGATGATATCATAAATAAAACTTGTCCCTAAACTGTCTCATCCACAACTACCTTGGAAATTCTTATTGTTGGACCTGAGTTACGGGCGCAGTACCCGTACCTGCTTGGTTTGAGTTTATCCTACCCCCCTAACCCTGCCTTTAATTTCGAGGACGAAATTTTCTAAGGAGGGAAAATTATGAAACCCAAATTTTTGATTTAATGGTTTGGTAGTATAATATAGTTTAGTTGTGTATTATTACTATTATTATATTATTATTATTATTATTTAGTCGGTGTGAAACCCAGTTTCTGTAATGTTACTTAATTTACTATTATTATTATTATTAATGGTGGGTTTTAAAATTAATTTCAAAATTTAATTCAGGGTTTTTGATTTGCTGACCAGACCCGAGCCCGGACTAGTTCCGAAACTCAGACCCGGCTCGGAACTGTAATGCCTGTGGTTCGTATTACGTATTTTGGAATACGTGTACGTGTTTTATTCTATATTGCTTGATTCCTGGCTTAGCTTTTCCTTCTTGACTTGGTTTATTTTCTTGGGCTGGTTCGGTTGGCTTGGTTCGATTTGGGATTACTATTGGTTCATGATGAACCCAAGTGAACCCCTTACCTACCACCACCACTCATATTTATTACCTATTCTTCTTCTCTCTCTTCATTAATCTCTTCATCTTCTCCACCATTACTTCCTTACCTACCAAAGAGAGGGAAAGAGAGGTCTAGGCAAGTGCAACTTGCTTCCATAAGAGAACCCATTTTTATTGCTCTAATAGCTTCTTCTTATGTTTCTAAGACACATTAGAACTTGTCATTTTCCATTTTGAGGCTTTAATTTTTGTAGATTAATTAGTTATTTTCGGATTTTGGTGGTTTTGATCTATCAAACTTCTTTGTTTTCAAGTTTTGATGGTTCCATGTTGTAGAGAATTTTATTCTACCCAATTTTGACCTTTGAAAAGTTGGATTTGGACTTATTTTGACCAAGTTATGGACTTTTGAAGCTTTGGGTTCAACCATGGAGTTCTTGCTGATTTGGAGAAGACAGTGAGCAGTGTGCGAGCTTTTTAGCTTGCGCCACTAAGCTGCACGCGTTCTTTAGCGCAGCGCAGTCTGCCTTATACGCTGTCTTTTGGAGGCGTATGTCTTGCATACGCTGCCTTGATAAGGAGTCGTATGGACCTCATACGCTGCCTTGATGAGGAGTCGTATGGACCTCATACGCTACCTTGAAGAGGAGTCGTATGGAGTGCATACGCTGCCTTTTGGAAGCGTATGTCTTGCATATCCTGACCTGAGCGTATCCTGACCAGAGCGTAGCTTGACCTGAGCGTAGCATGACCTGAGCGTATGGCCTTTGGCAGACTTGGTCTTATGTCAGCGTGTTAGTTTGGTTTTATTTTCCTTAAAGCTTGGCTCTTCTATAGCCCTGTATATTGATATTTTATTAGATATTTTACGCCCATTTTATATCCTTACGCCTTTTGTCCTGAACTTGATAATCACGAATTTACTTGATATGTTTGGAATTGATAATTGAGCATGACGTGATAGTGACCCGTAGTGGTGCACTCCTGACATGATAACCTGACATGACCTGATAGTGGCCCATCGTGGTGCACTCCTGACAAGTACACTTGGCATGATAATCTGGCATGATATATCTGATAGCTGTTGCAACGGCTACCTGATATGACATGACCTGTATAATTAATCTGGACACCGTGGGCGATTGTGTTTGTATAAATAAATCAGTCCTGTCTTGCATCATGTCTAGGACAGGGACTCCTGAGTACCACGGTCAGGAGTACCTACTAAAATAGACTAAGGCTAATAACTAGATTAATACATTAGTCATGACGAGATTTTCCAGCTACAGACAATCCCGTTACCTGGGCACGCCTTGGGATCTGTAGTCTGTCGTCGAGTAGGGCACATTTCCAGCACACTGTCATGTGTTGCACCCTTCAAGCTACCTAAGGGTACATTGGTTTCCTAGACGATGTACCCACCTGAATTCAACCCTAATCTTTTAACCCGGGTAACCTGGATGGTCTGCAGGGTTTGTGGCTGTAGAATAATCTCACTGCATCTTGTTAGTAATTAGGCTTGTGACAACCCTAGTTAGTTAAAGTATCAAACCGTAATTCTTGCTTGGCCGTGAAGTGATTGGACGGAGTCTAACCAGTCTAGTCTTGTCCTGATCCTGTTCCAGATTATTGAATGACCAGAATACTTGTATTTATTTTACCGATAAACGGTGAGAATTCCAAGTTCTGTTCAGACGAAGGGTTACAACCCCGGTCCTCGTTTGGTTTACGGGTTGTAACCTGGTTATCTGAATAGTTCCATGGTTATCTCGTCGTATATCATCCTGGTGTATTTCTTTATTTCTAGTTCTTACTTTTATTTATATCTTATGTTGATTGCTGATTTTAGTTCTTAAGTGAAGCCCCTTTGTGGCACTTGCTCTTTCTGGGGTCTGACCCAGCTGGTTTTGTGTGGCCAGATTTTGGAGCAGCTCCAGAGGATCTACCGACCTTCCAGCCAGATGGTGGCCACTAAACGGAACCCTGGCAACGAGTGGGTTATTTTTGGCTCTTCCACTCTATTATAAAAATATTCTTTTGAGGCGTTTAGCCGACGAGCACTTGTTTAGCTCGATTGCACTTACTTACTGTCTGCCTACGGGCTGTAACATGATTAACAGATCCTAGGGTTGATCATGTATGACTAAACTCTTGCTAGTCCTGACATTTTGTAACGACTAGCTTCATGATCAACTGAATATGTAATATTTGGGATGCCTTACTATTGTATATTTAATGATCATACATCTTGTGACTTTTACTTACTTGCTTGTGATTGAGATACTAGGCTTGTTCATGACCTTAAGAGACTGTTGGCTTGTAGATAAACCCTCATGTATCTAGACAGCCGTGACCGTATAGCGAGATGGATTCCATTTCATATACGTAGCTGGCTATGTCTGCCCCCGCTCTCCAATATTCTGGTTCTAGGGCGTGACATGGTTTAAGTGGTGGCCCATACAGGTCTTGTAAATCAAGATATGTAAGGGTTACCGAATAGATGTCTCAATCAGTATTCGTCCTTGATCTCTGCTCGTATCTTCTGAATCCCTGGATTCTTGTCCGGATCATATGCTTGTATCGTTGATCTGTCCTGGCCCTTCCTTATTGTTCCCTATGTCGTCTTCTTCAGCGGCATTGTTCGTGGTCCTACCGACCAGTAAGGCAGAGCACCTCCTGCGGACCAGCAGCAACCTGGAGATCAAGCCCAGTATTCCGGAGTAGCCTCCAGAGTCGTGCCTTCTGGCGGAGAGCCACCAGTCCAGCCAGTTCAACCTGTAGAACATGATGACGGTACTTTGGTAGGACTCGTCAGGACCTTGATAGCTTCCCAAGACCGACGTGGAGATGCCTTGTACCAGGCAGTGACGGATGCTTTGACCCGGGGTGGTCATCAGGGTAACAGCGCGGCCAACAGCTTCAAACGCTTAAACCCTCCATTCTTCGACGGTAGTGAAGATGCTATCACAGCAGATGCATGGCTTCAGGACACAGAGGTGATTCTAGAAGCAGCCAGGACCCCAAAGAACAAGAAGGTGGCCGTTGTGCGCCTGCAGTTGTTAGATCTTGCCCGCAGCTGGTGGGCAGCGCAGGCCGTTGGATTAGCAGCACCCATTGCTTGGGCAGTATTCAGAGATAGATTCCAGACCAAGTATTTCGATGCCGTGGCTCGGTATGATCTGCAGACGAGGTTTACCAATCTGAAGCAAGGAGGCAGGACGGTCGACGGATATGCGGCCGAGTTTTCCAGACAGTCGGTTTGCTCCCACTTTGGTGGCAACCGAGTATGATAGAGCCCAGCGGTTCCAGCAGGGACTTCACCTGGAGATCTTGTTAGCAGTTGAGCAGTTTGAGCATCAGACTTTTGATGCAGTCTTGAGAGCAGCCCGGAGGCATGAGTATACCTCCCATAGGATTGTGGATAGGGCCGGAGGTCGGAAGAGATCTCACGGCCAGATGAATCAGTCTTCAGCACCGGCCCCGGCAGCCAGGGCTTTGACTATTGGAGCTCCGAGGCAAGCGGCCTCAGTAACGTCGGTTCAGCATTCAACTCCGACGTACCCTCAACAGCAGAAGCAGAAGTAATCTTTCGTAGTGGGTTGTTCTCATTGTGGAAAGCCAGGCCATGTGGTGGCAGAATTTTGCAGGGCACAGGGATTGTGTCTGGCTTGTGGAGCACCCGACCATAGGGTTGGATCCTGCCCGAATAGGGGTGGTTCATTATCGTCCAACCTTTCTAGCTCTTCGGTGAGAGGACCAGCTCCGGTCCTGCAGCAGCAGTATCCATTGTCGAGGCCCTTGCCGCCTCAGACCCAAGTGTTCCAGCAGCAGAACCCCCAGCAGTATGCACAAGTCCAAGCCCAGAGTCAGAGAAGGCAGCGAGGATTTCAGCAGAGGGGACCAGCACCCCGAGGGCACGGTCAGGCTATGGTGATGACCGTGGATGAAGGATTAGCACCAGGAGAGGTAGTGGCAGGTACTATTCTCGTCAACTCCTTTCCAGCTTCAGCTTTATTTGATTCTGGTGCATCGCATTCATTTATGTCTGCACGATTCACGATACGGGTAGGACTGGAGCCTGAGTCATTATCAGTAAGGCTCAATATACTTACTGGTAACGGACTTGTGGGAGTAGATAGAGTGTTTTCCTCGTGTCGGATCGTAGTTAGCGGTAGAGAATTCCCTGCTAGATTGATAGAGTTCCCGATGGCCATTTATGATGTGGTCCTAGGGATGGATTGGTTGAGGAACCAGTATGCTAGGATAGACTGCCACATTGGCAGGGTTGTTTTTAGCATTCCAGGCGAGCCAGAGTTTTCTTTCTCCTGAGGCGAAGTTGAGTCATCTCCTCCAGTATTGCGGATGGCAGTAGCAGCAATTCAGTTGCCCAGGATAGTCGAGGAGTTTCCAGATGTTTTCCCAGAAGAACTTCCAGGTATGCCTCCGGAGCGGAAGATCGAGTTCACTATAGACTTGATTCCCGGGACAGCCCCAGTGTCAGAGAGAGTCTACAGGATGGTGCCGTCAGAGTTGGAGATATTGTACAAGATAATTGAAGAACTCAGAACCAAGGGATTCATTCGTGCTAGTGGATCGCCTTGGGGAGCCCCGATGCTTCTTGTGAAAAAGAAGGATGGTACGTCCAGGTTATGTGTTGATTATCGTACCTTGAACTCAGTGACAATCAAGAACAGATACCCTCTTCCGAGGATAGATGACTTGTTTGATCAACTCAAGGAGGCTTCAGTATTCTCGAAGATTGATTTGCGCTCAGGTTATCATCAGATCAGAGTCAGAGAGCAGGACATCCCGAAGACAGCTTTTAGATCGAGATATGGGCATTGGAAATTCCTTGTTATGCCTTTTGGAGCAACCAATGCGCCGGCAGTATTCATGGACCTCATGAATCGCATCTTCATGCCTTACTTGGATCAGTTTGTGATTGTGTTCTTGGATGACATTCTGGTCTACAGCAAGAGTGAGGCGGAGCATGAGCAGCATCTCCGTATAGTTCTTCAGATCCTCAGAGAGCACCAATTATATGCCAAGTTCAGTAAATATGAGTTCTGGCTCGATCGCATTTCGTACTTGGGTCATATCATCACTCGAGGAGGAGTACAAGTGGATCCCCAGAAGATTGTGGCTATTGAGTCATGGCCAGTGCCCAGCACCGTTGCAGAGGTTCGTAGTTTTCTTGGATTGGCCGGCTACTACCGGCAGTTTGTTTCAGATTTTGCTCGAATTTCAGCGCCATTGACCCAGTTCACCCGCAAGGATGCGCAGTTTGCTTGGACAGCAGAGTGTCAAAGTTCTTTTGAGCAGTTGAAGCGAAGCCTGATAACAGCTCCTATTCTCACGCTTCCAGATGGGACCGGAGGATTCTCAGTGTACTGTGATGCTTCAGGCAGAGGATTAGGATGTGTTCTGATGCAGCATGGGAAGGTAATAGCTTATGCGTCACGATAACTTCGTGATCATGAGAGGAATTACCCAACCCATGACTTGGAGCTGGCAGCAGTGGTGTTTGTACTTAAGTTGTGGAGGCACTACTTGTATGGAGACAGGGTAGAGATTTTCACCGACCACAAGAGCCTGAAGTATGTTTTCACCCAGAAGGATCTTAACATGCGTCAGAGAAGGTGGCTGGAGCTTCTTGTGGATTATGATGTCAACCTACAGTATCATCCTGGGAAGGCCAATGTTGTTGCGGATGCATTGAGCAGGAGAGCGGGAGTTTATTTTCTAACAGCACAACCAGAGCTGTTAGCAGATCTTCAGAAGATGGGTATTGAAGTTGTTCTCCCTTCCAGTGTGGCCTTGATGGCCAGTATGCAAGTTCAGTCCACTATAGTCGAGAGGATCCGGATGGCGCAGTCGGCAGATTCCAAGCTTCAGCGACTCAGAGCAGAGTGTGAGGCAGGACGAAGACCAGAGTTATGCATTCATGAGGATGGTACACTTTGACATGGTAAGCGTCTTTGTGTACCCAGCGGAGATATCCGGCAGGAGATCATGTCAGAAGCGCACAGTTCACAGTATTCCATCCATCCCGACAGTACGAAGATGTACCGTGATATCCGACAGCATTTCTGGTGGAATGGCATGAAGCGGGAGATAGCTCGGTTTGTCTCTCGGTGTTTGGTTTGCCAACAAGTTAAAGCCGAACATCAGAGACCGACTGGACTTCTTCAGTCCTTACCGATTCCAGAATGGAAGTGGGAGCATGTGACCATGGATTTTGTGACTGGACTACCTAGATCCCCAGCTGGTAGAGATGCTATCTGGGTTATAGTTGACAGGCTCACGAAAATGGCTCACTTTCTTCCATTCAGAGTTAGTCAGTCGACGGCTAAGTTAGCAGAGATGTACCTCAGGCAGATTGTCAGATTGCACGGTGTGCCAGTCAGTATCACCTCGAACCGAGATTCAAGATTTACGTCGCACTTTTGGCGTAGCTTGCAAGAGAGTTTGGGAACTCATCTCAAGTTCAGTTCAGCATATCACCCGCAGACAGATGGCCAGTCGGAGCGCACGATCCAGACTCTTGAAGACATGTTGCGGTCTTGAACACTTGACTTCGGTGGTTCGTGGGAAGATCACTTGCACCTGGTGGAATTCTCGTACAATAACAGTTTCCAGGCCAGTATCCAGATGGCACCGTTCGAGGCACTGTATGGTAGGAAGTACAGATCCCCGCTAGCCTGGGATGATATTGGAGAGAGACAGATGCTCAGTCCAGAAATGATTGCCCAGACAGTTGAAGTGGTCAGGCGAGTCAGAGATCATCTTCGAGTTGCCCAAGATCGCCAGCGCCATTGGGCCGATTCTCATCGACGCCCTCTCGAGTTTTCGGTCGGCGATCATATATTCCTGAGGATTTCGCCTAACCGTGGCATCATTCGTTTCGGCGTACGGGGCAAGCTTAGTCCTAGGTATATAGGACCGTTTGACATTCTAGAGCGAGTAGGAGATGTATCCTATCGTCTCGCTCTTCCACCGTCGCTAAGCGAGGTGCAAGACGTATTCCATGTATCCCAATTACGACGGTATATCCCGGACCCGAGCCACATCCTGGATCATTCGGAATTGGTTGTTGGTACCAACCTTTCGTATGAGGAGAGGCCCGTGTCTATATTGGATCGGAGAGAGAAGATCCTCAAGAACAAGACTATCAAGTTAGTCCGAGTTGCTTGGGGTCATCACTCTTTAGGGGAGTCAACGTGGGAGCGTGAGGATGATATCCGATCGCGATATCCCGACTTGTTTGACTCGTGAGGTATAATATCTTTCTTATGCCTTATGCCTTCGATTCTTTGCTTGAATGAGTGATTGTCTGCCTAGTTATAGCTTGCATGTGATTAATGTAGCTTGTCATTGCTCCTCTAGCCTCTTGATAAAATTCCGAGGACGGAATTCTTTTAAGGTGGGTAGAGTTGTAATGCCTGTGGTTCGTATTACGTATTTTGGAATACGTGTACGTATTTTATTCTGTATTGCTTGATTCCTGGCTTAGCTTTTCCTTCTTGACTTGGTTTATTTTCTTGTGCTGGTTCGGTTGGCTTAGTTCGGTTTGGGATTACTATTGGTTCATGATGAACCCAAGTGAACCCCTTACCTACCACCACTACTCATATTTATTACCTATTCTTCTTCTCTCTCTTCATTAATCTCTTCATCTTCTCCACAATTACTTCCTTACCTACCAAAGAAAGGGAGAGAGAGGTCTAGGCAAGTGCAACTTGCTTCCATAAGAGAACCCATTTTTATTGCTCTAATAGCTTCTTCTCATGTTTCTAAGACACATTAGAACTTGTCATTTTCCATTTTGAGGCTTTAATTTTTGTAGATCTAGAAATTAGTTATTTTTGGATTTTGGTAGTTTTGATCTATCAAACTTCTTTGTTTTCAAGTTTTGATGGTTCCATGTTGTAGAGAATTTTATTCTATCCAATTTTGACCTTTGAAAAGTTGGATTTGGACTTATTTTGACCAAGTTATGGACTTTTGAAGCTTTGGGTTCAACCATGGAGTTCTTGCTGATTTGGAGAAGACAGTGAGCAGTGCGCGAGCTTTTTAGCTTGTGCCACTGAGCTGCGTGCGCTCTTTAGCGCAGCGCAGTCTGCCTCATACGCTGCCTTTTGGAGGCGTATGTCTTGCATACGCTGCCTTGATGAGGAGTCGTATGGACCTCATACGCTGCCTTGATGAGGAGTCGTATGGACCTCATACGCTACCTTGAAGAGGAGTCGTATGGAGTGCATACGCTGCCTTTTGGAAGCGTATGTCTTACATATCCTGACATGAGCGTATCCTGACCTGAGCGTATCCTGACCTGAGCGTATCCTGACCAAAGCGTAGCTTGACCTGAGCGTAGCCTGACCTGAGCGTATGACCTGAGCGTATGGCCTTTGGCAGACTTGGTCTTATGTCAGCGTGTTAGTTTGGTTTTATTTTCCTTAAAGCTTGGCTCTTCTATAGCCCTGTATATTGATATTTTATTAGATATGTTTGGAATTTACGAATTTACTTGATATGTTTGGAATTGATATATTGATATTTTGTCCTGAACTTGATAATCACGAATTTACTTGATATATTTGGAATTGATAATTGAGCATGACGTGATAGTGCCCGTAGTGGTGTACTCCTGACATGATAACCTGACATGACCTGATAGTGGTCCGTCGTGGTGCACTCCTGACAAGTACACTTGGCATGATAACCTTGCATGATATATCTGATAGCTGTTGCGACGGCTACCTGACATGACATGACCTGTATAATTAATCTGGACACCGTGGGCGATTGTGTTTATATAAATAAACCAGTCCTGTCTTGCATCATGTCTAGGACAGGGACTCCTGAGTACCACGGTCAGGAGTACCTACTAAAATGGACTAAGGCTAATAACTAGATTAATACATTAGTCATGACAAGATTTCCCAGCTACAGGCAATCCCGTTACCTGGGCACGCCTTGGGATCTATAGCCTGCCGTCGAGTAGGGCACATTTCCAGCACACTGTCATGTGTTGCACCCTTCAAGCTACCTAAGGGTACATTCGTTTCCTGGATGATGTACCCACCTGAATTCAACCCTAATCTTTTAACCCGGGTAACCTGGATGGTCTGTAGGGCTTGTGGCTGTGGAATAATCTCACTGCATCTTGTTAGTAATTAGGCTTGTGACAACCCTAGTTAGTTAAAGTATCAAACCGTAATTCTTGCTTGGCCGTGAAGTGATTGGACGGAGTCTAACCAGTCTAGTCTTGTCCTGATCCTGTTCCAGATTATTGAATGACCAGAATGCTTGTATTTATTTTACCGATAAACGGTGAGAATTCCAAGTTCTGTTCAGACGAAGGGTTACAACCCCGGTCCTCGTTTGGTTTACGGGTTGTAACCTGGTTATTTGAATATTTCCATGGTTATCTCGTCGTATATCATCCTGGTATATTTCTTTATTTTCAGTTCTTACTTTTGTTTATATCTTGTGCTGATTGCTGGTTTTAGTTCTTAAGTGAAGCCCCTTTGTGGCACTTGCTCTTTCTGGGGTCTGACCCAGCTGGTTTTGTGTGGCCAGATTTCGGAGCAGCTCCAGAGGATCTACCGACCTTCCAGCCAGATGGTGGCCACTAGACGGAACCCTGGCAACGATTGGGTTATTTTTGGCTCTCCCACTCTATTGTAAAAATATTCTTTTGAGGCGTTTAGCCGACGAGCACCTGTTTAGCTCGATTGTACTTACTTACTGTCTGCCTTCGGGCTGTAACATGATTAACAGATCCTAGGGTTGATCATGTATGACTAAACTCTTGCTAGTCCTGACATTTTGTAACGACTAGCTTCATAATCAACTGAATATGTAATGTTTGGGACGCCTTACTATTGTATATTTATTGATCATACATCTTGTGACTTTTACTTACTTTCTTGTGATTGAGACACTAGGCTTGTTCATGACCTTAAGAGACTGTTGGCTTGTAGATAAACCCTCATGTATCTAGACAGCCGTGACCGTATAGCGAGATGGATTCCATTTCATATACGTAGCTGGCTATGTCTGCCCCCGCTCTCCAGTATTCTGGTTCTGGGGCGTGACAGGAACCCAATCCTGAACTCATTTCCCTTTCGGGACAAATTCTTTTTACTCCTTTTAAAAAAAGAAAAAAAAGAAGAAGGGGTCCAACTGGCTTGGTCGTGGGAGACCAAGCCAACACCCAACACCCAACATCCTCTCTCCACGTTCTAAAACTTCTCCTCACCACTCACTTCCTCATTTCCCTCTCCTCTACAGAACTCTTTCTTCTCCTCCCTCTCCTTAAAAACCCACATTTTCCTCACCAACACCAGCACAAATCACTCTCTCCCATAACTCTCCTCTCCCCACACCTTTACCCCAACTCCAGAGCTTCTCTCCTTCTCCCCAACCGGCCAAACCCTCTCGGCCCGAGCCCCGAGCACCGAGCCCCTCTCGGCCGACCCGCGCGCCTCCGGCCAACGCCTTCCCGGCTGCCCGCGGCGCCTCCAGCGCCGGACCCCAACGCCGTGCGTGCTTCCCGGCCACCTGCCGGACCCCGATCCGGCCGCGCCCCCTTTCCAGCGCACCTCCAGTGGCTCCCCGGCCGCAAACCCCCTCTCGACCGCACTCCAACGCCCCGCCTCCTTGTGCCCTAGCGCACGTACTGTCCCCGCCGGCTGCCCCGTGCCCGGCCAGCGTTCCTTTCGGCGCACCCAGCCCCGGTCCAGCGCTGTTCGCGGGATTTCGAGTTCGTTCTGTGGATTCGCGCGTCCCGAGTCCGAGACAACCCTTTGGATTCCGTCGATTTGGGTAATTCCTGGTTAATCACAGTAGTTCGTCCCTCCCCGTGTCAATGATGAATTGGTCCACGATTTCCCTTTGGGAAATTCGATTTTTGGGTTAACGTCGTTTCCGAGATTTCCCGAAAACCTTCGGAAAGCTTCTGTTAGTTGGTTTTAATTATTTCCGAAACTTTTCGGAAATGGATTTCTAGATATTTTGGTTTTCAGATCTCTCCGATATTGTGCTGTGATGATTTTGGGTTGGTTTCGGATTCCCGAATTCGTTTCGGGTCGTTACGGATTAATTTTGAGAATGATTGTGGTTATTTTTATATAGATTATTGGGATTCCCTGGTTTGGGATTTTGTAGGAAAATATTGGCACACTTTTCCAGTTTTTGGGTTGACCAAAAATAGAGGAAATGCTGTCGGATTTTCCGAAGAATTTAATTGTATTTTAAAATGATTTCGGAAAAATATTTTGGATTTTGGGCGACGACCGTATCGGTCAATGGGCCCCGGCTAAGTGCAAACGAAACCGGCTTCGCCCGGACGTTGAGGCATTAGCCTATATGCACTACACCAAAATGGCAAATTAGGAGCACTAGACAATTTTATATTAGAAACATTTATTTTTCGTACCTAGGTTTTAGAACAGAGGACAAGCGTTCCGAATCAGAAAAATGTTCCTAATATATTTTATTTTAATTTTCAAGAAAAATATTTATTTTGGTACACTTCTATACCATTCCAAATATGTTCCTTTTATTCGTTCATTCAGTAATTTCATCCCAATTCTAAATTCCCACCTCCCAAATTCCAAATCCCTTCCAAATTTTCTTACAGTGAACCCTGACCACCCCCTCCTCTCTCCTCTCCACTACACCCCTGCGTGGAGACCCCTGGAGGAGGTGCCACCCCATGCCGCTTATTGCCCCTTTTCACTTGCCTTTTCGAGGTCCGTAAACTCAAACCGTCGTCCCATTGCCCGCCTTGGTTGTGGCAGTTCCCGCACCACGATAATGACCCTTCTGCAATGCCTCCCTCCTGGTCCCCGCCCGTGCCTCCTCCCTCCTCAGCCTCCCCGAGAATATTTTCCACCTTACCAACAATGCCTCGGCATCCCCGCCTACGCGTGTGGTGGTCCGAGTCCCTCCACAATGTCTCCACCAATGGTCCCGGCGTCACCTTCGACAGCCCCGTCCCCATCGTCATGGGCAACTTGGCATACATAGAAAAGCTGTAAGTATATAAGCATAAATCATTTTGTATTACTAAATCTCTGTAGTTGGGGGATATCAACAATAGTTTAAGATACCATTCGAAAGAACAAAAAGTTATATGATTTTTTCTACTGTGTTCTCACTTGGTTTTGTGATTATTGAGTTGCTCCACATTATGATAGTAGCATATTGAAGTTCCAGTTCCTGTACGCACTCCTAGATTCATTATCTGGTTTATCTGTTCAACCGAATATCTGTTTTGATATACTTTTTATATAATATACCAAATGATAGTCCTATGATAGCATCAAAGTGGGAGAAAAAGTGGAAGAAAGGGAGTACTTAGCCATTTTACTATTGTCCGCTAGCTTGATAGAGGAATATTTCCTTTGGGTCTAGTGAAAGAAGTTACCAACAAAAACTTGCTGGCTCAAACGTTTTAATATTGGAAAGCAGGTAAAATCTTCACTCTTGTTTTGGCGTTGCTACTGAGTGATTATCGTCTGTGTTGCTGGTTTTGAATTCCTTTAAATAGTGTCACATATCCTACAGTGATAGGATCTTACTAAATGGCTTGATGATTGAACTGCACAAACTAGATTGTGATGACCTTGTTGGACACAATATTTACCGGTTTCATCTTGATGTTCTTCTCTACCATGCTTAGGTTTGCATCTTGCATAAGATAATAATTTCATTTGCAATATTTTATTTCACCCACAAAGTTTCTAAAGCTGGTTGTTAATTTGAATTGTACTCAACTCTTCTCTGAAGCATTATAAAATAGGACTATAAATATTTGATAGTAAAATCCAATATGGAATCACTTTTCAAAGTTCAAATTTTGGATTTGTTAATCCATCTTCTCCTTATTTTCCTAAAATGTCCCCTCAATATTGGATTTTAATTACTAATTTTTCTTCCATTGCCTTTATTTATCTTCTCTTGACTCATTTCTGTTCTCCAAATTATTGTAAAATATCTAGTTTGACAAGGTTTTGAGATCATTTTCATGTCATGACAAGCTATCTTTGTCATTCACAGGTTACCAGCATCTTTGTACCCACTGTTGTCTTCCTCTCGTTGATGGCATTCTTAGGATGGTAATTGGTAATCTTTCTTGCTCCCTTTGGTTGAAGATTTTTTTAATCCCCAACATCTTGGTTGTTATTTGGAGCATACCCATCCGCCTAGATCTCAGGTAATGGCAATTGCTTTGTCTTCTCACTTATGTTCTCAATATCAATTATCGTAATTGCTTGCCCCTGTGCTTTTGGTTTAGCAATTCCAACTATTGTCATGGTGGTAACTGGGGTTGGGGCAAGCCATGGAATCCTCATCAAAGGAGTTGATGCTCTTGAGAGAGCTCAAAATATTCAGTATGTGATATTTGATAAGACTGGCACTCTTATTTAGGGTAAAGCTGCAGTCACGACTGTAAAGTATTCTCAGGAGTGGATCTTGGTGATTTTATCACTTTGGTGGCTTGTGCGGAGGTGAGTACTAAGGAAGTAAGGATCTTCAATTTAGTATCCAATTTCTTTGATTGATATGTTCATGGATACATAGCCTAAATCATAGGAAAAGGATATTACGAATCAAGTCTTACAATAATTCTGCTTTGAAAATAAAATGATTGCCTCTGTCTTTGTGTCTCTACTAATACGTGCATACATTTGTGTATGTACACATGTTTAATTGAGTGCTTTCAACCTTTTACAATTTATATCTTGATGTATATAGATATGTACTTTCTTTTCTTATATTTCTAGTATGCTAATCTATCATATTATATACAAAGGATATAAATATATAGTGCATGACACAAAAAGTATATAAAAAAGACTACATATATCAATTTGAAAACTATGTTAGAACATGTATATTGCCTTGTTTGGAGATTGCATGACACATAAAAGTATATAAAAAAAAACTACATATATCAATTTGACAACTATGTCAAAACATATATATTGCCTTGTTTAGAGATTTTGAATCATTTTTTCCCCTTTATTTGAATACATATGTAAGGTAGTATTGTACCTTTAATCTCTTTGACCTCTCTCGACATTTAGCATGGAGAGCTGCCAGCCCTATACCCTTAGTTGAATCAGGAACAAGTATATGTTAAACCCCCAAAAGTATATTTAGCTTTTAATAGATAATAGAGAACCTGACGGCTTCTTGCCCTAATGTGACTTTCTATTGCACAACTAAAGAAGAGGTTATTGTCTATCCTAACTGGCTTCAAGTTTTCACAAGGTCCTTTCTTGCGTAAATAGATGTCTTTGCTAGATAACTACAACCAACATAGATTTGACGTCAAGTTGACTTCGAATCTCATCCCAATATGCTTTTGTCTATCATTTATTTATTATTCATCTGTCTTTCTGATTTTGGTCTATAGTTTTCTTAACTGAAGTGGATAAAAAGTTTTAGGAAAGCAAAAGAAATTTGAAAGAGCATGTCGAATGTGTCTTTGGCCTATGTTGCACGAATATTGACACCAAAATGCATAAGGACACGATGTGAGTACAAAATGCAAAACTTTTCAGATAAGTATAATAGTCACCTTTGTTACACGAGTATGAACACAGATACAGGTACGTATACGAAAACCATTTTCCAATGTCCGTGCATTTTAGTGTCCTAGTGGAGCCAGATCCTGCTGTGAATCTTTGCAAGAAAAGTTGGATCTCCATTTGGTTCCTATAAAACTGGTACAAATTTGATTTCTGCCAATCTCACTTCCTATTGCTTTGATAAGCTTTGATTAAATGATGGACACTTAAATTATATGTCCAGATGGTGGATCTTTATACAAATAACCTAAAACATGTATAAAAAATCATCAACTTTTATATGCTTGTCAAAACCAATTAATAGCTAAACCTAATAAAACATTGTCAACTTGTGATATTTGTTATATATATGCAATTTTAGACGAGTATAGAAGTTGAAAGATATTCATTTAAAATGTCTCATCATCATAATTATCATCAACCTTCTCTCAGTAGAGCGGGGTCATCTATAAAGAATAATAAAGCCTCACAAAAGAATCAACAATGTTTATGTGACCAACTACCGATTGAATGTCAACCCCCTCTATTTTGGCGCTAAATTTCTTGCCAAGGTAGTTATTAGCATGAGAGGTCGATGCTATATAAAACCTATAGAGCTAGTTGGTGGGTAGGTGGACCTACCCTTTGGTTATTGAGTTTAAGCTCATGCAACCAAGGAACACCCTTAGTTTAAGAGGTAAAGTGGTTTGCATTCATCTCTTTGTGAAACATTAAACCATAGAGTGAAAAGGAATGACATTCTCATATTTTCATTGAATTTCCTATTTTGTTTTTTGCTGGTTTATTTTGATTATTACGTTGAGGCAATTTCTATCGAATTTATGTAAGTGTAATACTTTCTTTGGTTCATAGTTATAACATCCACTTCGAAGAGTTTAGGCTAACTTTGGTTCATATTTATAGATTTTTTTTATCTTATGGTAATAGTTATAACTTTATTTTATCTATTGTTGTAGTTTAGGCTAGCAGTGAACATCCACTTGGAAGAGCAATTGTGGATTATGCCTATCATTACCATTGCTTTTGAAAAGTTCAAGACTCTAAGAAGTAGAAGAAAGAGGAGATACTTTCTGCATTGCTTGTTGATGCTTCAAATTTTAGTGCTTTGCCTCGGAGAGGAGTGCATTGGTTCGTTAACGGAAGAAGTTGTCTGGTGAGTTCACTAGTTTTCGAGACCCCTTGAGAGAGGTAAAGTGGATTTTTTTTTAACTTGCAAGTATCTACTATATGCAAAACTTAATCATGTCTAATATCATATAATAAACCCATTTTAGGTTAGTTAATCTTTAATGCACTTGCAAAGACACAATTGAACAGAACAAAAAGGAAATTCTACCACATGATATCCATGTCCTTTTTCTTACATCAGGAACACTATGCCAACTGCTAGGATGCCCTCTTCATTGCACCAGGAATACTACTCCAACTGGTAGGCTTCTCTTCAATGTATTTTCTAACTGTTTGCATACTTGCCAGACTATTAGTCATTTTATTTCTGCAGTTAGTTTGAAATCATCTTTACCATTGGTTATTTGAGGATATTTTGGCTACGGGTCATAGTTGGTTCATGTAAAATATGCATGCTTGCGATATTTAACGAGAAATATTCTGCACTTCAGTAAAAGTAACATATACGATGTATATGCCATTTTCTATATATGTTCTCCATAGCATGTGACTACAATCATAAAAAAATATTTGAAGTTGACTGTGGTTTCTGTTGTGCTTCTTGTTTATTCCCACAAAATTCAAACATAAATATGGCAACAATAATAACAAAAGACAGTTTATTCCAAAATTTTTGGTTGACTTCATGAATTCTTCACAGTGAAAATTTTGGCATATATTGGATAAAGTTAACTTGTTATAACATGAAATTGGTTAAATTGTAGACGGATTACCAAATAGGGTCAACCAAGTGGCTAAGGCCTTTGGTATGGAAAGAAAAAAGCTTAATGGCTAATATACTAGCCCTGTAGATATATTATTTTAGCTTGTGTTGGGATCATACTTCTTTACAAGTCAAAAGTTCTTGGTTGCAGACATACATTCCACTTTCAACTACTAATAAATCTCTTGTTGCAACAAAGCGAGGTTGATTTGGTCTTCAACTGTAATTAGTACTTCCTTTATATTGTGAATATATGTTACTTGCACAACTATACCTGACTTGAAATTGAAGATGGTGCAAATATAGGTATTTTTGCTGATGCAGGAATGCACAAAACTGATGATTCAGAGATGCCGGTCTTAAGGGAGCTAATGCCGGTCTTAAGCTTTTATTTTTTTGCTAATATTTTACAGAGATGTTTATTTTTTGAAATTTAGAAGCTTGTTGAGCAATTTCTCAAGGGAGTTAAAGCCGGTCTTAAGCGTGAGCTTTATTATTGGCATTCATATCATGTGAGTTTATTCTCTCGTTTCTTCCCCTTGTGTGTCTGAGTTTCGGGAAGATACCACAAGAAAAAGAGGACAGAGGACTAAAACTCATAAACTGCTCTTTGATAGGATAAGAGTTGCCCATTGGCACAAGTGCTCTACTCAAATTGGAAGGTAGCTTATGTTTTAATTTATTTTAGATTTTTACAGTTATTAACTTTCCATTGTTGTCAAATTTAGTACAGAAATACATGACAATGGGCATGTATTCTCAAGGAATTTCATAGATATTACCTGTTCATGTTTGGAAGGAACTAGTGTCGTATAAGAGTCTAGAATTCATATTAATCTCAAAAGAACTGTGGTCAAACTTGCATTACCATTCAGAAAACCTCAAAGAGGATACAATTATACTGAACTAAATTTCACCCTTCTTAATATTTTGCCCATTTTTTATTTGAATACATAGTTGAATATTTTCTGCTAGCTGTTTCTTATATTCCACTTATGCCAGCTTCTGCCTAGTACAATAAAAAAGTGTCTCCTTCATCTCTTCCAGCTTTGTTAAAGATCATAGCCATTTTGAGTGAGTTACACACATAAAGGACATCGATTGCTCTTTGTAAGGGCGGCTTTCCAAACCCTCTAAAACACACACACACACACATTTTTGCCATTTCCCCTCGTGAGAATTAACTATCTAAAGATAAACTTCCCAAGTTCAAAATACAGCTAAACTCAATCTCTAAAGGTTGGTCTTGTTAAAGCTTCAGAAAATTCATTTAGGCATTTTTATGTGAGAAAGCACTCCTGAAGCAGTTCAGTACATCTGCAAAGGCTTACTGATACCACTTCGTTCAGCTTTCACAAGTCAACGACTCATACAAGCTCAGTTGTAAGCAATGTTATCTAGCTCTTGATTAATTGAAAGTTATTAAAAAGAAAATCCATGCTTAACATTTATATATCAAAGAAAAAAATTGTAAGAAAGGAAAAAACCTTTGCGACCATGTCAACTTTTACTGGTAGCTCTAACGTAAGCTCTAATACTCAATGAATATGTTGTATATGAAGTCCAGGCTATGATACTAAATATATATGCAGTCTACATGTATCAGTATTTACAACAACTCCAGTTTGTCAGTGAAGAAAACAACTTCAGATTGCTCTGACACAGGCTCTAATACGTCATGTATATGCACCTCCCTTTATTTGACCTTGTCTTAATGTCAATGTGAAGCAGTAGTAAACTTGAACTTTGTGAAGTAGCCTTTAGCTCTGACACATGCTCTAATACTCATATATGCAGTATATGAAGTCCAAGATCTGATACTAAATATATATGCAGTCAGATATCTAGACTTTGTACTTTTGTAGACTTTTGTTTAATAGTAGATTTTGGTTTATCTTAGTCTCTTACTCCATGAATTTTTTTAAGAGACTGCTAACTAAGGAAACCTCTTAATATCTTCTCTTGAATTGATGATTAGTTCTAGCTTTCCTATATTTGGAATTGACTGTCTACTATTCTATTCCTTTCAGTTAGAAACTAAATTTGACAAAGAAAGTATCATTCTAACCTTTAATACAGAAAACCGTTATTTACACTTTCTTGCATGTCCAAGTAATCCATACTGAGATACTGTGACATGAAGCTACAAAAAGTCCATACCCCTGATTAATTAGAGTGAACACATCAATGTATTCAGATACAATGTAAGTCAATATTCTACAAAAATGTAAACTTATAACTGATCCATGGACAGACCCAAGTAGCTTACATCGTATGCCCGCAATCTAGGAATGGTAAGAGTACAAGAATAAGTATACCAGTGGTATAGAGAAGTCCACTAACCAATAATCGAGAACCAAAAACAGTGGTACTGACATGTATACTGAATATCAGAGAGTACACACTAAGGGAAACAATCCAATTGGTGTCGAGTTGAGATAGGAAAGGAATATGATACCCAAGTTAGATCCAAAAAGGCTACATTGTGACACTATACATTACCCTTTCTAGGGTGGTGGGTTGGTGAGAGTACAATGCATAAGGCAAGAGCATGATGGTTATCTTCAACAGTATTAGCAGCTCACACACCCATAACACTAGAACTAACAAATAATTCATACTAATGCTTAGCAAAGGAGGATCAGTCTATAGATGACAAAGAATATATCTCCATAAAAATCAGTTAAGAACTGGATTTTCACCATCCTAGAATGAATTAAGGTTGATATGATACTATGATTGGATTCATTTAGGAATTGAATTTAGCATTGAAGCAACTTCTGAATCGCATGGAGTGATAATCCATGAATATTTAAAAGATTATAAACTGTAAGTGATCCAAGTCGTAGCCATAAATGACCAAAAGTACAACTGGAACACCACATCAGTTATATTATAAAAAAATGTATCAGTTTAAGAACATGAAGAAATTGGAGAATAAGAGGTGGATACCGGGGGAGGGATTCATCTTACTCTCTTATTATTCATTTTCCTAAAAAATTTGACTAAACTTCTGTAGTAAATTTATGGACTTTTTACTTTATGTAGATTTCCATATTCTTCAATTTCCTTATAAATTTATTTATGTAGTAATTGCAGAATAATAATAAGAGATGGCTAACTACTAAAATTTATTTATTTGATTCAGTTTAAGAACATGAAGAAAATGGAGAATAAGAGACTTTGAACTTCATTAAGCACAGTTTAAAAAACTTGTTCACAATAGAAACAAGTTACAAAATAGACATGTAGTTAACATCACGTCACAATTTTAGGAATATTTATATGATTTTGTTTTAGAAGTTTATTTCCAACTGTCTCATTGCTTGGATCCGGATGAGGGTGTTACCATAACATAACCATTTTATGGTTCATTATTTTGAGTTGTTTGTTGGCAACGAGATTGAGACTGGATTATTAGTCTCTTATTAAGAAATTTCTTAAACATAGTAGATTTTGTTAATTTTAATCTCTTATTCTTCAATTTCCTAATTTTTTTAACTTAAACTTGTTTCGTAATATTGCATGCAGGTGCTGCCAGTTGTCGTCGTACAAATCTCCATCATTTGGTTGGAGAATAAACTTTGGGATCATCTTTCAGAGAACTAAGATTTGTAAACAGATTATCTTTTGTGGTCGAGCGACATTTTATATAATATTTGTAACTTTTACTTTTTGTATACTTGTGATGTCATTTTATAATGATTAAGTTTTGGGATATGATATTTTTTTGTTTTGTATTAAGTTGACAACTTTGGTTAATTTAGTGGACATCTTTGGATGTTGATTCGGTGAATGTGTAGAAAATCTTACCATTTATTGTGTTTTAATGGTAATTTTATGAATCATCAGTCCTTGTGTTTCAAACAAAAAATTGGTTGTGAAATTGAATTAAGAAAATGGACATGAACATTAAAAAAGCGTTTCAAAACTAGCCACATGAACTCCGCAAAATGTGTTGTAAATTACATTTAGGAACGAACATAAAATATTTCAAAATGACAGTTAGAAACGATTCAGAAACGTTCCAAAAAATACTTTTGAAATGTATTATATGTATCAAAATATAATTTTAGGAACGTTCAAAAGTCGTTCCAAAATTATTTTAGGAACACATTATACGTGTTTCAAAATCTAATTGAGGAACGTCTATTAACCGTTCCAAACTATATTTAGGAACGCTTTATAATCATTCCGATAACTGCAACGCCATTTTTAGGAACGGTTTTCAAGTGTTCCTAAAAATATTAGGTACATATTAAAAGTGTTCCTAAATGCCCATTTTGGTGTAGTGATGACGATTGGACCATATCTGAGACTCATTAAATATTTAATTTATTATTATTATTATTTAATTTACTCATAATTAAATTATAGGAAGTTTTAGAACTAACGACCGTTTTGTCTTATTTCAATTTATGTAAATAAATTGTAATAGGCATAAGCCCAGATGGTTGTTGGCTCTGTGACTTGTAATTTGGTAGTATAGGATTTTCTGTTGTTTTCTGGTTTTGCGAGTTCTTGTAGCGTACGCGTAAATCTAATAATAATTATTTTCATATAGAAAATTAATAAAATTTTCTCATATAAAAATTTACAAGTTTTAATATTTAACAAACGATCATGTATTTCTCATTAAAATAAGAAATCTAGTTTTATATGTATAATTATGAAAATACAAGTTTTTATCAATTAAATTGGAAACTACGAGTCTTTTCAAAATACAAAGTTTAAACGATCTTTCCCTCGTTATTAATTCAACGCACCGATAAACGCGTTTGGGTTCGTGTTTAATAAATAAAGATTAAAATTGATTAGGACACAATTAGAGATTTCAACTAGTATAGTTAGCTTGGTAAACCCTGGATTCTGAGTCAATTTCTCGAATGTTGGAGTTCGAAGACGATCCTAATTCCTATCTCGAAGTCTTCAATCATTCCAGTCCAGTCCATATTGAGGCAAGTATATTTTGTGTTAGTTTACAATTATTTAGTAATCGTTTTAATGCAAGTTTAAACCACGATGCAACACGGAACTCTCTCTGAGAGCATTGACTGTAACTACTGTAACTACTGTAACTGTTTGGGGACTGGGGGAGTAGTGTAATGGGTATGACCACATCCAAACTACTGTAACTACTGTAACTATATTAGCTTACCCCTCATACATACGGGGATAAGCCGTATCTGAACTGTAACAAACCCAAGCCGGTCATATTCATTGCCTATTCACATCACAACTGTAACTGCTAGAATTTATTCCAAATTGTTTAAAAGTGCATGATTCTATTATTATTTTAATTGTCAAATTAGCATGAATTGTACTTTGCTCCCTCCTGACTGGAGATAACATTTTTAGGGGATATTGAGGATGCTGAGCTGTTATACAACAGCTATTACGACCCGGTTCTGTACCCCGTGGTGCTGCCAGAGTCCCCTTTGGAGGACGCAGGACCTGAGACCGACGAGCCGAACGCCTAGCTAGATTTTTTGTTTCTAGATTTGTTGTTTTAGAATTTTGTAATTTGATTTCAGCTTTCAATTCAGTTCTTTCACTTTCTAGTTGTATATATTTAAAGGTTTAATAAAGTTTTAAATTCCCGAATATTGAGTTGTGACAAATATAGATGTTGTTGTGGTTACCTGCTAATGGAACAGCTTACTGCCGCCGTCTCAACAACGGTGCAGGCTGGACATGATCCGGTTCGACCCAATTATTTGGGATCGGGTCGTGACACATATATATATATATATATCTCATATAAACTTACAACCATACTATGTATTACACTCTTAATATTATGCATACATGTATTCTAGCAAAAAATTTTACACAAAACTAACACTAAATAAATTAATAAATTAGGGGGTTTTACAATATTTCCTGGTTGATCAGCAGAACTCAGAAAATACGGATCCTTCGGATTCGGATAATTTGGGTTGTGTGTACCTCTTCCGCCGGAACCGCCAGTCGCGGTGGAGAAGCTGGACGCAGCATCATTAGTCATTGTCGAAGTCGGATCGGACGAGATTTGGATCGTACGGGATCCGAGCAGACATACGGATCAGCCGGGACGGACGGCGCGATCGACGTGGACGACGGACGGGACAGTCGCCGGAGCAATCGCAAGGGGACTGGTCGGGGGTGGCGCGGCTGGTCGGGGACGGCACGGACGTTCAAGGTCAGGCGGCGGATCGGCCGCGGAGAAGATAGGGGAGTATTTGTGGAGTTTTGCAGCTAGGATTTTTTGGGAGGCTCTGATACCATGTAGGAAATAACAATGTCTCTTGTCTCATTGATTGGAAAGGATTACAATATATATACCTTTACACTATTGGGCTGATGGGCTATATTTACAATAGCTACATAAATATAATCTAACATACACCTACACGTCTTTACGGTTGAGAGGCTCGAATCCTGCCGGTTGTGTCCGTGCTACTTTGCGCATGAGTTACAAGCGCTGGACCTGGATCTTTGTTCATTGATCACAATATTAGTGACGTAAAAGTCAGTTAGAGATTCTAACAGTAGCAGCACATTCCATTCCAGGTCCATGCCTCTTACTAGGTCGCAGGACGTCGTGGATGGAGCATACCGCCACATGAGGAACTGCAACATGGAGGACGAAGGGATCTACGTCGTTGGAGATGGCACTCTGGATAACATGACCAAGATGGACTGCAGTGGCAACGGCAACGGCAGCGGCAGCGGCAGTCGCACCAAAGCCAGCAATGACAGCAGCAGCTTGTCGATATGTTTGGTTCCTCTGGAAGATCTTTTCCCGTCGATAAGTAGTCGAGATATCATCGGCTTAGGTTGAGGATTCAAGTACTGTAACATCTGTATATAGCAACCTTGACAAATTTGTAGAATGTTTCTTCATCATCATAGGATTTGTAGCTTATTTCATATATTTTTTCGCGGACAGTCGGTAGGCTGTAAGAAGTTTTGCATGAACATAGCAGTTATTAAGAGATCGATTTTGAGCTTAAATCTGATTGATTGAGTATAGGTCGCACCCGAGCTCGACGGGCTCAGGATTTGGTTGGTTGGTTGGTTCTGCTTGATACATTCTGGTAGAAACAAATTCAATTTGTGAAATAAAATTCCACCACAGGTGAAAGAACATTTTCTTTTTCTTCCTGGGATAATTTAATACTTGTTTTATTGTGTGTATTCTATATATCGTTTATTGCTAATCATTATTCAATTTTTAGATGATTTATTATTTGAAATTTTTTGAGTTGCATCCCACTTGCTTTACCCAAATTTAAGGTGCACTCTACTGCTTTACCATAATGTAAGACACCCCCCACTTTTGACAGAAACCGTTCATAGCTGACGGTTAAAGGGTTTATCGATAATTTTTGACGAAAATACCCTCGTCTTTTCACAAACCCAAATCCAAACCCGCCTCGCTGCTGCTGTCGCGCACCCGCCCTCGTCCCCGTCCCCGCCGCGTCCATCACCACCACCACCACCTTCACTATCACCACCACCACTACCACCACCTTCACCATCACCATCACCACCACCATCACCACCGCTCCCCTACCGCACCCCTCCTCCAACACCACCACCACTCCCCCGCCGCCCCCCTCCCCACCCCACTCTGCCTCCCTCCGCCCCCCTCCCGCTCAACAGCGGCGGCAGCCGCCGGCAGGAGCGCACGACGGGCAGCTGGAGAGGAGGTGGCGCGGGGAGAGGGGGCGAAGAGGGGGTAGGCGACAATCGGCGGGGGCAAGCGCGCAGCGGAGTGTCTTGGAAGGAGGGGTCACGAAAAAGAAGAGGGCATTTTAATCCAAAAAAATGGGTCAAAGGAGTTGACCTTTAACGAAGGACGAAAACCGTCAAAAGTGGAGGGTGTCTTGCATTATGGTAAAGCAGTGGGGTGCACCTTGAATTTGGATAAAGAAAGTAGGATGCGACTCAATTTCTCTTATAATTTTCATCCCAACTGAGACAGACACTACTGGTGAATGTGAAAACTACTTTCCTTTTCTCTCCACTTGCAGTACAGCTAATGCTCACACAACATTCTCATGATTTACACCACCACAGGGATATACTTGATTTCATGGTGAGACTTGCTGACCTAAAAATTCATATCTGTATTATATCTACTTCGTCATGTTTACATAGGACGCACGTACCAAAGAGTCCCCTCGTTTAAAAAGTCTCGTCCTATGTAAACATGACTAAGTAGATATAATGCGGATATGAATTTCTAGGTCAGCAAGTCTCACCAAGAAATCAAGTATATACACGGATCAAAAGTCTCGTCCGCAGAGTCCTGCCAAAGTCCCGCCCTCGTCTGCACCACCGGATTGGGGGACCCGCTCGTGCGCCAGCTCAATTCAACGGTCGAGGGCGACGGGGCTCCGCGGTCAGGACTCCGTGTGTGTGTGTGTGTGTGTGTGTGTGTGTGTGTGTGTGTGTGTGTATATATATATATATAAATTTATAGAAATTTAATTATATTAAAATAGTTTAAATATAATTTTAATATATTATAAGTAAAATTTGTTATAGATATGTTTTTATAATTTTGGATATATGCTTAGATAATATTATGTAATTTAAAGTTAATATATTTAAATTTAAATTTGTTATAGATATGCTTAATAGGATTTTAGATTTTTTTTTTTCTAAATTAAGTGAGAATGTACATACAGATTAGACGGCTCATTTTGAACCGTTTGTTTTCAAACCTCTTTATAATAATAGTAAAGATGTATCTTTAGATTACATTGTAAAATTTGAGATAAAGATTTTATTGTTATGTTTGTATCTTTATATTGCTTCATGTTTGTTTTAACCTGTAAATGGACGAAATGTGTTCCTACATTTATTTTTAACATTGCATGTTAAAAAGAAATTAATTGGAAAAAACACACGTAAAAGTTGTTTCCAATTTCTGAATTCAAGTTTGCCAAACATCATCCGTTACACACAACTCATTTTCGCAAAAACTCACCGAAGTGTGGGCCAGGGGGAGGACACGAGTGGGTCCCTGGCGTGCGTCGCACCTGGCCCACCCACCACACAAACAAATCCACTCTTTTCCTTCTTTCTTGTCTTCTTCGGAACAAATCCACGTCCACTGAGTAGTGTAGAGTAGAGTGACTTAAAGGGAAATCAACATCCTCCCAAAAAGCCTCAAAGAGGGACCAATGGAACAATAAAAATCTACTCCCAGAAATGACATGGGGGTCCCATTTGCTTCAGAAATGTTACTCTCATCAATGCTTTCTTTTTCCCCTTCCTTATTTTAATAAGCCTTTGCTTCCTACAAGAAATACCAAACTTGCTACATGGTCTACTTACTAATGTTGTTTATAAGAATAAACACAAACACACATATCCCTCTTTTTCTTTATCATCCATCAATCCCTTTACGCTTTCCCTTTCTTTCATACCATCTCATCCCATCTCATGACTGCAGTACCCAGACATTCCCAACCCCCCTCTCTCTCTCTCTCTCTCTCTCTCTACATTCTAAAGATCCACAAATGTTAATTTAGACCTGTTAAACAAACGACGGTGTCATCGATACGGGTCCGTTAAACGAACCCAAAATAGACCAAGTTCGGCTAACATATCAAAATTCTAGACCCAAACTCCGATGGGGTCGGACACTATTCAGCTCCACACTAACGGCCCTCCACATAAGGGCCCGTTTGATAACCTGAATTTGGAGCGGAATGTGGAGGTTTACTCGGGATGTTCAATTTCCAACACTTTGCGGTCCCTGTCCCCTTGTATTTCCCTCTTCTCTAGACTTGTTAGGATCTTAAGCCTAAATTATATATCCAGGGTCAGGGTCGGGGTCGGGGTCGGGGTCGGGGTCAGGTCGGGATCAGGCCACTAGACCATGCCTACTTGCGCTCCCTTGCTTTCTTCGTAGCTGGGAAATGGGAACCTTGAGCTTAACACCTCAAAAACAAGCAACCTCGATCCGACCGCCCCCCCTCGTTTCTCGCTACGAGCTTCCCTTTCTTTGCCAAAAGCATAGAAAAGAAGACTCCATTGCTGCACCACCTACAGACTTTGCACTGACTATATATACGCTCTTCTATTCCATTCTATTCCAGTAGCTTCCATGCCATCATCACCTCCCATCACATTCAGCACCTGGGTGGCTTCTTATATTCTGCATGGAGGTAAGCTCTACTTCTCCAAACACTAAACACCAAACGCGATCCGATTCCACCTACAACATGCTCGATATCTACATTTTCGTTTCAGATAAGGTTCTTCTTCAGTCGTCGTAACATAAGAGGTTCCAGTGCATGTTTTCATAGTATCGCACAAACAAAAAATATCATGCATATTATAATTCAAACAAAGTCCTAAGAAACATGTAATAGGAATTCAGAACAATGGATATTCGCATAAAGCACAAACTGGAACAAATTAAGCAAAAGTCAACTCTGCTTGTTTCAATAATTTATACTGTCACACCTGACAATCCAGAAAATTTGAATTAAGATCTAGCACTGAAGTTATCTAAGATTTATGCCAATGAAATGAATTCTATCTCCATTTGGTTTTAAACTAGCAATGTGTGTACATATCAAATATGTCGCAGACAATCGAGCTGAAGGTGGAGATGGTAGCAATACATGAGAAGAGATTACGAAGATGCCTATCCAGAGTAAGAGGTGAATTCTCTACTGAAATCATTCAGAGTGTAGTTATATTTGTTATTACTATAAAGCAAACAATTGACAAAGAATTCACAGGGATAGAGAAGGTCGAGGTGGAGGCTAGTATCCAGAAAGTTGTGATCACAGGATATGCACACAGAAACAAGATCATGAAGGCCTTGAGGAGAGGGGGACTGAGAGCGGAGTTTTGGTCTCCTCAGAACGAGATGTTGAGTGCCTATGCAATTGGAAGTCTAAGAATCAACAACTTCAGCTTCTTTTAGGAGAACTTAATATGTATACCTCTAATATTCCTATGTAGCACATACCTTTATCTTGTTTGTTTGTTTGTTTGTTTCGGTTTCTTTGAGAGTAGAGTTCTTTCACAGGTTTGGAGTAATGTAATTTACAACCCAACTTTGGTATCAGAATAACAAGGTAATTGACAAGATCATAAAGATCAAACTGGGGCCTTTCCTCACCTACAAGAAGCTGTCCGTTTCTTTTGGCATATTTGCATACAACTTGTATATTTCCTGACAAGAGAAGAGAGAGGTCAGTATATAGGAATATTTATAAATAGCTCGCAGTAAATCTCTCTCCTCAAAATAATGTTATCACAAAAAAAATACTTGGTAACTGTTAATGATATTCTATAATACAACTCACAATATATCAAACTGTCAAAATGTTCTGATGAGTTCCCCTTCTTGAAAAAGGAGTTTAGTGTAAATCGAATTTGGTACCATAAAAAACTAGTAATTTAGTTTGTCATGCATGGTGTAGAGTACATATAGGTCTTCTACAAGACGTGAAAGCATTACTGGCCTAAATTTCTTGCAATTATCACTAAATGTTGCCCTTTAAAGTAGGGAAGTTGTGTGTAAACAAAACTAAATAGATTACTTGGAACAAGAACAAAGATTTTCCCCAAACCTTGGGGTTGTCTACACGAATCCGCATGGAAGATATGCAACCTATCGGGAACAATTGTCGTTCCATATAGATGAAGATGCAACATCACATTCTAATGTTAGTAGAAAGCTACAAAATGGGGCCAGAAAAAAACATTCTACCTACAACATTTTGATTTTGTTTCATAGTCAGCTCATGTCGTTCCAAGATAAGACTCCCAAGGAACAACCTTACACATGAGCTCTCTTTCCTTTCATGTTTTCCCTTTAACTTTGAGGTTAGTTTCTTTTCTTTAGAAACTGTGAAATTCTCCACTGATCCCCTTCCTAAGCGGCTGCATCAGACACTTCAGTCAAAAGATTTTGGAAACCGAAAACAAAGCTCTTCCGGAAGGAAGAGACAAAGGACATGGCAGCAGAGCAAGATAAAGGAAAGACGAGTAGGATATATATGATGAAGCATAGGTCAAGGTACAACAATAGGAAGGTATAGCCCAGCCAAGACAGAGAAGAATAATAAGAAATCCCATTCAATGAGAGAGAATGGAAGGAAAACCCATGAGCAAGAATCTTCGACAATTGGAGTATATTTCTTTAAATGACAAGTCTTGCAAGTACACATCAAGTATAACATTTGTGAAGCTCCACAAATCAGAACACCTTTCCTTTGTTTAATTGTCTGAGTGAGAAGACACTGACGAGTCCTCGAGAGGAGTTTGTATCTAAGGGCTCATCGATGGTTCTTGCTCCGCCTTTGCTGCTAAGACGTCTTCATTTGTTCAAAGTACCTCTTCCTTAGTTCACTTTAGTTCGTCATTGAAGTAGACTGGTTGGACTAGTGAAGCAAATTCTTTAGGAGCAAAGAGCCTCTCTTTGGTATAGCGAATATAACAAGAAGTAGACTCGTGCTTCCAAAATAAAAATAAAAAATCAGAAAGGATATTTACCTTGTCTAGAGATATATACTGTCTACGGATTACATGGAAAAAGGAATTAAGAAAGTAAAATGTAGAACTCCTTTCTCCTTCATCTCTCTACCATTACCTATCCATATTAAGATACGATCGACAATATTGATCGAAGGACAGCATTGAAGGAAGGACAAAGGGGATCCACCTACTTCCCCCCCCCCCCCCCCCCCTTCATCTTCTTCCTCCCTACCCTCCCCCATCCTATCATCCGGTGAATGCAGTTCTCTAATAGTCATATCTCCTACTGCCCTTGACAACTAGTATGTCCACTCCATAGTTATCAACAGAAAAGATCACCCTGAAAGCCATTCAACGCCTCTTTGCAACCCCCTCATATTTTACCCATGATTTCTCATACAAAAATCATACTCCCCTCATCCATGCTTTATGACCAAAGCAATTGCCGCCACTTGCATAGACTTTAGTCAAGAGAAATTTCATTCATAAGGCACCAAAGGAATTCGACTGAAGATGACAAACTGGTTCCAAGTCGAGCTTTTGTCGAACTGTGGCATAGTGGATGGACAGGGGATAATTATGGCAGATGGAATCTGTAAAACCCTGATTCTAACTGGGTTAATTAAATTAGGAATTACAAAAAAAAATGTTTGGCCTTTAAATTCGATTAGTATAATTTAGTTAATAATAGTTATTATTATTAGTAATATATTTAGTCGATTTATTAATTATATTTTAGTTATTTTGGAATTATTATTATTGGGTTGTGTTTTTGATTTGGATCCAAATCCAGCCACTCTTCCCGAAGCCAAAACCCAAACCCAAAATACCATTTTTTCGAATAAAAAAAAAAGAGAAAAGAAAAAACAAACAAACAAACAAATAAACCCACTCAGCCCTCTCCTACGTACAGACTCTCACCCCCCCCCCCCTTTTCCTCTCCATCACTCACTTCTTCCCTTATCTCTCCATCTCTTTCTCCCTACCACCAACAGCACTCATCACTTAACAACCACCATCACCATTCCCTCTATTCCTCTCCTTCCTCTCCAACCTCAGCACCCATTCTTCTTTTCCACTCCAAACAAACCCCCACACCACCATCACCTCCAACACCTTTCCATCCGGCCGACCCCGACCGGCCAGCGCCCCTCACGCACGGCCTCCCTCCGACGCCAACCCTGTCTCGCGCGCCTCCGACCGATCCCCTCCGGCGCACCTCGGCCGCCCTCGGCAGCCCGTGCGCCTCCCCTTCGTGCGACTCTCTGACCGCGGCCAACCCCGCGGCCGACCCCCTTCCCGCAGGCCAGCACCTCCGCGTGCCCTAGCCGCCGACGCCGCCCTAACCCGGGCGGCCTCCCCTCTTCCGATCTCCTTGGCCAGCCCTTTCCGATCACCCTGACCGGAGTTCCCCGCCGAGCTCACAGCCCCGATCTCCTTGCCGAGCCGACCGACCAGACTTGTCCGGTGACGCTCGCTGTGACCACTGTCCGTGATCGCGACGCACTCCGAGGCCCCCCGAGTCGGTGACGAGCCGTAATCCGAGTTCGAGGCCACCCTTCAGATTCTGACATCAACTTTCGGTATAATTCCTAACAGAGTAGTTCGTCCCTTCTCGTTTTAGTCTGTGATGACCGATCTCGATCCCGTTGTGGGATTGGATTATTGACGTTGTGTGTGGATACTTGGAACGATCATTGGATCGTTAGTTCGATTCCGGACTTAGGATTGTTCTGTGAAGTTTGGAATGGACTAGCAATTTATGTTTGTTGGATTAATATTGTAGTTTTAATCGGCTATATAGTTTTGACATATAAAATCAATACTATGTTTTGATATATATATATAAATCGGTTAAATAGTTTCGATATATAAACTGGCCTCTAGTCCGATTTCGGATCCGTTAAACATTTATGTTCTGATCTTTGGTTTGGCTAAATTAGAAAGTTGTGTTGGTTAAGGTTCTGTTAATATAAGTTGTGTGACTATTTCCTATATAAATGTATATATATGTTTTAAAAGGAAAATTACGTTCATCTATACCCCTAGTACTGTGATTCATTTAAAATACATAAATGTATATGGATTTAAAGGAATAAATTATATTTTTATTATACTTTCAATATTGTGATTTATTAAAAATATATATGTATGTATAGGATTTAGAGGAAAGAATTGTGTTTACCTATACTTGAATATGATGACTCCTTTAATATAAATATATGTGTATATATATTATTGCTATTTTCAGACCTGATTATTATAAAATATACTTTACATATTTTACATTTTATTGGTTATTTAGATTGGCGTACTTTCGGTAAATTTGAGGCTTATCGTATCCACCTTGGCGACGACTGAAATGGACGAATTAGCCGTTAGTGAAACGCAAACGCTACGGGATATTTTCGTACGTTAAGGCGTAAGCTATTAGCAACGTATGATTGCGTGACCAAGTCTGAGACCCTATTGCCCCTACCTTGCGACTTTAGTTTATTTTAGATTTGTGGAACTTGTTACCTGGCATTCTATATTTTAGGTGCAGGACACTCTTGCCTTCGGACTCGACCGTTTCCGGCTAGAAGATCGCCGCAGCGTAGTTTAGGATTTTTATTTTATTGTATGTAAAATATGTTGTAAGGGCATAAGCCTATTTTTTCTTCTTTTGCTGAGCCCTGTATTGCGTAGCTTAGGAGTAGCGTAGCTCTTTCTGTGTTTTATCTTGATAATATCACACGTTAGTTTTTCTACAAATGAAATTGGAAATGTTTATTTTCTAAAAAGAAAAAAATAAAGTTTTCTCACATTAACTAAGAACGTCGTAAAAATACAAGTTTTATATTTATATCGACAACTTCACGTTTTATCATTAAAAGGGAATATATATATATATATATTGGAATAAGGGTGAATTTTATTCCTCGCATATAGCGATAAAGGTATTACAATACACTAATATCACAACTTCTCATGCCCCAAATTTAATGTTATGGGGCCATTACTGATACATCGAATTCTATGTTATGTAGAATTCCAATAGGAGGGGTAGTCAGACCTTCGAAAATACGTCTGTTCTGCTCCTTTCAGATGTGCCAAACGGAAGCGGCGAGACAAACTCTAGCTCTTCTGGCCCACTCCGGATCCCCGTCTCTGTGATCTCGGATCCAGCTAAGAATGCTCCTGATGTCTCTATCCACACCAACACCCACTCTCAGCTGCACGTACTGCTCAGTCCATATGTGCCAGGTCGTCAGGCATTCAAAGAAGAGATGCCCCATAGATTCGTCCTCTCCGTTGCAAAGCACACACTTGGCATCTGGAATCTGCATCCCGAACCTGAGGAGTCTGTCTCTCGTCATCAATCTGCCCCGCAAAAGTCGGTAGGCACATAGCTGTATTTTTCGGGCAATCTCCTTACCCCAAATGAAGTCCACCTCCTCAGCCCGGTCGTAGTGAGTCCGAACCATGTCATAGCAGCTGCGAAAGCAGAATAGTCCTGACCCTCTCCCGGAACCCGGGCTGGCCCAGCTCCAGGAGTCCTCATGCTGGCTATCGTCAATAGTAATAAGGCGGATCTCCTCGGCTAGCTGAGCTGTATAAGGATATCCTTCTGACCACCATATCCCATCTCGGATGATCCAACTGCATGTGAGCCCCCTGCCCGCCTCTCTGTCTGTCATGCCCCAGAACCAGAATAGTGGAGAGCGGGGGACAGACACAGCCAGCTACGTACATTGAAGTGAATCCCACATCGTAATACGGTCACGGCTGTCTAGATGCTTGAGGGTTTACTACAAGCCATTAGTCTTTTAGGGTCAAGAACAAGCCTAGTGTCTCAATCTCAAGCAAGCAAGTAAATGTAACAAGATGGTAGATAATCAGACATACAAAGTAAGGCGTCCCAAATATTACATATTGTAACACCTAGTTTTCCAAATGAGGGTATTTTAGTCATTTTTAAAATTTTAGAATTTAAATTGAATTATTATTATTATTTATAATTATTGTGATTTTTGAGTGATTTTAGAATAATTGTTTTTGGTGTTTTAGAGACTTTGACTTAAGTTGACCTTGTAGACTAACCTAGTGGCTAACCTAGGTCTTGACTAAGAGATTAGGATTTAAGAACCTAGGTTGACTTAAGTTCATGAGGATGAACTCATTGGGATTAATTTGGTGAAATTAGGAATTTGTTTAGTCTAAGAATGGCTTGTGAAGTCACAAGTCATAATCATGACTTAAACTAATTAGGACTCAACCAACTAGCCAAAACCCTAGATCTAAACCCTATGGCCAGCCACATGACAGCCCCCCCTTCTATAAATACTCTCCTAGGGATTAGGGCTAGCCTCTCTCTTAGGGTTCATCAAGTTTTTAGAAAGAGGTAAGTTCCATCTTCATAAATTCCTATTAAATCCAAATTAAGTCCTTTTTCCTTCAAACAAATTCCTATAGGCTCTAAATCTTGTGCTCTTGCTGTTGGAAATAAGTTTTGACAGGGAGCAATCAATTTGGGAAGCTTTTGGTGCTTTGAGAGATCCTCCTCTTTGGAGCTTTTTGGAACTTGGAACACCTTTAGGTATAATCCTTTGTAATGCCTCTAAATTCCTGTAAAAATCATTTTTAGGGTCCCCTAGTCCTCACCCAACTGTAGGGAAGACTAACCCTAAGTTTTGGTCTCGTTTCGTGTCCTTATCGGACACATATCAGAGATCTAGTTTAGGTGCTCGACGAAATGTCCCAAAGGACTGTTCAGTCGAGATTTCGAAATCTCTTTGATCAGGAAACTAGATCTAGGTGTCGTCTAGGGTTTCCATGTGTCGTGTGCTATTGTTCGTGTTGCGTCGTGTCGTGGGGAACACGGGACACGCGTGTGCGGGTGTGCGCGTGCGGCACTGTAGCTCCCCTGCTACTCGGGGGCTACTACGCGCTGGACACGCGACGCCGACACTAGAAAATTGGTATAGTGATAGGGGCAATGACTGACACGAGGCTCGCCAAGTTTCACGAGTCCTCGTGTCGTGTCGGACACGTTCTTTGATGTGCACGGGGAAACCACTGGGGTGCGTGTGTTCTGGACTGTGTGCTGTGTGTATTCTCTGTTGTTAAATCGTATTTAAATGATTGTAAAATGTTGTTTCATGCTTAATTAGATCCTAATTATCCTGTTTAATCTCTGTTACAACATATTACTTAATGGGTTGGGTTTTAAAGTGAAATGTGATTCGAATATGGGTTGGCTCGGGGGGAAAACTTTGATACATGTTGATACTGGTTTCCCAGTTCTTCCCAATCAGTTTTAATCCTCCCTTATATTATATTTTCATCTGCAATTTGATTTCCCTCATGTTACATGCTTATTAGCTAAGTTATTCTTTCAATTTTAGGCTTTTGGTTATGTATTTGAGTTTTTGAATATGGTTGTGAGTTGTTTCCAGTTTCAACAGGAAACTGTGATATGAATTTCGAAATGAATGTCAAACCTGAGTTGAAGTTCATTCCTGGGAATTATTTAGATTGAACTGAAATGAACTAGTGTTCATAAGTTTATTTACATTGATTTCAATATTCTTCTATTGACTGTTATGTTCACATGAATTGTTTTCATTTCCCTTGCAATGAACAAACCTGTGATTAGTTTCAAAAACCTGAGAATGAGTTCATATGTTTAGACTGAAATAAAAACCTATAACCTGGTATTGATTTCCCTTACATTCATGTATAAACCTGAGAATGTATTTTCAAATTAAGATTTCCTCCTCATTGTTTAGTGTAGGCTGTTAACTGTTGTTTGAGTGTGGGTTTAGTTTGTTTCAGTTTGAAAAACCTAATTTGGGTTGTTTCCTTAACTAAATGTTCATGGTTCATTAATTTCTTTTTCCTTACTGTTAATTGTTCCTGTTTGGGAAACTGATTTTTAAATACTTGCATTCAATGGTTAAAACCTGAGTTGGTTGGTTGTAAGCTGAGTTTTGGTTTTAAAGAAAACTGAAATGGAATGAATACAAAACTGAGATTTTTGTGGTTCCTTACAAACCTGAGTTTGAGGGACTGTTTTGAGTTATTTGTGATGGGAAGAAACTGTTTTACTGCTAACAGAGAAGTCTTGGGACTGTTACAATGTTAATCTGAGTTTGAACTGTTGGTTTTCCCTCTCTCTCTTTTTTGTGTGACCATTGAAAGTCTGAATGCTCAATGTTTTGTTGAACTGTGATCCCCTTAACCATGACTTTCCATTACCTGAGAATGAAGCTTAAATCTGAGACTCCATTGTTAGTAAATTGTTTTCTTTCTTTCTATGTAAACTGTAAACTGAATTTCCTTTATTATTGCAATGATGTTTCTACAAAAACCTGAGAACTGTGAACTGGTGAATGGTTCACTTTGAATTGATTTCCTTTCTCTTATGTTAACTGCTAACTAATGTGATTCATTGAGGATGTTTCCAGTTTCCTTTTCCTATTTTGGACTGTCATTGATTGTTGTGATTCAATATTAGGGTATAAATCTGAGTTAGTAATGTTTGTATGTGAGCTCTTAGGGCTGTTATTGTATTCTCTATTTTTTTTCAGTTTCTTTGAGCATGACATCCACATGTTCTCATGATTTCCCCTCACTCCCTATGCACTGTATTATTTTGCCCTATTTTGTGACTTGGATACTCCCATGACACACACCCTTGTATCAATGCACACACCATATACTTGTGTTACTCCTCTTGTATACATATATAATAACATACATGTTGTAGTGATAATTAGTTTCCTATATATGTATTAGATATATAGGTAAAATGTGTGAATGTATATATGTATATATATGGTACTTGTGGGATGGTATATATATGGGTTAAGGTGTTATGGATATGACATAGAGTTTAGGGATAGTGTGTATGTGGACTTGACAAGGTATTGCCTAAGTTAGCCTAGTGAACCTAGGATGGCTTGGTTAGACCTAGACTAGACAAATTGACTAGGTTTGACTTAAGGTTGACCGGAGTTGACCAAGAGTTGACTTTGGTCTAGATTGACCTAGTTTCATGTAGAATGCATTAGTTTGCATCATATTATCATTGTAGACTCATAGTGACTTGTGCTGTTCTAATAGGAGACAGACACCACACCTCGGACAGTCTATATTCTCTCAGATTCATCGGTTACAGGCGAGTACATTCTCTGATCATTTCATATCTTGTTTAGGATTATATTCCTGCTTTAGATTACTTTACATGATACTGACACGTTGGAAACACGGATTAGTACTATATGGATCTGGTTGTGCGATGTTATCCCCTTAGCGGATACATCGGGTATTCGTGTTCGTGTACTTTATCGGGAACATCGTGTACTCCTTGTATTTGTTACATTCGTGTACGAAACGTATGAATCGTGTATAATCATGTTTTCATATGACCTTCGTGTACAATAACATATCGTAGCTGGATCCTTGTGTATTGATTGGGGCAGGGGAGTAGAAGTGGTTATGTATTCAATCCAGTAGATTACTCGTGTACAAACCTTTGTAGATTACTCGTGTATAACATCGTGCCGTCTACATAACCATCTTGTGCTCTGAATCACTAGCACTGTTAGTTCTCTATATATTGTAGCTATTTACTTACAGTCTCTCTCTTTTATCATATTATTCTTCAGATCCTGTATCTTACTCTCTAGCATGTTTATATTTCCTAACCGGTTATGATTTTGTTGAGATGTACTGTACTCGCTCCCGTCCTGACTGGACCTGTTGAAAATTTTACAGTGAATGATGAGGCTCTGGTGTCTATCCCTCTTGGTGCAGCATTAGACATCACTAGTGACTTGGACCTGCTAGCAGTTGGTGTTACTTTCATTAGTTTAGGATTGTCTTACTATTTTGGGATTTCTGTATTTAGATTCAGGGATATTCAGAGATATGTATTTACTTTAGTCACTTAGAATTCTGGATTTGTATATCTGTGATGTTACTTTCCTGGATGTTATCTATCTTTATCTTTCTATCTCATTCCTGTTCTATCCTAGATGTGGTTGAGTTATATTGTGTTATGTCACCCCCATTCGGGGAGTATAACTGTATATTACCCTTATTTGTTAGATGTTGTGACCTAGGACAGCGTTCTACCGCCGATACTGCGGCGTAGGCTGGACGTACCCACGTCTCGTGCCCTTACTCTAGGGTGCGGGTCGTGACACGTTTTTAGTGGTGGCCCATACAGGTCCAGTTTATGTATTGGTATTCGAACTAGAGTATCACTACAGCCTGCAGTCGGATTAGGATATATTTTAAGGGTACTCAATCACAGTTAGGATTCCTTGAAAGATTCCTGGGACGACCCTTGAGAATCTTATTTAAACTTTAATTTGAAATCCTTTCCCTTGTTTTGTTCGCTCTCACTCCTTGATTGTTGAATTGGACTTTGATGAATCGTTGTTGATTTTGATTTTTCCATCGAGATAAATTTTATGGCCTGAGTTACGGTACCTTCTGATAACATATATTGACGGAAATACAGGGATGGTAAAACGTCTACATGATTATGGAACCTGTAGTTTATCGCAGCCATATTAGCTGGCATGGCGGAAACATGGAGACCTGGCTTCGGATGTACGTATCTTGGTTATGAGATTTAGAATTTCTCGCAGCTATACTAGTCGGCACAGCGAGATTTCCAGATGACATGATTGTAGAGGTGCATACCCTAGTTATGGAATCTATCGTTTTTCGCAGCCTTGCTTACTGGCATGGCGAGGACTCTGAGTAACATGATTTTGGACAGACGCATATGATTATCAGATTGTATCTTGAGAAGGTTTTTAACATATCATCTCTATCGTACCATTCTGTTGTATAAATTGCACCCCATCATCAAATAACTTAGGAGTAAGAGTATGAGTAGGAGTAGCCTAGCTGTTACTATAACCTTGTGTAACTTCTTGCAATAAATTCTTCCTAATACAATGAATTGGTGATTTTGCTAGACCTTGACTTAGATTGATGTTATAGCTCTGGTTTCAAATAGTTCATTCTTTAAACAGATAGGCAGAACAGATTTTATCATTATTTTCGCCTTGCCATTGATTCTGGTATTACCCTAATATATATAGTGGACACAGATACTTGCCTGACACGTATGCATACTATACTTGTTTACCAACCTATCTAAATGCATGTTAACATGATTAATATTAAGTTCTCAAATCCTAGTATTCCAATATAGTGCAGTATCAGTGACTAGTTCTATGCTCTCCATATTAAATTTGTAATTTAAATTTAAAATTTTATGTTATTAGTCTTGCTTATATCACTACACATGTATGTTATATACAGGGCTTTATTTCAAAAAAATTTGGTTGAGTTTTGTGTTGAATTGTCAAATCTGAGACTGTGTACATAGTAAACCCTTAACCATGGATTCTAAGAGTTTAGTTCAAATTACAGTTTTAAATTGTAATGTTTTGAGCCGTATACATGGTTGTGTGCAGGTATATAATGTTAGGTTCATACTCATACATGTTAGGTTGTGGTTGTGGTAAACATTGAGTTGGTTTTGATGTTCGAATTCTCCAAAATTTTGAAAACTGAATTCATGTTAACATTTTTACACTGCTATCAATATGTGTAGTTCAATTTCAGATCTAATATGTAATGATGAGCTAAACTGAATGATTGAACCCCTTTATTTCAAGTCTTAACCCATGTACACATGACACTCTACACTAATGTACACAACTGCCATGAAAACCTAACCTTTCATCTCTATGTTATGATCATATAGCCATATAGATATACATATATACACGGTTAGCCATACATGCTAGGAGTAAATAGCTTGTACCTTGTAGACTGCTTAACCAATATGCCATGAATAGTGTAACTTGATAGCTACAGTTGAGACTCAAATCCTCCTATACACTTTCATGTATATTTCATACTAACCATATCACCTTTACATAATGATAGCTTTTTTTTTTTCCCTAACACACTCTCTTTTATATATATTAGATTGTGATTGGATTCAATGCTATTGACTTTCGTTCCTTAAACTTTTGGTTTGATTTTTTTTTTTAAATAGTACCCTTTGTAGATGATTGGTGGTTGTCTCATTTTATTTCTTGATAAATACCAGTTTTCAGATAGGATGGTAGATTGCTGTACAGCCTTAATGATTGTTGTGTTTTTATTCCTTCCAGTATGGCACCCATGAACCGAGCCTGTCGCCTGAGAGCAGCTGCAGCTACTGGTAGTGTGCTTCCACCTCCTATTGCTCAGGAGGTAGTGACCCCTCAGGCTGACCCAAGGGTAGTGGCACCTCCCGCCATCAAGGAGGTGTCAGCATCCTTACCAGAGAGTCTTCCTCTACCACCTGTTACTCAGGAGAGAGTGGCAGTCTCATCTGAGGCCAAGAGTTCTTCCCCATCTCCTCCTCTGCCTCCAGGAGCAGTACCCCATACCATACCCTCGACAGGTTTGTTTTCTGACGGAGCTCAGATATCCAGACTTCTCCGGGATGTGTTGGAGACACAGAGAGTTCAGACTGAGATCCTGAAGGAGCAAGGTCGTGGAATCCAACTGCTGTGGGATTTGGTACATTCAGGAGGAGAGCCTAGTTCTAAGAGGCCGAGGAGCAGTGTATACCCAGAGCCCCGTGAGCACCCAGACTATCAGCCTAGACCAGCCTACCCAGTCTAGACTCATGTTCAGCAGAGGCCAGCTGAGAAGGTGCCTACATGTACCTTCTGTAAAAAGCCTGGACATGTGTGGGGCATCTGTAGGAAGAGAAGAGGAGTGTGCCTGTTATGTGGGTCAGCTGCACACAGGCTGCGAGACTGTCCTGCTGCACTTATCCCAGCCAGGACTCCGCCTTCGGGAGGGAGTTCCAGCCACCAGACCTAGTTGGAGGTGAGTCCTTGACCTATATCTTAGCCAGTCTTTTGAAATTGATACACTTTACCATATTGTTGTATGTTTTGATACCTTGTGATTGCCTGGTACTGTAGCATGTTGGTGTAACTAGATGAGACCCCAAACTGATATTACATGCCATGACCCCATAGGTTACATTTTCTAACTGGATGATTAAATAGGTTTCTGAGACTTTGTTTGTGGGGGTTTGACCTAGGAGGGGTACGATCATTTTAATTTCGAGACGAAATTTTTCTAAGGTGGGTAGGATTGTAACACCCAGTTTTTCAAATGAGGATATTTTAGTCAATTTTAAAATTTTAGAATTTAAATTGAATTATTATTATTATTATTTATAATTATTATGATTTTTGAGTGATTTTTAGAATAATTGTTTTTGGTGTTTTAGAGACTTTGACTTAAGTTGACCTTGTAGACTAACCTAGTGGCTAACCTAGGTCTTGACTAAGAGATTAGGATTTGAGAACCTAGGTTGACTTAAGTTCATGAGGATGAACTCATTGGGATTAATTTGGTGAAATTAGGAATTTGTTTAGTCTAAGAATGGCTTGTGAAGTCACAAGTCATAATCATGACTTAAACTAATTAGGACTCAACCAACTAGCCAAAACCCTAGATCTAAACCCTACGGCCAGCCACATGACAGCCCCCCCTTCTATAAATACTCTCCTAGGGATTAGGGCTAGCCTCTCTCTTAGGGTTCATCAAGTTTTTAGAAAGAGGTAAGTTCCATCTTCATAAATTCCTATTAAATCCAAATTAAGTCCTTTTTCCTTCAAACAAATTCCTATAGGCTCTAAATCTCGTGCTCTTGCTGTTGGAAATAAGTTTTGACAGGGAGCAATCAATTTGGGGAGCTTTTGGTGCTTTGAGAGATCCTCCTCTTTGGAGCTTTTTGGAGCTTGGAACACCTTTAGGTATAATCCTTTGTAATGCCTCTAAATTCATGTAAAAATCATTTTTAGGGTCCCCTAGTCCTCACCCAACTGTAGGGAAGACTAACCCTAAGTTTTGGTCTCGTTTCATGTCCGTATCGGACACATATCAGAGATCTAGTTTAGGTGCTCGACGAAATGTCCCAAAGGACTGTTCAGTCGAGATTTCGAAATCTCTTTGATCAGGAAACTAGATCTAGGTGTCGTCTAGGGTTTCCATGTGTCGTGTGCTGTTGTTTATGTCGCGTCGTGTCGTGGAGAATACGGGACACGCGTGTGCGGGTGTGCGTGCGCGGCACTGTAGCTCCCCTGCTACTCGGGGGCTACTGCGCGCTAGACATGCGATGCCGACACTAGAAAATTGGTATAGGGATAGGGGCAATGACTGACACGAGGCTCGCCAAGTTTCACGAGTCCTCGTGTCGTGTCGGACACGTTCTTTGATGTGCACGGGGAAACCACTGGGGTGCGTGTGTTCTGGACTGTGTGCTGTGTGTATTCTCTGTTGTTAAATCGTATTTAAATGATTTTAAAATGTTGTTTCGTGCTTAATTAGATCATAATTATCCTGTTTAATCTCTGTTACAACATATTACTTAATGGGTTGGGTTTTAAAGTGAAATGTGATTCGAATATGGGTTGGCTCGGGGGGAAAACTCTGATACATGTTGATACTGGTTTCCCAGTTCTTCCCAATCAGTTTTAATCCTCCCTTATATTATGTTTTCATCTGCAATTTGATTTCCCTCATGTTACATGCTTATTAGCTAAGTTATTCTTTCAATTTTAGGCTTTTGGTTATGTATTTGAGTTTTTGAATATGGTTGTGAGTTGTTTCCAGTTTCAACAGGAAACTGTGATATGAATTTCGAAATGAATGTCAAACCTGAGTTGAAGTTCATTCCTGGGAATTATTTAGATTGAACTGAAATGAACTAGTGTTCATAAGTTTATTTACATTGATTTTAATATTCTTCTATTGACTGTTATGTTCACATGAATTGTTTTCATTTCCCTTGCAATGAACAAACCTGTGATTAGTTTCAAAAACCTGAGAATGAGTTCATATGTTTAGACTGAAATAAAAACCTATAACCTGGTATTGATTTCCCTTACATTCATGTATAAACCTGAGAATGTATTTTCAAATTAAGATTTCCTCCTCATTGTTTAGTGTAGGCTGTTAACTGTTGTTTGAGTGTGGGTTTAGTTTGTTTCAGTTTGAAAAACCTGATTTGGGTTGTTTCCTTAACTAAATGTTCATGGTTCATTAATTTCTTTTTCCTTACTGTTAATTGTTCCTGTTTGGGAAACTGATTTTTAAATACTTGCATTCAATGGTTAAAACCTGAGTTGGTTAGTTGTAAGCTGAGTTTTGGTTTTAAAGAAAACTGAAATGGAATGAATACAAAACTGAGATTTTTGTGGTTCCTTACAAACCTGAGTTTGAGGGACTGTTTTGAGTTATTTGTGATGGAAAGAAACTGTTTTACTGCTAACAGAGAAGTCTTGGGACTGTTACAATGTTAATCTGAGTTTGAACTGTTGGTTTTCCCTCTCTCTCTTTTTTGTGTGACCATTGAAAGTCTGAATGCTCAATGTTTTGTTGAACTGCGATCCCCTTAACCATGACTTTCCATTACCTGAGAATGAAGCTTAAATCTGAGACTCCATTGTTAGTAAATTGTTTTCTTTCTTTCTATGTAAACTGTAAACTGAATTTCCTTTATTATTGTAATGATGTTTCTACAAAAACCTGAGAACTGTGAACTGGTGAATGGTTCACTTTGAATTGATTTCCTTTCTCTTATGTTAACTGCTAACTAATGTGATTCATTGAGGATGTTTCCAGTTTCCTTTTCCTATTTTGGACTGTCATTGATTGTTGTGATTCAATGTTAGGGTATAAATCTGAGTTAGTAATGTTTGTATGTGAGCTCTTAGGGCTGTTATTGTATTCCCTATTTTTTTTAGTTTCTTTGAGCATGACATCCACATGTTCTCATGATTTCCCCTCACTCCCTATGTACTGTATTATTTTGCCCTGTTTTGTGACTTGGATACTCCCATGACACACACCCTTGTATCAATGCACACACCATATACTTTTGTTACTCCTCTTGTATACATATATAATAACATACATGTTGTAGTGATAATTAGTTTCCTATATATGTATTAGATATATAGGTAAAATGTGTGAATGTATATATGTATATATATGGTACTTGTGGGATGGTATATATATGGGTTAAGGTGTTATGGATATGACATAGAGTTTAGGGATAGTGTGTATGTGGACTTGACAAGGTATTGCCTAAGTTAGCCTAGTGAACCTAGGATAGCTTGGTTAGACCTAGACTAGACAAATTGACTAGGTTTGACTTAAGGTTGACCGGAGTTGACCAAGAGTTGACTTTGGTCTAGATTGACCTAGTTTCATGTAGAATGCATTAGTTTGCATCATATTATCATTGTAGACTCATAGTGACTTGTGCTGTTCTAATAGGAGACAGACACCACACCTCGGACAGTCTATATTCTCTCAGATTCATCGGTTACAGGCGAGTACATTCTCTGATCATTTCATATCTTGTTTAGGATTATATTCCTGCTTTAGATTACTTTACATGATGCTGACACGTTGGAAACACGGATTAGTACTATATGGATCTGGTTGTGCGATGTTATCCCCTTAGCGGATACATCGGGTATTCGTGTTCGTGTACTTTATCGGGAACATCGTGTACTCCTTGTATTTGTTACATTCGTGTACGAAACGTGTGAATCGTGTATAATCATGTTTTCACATGACCTTCGTGTACAATAACATAACGTAGCTGGATCCTTGTGTATTGATTGGGGCGGGGGAGTAGAAGTGGTTATGTATTCAATCCAGTAGATTACTCGTGTACAAACCTCTGTATATTACTCGTGTATAACATCGTGCCGTCTACATAACCATCTTGTGCTCTGAATCACTAGCACTGTTAGTTCTCTATATATTGTAGCTATTTACTTACAGTCTCTCTCTTTTATCATATTATTCTTCAGATCCTGTTTCTTACTCTCTAGCATGTTTATATTTCCTAACCGGTTATGATTTTGTTGAGATGTACTGTACTCGCTCCCGTCCTGACTGGACCTGTTGAAAATTTTACAGTGAATGATGAGGCTCTGGTGTCTATCCCTCTTGGTGCAGCATTAGACATCACTAGTGACTTGGACCTGCTAGCAGTTGGTGTTACTTTTATTAGTTTAGGATTGTCTTACTATTTTGGGATTTCTGTATTTAGATTCAGGGATATTCAAAGATATGTATTTACTTTAGTCACTTAGAATTCTGGATTTGTATCCCTGTGATGTTACTTTCCTGGATGTTATCTATCTTTATCTTTCTATCTCATTCCTGTTCTATCCTAGATGTGGTTGAGTTATATTGTGTTATGTCACCCCCATTCGGGGAGTATAACTGTATATTACCCTTATTTGTTAGATGTTGTGACCTAGGACAGCGTTCTACCGTCGACACTGCGGCGTAGGCTGGACGTACCCACGTCTCGTGCCCTTACTCTAGGGTGCGGGCCGTGACACATATTCAGATGATCATGAAGCTAGTCATACAAAATGCGAAGACTAGCAAGAGTTTAAGTCATACATGATCAAACCTAGGATTTATCAATCATGTTACAGCCCTTAGGCAGACAAGGATGTAAATTCAAAACGAGCTAACACTTGCTCGGCGGCTAAACGCCTCAAAAAAATAATTTACAATAGAGTGGGAGAGCAAAATAAAACCCATTCGTTGCCAGGGTTGCGTCTAGTGTGCACCATCTGGCTGGAAGGCTGGAAGATCCTCGGGTGCTACTCCAAAATCTGGCCATACAAAACCAGCTGGGTCAGACCCCAGAAAGAGCAAGTGCCACAAAGGAGGCTTCACTTAAGAACTAAAACCAGCATATTAGCACATGAGACATAAAGGATAATAAAAGACATGAGTTAGAGAAGACAAGGTGATAAACGATAAGACAACTAAGGGACTATACCGATAGCCAAGTTACAACCCGTAAACCAAACAAGGACCGGGGTTGTAACCCTTTACCTGAATAGAGCTTAGTCTCCAACCAATTATCGACAAGAGTAAAGCATAACAGTAATGTGCAAAAATAACCATGTAGAGGTCTTGCCTAGGCAAGACTAGACGGGACTCCATCCATCAATCACGACCAAGCATTGAGTACGGCTTGATACTTTAACTAACTAGGGTTATCACAAGCTTAGTTACTAACAAGATGCATCGAGATGTTCCAACAGCCACAAGCCCTGCAGACTTAATCCAGGTTATCCGGTCACAAGTTGAGAGAGTTGGATTAGGTGACTTGGGGGTGCAACACATGACAGTGTGCTGGAAATGTGCCCTACTCGACAACAGGCTACAAGTCCAATTAGAGCGCCCAGATAACGAGACTGCCTGTAGCTGGGAAATCTTTTCATGAACTACATGATTAATCTAGTCTTTATCCTAGTCAGATTAAGTATGAATCCCTGACCGTGGTAACCAGGAATTCATGTCCTAGACATGATGCAAGACGAGACATGTAGCTTATACAAGCACAAATACCCACGGTGTCAAGACAAAAGTTACTTAGCAAGTCAAGATAGCCGTCACAACAGCATATCAAGATTATCATGTTGGGTTTACTTATCAAGTGTGTGCCACGACGGGCCACTATCATGTCATGTTACTTGTCAAGAGTGCACCACGACGGGTCACTATCAAGAATCATCATGTCAAGTTACTTGTTACTTGTTACTAGCTAAGAGTGCGCCTTAACAGGCCACTATCGTGTTCTATCCTTACATTATCATGAATGAAAGAAACTTGCATAAAATAGCTAGTAACATATTCTTAAAGTTAAGAAAAAGATCTACAACTTTCATGTTGGGAGTTGGGAGAAATTTTGGCCACAATTCAGCCAAATAGGACTTTAAATAGCAAAAAACAGCCAAAATAGGCCTTCTGCGACAATATGCGGCACTATGCAGCCTTCTGCGACACTATGCGGTACTATGCAGCCTTCTGCGACACTATTCATTCCATGCGGCTGCGGCACTATTCATGCGACACTATTTATTCCTGTGGCTGCGGTACTATTCATTTCATACGGCTGCGGCACTATTCATGCGGCACTATTCATTCCTGCGGCTGTGGTACTATTCATTCCATGCGGTTGTGACACTATTCATTCTATGCGGCTGTAGCACTATTCATGCGGCACTATTCATTCCATGCGGCTGTGGCACTATTCATACGGCACTATTCATTCCTACGGCTGCGTCACTATTCATTCTATGCGGCTGCAGCACTATTCATTCCATGCGGCTGCGATACTATTCATGCGACACTATTCATTCCTGCGGCTACGTCACTATTCATTCCATGCGGCTGCGGCACTATTCATGCGATACTATTCATTCCTGCGGCTGCGGTACTATTCATTCCATACGGCTGCGGCACTATTTATTCCATGCGGCTGCGGTACTATACATTCCATGCGGCTGTGGTACTATTCATGCGGCGCTATTCATTCCTGCGGCTACGACACTATTTATTCCATGCGGCTGTGGCACTATTCATTCCATGCGGCTGCGGCACTATTCATTCCTGCGACTGTAGCACTATTCATTCCATATGGCTGCGGTACTATTCATACAGCACTATTCATTCCTGTGGCTGCGGCACTATTCATTCTATGTGGCTACGGTACTATTCATCGTCCCTGCCAAATTCAGCACAGATGAACTAGAAAATGCTCAAATCTTATTTTGGCCATAACTTCCTCAAAACAAGTCAAAATCTAACTTTTCAAAGGTCCATTTTGGGTAAAATCGAATTCTCTACAATATGGAACAATCAAAACATAAAAATATTAAAGTTTAATAGATCAAAATCCAAAAAAACCAAAAATAATACACACTTAGATCTACATGAATCCATCCGCCAAAATGAAAAATATCAAGTTCTAAAGTGGCTTAAAATCAAGTAAGGAAGAGAATGGAACAATAAAATTTGAGATCCCTCATGAAGCAAGTTGCACTTGCCTAGGACTTGGTAGGTGGGAGGAGTAAATGAAGAAGTGAATGAGGAGAGAGAGAGAAGTAGTTGAGTTATATATTAACCCTCTCCATCTCAAACCAAACCAAGCCAAACTAAGCCAAACCAAGTCAAATAAACCAAGTCAAGATTAAACCAAGACTAGGGTAAGCAAAACAAGTCTAACTACGGTCTACCTGATAAATGCTAGAAATCTCGTATACGCATACGAAAATACATATAACAAAAAATGGGAGTGACAACTCTACCCACCTTAAAAGAATTCCGTCCTCGAAATTTAATCAAGAGGCTAGAGATGTCAGGGAAATCTATATCAATCATAAGCAAGCTACGACTAGTAGTCAATCAAGCAATCATTCATGCAAGCAAGGAATCGAAGGCATAAGGCATAAGAAAGACATTATACCTTATGAGTCAAATAGGTATGGATATCGCGAACGAATATCACCCTCACGCTCCCACGTTGACTCACCCAAAGAGTGGTGACTCCAAGCAACACGGACTAAGCTAATAGTCTTGTTCTTGAGCACCTTCTCTCTTCGGTCCAAAATGGATACGAGCCTTTCCTCATACGAAAGGTTGGTACCAACAACCAACTCCGAATGATCAAGGACATGGCTCGGATCCGGGATGTACCGTCGCAATTGGGATACATGGAATACGTCATGTACCTCACATAACGACGGCGGAAGAGCGAGATGATAGGACACATCACCTACTCGCTCAAGGATATCGAACGGCCCTATGTACCTAGGACTAAGCTTTCCCCGTAAGCCGAATCGAATGACGCCATGGGAAGGCAAGATCCTAAGGAACACGTGGTTATCGACTGAAAACTCAAGAGGACGTCGATGAGAATCGGCCCAATGGCGCTGGCGATCTTGGGCAACTCGAAGATGATCTCTGACTTGTCTGACCACCTCAATTGTCTGCGTAATCATCTCTGGACAAAGAATCTGCCTCTCACCTACATCATCCCATGCTAATGGAGATCTGCACTTCCTACCATACAGCGCTTCAAAGGGTGCCATCTGGATACTGGCCTGGAAACTGTTGTTATAGGAGAACTCCACGAGATGTAGGTGATCTTCCGATGAACCATCGAAGTCAAGTGTACATGACCGCAACACATCTTCAAGAGTCTGGATCGTGCGTTCTGACTGACCATCTGTCTGCGGATGATAAGCTGAACTGAACTTGAGACGAGTCCCCAAACTCTCTTGAAGACTCCGCTAAAAGTGTGATGTGAATCTCGAATCTCTGTCTGATATGATACTTACTGGCACTCCATGCAATCTGACAATCTGCCTGAGGTACATCTCTGTTAGCTGATCCGTCGACTGATCAATTCTGAATGGAAGAAAATGAGCTACCTTCGTGAGTTTGTCAACTATAACCTAGATAGCATCTCTCCCAGCTGGATATTTAGGTCACCCAGTTACAAAATTCATAGTAATGTGCTCCCATTTCCATTCTGGGATCGGTAAAGGTTGAAGAAGTCCAGCTGGTCTCTGATGTTCACCCTTAACTTAATGGCAAACTAAACAATGTGAGACAAAGCGGGCTATTTCCCTCTTCATGCCATTCTACCAGAAATGCTGACGGATGTTTTGGTACATCTTCGTGCCACCGGGATGAATTGAATACTGAGAACTGTGAGCCTCTGTCATGATCTCCTGTCTGATATCACCACTGGGTACACAAAGACGCCTCCCATGTCGGAGAGTACCATCTTCGTGAATACATAACTCTGGTCTTCGTCCTGCTACACATTCTGCCCTAAGCCGCTGAAGCTTATAATCTGCTGATTGCGCCATCTTGATCCTCTCAACTATACTGGACTAAACTTGTATACTGGCCATCTGTCACGCCCCGATTCGTAGAGTCATTTATTCATATATTTTATCTCTTGGAATCGATCGTCCTCGCTTGGGCATGATGCCGTACAATCTGGTATTGCATTTGTACAAGGCAAAGATGGTACATAATTAATTTTCTTCAAATAGGTACACATCGCAGCGGCAGAAGCAGATAAATTGAAGTTAGTACGGATAATGTTTCTCATTAAGTAGAAGTACATTACTTCATTATAGCAGCGGAGATAAAAGAACAACTTGAAGTCACACAGAGACATATAGAACTTTATTCTCTTTATTGATAATTGAAAAAAAGTACAAGACTTGTATTAAAGTATAATGCTTACAACACATCTCACTTTACATTGAAAGCCAACTAAACAATGCTATATAGCTTACATTTGATATTTGGATACATTGGATTACAACTCGATATACTAACTTGGCTTACAATCTCACTGGTACAACTGATTACAATGTTCCATACATTATGCCCTTTATAAACAGAAGACATCATCTTGTACAAGGAGAGCTTCTGTATGCCCAACAAATCTTCGATGTCGCGGGACCAATCAAGCCAATCTTCGTGTGTAGAACATTCCAAGCACGAGTACCTGCCCACAAAAACGTGGGTCAGCACATCATCTATGTACTGGCGAGCAGAATCCAACCAACTCGCCTAAACTAACACTAACTGGTCAATTTTAGCAAGCATTTAATAGAATGATCTTTCTGTTTGGGACCTAGCATCAGTTTACAGTTCTTGAGCAGAAACATTGAAGTAAGTAAACATGTCTTAGCATGGTATAGCATTCCTTTGTGTAAGGCATCATCTAATCAACATTGAGTTAACATGTTGAACATATTATGAAAATACTTTCTGAAGGCATCCTTTAGCATACTTGGTGTTATCATTCAACAGGTTATGGCAATAATCTAAAAGGCAATGCATCAGCAAATTCGTATTTAACATGTTGAGCATGTTATAGAGTTTCTCATTTTAAAGGCAACAATACAGCATCATTTCATTTAGCATGTTAAGCAGGCAAGTTGAACCAATATATACAATATCACAATTATGTGATTCCTTACCGATAGCGACTTCTCATACCTGTATCAAATACAGGTTATCAGATATACTTACGCTGCCTGCACAAAACATTCATTAGAATGCATCCTGACTACATGGTCACTGGTGTTGTTAAACTATATGGACTCACTTCATTTCATTTTATTTCAAGATAATGCGTTCAGCATAGTAGGTGGCGAGCCTCTATGCCACCCCGCCTTATCCATGCTCCCATAGTACTCATCATTATTTTCTTCCAGGCCGAATCGGTCCCCAGGGCCCTAGGAACCGTTCGAGGAAATTAAAACTCAAACCTTGTATACAAGTTGTCCATGACCATGCGAATGCATGTCCGACTCGATTGTGAACAAAATCGCATGGTAAAATATATAAAGGAAAGTAAAGGCAACATTTCATCATTAGTCATATTCAATGACTTATTCATTTCATCATTACCATCATTTCATTTGGTGATCTCAAGGATCCCATACTTCATCATTATTCGTTCATTGCTTCATTACAATGTTTCTCATATCATTCCTTTCGACAAGGAACATAACATTCATTCATTCTTTCATTTTCTTATAAGGGACCGGCAACATTTTATATTCTTGCAACAATTATACAGAGAGTACATGATTTTAGTGTTTTATTCAGTTCATTGGTTCGATAGCATAGCCAGTTCATTTCTTATTCTATCATTCATAAGCATCTCATTATTCAAGTGTCTACTTGTTCCGACAGCGTTAAGCATCAGGGGCAATATTATCAATTCATTCTCAGGCCTCAAATCACATTAGCAGTTCACTGTGTTGTACATTTCAATAATTCTCAACATAGGCATCTCTATTATTCATCAACTAAAACATGGGACATTTAGGGACAATTCATAGCATTTCAATACTTTATTTATTAAATATGAAGGAGTAAGGAGGAGGAAGGACAGTTCCACTCACTTGCAATAAAGGGTCTTTCTGTTCCGATCACACACAAATCCACTATGCGTAGCTCCACCAGCGAGCCACGTTCCAATACCCATTCCGTCCAGCCAGCTAAGAGAGACTGCATCCGTCTCAATTCTCCCGATTCCCAACATAAGTCACGGTCCAATATTCTGATCCCATCCAATAAGTCAACAAAATGCCTCGTACGGAGCGGGGCATTACATAATATACCACTCAGAAAAAGTTTTGTCCTCGAAACTTAAAGAAACAACTCTTCTACTAGATTCACTTAGTCACAACGAGTTACTCATTCGGCTTCAATTCAATATCCAGTACATCATACCTGACCATTTCGAAATAGTTATCCAACTGTACCACTTTAATCCATCAACGATTCGATCTGTCTATCTCTTTTTCAATTATTTGTAACTTTTTATTGATTCGCCAACATTTTCCTTGCATTTCTATCTTGGTTGCAACATATCACTTCGTTTGGATCCATACACATATTTTAGGCGTCCCCAAAACATATACATTTCAGCCAAAGTCCGCGCTAGTGCGATAATTTCTTCCCATAATGTTATCTCGGTCCCAACCTATCACTTCAGCTGGATCCTGTAGAAGCATGGAAAATAATAAAGAAAGATCCATGCGGCCAGAAAACCCCATGCGGCTCAGAAAGCCCATGCGGCTCAGAGATTCATGCGGCACAAGGGGCTATGCGGCTCTGTGATCTCCATGCGGCTCAAAGAGAAGTGCCACGTAGCATACAAACAACTCTTCCCTTACTGTATTAATTGCCTTGACGGCTGACAGCTCTGACAAAATGATAGCCTTGACACAAAGATGTAATTATGACTCTGTCATAATGACAGACTCCTAGGAAAACTAAGGAGATCTCTGACACAATCCCCCAAGATCCAGAAGATGCCACGCAGCCTAGACACGTGGACAGTCATATACGGCTTGAGCGGAGACTCCCCATGCGGCTCAGGCCGAAGTTGCCCTATGCGGTCCAGATCGAAACAACCCTATGCGGCTCAAGCGGAGGCTCCCCCATGCGGCTCACGAGGACCATCTCCTTGCGGCTCACGAATGAGTTACCCGTTATGCGACCATCTACATCCATGCGGCCCAGATTATCATGTGATTCGAAGGTTCGGGGGCCATTTCCCAAGCAGCCTTGACACGTGGCCGGGCTTATGCGGCTCAATCCTCATGCGGCTCAGATCCCCTCAGTGGCTCCCAGGACACATGTCATGAAGCTAATCAATTTCCCAGATTTACTACAATCAAAGATTGGGTCAAATCCCAATAATCTGGGACACGTGGCAGGAGAATGAATTAAACTTATTCATTCAGATTCGCAGACATCAGCAAATCATCATCATGAAGATTTATTTCAATCAGCATTAATTACTGATAGAATTTGGTGTAATCTACATTAAATGGTCCAAATTCATCACATTCAAGATTAATGGCCCAGATTGATCAATCAACAGACCGCTGCTACTCTAAGGGGCAATCATTGCAAATCCTAATGATTGCATTCCCTTCTTATAAATAGCAAGGTGCCATTCCCTTGCAAGAAGACCCCTTTTCGAGATCAGAGAGCACCAGAATATTTAGAGAGAAAGAGCCGAGAGAGAGCATTTCTTCAACGCCAAGCAATCTTCTGGAGCCAAGGCTGCATACCGATCGTCCAAGGGGTAAGGCAGAGCGGCTGTCGCTTTCCCGAGCCTCTATCGTCACCCCCCAGAATCTAAAATAAACAATTGTACTTAGATTGCTGTACCTAGGTTTTCGTCTCTAGGCTTTCTTTGTACAAGCGAGTTTGTAACGTAAAGTAAAAGTCCAGTCCTCCGATAATTGTTCTGTCCTTTTATATTTCATGGCAAACACGATGGCGACTCTGCTGGGGACAAACTTCTCCACGGCTGAGGAGTTGGTGACGCAATCGGATGCAACCAAACTTGGCTCCACGCAACAGAAGATGGTCGTCCGCTTCGACCAACAGGCGTTTGAAGAAATGCTCTCTGAAGGAAGCGCTGGCCCGGTCCAGAAGCGAACACGCACAAAGAGCTCGCTGCGAGTGGAGGCCAAAATCATTTGCTCCTCCACAAGCTCTGGACGGGGTACTCTCTGCTACCCAAGATGGCGAAGGCGACTCTCATACGGCTCCACTTCGAGCCGTAGAGAACTCTGTTGTCCCCAAGTCCGACAGAGGAAAGCACTACGATGCTGGACTTGCAGGGACAAAGAGTGATTCTACGCGCCCCAAGAAGAAGCCGAACGCTCATGCGGCCAAATCTGCCAACCACATGCAGAACGCTTGTGTGGCCAAGTCTGCCAGCCGCATGAAGGAGGTCTATGCGGCCAGACCATCCAGCCGCATGAAGAAAACTCATGCGGCCGAGGCTTCCAGCCGCATGAAGAAAACCTATGCAGCTACGCCTGCCAGCCGCATGAAGGTTATTGATGACAGCAGCGTGACGCCTACTCCACGTGGCTCTGTCTTCGACCGTCTCTCCTATGGTCCTGATCTCTTGTGCTCCCAAGAAGATATGTCTGACTCTCTCCAGCATCACCTAGACTCTTCCTACTATGTGCCCTTACGCACTAGAGCAAAGAAGTCTGGGGCAGCATGAGCTTGGCGAGCTCGGTCCGCTGATCCGACCTCTGACCATCCGAGCGTCCCACATACTGTTATGCGGGCCTCTGATGGGAAGTTGTACAGAACCACTCGAGTCCAGCCCCCGACGGCAAATGGACAGAGAGGTTCCCAAAAGTCTTCCGAAATCCAGGGAGCGAATATGGTCGATCCGGACCCATCTGACTTGCGTGAGGCCATCCTCCACAAACGCAAGAAAAGAGAAGATGCACCGGGGTGCAAAGAGTCCTCCCACAGACGTCACTGCACCCAAGTCATCGTCAACTGCTGTTGCAGCAACGCAACAGTACAAGAAGACCGACGGTCCGTCTTCTAAAGACTGCAACGACCAAGCTCAGAAGACGAGGCGCCTCCCGTCGTCTCTTGCAACTTTGCTCAGAAAGTCCCCGCCGATGGGAGAGGGAAGAAGACAAATGTTCCCGGTCTAAAGATTTCAACCACTTTGACTAAAAGACTGTCGTCTAAGCGGGTGTCCACCATCGGAGTTTTCTAAAGCACCCGTTCTAAGACGAAATCTGCTACAATGGGTGATTCGTCGTCCACAACACTGGGGGTTGCTGAGACTGGGGGTAGCATTCCTCCGAACCTCCACGACAACCCGATGTTCCAAGAAGACGAGCATGGGGAAACAACTCTCCCATCAGATGCAACAAACCCTGACGTCCCCAACGACATCCACAACTCCCAAGATGAGGCGAACTCGGAGATTGGGGGTACTGTTCCTTCCGAGTCCGAACCAGAGGAGAACATTCCCACATATCCCGATGACTTCTCACTACAGGGGTATGATTCGGAGGGTGCTTCCTCCACCGCTCTGTCCATCTCTCCTCACGTAAGGACGGTATTCATGACGGACAGTGACCAAGGTGGTTCCAGTGATCGCCAACGCATCGATGCTCTGGAGGCCATACTGCTTGCCTTGGTCAAGTCTGTAGACGAGATCAAAGCGGCTCTTCCAACTCTGTAGGGAGGAACGCCTGGCCAAACAAGCGCGGGTCTTACGGTCAATGCGGACTCGAATTCAGCGACACCGAACCTGGGCAACGCTCCTCCTGAAGGAACGGCCCCCACCGTCGTGGATGAGGCCCGCGAAGCGAGAAGAGAGGTCCAGGAGCTCCGAGCCATGTTTCATGCTCGAGAAAACTCTCAAGACCTCAGAATACGGCAACTGTACCCTGCTGTCTGGAGGGATGTTCCATTCCCACCAAGATATAAGTCGTTCAATATCAATCCTTATGATGGCAAGACCTCAGCAAGTCGGTACATCACCTACTTCGAGGTCACCACCGACCATCTGCCCCATGACGATGCCATTCTCATACGATTATTCATCGGGGCATTGGAAGGGGTCGCCTTCGACTGGTATCGCAACCTGCCAAACAACTGTATCCACTCCTTTGCCGGCTTCAAATGCATGTTCTTGGAGAGATTCTACGAAGTAGGGCAGGACATCACAATATCCACCCTCATGGACGTCGTCCAAGGGGAGAAGGAGCTGACAAGGAATTACATTGAGCGGTTTCGCCAAACCGCGATGAAGCTGCCGTCTGGAAATCCGAATTCCTCCCTAATTAAAATTTGCCAAAAGAGATTGCTCCCAACAATCAGTCTCTGGATGGGCGAAAGTCAATTCAAGGACTGGAAGACGTTTATCATCAGTGCCACTAGCGCCGAAGAACGGTTGAAGAAGGCTCGTCAACTGGGATTGCACATCTCGGACGGAGAGAACAAGGGCAAGCGTCCCAACACCAACAACGACAATGGGGGTAGCCCCTCCAACAATCAGGACAGCAGGGATAAGCAGGCTATGGTGGCCGATACAGCACAGAAACCTGAGCCAAAACCGACAGACAAACAATGGCCCCAAATCACTTACTCCTTCGAAGACGGTCACGTCATGCCCATCTTAGACATGCTCATACAAGGAGATAGAATTCAGCTTCCTCCACCAAGACGGGAACCTCGGCCGGCAGATATGGAGAATCCAAAGTACTGCCATTACCACCGCTACGTCCACCATGCCACACACGACTAGTACCAACTAAAACGGTACATCCAAAATCTTATCGATTCGAACGCTCTGGCCATCGACTTAGAAGAGGTAACTGTGGCAGCCAATATGTTGTCAGTACAATTTGGTAGCTTTCCTCCAACCGAGGCTCAAGACGGTGTGGTACCCATCCCTCTGGCGACAATAGAGATTGCTAACCTTCTACCTCCCCAAGTTCAGGCTGCGGGGCTAGTGCCCCTCACCACATCACGAGGGGAGGTCATGTGGGTCCATCCAGACTTGGTATCAGAAGTGACTCAGCCCACACCATCTTCCATTCGCCAGAAGAAGAGTAGAAAAGTCAGGTCCTGCCGCACAATCTTGGCAGATATCGAAGAAGCTACAGCCATCGTTACTCGGTCTGGGGTACAATTCCAACCTGTGGCTGATAACTCGGCTGAAGATCATCAGCCCGCTACAACTGACGCTCCAGGACCGGCTCAGCCTCCGACGACCGACAAGCCTAGGCCGAAGGAGACTCGCTTTGACAAATCCCTCCGAAAAGAGGCACCTCAGGGGCTGGAGAAGCCCTACAACTTCGACATCTTGGCACAATTGGCCAACACACCGGCCAAGTTTTCATTATACGAGCTTCTGAGACTCTCAAAGGATGTTCGTGCGGCTTTCAGCGATGCACTCCAAAATGTCGACGCGTACCTGGCTCAGGTCAACCTCACGGGAGAAAACCCGCCTGCAGATCTCCAAGACAGCATTTGCATAGGAGCGATGGCTAACATTGTCTTCACTCCACAGGACATGCTCATCAAAACCAACCTGCACAATCGCCCGTTATACTACACTGGATACATCGGCGACGTAAAGGTGGATCGGATGCACATTGATCCTGGGTCTTCCATAAGCATCATTCCGAAGGGTCTGCTACATCATCTCCGCATCCCAATACATCGCCTGACGCCGACAAGTACCGCCATCAGCGGTTTCAATTCGGGCAGGAGCTACCCAATTGGAAAGATTCGTCTGAAGTGTCAGATTGGCGATCTCTAATCAGAAGTCACCTACTACGTCATAGATGCAGATACTTCTTACAACATCCTCTTGGGGCGCCCTTGGATACATGATTATATGATCGTGCCTTCCACGCTGCACCAGTGCTTCAAATATGTCGACAAATATGGCTTCGTGAGGACAGAATTTACCGACATCGATCCCTTCAAAGGGGTCAAATTCTACTACTCAGACTCCTGCCCGTACGAAAAATTGAAGAAACACCTCGGTGAAGGAGATGTGCAAGCTCGTACCGAGACAGCCACAGGATCAGAAGAACCTCTGACGATCCACCTCCAAGCTCGCAAACCTGGCAAGTCCATACCCCTTACAGCCACTCTGTGTAAGGACGTAATCAGCCTCTCGGCGCAAGAAGAGCAGATGATAATCCGGCTGCCAAGGTCTGGCCAAGTGCCAAGACCCACAACGGAGCCACTAACAATCAGGCTGCCGAGAGTCGGCCAGCCGCAAACGGAGAAGCTCAATCCCTCCGATAAGCCGATGACGATACGTCTTCCCAAGAAGAGTCGTCATCCCGATGCAGGGTTTGGGACTTCTAGCGAACCAACCACTCCCCGCCCAACATCAAGTATCAAATTGGGGGTCTCTAGCCTGCCAACAACTCCACGCTCTGCTTCAGCTGAACCTCTGACGATCAAACTTCCCAGGTCATCCTCTCAGTCTTCGCTTATACAAGGGGTAGCCGAAGAGGAACTGGAGCTAGCCAAGTATGTGGCTGCCCACACTGATGTTTCCTCCACAGATGATGTAATCCTCCTAGAAAAGATACCTTACTTCATCAATAAAGGGCTATCTTTGAACTACCTCGAGCTCAATAAGCTATGTCAATGTATGCTATGGAACATGGTATAGGCACTCACATGCACACACAGGTGACAAAAGTGCACACCACAATCTAGCTTATTCCAGTGGAAGACGCTTATCGAATAATCGAGGGAGGGGATCATCCAATCATCTTTGGCCGGAAGGACGATCCGTATCCCTTCACCATAGAAGAAGTCGACCTTGGGTCAGACGCCGGGAGACTGCCTCTGTATCTCTATAGCCCCCAATCCAAATATCTCATACAAAAGCAAGGGTACGATCTGGAGACTACGCCAGGCTTGAACTACGGCACCGGGCGACGATTACCTTTGAAGCCACCGGTCCCGGCTGGCAAACCACGGGACTACTATAACAAAACTCGATGTGGATTAGGGTATGTAACACCCACGACGACCCCTGAGAGTTCAGATGAAGAATGTGACTGGCAGTTACATTCAACCGGGTCACCAACTTCTGACTCGGATACCAGCATCGGAGACATATTCAGACAAGTCCTGTCAGTCAACATGGCATTTGCCGATGCCTATGAGGAAGATGAAGACATTCCTGAAATCCTCGAGCTAGAGCCGTGGGCCCAACAGTTGGATGTGCAATAGGAAAAGCGGTTTGAACTGAGAGAACCCCCTACTGAAGATGAGGTTATACAGGTGGATCTCGGTAGCGAATCTTCTCCAAAACCAATCTTCGTCAGTAAAAGCCTAACAGAAGAAGAGCGAGAATCGCTGCTGGAACTTGTCAAAGAATATATTGATGTGTTCGTATGGAGCTATGAAGACATGCCGGGATTAGATCCCGATATTGCTCTCCACAAACTCAATATTCGGCCAGATGCAAAGCCGGTCAAGCAATAACAGCGACGCTTCCGCCCAGGCATCATGGATGTGATCGAAGCCGAAGTCAACAAACTAATAGCCAGCGGCTTCATTCGTGAGGAGCAACATCCTGACTGGGTCGCCAACATTGTTTCGGTCCTCAAGAAGAACGAAAAGATCCGAATCTGCATCGACTTCCGCAATCTGAATGAGGCGTGTCCAAAAGATGAATTCCCCCTCCCTATCACAGACATCATGATCGACAATACATGCGGCTTCGAACGTATGTCATTCATGGATGGCTTCTCGGGGTACAACCAAATCAAGATGTCTCCTGACGATGAAAAGCATACATCATTCCGAACACCGATTGGCACATACTGTTACACAGTCATGCCTTTCGGTTTAAAGAATGTCGGTGCCTTATATCAAAGAGCCATGAGTATCATCTTCAGAGACCACTTGCGCAAGACTGTGGAGTGCTACGTTGATGACATCGCCGTCAAGAGTCGCTGTAAGGGAGACCATCTGCAGGATCTGAGGACAGTATTCGACTTGATGCGAGCGCACAATTTGAAAATAAACCCTACGAAATCCTTCCTGGGCGTATCCAGCGGGAAGTTTTTGGGTTTTATCATCACGGCCCAGGGTATCCATGTAGACCCTGAGAAGGCAAAGGCAATTATGGAGATGGGTCCCCCGAGAAATCTTCGCGAACTCAGAGGCCTCCAAGGGAGGCTAGCTTACATCAGGAGGTTTATTTCTAACCTCTCTGGACGATGTCGACCATTCACCCATCTCATGAAGAAATGCGTCTCATTCGTATGGGACGAAGACTGTCAACGGGCCTTCGACAACATCAAAGAATATTTGTCGAACCCTCCAGTCCTGGTGGCTCCGGTTGCGGGAAAATAATTCCTGCTCTACGTACGAGCAATGGAACATTCCCTCGGGGCTTTGCTGGCACAAAACAATGATGCAGGCCATGAACAAGCCATATATTATCTCAGTCGAATGATGGTTGGGCCAAAGCACCGATACACCACCATGGAGAAGGAATGCCTCGCCCTAGTGTTCGCCATTCAGAATATGCGGCACTATGTTACTGGACAAACCATACATGTGACATCACGAGTCAACCCTCTCAGGGTCCTCATGACTAAACCAGGGGCACTCAGCTCCCGCCTCGCTACATGGACAATATTGCTGTCCCCCTATCATATGATCTTCGTCCCGCAAAAGGTTGTTAAGGGTCAAGCTCTGGCAGACTTTTTAGCAGCCCACCCAGGCTCGGAGTCATCCAGAATATATGAAGAGATCCCAGATGAGGTCGCCGATTTGCATTCAACCTCTCACGACGATATATGGCGAATGTACTTCGACAGTGCTTCGAGAACCGGACCCAAGGGCAACATCGTTGTCGGAGTCGGGGTGGTGCTGGTTTCTCCTTCCGGATTGGTGATCAACCGCGCTTACACTCTCACAGAACCCTGCTCTAACAATGTGGCCGAATACAACGCTTTGGTCATTGGCCTCCAACTTGCAAGAGAGCTGGGGGTAGAATATCTTGAAGCGTACGGCGATTCCCAGTTAATCGTCAATCAGATCTGGGGCTCATACGAGGTTCGCCACGAAGACATGATCCCCTATCACCAAATAGCGATCAACATCATCTCATCGTTCGAGGGGTTCTTCATCGAACATGTTCCCAGACTCCGAAATATCGAAGCCGATGCCCTAGCTGGCCTTGCCGCTTCCTTAGCGGTTCCAAACTATGCTCATCAATCGGTGGATGTGATAGGCCACGAACTGGTCTGTCCCAAGAACAACGTTCAGTTTGTGGCGAGTTATTCTGCTCAGACGATCGATGAAGCGTCGGACTGGAGACAACCATTCATAGACTTCGTAGTCTACGACATCCTGCCCGAGAGCCCAAAGGAAGCCACTTCCATCAGAAGGCGTTCTCTCAGATTCTTCTACGATACAGAGACGAAAATGATGTATCGTCGATCCTATGATGGATTATTGCTTCGAGGTCTGTCAAATGCAGAAGCCAAAGAAGCCGTACGTGAAGCTCATGACGGTGTCTATGGGGCCCATCAGCCTGGCCCTAAATTACAAGACCGTCTTCGCCGAATGGGCTACTACTGGCCCACGATAGTAGCAGATGTAATAGACTATGCGAGAAAATGCAAAGCCTGCCAAGTCCACGCGGACTTCATTCACCAACCATCCGAATTTCTACATCCGACAGTGGCATCCTGGCCGTTCGAAGCATGCGGGATGGATATTATTGGTCTAATCACTCCACCTTCCTTCCGATGACATCGCTTCATACTCGCAATCACAGATTACTTCTCCAAATGGGCGAAAGTTGTTCCGCTTACAGAAGTCAAAACTTCGAACATGATCAGCTTCCTCAAGCATTATGTCATCTATCGCTTTGGTCTGCCTCGAAGGATCATCCACGATAATGGTCCGCAGTTTGCAAGCCACGCCTTCTATCGATTCTGTGACAACCACCGCATCCAGAATATTGCTTCGACGCCATACAATCCAGCAGCGAATGGGTTGGCAGAAGCATTCAACAAAACCATCATCAAGTTACTCAAGAAGTTCGTATCATCCAACAAATGCGACTGGAACGAGAAGCTTGCTGAATGCTTATGGGCGTATCGTACCACGGTCCGAACGGCCACAAGGAATACGCCATTCTCCCTGGTATACGAGAGTGAGGCAGTTCTCCCATTGGAGACTCAAATACCCTCACTCCGCGTCGCCCTTACTTACCAATTAACAACGGATGATAACTACCGTCGCCGGCTGCAAGAGTTGGAGGCCTTAGATGAAAAGCGCCTCTTAGCTCAGCAACGGATCGAGCTATACCAAGCACGCATCTCTGGAGCCTTCAATAAGAAGTTCAAAATCAGAACATTCCAAGTGGGCGATCTCGTTCTGGCAGTCCGGAGGCCGATGGTCATGACTCACAAGACTGCCGGCAAATTCCAGCCAAAATAGGAAGGTCCATTTATCATCGAGGCTATATTCTCCAACGGTGCTTACTGCCTCGCAAAACAAAATGGAGACTTGCTCATGTTGCCCGTCAACGGCAAGTTCCTGAAGAAATATTATGTCTGAACGATATTCCAGATTATCGAGTCATGTACCCGCTGGTGCCGCTGAACTCGCATCTTCAACATTTTCTAGATCATCGAATCATGTACCCGCTGGTGCCGCTGAACTCACATCCATAAACATTTTCCAGATCATCGAGTCATGTACCCGCTGGTGCCGCTGAACTCACACTTCCACAATATTCCAGATTATCGAGTTATGTATCCGCTGGTGCCTCTGAACTCACATCCCGGTCACTCTTTCAGATAGTAAGTCATGTATGATCATACCTCTGAACTTTCTTCCTGGAAGAGATCCTCCCTCATGATCCACTACCCGCACTTCCAGTACACAAAAAGGGTAACAGATCCACAAATTTCCAAAACAGCCATGTCCTCATTACCTCTGAGTCGTTCCACTTCCGCCAAAAACAAATCACCCCTTACATAGAACTTCCATATCCTCATTACCTCTGAGTCGTCCTATGTACCCTCCTTCATTGAGCCCACTCCTTCCATGTCCTCATTACCTCTGAGTGGGAAGGCTCCGTCGAAGAAACCTTCATGCTTGCCATGTCCTCATTACCTCTGAGTAAGTATGTTGGTTCCTTTTTAAACTAGTACTTATTGTCCATATCCAAAACCAGGGTACGTTAGGGACAATAGGTCCATGCAAAATGTCCCAATAAGATGACTATTACAAAGCAAAAGAGTGAAGCAAATATATTCCATTCATTCAGAAATCGGTTACACGACTACAAGCAAGTCAAAGAAGTTCTTCATGCAGACAAGAGAGAAAGAAAAACAAAACGAAGACTACAACAAAAAATTTAAAGACAAAAGATAGGCATCTACGAGAAGCCCCTGAATCCTAGTTGCGGAAGCGCGTATACCATTCCCTCAACCACCTTGCATATGAAGGATGCAATTGAGGAGGATCCTTGTCCAGAGCAAGAGAATTCGAATTCCCAGCGCTACCACCCTCAGCGGTTTCGATATTTTGAAGGCTGCCCTCCCCTTCAGGCGTCTGTTCTTCTTTCATCGCCTCCTCCTTAACAGAGGATGACTCCTGTTTGATGGAAGGAGACGGCGGATCCTCTGTCACTGCGATCCCAGCAGCCGGTGGGGATACTGCAAAGAACCAAAGACAAAGGAAATAAAAATCCGTCAGAAGACATTCAGTAGTGTTCATGCAGCTCATTAAGACAATTCTCATGCGGCTCAGACATGGGGTATACCCCCATACGGCTCGGTCATGGGACGTGTATGCGGACCATGTAATTTAAAAAGTTCGTATCAAAGGCTTATACACGAAGCATGCAGCAGAGCAGGCTCTGTTAGGGTTTCAAAGTACCCAATCTCCTACACAGTCCTTACCTTCGATGGCAACGTGAACGTCAAGACGAACGGGGGGCACGACAGTCGAAGACGAAGCCGATTTCTTACTCTTCGCTACAGCCTTCTTCACAGCCTTGGAAGCCCTAGGTGCCATTGTTGTCTGACGGTCAGAGGAAGAAAACAAGACAGGAATCTGAGTCAAGAAGAGTCTAAGAGAGAAGTCCGTCCAAATACCCTTCTATTTATAGACAGAAAAAGGAGGACCACGAACCGACGCTTCGTACAACGTGATCGACTCTTCGGCTATCGAGACAAACTAGCCAATTAAAGACCAAACTCTTGGGATCCTGCCCCGAAAAGATTTGCACGCATGGCATAATGACGTGGCAAAGAGCCTATGCGGTTCAAATGGCCATGCGGCTGAAACAACTCTGCGGCTCGAAAGTCCCTGCGGCTAAGCCATCTATGCGGCTGAAACATCCATGCGGCCAGGACCCCTTATACGGCTAGAAGAGATTGCACACAGTCATGCTTCTTATTCAAAGTATTTCAATTTTGTAAATTAAAAACTTTGAAGGGGGTCTTGTAGAAGCATGGAAAATAATAAAGAAAGATCCATGCGGCCAGGAAACCCCATGCGGCTCAGAAAGCCCATGCGGCTCAGAGATTCATGCGGCACAAGGGGCTATACGGCTCTGTGATCTCCATGCGGCTCAAAGAGAAGTGCCACATAGCATACAAACAACTCTTCCCTTACTGCATTAATTGCCTTGACGGCTGACAGCTCTGACAAGATGACAGCCTTGACACAAAGATGTAATTATGACTCTGTCATAATGACAGACTCCTAGGAAAACGAAGGAAATCTCTGACACAATCCCACAAGATCCAGAAGATGCCATGCAGCCTAGACACATGGACAGTCATATACGGCTCGAGCGGAGACTCCCCATGCGGCTCAGGCCGAAGTTGCCCTATGCGGTCCAGATCGAAACAACCCTATGCGGCTCAAGCGGAGGCTCCCCCATGCGGCTCACGAGGACCATCTCCATGCGGCTCACGAATGAGTTACCTGTTATGCGGCCATCTACATCCATGCGGCCCAGATTATCATGTGATTCGAAGGTTCGGGGGCCATTCCCCAAGCAGCCTTGACACGTGACCGGGCTTATGCGGCTCAATTCTCATGCAGCTCAGATCCTCTCAGTGGCTTCCAGGACACGTGTCATGAAGCCAATCAATTTTTCAGATTTACTACAATCAAAGATTGGGTCAAATCCCAATAATCTGGGACACGTGGCAGGAGAATGAATTAAACTTATTCATTCAGATTCGCAGACATCAGCAAATCATCATCACGGAGATTTATTCCAATCAGCATTAATTACTGATAGGATTTGGTGCAATCTATATTAAATGGTCCAGATTCATCACACTCAAGATTAATGGTCCAGATTGATCAATCAATAGGCCGCTGCCACTCTAAGGAGAAATCATTGCAAATCCTAATGATTGCTTTCCCTTCTTATAAATAGCAAGGTGCCATTCCCTTGCAAGAGGACCCCTTTTCGAGATCAGAGAGCACCAGAATATTTGGAGAGAAAGAGCCGAAAGAGAGCAAAGAGAGCATTTCTTCAACGCCAAGCAATCTTCTGGAGCCAAGGCTGCATACCGATCGTCCAAGGAGTAAGACAGAGCGGCCGTCGCTTTCCCGAGCCTCTATTGTCACCCCCCAGAATCTAAAATAAATAATTGTACTTAGATTGCTGTACCTAGGTTTTCGTCCCTAGGCTTTCTTTTTACAAGCGAGTTTGTAACGTGAAGTAAAAGTCCAGTCCTCCGATAATTGTTTTGTCCTTTTATATTTCATGGCAAACAGATCCATACACATATTTTAGGCGTCCCCAAAACATACGTACTTCAGCCAACTTCTATGTTAGTGCGATTCGATCAGCCACGATATAACTCTCTTTTCTAAATCTGACTTAGCATCCTTTCAATTGACTTATTACTTAATTCACTTTGCCACAATCACTATCTTCCAGGCCAAAATACTTAACATCAGGGACAACTTGGTTAAGCTCTCTACCCAAGCATAACATTTCTAACATTCGATCAAGGGTCTAACTTAGAGCCAAACATATCAAGGGTTCACAACATGCAATCACATTCCTTCCCAAATCCAACAACATTTCTCACCGAGGCAATTCATCTTTTTTTCAAAAAGATACAATCCGACATCACCCACTATTGATTACCCGAGTCAGGGTATAATTTTATACAACAGTCAAGGTTAACTTAGCTACCCGACTATAGGTACACTCAAGTCTTACCTTACGATTGCAATTCCCACTTATGGCCGACATATAATCCTCAAGGGTCAAGCATCTCTTAAGGCACAAGTTGAAGCATACATTCCCTTAGGTCAGTATTCATTATCACCGTCTCTCATTCAATGCCACAAGGTCATCCTATAGGTCTTCAATGGTCACCTATTATTCAGTCAATCTCTAAGGTTAGCTACACTGATAGCTAAACTTAACCGTTCAGGTGACTTTTCTAGATTGGACGGCTACTAGGGTTATACTAGTTTCTTATTCTTAAGGCCAACAAGCAACCAACAGTTCTAAGGAACTCTACCCAAACCTATGGGTTTTAATTCAGTCTGAATAACTAATCGCCATTATTAGCTATGCCAACAATTGGTAAGTCATCAACTGGTTGCTAGGGTCAAGTCTATCTATCCAGGATCTTTCTCAAGGAAATAATTTCCACAGAGGCTCATTCTTAGACTTACCCAACGATCGACTAAGATCGATCTATCATCATTATGGTCAATTCCCAACCCGACATACGATTCTCATCGTTCTAATAATCCATCAAGTAAATTCCCAATGATTCAATTTCTATTTCAAATCCTTTGTACTCACACGAACCCATAAGCCAAGGCTAACTATTCAAGGGTCATCGATTCCGATAGTCTTAACATAACTATGGAATCATACTATTCGATCTGTATGACGAAGTCGTACCACTAAGTCATAAGCCAGCAATCTATATCCAAATCGACAATTACATATACCGACATTATCCAACACTTTGAAATTTCTCGATCCCATTCGTTTCTCAATCATCAAACTATCTTACGGGCATTCTTAAATCTCATGCAGCAATGGTCAAGTAGTTCATCCCATTCAATCCGACAATTTATGTACCACTTAACCATCCTCTAGGCAACACAAATAGTCAAGGTGGCTACTTGTTACTTTTCTAATCCCAATAAATTCCTCAGCATACATGCACATAGGCAATGACTATCCTCTGGTGATCATGATGGATTACATCTATTACACCTTAGGGTCAAAGCACAGATCTCTAATATTCCTTTGATTCACCGACGATATTTCCAAAACTTTCAGCTATGTAACCAACTTTGTATTAGCCACATTTGATTTACATCCAACCAATCGAAGTCAACATTCAGATGTTCTAAGCCACAACATTATCTAGCCAAATCCATTTACCCATAACATACTAACTGTCTTACTAGTCTGAGTCATCACTCGACTAAACAAATTCTAACCAAGCCACCGATTATAATTTCCGACAATCTCGCTACCCCACATCATCACCGTCAAGGGACACTCGAGTCATCTAGCAACAATACATGACTCCCAGCTAAGTCTCGGCACTATCCAGTACCCACAGATAGTCTCATTGCTATCCTATGGAAAGGGTCAATATACATCTAGTTCTGAGGTGGTAGAGGCAATATACCACTCAGAAATGAAGCCATTCCCAAACAATACCAACTCAATTCTATTCCGGACATTCGTGATCTACAATGATCACAATACTTAACCAATATCTCGGGGTCTCAATATCACAAGCCAACATTCTTAGGGTCTCAAAAGCACTAGCGAGCACATATGAGTCAACTCACTAGTTCTGCTGAACTCATCCATCAATTATTCATCCATCAATTATTCATTCCCAATTCTTTTCCAACATCACATGCAATTCTCAACTTGTTACAGCATACATAGCCATTTTTCTTATTTCCATATTCCAAACAGCATTCACAATATAGCATACTATGGCATCGAGTCATTGTTGGGTTATTTGTGTCCAAACCAACAACAATCATTCATTCAGGGGCATCACAATGTATATAGACTTATTATATGGAACATCCAGTGAGCAGCCAAGAGGGTCAACGAACTTTCAAACACATAACATAGGATGATTACCGAATAATAATAGCATAATCGCGGAAGCAATCTTTGATTTAATCGCGAAAGCAACGTTGAGTGATCGCGGAAGCAACTTTGGTTAAACGTCGATGCAACTTTGATTTGAAACTTATCAAAGAAGAGACCAAGGACGTAAAGCCGTGCTCTGATACCAATTTGTCATGCCCCGATTCGTAGAGTCATTTATTCACATATTTTATCTCTTGGAATCGATCGTTCTCGCTTGGGCGTGATGCCGTACAAGTCTAGTATTACACTTGTATAAGGCAAAGATGGTACATAATTGATTTTCTTCAAATATGTACACATTGCAGCGGCAGAAGCAGATAAATTGAAGTTAGTACGGACAATGTTTCTCATTAAGTAGAAGTACATTACTTCATTATAGCAGCGGAGATAAAAGAACAACTTGAAGTCACACAGAGACATATAGAAGTTTATTCTCTTTATTGATAATTGAAGAAAAGTACAGGACTTGTATTAAAGTACAATGCTTACAGCACATCTCACTTTACATTGAAAGCCAACTAAACAATGTTATACAGCTTACATTTGATATTTGGATACATTGGATTACAACTTGATATACTGACTTGGCTTACAATCTCATTGGTACAACTGATTGGAATGTTTCATATATTATGCCCTTTATAAACAGAAGACATCATCTTGTACAAGGAGAGCTTCTGTATGCCCAACAAATCTTTGATGCCGCGGGACCAATCAAGCCAATCTTCGTGTGTAGAACATTTCAAGCACGAGTACCTGCCCACAAAAACGTAGGTCAGCATATCATCTATGTACTGGCGAGCAGAATCCAACCTACTCGCCTAAACCAACACTAACTGGTCAATTTTAGCAAGCATTTAATAGAATGATCTTTCTGTTTGGGACCTAGCATAAGTTTACAGTTCTTGAGCAGAAATATTGAAGTAAGTAAACATGTCTTAGCATGGTATAGCATTCCTTTGTGTAAGGCATCATCTAATCAACATTGAGTTAACACGTTGAACATATTATGGAAATACTTTCTGAAGGCATCCTTTAGCATACTTGGTGTTATCATTCAACAGGTTATGGCAATAATCTAAAAGGCAATGCATCAGCAAATTCGCATTTAACATGTTGAGCATGTTATAGAGTTTCTCATTTTAAAGGCAACAACACAGCATCATTTCATTTAGCATGTTAAGCAGGCAAGTTGAACCAATATATACAATATTACAATTATGTGATTCCTTACCGATAGCCGACTTCTCATACCTGCATCAAATACAGGTTATCAGATATACTTATGCTGCCTGCACAAAACATTCATTAGCATGCATCCTGACTACATGGTCAATGGTGTTGTTAAACCATATGGACTCACTTCATTTCATTTCATTTTAAGATAATACGGTCAGCATAGTAGGTGGCGAGCCTCTATGCCACCCTGCCTTATCCGTGCTCCCATAGCACTCATCATTATTTCCTCCTAGGCCGAATCGGTCCCCAGGGCCCTAGGAACCGTTCGAGGAAATTAAAATTCAAACCTTGTATACAAGTTGTCCATGACCATGCGAATGCGTGTCCGACTCGATTGTGAACAAAATCGCATGGTAAAATATATAAAGGAAAGTAAAGGCAACAGTGCATCATTATTCATATTCAATGACTTATTCATTTCATCATTACCATCATTTCATTTGGTGATCTCAAGGATCCCATACTTTATTATTATTCATTCATTGCTTCATTGCAATCTTTCTCATATCATTCCTTTCGACAAGGAACATAACATTCATTCATTCTTTTATTTTCTTATAAGGGACCGACAACATTTCATATTCTTGCAACAGTTATACAGAGAGTACATGATTCTAGCGTTTCATTCAGTTCATTGGTTTGATAGCATAGCCAGTTCATTTCTTATTCTATCATTCATAAGTATCTCATTATTCAAGTGTCTACTTGTTCCGGCAGCGTTAAGCATCAGGGGCAATGTTATCAATTCATTCTCAGGCCTCAAATCACATTAGCAGTTTAATGTATTGTACATTTCAATAATTCTCAACATAGGCATCTCTATTATTCAGCAACTAAAACATGGGACATTTAGGGACAATTTATAGAATTTTAATTCTTTATTTATTAAACATGAAGGAATAAGGAGGAGGAAGGACAGTTCCACTCACTTGTAATAAAGGGTCTTCCTGTTCCGATCATACACAATTCTACTATGTATAGCTCCACCAGCGAGCCACGTTCCAATACCCATTCCGTCTAGCCAGCTAAGAGAGACTGCATCAGTCTTAATTCTCCCGATTCCCAACATAAGTCACGGTCCAATATTCTGATCCCATCCAATAAGTCAACCAAATGCCTCGTGCGGAGCGGGGCATTACACCATCAATGCCACATTGGTAGGAAGAACAACTTCAATATCCATCTTCTGAAGATCGGCTAACAATTCTGGCTGTGCTGTTAGAAAATAAACTCCAGCTCTCCTGCTCAATGTATCTGCAACAACGTTGGCCTTCGCAGGATGATACTGCAAGTTGTTATCATAATCGACCAGTAGGTCTAGCCATCTTCTCTGACGCATATTAAGATCCTTCTGGGTAAACACATACTTTAGACTATTGTGGTCGGTGAAAATCTTCGCCCGATCTCCATATAAATAATGCCTCCAAAGCTTCAATGCAAAAACTACTGCTGCTAATTCCAAGTCATGGGTAGGATAATTCCTCTCATGGTCACGAAGCTGACGTGACGCATAAGCGACTACCTTACCATGCTGTATCAAGATACATCCCAACGCTCTACCGGAAGCATCACAATAAACTGAAAATCCTCCAGTCCCATCTGGAAGCTTGAGAATGGGAGCCGTCATCAATCTCTGCTTCAACTTCTCAAATGAACTCTGACACTCTGCTGTCGAAGCAAATTGTACATCCTTGCGGGTCAACTGCGTCAGTGGTGCTGAAATTCGAGCGAAGTCTGAGACAAACCTCCGGTAATAGACAGGCAATCCTAGGAAACTCCGAACTTCTACGACGGTACTGGGAACTGGCCATGTCTCTATAGCCACTATCTTCCGGGGGACAACTTCCACTCTACCTCTGGTAATGATGTGACCTAAGTACGAGATACGATCGAGCCAAAACTCGTACTTACTAAACTTCGCGTACAACTGGTGCTCTCTGAGAATCTGAAGAACTACACGAAGATGCTGCTCATGATCTGCCTCATTCTTGCTATAGACTAAGATGTCGTCTATAAATACTATCACGAACTGGTCCAAATAGGGCATGAAGATACGATTGATCATGAGGTCCATGAATACGGCTGGCGCATTGGTCGCTCCAAATGGCATAACAAGGAGCTCCCAATGCCCATATCTGGATCTGAAGGCTGTCTTCGGGACGTCTTGCTCTCTAACTCTGATCTGATGGTACCCTGACCGCAAGTCAATCTTCGAGAATATTGTCGCTCCTCTGAGTTGATCAAATAAATCATCTATCCTTGGTAGAGGATATCTATTCTTGATTGTTACAGAGTTTAAGGTACGATAATCAACACATAATCTTGACGTACCATCCTTTTTTTTCACAAGAAGTATCGAGGCTCCCCAAGGTGATCCACTAGCACGAATGAATCCCTTGGTTCTGAGTTCTTCAATCATCTTGTACAAGATCTCTAACTCTGAAGGTGCCATTCTGTAGACTCCTTCTGACACTGGTGCCATCCCTGGAAGCAAATCAATGGTGAACTCTATCTCTCTCTGGGGACATGCCTGGAAGCTCTTCGGGAAATACATCAGAAAACTATTCCACTACTCTGGAAAACTGAACTGCCACTGCTACTGCCATCCGCAACACTGGTGGAGAAGGTTCTACTTCGCCTCTAGAAAATGAAAACTCTGCCTCACCGGGAATACCAAAAATAATCCTGCCAATATGGCAGTCTATTCTTGCGTATTGCTCCTTCAACCAATCCATTCCTAGGACCACATCATAATCGGCCATCGGGAATTCTATCAACCTAGCGGGAAACTCTCTACCGCTAACTACGATTCGACACGAGGAAAATACTCTATCTGCTCCCACAAGACCGTTACCAGTATGTATATTGAGCCTTACTGATAATGACTCAGGCTCCAGTCCTATCCGTGTAGCGAATCGTGCAGACATAAATGAATGCGTTGTACCCGAATCAAATAATACTGATACCGGAAAAGAGTTGACGAGAATAGTACCTGCCACCACCTCACCTGAAGCTAACTTTTCCTCCACGGTCAAAGCCATAGCCTGACCTTGCCTTCTTGGTGCTGGTCCCCTCTGCTAGTGACCTCTCTGCTTGTTCTGAATCTGAGCTTGGACATACTGTTGAGCCTGAGGCAGCAATGGCCTCGGAGGCTGGTACTGCTGCTGCACTAGTGCTGGACCCCTAACCGATGGACTGGTTAGGTTTGATGACGATGAACTGGCTCTATTCGGACAGGACCCTATCTTGTGATCCGGTGCCCCACAAGCCAAGCACAATCCCTGTGCTCTACGACACTGATACTACATGTCCTGGCTTTCCACAATGAGTGCAGCCCATTGCAGAAGACTGCTTCTACTTCTGTTGCTGAGGATACGCCGACGTCGAGTGCTGAATCGACGAAACTGTGGTCACCCTCCTAGGAGCTCCAATAGTCAAAGCCCTAGCTGTCGGGGCTGGTGCTGATGACTGGGACATTTGCCCATGAGACCTCTTCCGTCCTCCGCTTCTATCTACAATCCTCTGCGAGGTATACTCATGCTTCTTCGCTGCTCGCAAGACGACATCAAACGTCTGGTGCTCAAACTGCTCCACTGCTATAATGATCTCTAGGTGGAGCCCCTGCTGGAATCGCTGGGCTCGATCTAATTCGGTTGCCACCAAGGTGGGAGCAAACCGACTAAGTCTAGAAAACTCGACCGCATATCCATTGACCGTCCTGCCCATCTGCTTAAGATTGGTGTATCTCGTCTGCAGATCATACCGAGCTACCGCGTCGGTGTACTTGGTCTGGAACTTGTTGGTGAACACCATCCATGAGACAGGTGTCGGTAATCCAACTGCTAGCATCGCCCACCAGCTGCGGGCTAAGTCCAATAACTGCAGTCGTACAACGGCCACCTTCTCATCCTCAGGAATCCTAGCTGCTTCCAGGATAACCTCTGTGTCTGAAGCCATGTATCAGCAACAATAGCATCTTCAGTGCCATAAAAAAAAAGAGGGTTCAGACGCTTGAAGCTGTTGGCTGCGTTGTTCCCTTGGTAACCAACTCTGCCCATGGCATCTTGTACTGTCTGGTGTAGGGCATCGCCCCGACGATCTTGAGATGCAAGCAATTCCCTAATGAGTTCCGCCAGGGTTTTATTGTCAGGCTCTGCATACTGGACGGGCTGAACTGGTGGCTCTTGACCCCCGATAGGCATGACTCTGGAGGCTACTCCTGAATGCTGGGCTTGGTCTCCAGGTTGCTGCTGGTTCACTGGAGGTGCTCCGTCTTGCTGATCGGTAGGACCAGGAATAATGCCGCTGAAGAAACGACATGGAGAATAATAAGGAAAGACCATGATAGATCGAGGATATAAACATGTGATCAGGTCAAGATTTCAGAAAGATTAGAAGAAACAAGTAGAGATCGAGGGCGAGTGCTGATTGAGACATCTATTCAGTAAAACTTTCACACATCTTGATTTACAAGACCTGCATGGGCCACCACTTAAACCGTGTTATGCCCCAGAACCAGAATACTGGAGAGCGGGGGACAGACACAGCCAGCTACGTACATTGAAGTGAATCCCACTTCATAATACGGTCACGGCTGTCTAGGTGCATGAGGTTTTACTACAAGCCATTAGTCTCTTAGGGTCAAGAACAAGCCTAGTGTCTCAATCTCAAGCAAGCAAGTAAATGTAACAAGATTGTATATCATCAGACATACAAAGGTAGGCGTCCCAAACATTACATATTCAGATGATCATGAAGCTAGTTATACAAAATACGAAGACTAGCAAGAGTTTAAGTCATACATAATCAACCCTAGGATTTGTCAATCATGTTACAGCCCTTAGGCAGACAAGAATGTAAATTCAACACGAGCTAACAGTTGCTCGGCGGCTAAACGCCTCAAAAGAATGATTTACAATTATTGGAAGAGCAAAATAAAACCCACTCGTTGCCAGGGTTGCGTCTAGTGTGCACCATCTGGCTAGAAGGCTGGAAGATCCTCGGGTGCTACTCCAAAATCTGGCCATACAAAACCAGCTGGGTCAGACCCCAGAAAGAGCAAGTGCCACAAAGGAGGCTTCACTTAAGAACTAAAACCAGCATATTAGTACATGAGACATAAAGGATAATAAAAGACATGAGTTAGAGAAGACAAGGTGATAAACGATAAGACAACTAAGGGACTATTCCGGTAGCCAAGTTACAACCCGTAAACCAAACAAGGACCGGGATTGTAACCCTTTACCTGAATAGAGCTTAGTCTCCAACCAATTATCGACAAGAGTAAAGCATAACAGTAATATGCAGAAATAACCATATAGAGGTCTTGCTTAGGCAAGACTAGACGGGACTCCATCCATCAATCATGGCCAAGCAATGAGTACGGCTTGATACTTTAACTAACTAGGGTTATCACAAGCTTAGTTACTAACAAGATGCATCGAGATGTTCCAACAGCCACAAGCCCTGTAGACTTAATCCAGGTTATCCGGTCACAAGTTGAGAGAGTTGGATTAGGTGACTTGGGGGTACAACATATGACAGTGTTCTGGAAATGTGCCCTACTCGACGGCAGGCTACAAGTCCAATTAGAGCGCCCAGATAACGGGACTGCCTGTAGCTGGGAAATCTCTTTATGAACTACATGATCAATCTAGTCTTTACCCTAGTCAGATTCAGTATGAATCCCTGACCGTGGTAACCAGGAATTTATGTCCTAGACATGATGCAAGACGAGACATGTAGCTTATACAAGCACAAACACCCACGGTGTTAAGACAAAAGTTACTTAGCAAGTCAAGATAGCCGTCACAACAGCATATCAAGATTATCATGTTAGGTTTACTTATCAAGAGTGCGCCACGACGGGCCACTATCATGTCATGTTACTTGTCAAGAGTGCACCACGACGGGTCACTATCAAGAATCATCATGTCAAGTTACTTGTTACTAGCTATGAGTGCGCTTTAACAGGCCACTATCGTGTTCTATTCTTAAATTATCATGAATAAAAGAAACTTGCATAAAATAGCTAGTAACATATTCTTGAAGCTAAGAAAAAGATCTACAACTTTCATGTTGGGAGTTGGGAGAAATTATGGCCACAATTCAGCCAAATAGGACTTTAAACAGCCAAAAACAGCAAAAATGGGCCTTCTACGGCAATATGCGGCACTATGCAGCCTTCTGCGGCACTATACGGCACTATGCAGCCTTTTGCGGCACTATTCATTCCATGCGGCTGCGGCACTATTCATGCAGCACTATTCATTCCATGCGGCTGCGGCAATATTTATTCCTGCGGCTGCGACACTATTCATTCCTGCGGCTGCGGTACTATTCATTCCATGCAGTTGCGACACTATTCATTCTATGCGGCTGCGGCACTATTCATTACTGCGGCTGCGGCACTATTCATGTGGTACAATTCATTCTTGCGGCTGCGGCACTATTCATTCCATGCGACTGCGGCACAATTCATTCCTGCAGCTGCGGCACTATTCATTCCATACGGCTACGGCACTATTCATTCCATGCTGCTGCGGCACTATTCATGCGACACTATTTATTCAATGTGGCTGCGGTACTATTCATGCGACACTATTCATTCCATACGGCTGCGGCACTATTCATGCGTCACTATTCATTCATGCGGCTGTGGCACTATTCATTCCATGCAGCTGCGGTACTATTCATCGTCCCTGCCAAATTCAGCACAGATAAAATAGAAAATGCTCAAATCTTATTTTGGCCATAACTTCCTCAAAACAAGTCAAAATCTAACTTTTTAAAGGTCCATTTTGGGTAAAATTGAATTCTCTACAACATGGAACAATCAAAACATAAAAATAATGAAGTTTAATAGAACAAAACCCAAAAAAACCGAAAATAATACACACTTAGAACTACATGAATCCATCCGCCAAAATGAAAAATATCAAGTTCTAAAGTGGCTTAAAATCAAGTAAGGAAGAGAATGGAACAATAAAACTTGAGATCCCTCATGAAGCAAGTTACACTTGCCTAGGACTTGGTAGGTGGGAGGAGTAAATGAAGAAGATGAAGAAGTAGATGAAGAAGTGAATGAGGAGAGAGAGAGAGAAGTAGTTGAGTTATATATTAACCCTCTCCATCTCAAACCAAACCAAGCCAAGCCAATCCAAACCAAGTCAAATAAACCAAGTCAAGATTAAACCAAGACTTAGGTAAGCAAAACAAGTCTAACTACGGTCCACCCGATAAATGCTAGAAATCTCGTATACGCATACGAAAATACGTATAACGGGAAACGGGAGTGACACTGTCAAGCTGTCCTCCCAATATATCCAGCAAGGATATGGAATCCAACCAAGGATCAAGCCAAAGATCAGTGGTCGTCCCATCTTTCATGTTCCTGCAGATAGCGGTCTTAAGCACCAGCCGACACGTCAGAATGGCCTTAAACGTGACCGAGAAATTATTGTCTACCCTGCAGGCCCAGAAGTTAGTCCACCTTAGGTATCTGTTCGCCATCCATTCCGCCCAAAGCGACCCCCCTTGATGAATCTCCACGCCATCTTCACACAAGCTGCCTTCCTGACCGCATGTAGAGGCCTCAGCCCCACTCCACCTTCCTCCCGAGGATGACATAATTGGTCCCAAGAGATCGCATGCATCCCTCCCCTCCAGATGAAGTCAGCACATATAGACTCCACTTTCCGAATAGTGGTCGTCGGGATCTGGATAGACTGGAGCCAGAACATCGTGATGCCAACAATAACCGATCTCACCAACTCAATATGCCCGCCAAATGATAGACCCGTAGCCTGCCAGCCGTCCACTCTCCTTTGAGAAAAATTTACCAAGCTGTGATAATCCTGCTCTCTGGCGTAGTTGACCGTCAGCGGGACCCCCAGATATTTTACTGGGAGCTCAACTTTTTCCACTCCCAGAGCGAAGGCTCTCTCCTCCTTAAGCATGCATCGAGAACTGAAGTAGACTCTGCTTTTCTCTCTATTTAACTGAAGCCCAGAAAGTCTCCCGAACTCCTCCATAATGTCAGAGAGCGCTCTCATTCCCCGCATGGAAGGCTGGAGGAGCACCAATAAGTCGTCAGCATAAATCAGATGTGAGACCACCGGTCTCACCAGCCAGAATAGGGGGACTATCCTCTTGCTGTGCACCGCCGTGTCAATCATGCATGTGAAATACACCATCACCAAGGTAAACAAGTACGGTGAGAGGGGGTCACCCTGCCTCAACCCCTTATTGCTCCTGAAGTAGCCATATGGCGTGCCCTGGATAAGGACTGAGAAAGTAGGGGAGCAAATGCACTCCCTCACCCTCGCAACCCACATCTCGTCAAATCCCATGGCGAGCATCAAGTGACACAGGAAGTCCCGGTTGACCGTATCATAGGCTTTCCGTAGATCAAGCTTTACACAAGCCTTCATCCCCCCAGGTTTGCTGAACTCTCTCATCATCTCATGTGTAAGTAGGCTGTGCTCCGCTATCGATCGACCCTTGATGAAAGCTGCCTGATTCTGGGACACCAAACCCTGCATAATACCCTCCATACGCCTGCACATAAGATGGGTAATAATCTTATAAAGAAAGTTACAGAAAGCAATGGGTCTAAAGTCTGTGAGCGAGGTCGCGCCCTCCTTCATAGGGACCAGCGTCAGGAAAGTGTGATTCATCTCCTTCAGTAGCCTGCCCTCCGCGAAGAACTCCTGAACCGCCTCCAAAACAGGAAACTTAAGCACACCCCAGTGTCGCTTAAAGAACTCTGAAGAGAAGCCATCAGGCCCCGGTGCTTTGTTAGGATTAGCCTTCATCACAATGTCTTCCACCTCCTCTAATCTCACAGGGGCCAATAGCAGGCTATTTTCATGGTACGTCACCAACCTCTTCGTGACAAGGGCTGGGAACGTACTAGTGTAATCCATCTGCTGGTATAAGTCAGAATAAAATCTGACGGCCTCCTCCTGAATCTCTACCGGGTCCCCTACCAGACGTCCCTCGCCATTCAGAAGCCTGGGGATGTTGTTCCGGTACTGACGGGTACGGATCACATCATAGAAGAATTTGGTGCAACGGTCTCCATCTTTGAGCCAGATATATTTTGCCCTCTGTGCTGCACTAATCTCCTCCTACAATCTCATAATGCTGACCTCCTCAATCAGGGACTTTTCCTTAGCCGCCAACTCCCCGTTCAGAATGTCAGCTTGTAGAGCCACCTGAGTGTCCCAAAGCTCGACTTCCTTTTCTGCTAGAGTAGACCGCAGTCTCATCTTCACCCAACCCCTGAGTGCTTGCTTGATCTGTTTGAGTTTATGAACTATGCGGAACTGAGCCGTGCCTTCTCGGAAGTGCTGTATCTCCCCCATAACCACCTTCTCATATCCAGCCGACAGGTACTAGCTATTGTTATACCGAAACGGCCTTGATCGCATAGTAGGTCTCTCACAGAGGCCCACTCAGATAGGAAAGTGGTCGCTAGTACCAGCCGTAAGACCTTCCGCCACCGAATTAAGAAAGCACCGGAACCATTCACTATTGCCCAAGGCCCGATCCAACTGACATGCAATCCGATTCTGTGTAACCTTGTTGTGCCAGGTCCAGATATGGCCAGCTCTCTCCATCCCTCTCATCCCAGACATAAGCAGACATCTCTGGAAGTCATATTAGATCGAATCCGGAACAGAACGACCCCCCCACCTTCTCTTGGTGAAGCAGTATTGTCACGACCCGTTACCCAAATTGTTGGGCCGGGCCGAGCCATGTCCAGCCTATGCTTGGTTAAAGCGTAGTAAGCTGTTCTAAGAATAGACAATAAAAGATCTAAGCTGCTAACAGTTCTAAAATCACATTTAAAGGTTCATCACAACACAGCATCTATAAGCGAAAGTAAACAAGTACAAACTTAATAATACACTTCCAAAGTATCTAACTGGAGACAAAGTCCAGTATCCAAATATAAGTTCAAAACAAAGTCTAAGTCTCAAAATATATAAAAAATAGCTAAGCAAGGTTCTCCGCTGGGGCCTCTTCTGGAGCTAAGGCCAGGTCCTCAAAATCAGTGCCATAATATGTAACACATAGCATTTCCTCCTCGGAAAGTGAACCTACAACGTTATCCTGTCAGGACGGGAGCAAGTACAACCTCTACAACTAAAGTACTGAATATATAATGGAAGAGATGTACAACAAGAAACATGCTGTGATAAGTCTATAAAACAGGAAATACTGGAAAACATGGCCTCATGGTACAACTGGGATCACAGTATCATAGTAACATAGGGAACATGGCATATCTGGAATCATGGTATGACTAGAATCATAGTATCATAGTAACATAGGGAACATGGCATATCTGGAATCATGGTATCTCATAATCTATCATGGCAAGGACACATGTGTTATATAGACAGATGTATATGTAATATTTAAAACTTTAGCAGGTATGTGATCGTCAATAGGTGTACAATGTGCAGGGGCAAATAATGAAATGTACTTCCGTACAAGTGATAAGGCGATAGATGTACATACGCACAAATTCGCTTTGAGATAAAGCCTACGGTGCAGTATTCATATAAAATGAAACTTTGCTCGGTACATACGTACAGAGAAGGGGGCATGATCACGTACTCAACTATCAGTTTCCCATAACCCATATTCTAACATGTGAGAGATACGAGAACAGTAAAAATATGTGGGAGATACGAGAACGATATAAAACATGTGAGAGATACTGGGAGCAGTATGAAAGATATAACTTGCTACCTCAAGGATCAGTATTTTAACAGGGTTAATACATGTTCTAGCATTAAAAGACAGTAAATGAGTTTATAGATGTACTTGCCTCGAACAAAGCAATAATACTAGTACAAAGATATAGATGTCCGGTGTCCTGTCAATAATGATATACAAACTCAGTTCTAAGCTATGTTCAATACTACACTAGTGGTGAGACACGACTCCTAACTGGACACTAACTAAGTGGGGACCTAGCATAAAAGTCTAATGTGGAGTGACACTATATCCAAACTAATTTTCTAGGGTCTTTACACTAGTGTAGGGTGAGTTCCAATACAATAATAACTCAAAACAACACAAAACTTGTAAGTCGTAACTACTCAATAAATAAATTAAACTGTACACTATGTTCCAACAATTTTTGAGATAGACAAAAAGCTCAATTATACATAAAATAAAGTCCCAAAATGATCCTTGTTAACTATAGAATTTTATACTAATTTTTTTGGAATTTATAAACCCTCATAAATATTTATTAAAAATCAGCAAACACATGTATCCTGAAAATAAGTTTTGTTTTCCTATTTTTATAAAATACCAAAATTACTTATTAAATACTGGAAAAATTATATTAAATTAGATAAATTAACATAGTATCTAAATACAATTTTTCCTAGATTTTTACAGTAATTAAAATATATATAAAAATTTAAAAACAGAAAGTAACAATTTCTGAAAAAATAATTAATTACAAATTAAGGATGATACATAAGCAAAATCTACAGATGTTGTCGGATGATAAAATAAATATCACCAACGTGTCCAGATCGGTCAAATTAGCTAAGATAGCCTATCCATAAGTCCAATTTAGACACAGGGGCAAAACGGTTATTTTGGGTCAAAATGATGTTCGTCGATGGACACACTTTGCATCAAAAAATGTGTCAGAATAGAAGTCTACAAAACCTAACAAATTATATGTCCACGAATCCAGAATGAAGATACGAACCCAACGGTATGTCCAAAATAGGATTCCGATGTGCCGATCTCAAAATGACACGTTGACGCAGACATTTGGAATCCGGTTTGCATCGAAATACGTGCCGGAGCAAATGTCTTCAAAACTCAGCAAATTATGTGTCAACGAGTCCAGAATGACGATACGAACTCAAAGGTATATCCGGAATTGGATTCCGATGAGCCGATCTCAAAGTGACCCGTTGACTCGAAAAGTGGGACCCATTTTGCACCGAAATGCGTGCCAGGGCTCACGTTCTCCAAATCAAGCAAACTTTATATGAAAACATGCCAGAACGATGCCACGAGTCTACTGGTGGTGTCAGAAATTGAATCCGGAGTCCCGGGTTCAAAAATGGAATTTAACAAGTACAAATTAAAGAATTCGGACGGCCAACTTTGGCGTCAAATTCGACCAACCGAACGTGCTTATATTGAAACGAAACTTAAGGGACAGGAAGAGGGTTATACAAGTTGTGCATAGGAACTGGTAGCACACCAACCGGAGCTGCGACAGCAGAGTTACGAGCTGACGAAGTTGGCTCCACAAAACTGTCCAAAAATAGTTTAATTTAAAGTGTCAACTTGGTGGCCTGTTTTAAGGTATCAAACGACGAAATTAACGGACGAAAATTGAAAGGAGTGAAGTGCTATATACCGAGATTGTGACGGAGCAAAGAGTTCGCCGATCCAACGGTCGGATTGACCAAAAAATCTGCACGAAGTTGCTGCGATGGGACACAAATTTTGAGTTCCAAACTCGCGCGCGCCGACGGGATCTCGTGCCAAACGCACGAATCGTGTGTTTCACACGTCGGGGAGGCCGGAGACTCTCCCAGGGTGGTCGCCCGGGTTCGTCGGAGGCATGGGGAGCTTGCGGGGGTGGGCCGGCCACGTGGTAGCGCACGGCCACTGCGGCAACGCGCGTGCGCGCGGGCGTGCATGTCTGCGGCTGCTGCCGCTGGCGCAGCTGCTTCTACGGCCGACCGGTCAGGGTAGCGACAGTGCAGCGTCGGGCACGACGGGGGTGGTTGTGCGGTGGTGGCGGTGGTGGCGGTGGCATTGTGGTGGTGTTGGGGGGGTGGATGATGATGATGGTTGTGGTGCATGGTGGTCAAGAGAATGGTGGTGGTGATGGTTTTAATGGTAGTGGTGGTGATGGCATGGAGGGAGGAGGAAGGAGGGAGGTGGTTAATGGTGGTGATGGTTGTGGGTTGATGGAGGAAGGAGGAGATGTGGAGAATGATGGTGATGGTGTTCGGCTGTGGAGGGGGTGGTGGTGTATTGTATGTATTTGAAAATAAAGAGAGAGAGAGAGAGAGGGAGTTATATTATTGTGTGTGTGTGTAATATATTAATATATATATTGAAAGAGTGGGAGTGATAATAGAGAGAGATATTTGAGAGAGAGGGGAAAAGGAGGTCGGTTGGAGGGGAGAAAATGTGTGCTGGTAGAGAGAGAGAGGGGAGGGTGTGAGGTATTGTGTAAGGAGAGAAAGAGAGAGAGTGATATATATATATATATATATATATATATATATATATATATATATATATATATATATATATATATAAGATATTTAATAAAGTAGAGGAAGGAAGAGATATTTTTAAAATAGGAAAAAGAGAAATATTGTGTGGGGTATTTGGACAGTCACGAGAGTACAACATTGAGCTTGGGTTCGGGTTCGGTCGAGCCGGGTCGGGTCAAAATCGGACAGGGTGAAAAAATCGAGTTAAAATGGGTATTTATAATCATGGGTAAATAAATAACATGCGGGGACTCAAATAAATGGGACACAAGTTTCATGTGGGTAGTAGGCTTCACGTGGGCCACGTCCATACTTTAGGTCGACTAGGTTGGATCGATGTCGGATCCCGAAATTAAATTAGAAAATAAATCAGGTTTTACGGTGTTTGCAAAAACAAAAGTATGAAACTTTATTGATACAAACTTTGTAAAGATTACAAGAATTCTGGGAAAGGTACAACTTTAGGAATCCAATCTAGAAGATGATTGCTTTATCCCTTGGACGATGTGAACTTTGAAGACAATAGCCTCTGAAGTTGACTTGAAGGCAAAAGCCTTGGAGAATTGAAGGCAAGAAGCCTTGGAAGAATGCAGCAGCACTTTGGCAAGAACTCCTGAACTCTCTGATTTCTGAACTTTAATGTCTGATCTCTCTATATCTGATCCTTTTGAATGAAGACTTGAAACTCTATTTATAGAGTTCTGGAAATAACTAACTTTTAGTTAGTCTGGACTGCGCATGATGGATTGTGCAGCAATTGGATTGTGCAACAGTGAACTGCGCAGGCAGTTGTTGGATCGTGGTCCAACTGTCTTGGACACATGCCAACTTTTGACTGAATTGCGCATGATCGTGTGTAGACGGTTGCCACGTAATGAGCTATTGATGGCATAAGTGCCACATGTACTTTTGTCAATTGTCAGGATGAAGTGCACCACATGAATTGTGCTGACTTTGGATTATGCAACACTGGATTATGCAGACATTGGATTGCGCTGCATGTACAGCTGTCCTCGAGCGCTGTGCGGCACACTAAACGAACAGTCTCCTCGTTCTTCGTGCTATCAGCTTTCAGAAAGATTTGATTTTGTCAGATAATGATGACATTGCCACGTCAGCCTGTACAGTCCAGTGTGCGCAATCGGAATGATGCGCAATCTGATGTATGCGCAGTTCATTTGAAAGTTGTATTTCTTGATTTTCTGACTTTTTTGATAGGTGCAACTTGATTTTTTAGGATCTACAAGACCCCCTTCAAAGTTTTCGAAAGTTAAATTTATTCAAAGTTTCGAAATACTTTGAATTTCAAAATTTAAAATCAAGTTGCGCATGAGCTGTCTGCGCAATCGGATGGGTCGATCCGACTTTTTCGGCGCAGTCTGAGGCAGCCGTTACTCTTTAAAAAACTATAAATAGTTCTCTTCGATATTCATTTCATTCTTTACCTTGCTTTTGTGATCTGAGAGAGAAGTTTCGAGCTATTCCTTCCTTTCTTCTCCATCGAATCTCCATGGCTCCCAAGCGATCCTCCGTCGCTGCCAAGTGCAAGGACCCCGTCGAGCCTTCGGCTAGGGTCGCACGACGTCCTTCTCGCCACGAGACTGCGCATCCCGCGTTGCAAGGTAGATGACCCAATCAAAAACTCTCTTTAGGGTTTTTGATTTCACTGTTCTTCAGAATCCATCTCTTTTTAGAGATGTGATCATACTGCGCCACCCTCTTTAGGGTTTTGGTTGAACGAACTAGTTATTCTTCATTTTTATGAAGAATATCTTTTTGCACAATCGGTTGAATTACGCTAGCAAAAGTCAGCGCAATCGGCTGATTTGCGTAAGCTTTATCAGCGCAATCTGATGGTTGCGCAATCTGATGGTTGCGCAATCTGACGGTTGCGCAATCTGATGGTTGCACAATCTGATGGTTACACAATCTAATGACAGAATTTTTTGACTTTGACTTGTACTAAATTCTGCTTTCTTCTGTTGGATGTAGTTGACACCAGAGAAGTTCCCGAATATAAAACTTTTATGGGAACTTTATCTGAGTCAGATTTCAAAGAAGATCTATCTCATGTACTATTTCTCCAGTATGCACTTCCATCATCTCGTCAGGCCATTTTGATAGCACAATACAACGAGACTCTGCTAAGTCTGATAAATGGACAGCCTTTGCAATCTGCTGACGCTGTCACCCATAGGAAGCCTATGTTCCTCTTCGGAGATGCTATTGATAAAAGTTCTCAACCACGACCTAGAGTTGAATCGAGAACTTTTCAATGGAAGGAGAAATTTATCAAATTACCAGACTTAGCAAGATGTCTTCCTCTGGCAAGGTATGCTCATGCGAGCCATCCAAGGATAATGGAATGGGACATCACTCCTTTGCAACAGGCACGGACCGGAAGGATCTGTGTTAAGAAAGGCCCGAACAACCGGGACATGTTCTACAGTTCTTCCGAACGTCACAGCACTTTGTTGAGGGGGTTGAAACCAGGTTGTATTCCCCCCGAGAACTCGTCTATGTTACTACCGGTAAGGACACCGATTTTTGCTAATGAATATGCCAAAGCAGAGGGTAAATATCCGGATCAAGACATCCGGTTGACAGGTCTGGTAAACCCAGACATCAAAAGATGGAGCTGTATAGCTAACTGGATACTGGTCCAGTTTGAAGATAAACTCAAAGAAATTGAGCTGTATAATGCAGTACACGCTACTGTATACGGCTTCTTCCCAAATCCTCATCTGTTCTTGGCTCTAGCAGAGAGGTACAATTACAGAACAGGGACGTTTATGACGCCCCTTGGAGAGATGGGCTTGGCTCTACATGAGATGAAGTACATCTCATATTTACCAATGGGTGAGTTGCCTTACGAGGAGTACGTCCCGACTAATGATGAATTAGATAGACTTCGTCGAGAGAATCCAAAGATGGTAGAAGTCTTCGACGAGCTTTTGTGCCATTATAACATATGCTTATTGTATTATCAAAGCGGCTCTTCTGGCACGTGCTATTCGTCTAAATGGTTGACTTATCTTTTTCTCAATCACATTATTGAGAAAAAGACAAAAGATCATGACCCATGTAACCCTGATTTTTTCAATCCCCTCAGCAACAGTGATGTTATAAAACTGATAGAGGAGAACAAAAGAATGGATATCAGGGTTGAGGATGAACATCAATATCCTCCTCTTAAGGCTGGAGAATTTGTGGAGAGCTTCATAAGAATGGGCTACAGGTCCATGTCCAAACAAGCCCAGCTGGCAGGATTCTTGACGTACTGGCTACGTCGATTCGTTGTGCCTGGAGCCAGTGCAGTAGACCGCTTTCATCGCGGTGTTCTTTTTGCAGCTGTCCAGTTAGTCTTCGGCTACCGGATGGACTTACTTTCAGCGATGACCTGTAGTGTAAACGCGGGTCTTCGCCTGTATGTTGATGCTATGATCAAGTGCAAGGGTGATAAGGTAAACTTCCCCAGACTAGAGTTACCTTACACATACTTATTTGGATGGTTGCTCTTGCATCATCCATCATTAATGAACCCTGCCATGGGAGCAGTTGGTGGCAGTTTTCTACGCAGATTCTCACAAAGCAGATGGATATATACTAGTTTGAGGGACTGCAGAAGAACTCTGAACCTCGGCAAAGGATGGAATTTTCTTTGCACTCCCCCTCCAACTGGTTATGAACACATGGCAGCGAATCTGATCGACTTGGGGAGGCAACCAATAGGTCAGGTATCTTTTGAATGGCTGAAGACAATCAGGCCATCCCATCTAGTACATAGATTTGAAGAAGAATGCTTTCTTGAACCTTATCTGCCGAGCCGCTTCGCTCGTCAGTTTGGGTATGACCAATTTTATGTAGATAACGCCATCACGTGCCTACAAGGAAAAGGTTATTTGATTCATGGTGCCCGGGCCTGGGCTTACTATAATGCTCGAGACACAAAGACTGTGTTCTCGATGCCCAATAGAACTGATGCTGGTCCAAGAATGCTGTATACTTATTCTCAATTTTATACAGCTGTAAATACATTTGCTGAAAACTATAGCCTTGTTGATAGTTTTGCAACAGCAAATCGTCTGAAGAGAAAAGCAACTGATACATTGGCTCCAAATAACGATGAAGAATATGAGCCAATGGACGATCCCTTAGAAGCTTCCAGGGAAGTCAATTTCCCTAAGGAAGTTAACCAGCCTTTAAGAATTTCTCTGAAGGTTGTTAAGTCTCCAATTAAGAAGAAGAAGAGAAGGAGAGAAGAGCCTTCTTCTCCTGCTATGAAGAAAAAATTGATCTTGGAACATTCTTCAGAGAAGGTTACCACCAGATCGCAATCCAGACAAATGGCTGAGTCCACTCGAGATGAAGCCGCTACACCGACTTCCGTTCAGAAACAAGTCGAGACAATAGACGCAGAGAGTCATGAGAGACCTCTGCATAGAAGGAAAAGATTGGTCCGTAGAAGATAAGTTTCATCTTCAATCATGATAGACGCTACAGCGGGGCTCACCATGCCCTCTCACATTCCTATTTCTGAGACTGGACATAAGACTCCTAGTCCGGAACAGAGGGAGGATATTGAGCAGAGGGAAGAGATGGACCAGAGAAATGAGGCTGAAGAGCCCAGAGATAACATTGTAGAGGAAGAGCATAATGCCGTACGATCTCCTTTACCTGCTGCGGAGACTACTCAACTTCCTCTTACACCTGGAGCAACCCTTGCTGAAGAAGATCGTTTGATGATCGAAGCTTTATATGGCTGTGACTTCGGTTATCAGGAAGAAGCTGATCATACCGCTGATGCTGCTAGTGAAGAAGTTCCCGAAGACAGCGAGAACGAGGAGATCACTTCATCAGAAGCTGCTGATGAGGCACAAAATCATGAAGAGAATGTTGAGATCCAGACATCCCTTCGAAACACTCTGATTTCTGAAAAGAAGGTTGAGGTGCCGAGATCTCTCGAGAAGATTGCTGATGAAGAGGTGGATGTGGAGAAAACTCCAGTTGCTGCTCCCGAAGGTATTGTAATAAAATTAACAATCTTCTTTTAATAAGTAGTTTGATAGCTAACATCGTTACTTTTATTCATACAGAACCCGGATCTTCTTCTGCTCCTCCAACATGTATGGATATAGTATTGGCAACGACAATTGCCAGTAGCAGCCGCCATTTATCTTGTGGCTCTGAAGCAGGAAGTAGCCAGGCCGTAGCGTCTGAAGCTACTTTTGCTCAGCTAAAGTCTGTGCCTGCAGATGATAGGCTTATTGCTGAATCCACTTATGGTAAGACTATTTTCACTTTTGATTCTCTTTATCAATAGCCAATGACAGGTAAAGTAACAGTATTTGATTTTGTAGAGGAACAACCAGGAGGAGCAACCAGCTCAACTTTGGTTCCCTTATTCAAAGAGCCTGCTGTTCAGATACAAGAAATCGAGCATCCTGTAGCTTCGTCATCAACAGGAGTAGCTGCAACTCCTGGTGCTCTGGCGACTAATCAGCTTGTCATCCAATCATTCACCAAATGCTTCTTCGAGTCGTTGGGACCTCTGATTAATAGAATGATGGACAAAGAAGTTGCTGATTTCTTTATGGTTAGAGGTCCGACCTCTTTCTTGGTGAAGGCCATCCGGGAGCAAGGTGATGAGGCTCAGGCCACTTTCCTTGACCATATATTGAATGAGTTGGAAATCTCTATGAAGAACTATAAAGATCTCAACAAAGGGGAAATGGAACCTTTAGTGCAGGCAGAGTTTGAACAAATGGCTCAGGCAGCTGCAATCGAAAGAGTGAATCTCCAGAACCTCTTGGATGCATATACTACAAAATCTGCTGAATATAATTCCAAGTTGGAATCGGTGATCTCAACTGCTGAGAGGAGAGAAAAAAGGATTGCTGAGCTGAGAATGGAAATTACTCGTCTCGAAGAGGAGCTAGAAAATGAAGTTACAGAGCATCAGACTTCGATCCAACAAAGTGATGCTATAACTCAGGAAAAAAACGAGTATGTAGCAGCTCATAATACTGAAATCACTCGCCGAATGGTGACCATGCCCGTTTTTAATGAAGAATCTGGGATGGAAGAGGCCAGGAGGAAAGTGATGGCATCTCGTGAAGAACGGTTGCAGATTTTGAAACAACAGATTGCTAATCTGATAATACCTCCGTCTCAGTAGAAAGAATATTTTGTATCTTTTTGTCTTTCTGTATGCTATGCATGTAATGTCTCAAATTTTGATCAATAAAAGACATTTTGTTGTGGCTCTATTATTTCTTGTATATCTTATTCAGATATAAATAATAGCGATAGAAAATATATTCAGAGGTACAAGACATGATATATTTCTTGATGATTTTGTAGAAAATAATTATATTCATTATATCTGCTCAGAGGTAATGTGGACGTAGCAGAATATAATTTGTCAAATATTATTATTTCAAAATAGACAACTTAATCGAAGACGACAAGTTGCTGATATGGATAATGAACGAAAATGAATCGTCAAAAAGGTATAAATGAACGAAATGAATCGTCGGGATGAACGGATGGACCGTCAAATGAATTGAATGAACGGGTGAACCATCTGATGAACGGATGAACCGTCGGATGATAAATGATAATGAACGGGCGAACCGTAAGATGATGATGATGGTGATAATGAACAGACGAACCGTCAGATAAATATGAATGAACGGGTGAACCGTCAGATGATGATGAATGAACGGATGAACCGTCAGATGATTGTGAATGAACGGATGAACCGTCTGATGAACGTGAATGATAATGAACGGGCGAACCGTCGGATGATAAATGATAATGAACGGGCGAACCGTCAGATGATAATGATGAACAGATGAACCGTCGGATGATGATAATGAATGTGTCGTTTCATTGTCTTAAGAATCTGTGCCTATAAATAGAACAAAAATCTGGAAAGAATGATCATTTCCACTTTTCAACATAAAGATGTCGTCCAGAGATGCATCCAAGAAGGCTGAAATTACCCCGAAGGTTGAAGCGGGCATTGAAGAACGTCTTGCCGAACCAGTCCAGCCAAAACAGACAGAAGCAGGCGAAGATTCGTCCGTACCCAAACCACCACGGGATATCCTGGATTTTCTGCTAGAACCAGGAAAGACTGAAGAGGAAGAGGCCATGAGGCTGGCTGCTTGCAAGTTCCTGGTGGGCTCGAGCAAGGATGTCCTCGACTCTTTTGCTGATTATGTCTTTGATAAGGACGGCAGTGGTCCGCGTCTAAATGTCGAGAAGGATGATAGTGATCTTCTTTAATATCATGTACTATCATTCATGATAAAAATAAAAAATGAATTTTATTTATGAACTTGTCTGATGATTTACATGCATTTTATATTTATACATAGTACTTTTTACGGAATTTGCCATTGATAGGCATCATAGCAACTCGACCATCGAGCTCTGAGAGTTGATAAGCTCTATTGAGAAGACTTTGCTTACAACATAGGGCCCTTCCCACTTTGCGTCGAATTTGCCCTTGCTCATGTGAGTCATAGACATAGGACGTCTGACTGTTAGAACAAGTTCTCCTTGTTGAAAGGCTCTGACTTTAACTTTGCGATTGAACGTTTTCGATATGCGGGCTTGATATAACTCAATATGTTGTTGAGCCAATAGCCGCTTTTCATCGAGCGCTTCTAATTCCTCAAGTCGGAGAAGATCGTTATTCTCTGTAGTGAGTTCATTAGCAATGGCAATCCTTAAAGAAGGAATTTGAAGTTCCAGAGGAAGAACTGCTTCACAACCATACACCAAAGAGAAAGGTGTAAAGCCTGTAGGATTGCGGACCGTAGTTCGATAGGCCCAAAGACATTCACCAAGCTTTTCACTCCAATTTCGTTTGTTAGCAGATACAAACTTCTTGAGAAGCTTAATGATGGTTTTGTTGAAAGCTTCAGCTAATCCATTAGCAGCAGGATTGTAAGCTGTCGAAGCGACATTGTCAATTCGGTGATCATCACAGAATCTGGTGAACTTCTGGCTGATAAATTGAGGTCCGTTGTCATGGATAATTAGTCGAGGTATACCAAATCTATAGATGACATAGTGTTTGACGAAGTTGATGACGCTGCTGGTCTTGACTTCAGCCAAAGGTATAGCTTCAGCCCACTTGGAGAAATAATCGGTTATTGCCAGTATGAACCGATGTCCTCTAGAAGAAGGAGGATTGATAGGACCGATGATGTCCATACCCCAAGCTTCAAAAGGCCATGAAGCAGCCGTCGGATGCAGAAATTCAGAGGGTTGATGAATAAAATCTGCATGGATTTGACAAGCTCGACATTTCCTTGCATAATCGATGGCATCAGATACCATAGAGGGCCAGTAGTAACCCATTCGTCGGATGCGATCCTATAGCTTAGGATCGGGTTGATGTGCTCCACAGACACCGTCGTGAGCTTCACGCAACACTTGTTTTACTTCATCACCAGCAAGACAGCATAGAAGAAGACCGTCATAAGTCCGCCGATAAAGAGTCTTGGTAGTTTGATTGTAGTAGAATCGGAGAGATCATCGTCGAATACTCGTAGCCTCCTTAGGATCTTCGGAGAGTATGTCATGAACCACGAAGTCGATGAAAGGAGTTCTCCAGTCTTCATCGATAATGTTGACTTCAACAAAGTTATTGAACTCAATATTACGATTGTTTTCAATATAGAACAATTCTCGGTTAGAGATAACCACCACCTGCTGTCTTTTGATAGGGATGGCTAGGACAGCTGCAAGGTTGGCTAAGGCATCTGTTTCGGTATTGCAAGCTCGACGAACATAGTTGACGAAGAAAGCTTTGAATGATGTAGCCATGTTGATTGCTGTTTCATGATAAGGCACCAGATCTTGATGGCGGACTTCATAAGTTCCTCTAACCTGGTTGACAACTAGCTTAGAGTCGCCGTAAACTTCGAGATATTCGATATCCAATTGCTTGGCTAATTGAAGGCCGATGAGTAGAGCATTGTATTCCGCTACGTTATTGGACCAGGGTTCATCTAGAGAGTAAGCTCTTTGGATGGTCGATCCGTCTGGAGAAACGACAACAACTCCAACTCCTGCTACAATGATACCATTTGGTCCGATTCTGGATGCACCATCGAAGAATAGACGCCAGGTTGGAAATTCTTCAGAGATCATGTTGACTTCCAACGTCTCGTCTGGAATTTCATCGTAAAGCTTGGATGTTTCTGGCACGGGATGAGCCGCCAAGAAATCTGCCAGTGCTTGACCTTTGACAGATTTTTGTGGAACATACACCATATCATATTGGGCTAGCAAAATGGCCCATATAGCCAGCCGAGAATTGAGTGTACTGGGCTTCTTCATAAGTACCCGAAGAGGATTAACTCGAAAAATAACATGAATGGTTTGACCAATGATGTAATGCCTTGTCTTTTGAACGGCAAACATAAGAGCTAGGCATTCTTTTTCGACTGGACTATAACGGTGTTCAGCACCAATCATAGTACGACTGAGATAATAAATAGCTTGTTCATGGCCATCTTTGTTCTTTTGGGCAAGTAAGGCACCCAATGAATGGTCCATAGCACGGACATACATTAAGAATGGAATGCCTGAGATTGGTGGCACCAAGACTGGTGGGTTCATGAGATATCGTTTGATGTCATCGAATGCTTGTTGACATTCTTCGGTCCAAATGAAAGATACACCCTTCTTCATTAGTTGAGTGAATGGTCTGCAACGTCCAGACAAGTTCGAAATGAATCTCCTGATGTACGCAAGTCGACCTTGGAATCCTCGTAGCTCTTTTAGGTTGCGTGGAGGACGCATCTCTTGAATGGCTTTGATCTTCTCGGGATCCACGTGTATACCCTTAGAGGTAATGACGAAGCCTAGAAACTTACCACTAGAGACACCCAAGAATGACTTGGTGGGATTCATCTTGAGCTGATGTTGGCGCATAAGATTGAAGATAGTTCTCAAATCTTGAATGTGATCTTTTTTCAGACGACTTTTGATGGCGATATCGTCAACATAACATTCGACTGTTTTGCGAAGATGATCTCTAAAAATGGTACTCATGGCTCGTTGGTAGGTTGCACCAGCGTTCTTGAGACCAAATGGCATCACAGTGTAGCAATAGACTCCACGAGAAGTGCGAAAAGAGGTATGTTTTTCATCTTCGGGATTCATCCGAATTTGATTGTACCCGGAGAATCCATCCATAAAAGATATTCGCTCGAACCCACAGGTATTATCGATCATGACATCCGTGATAGGGAGAGAAAATTCATCTTTTGGACATGCTTCATTAAGATCCCAAAAGTCGATGCAGACTCGAACTTTGCCGATTTTCTTCAGGACTGGAACAACGTTGGCTACCCAATCGGGATGTTGTTCTTCTCGAATAAAGCCACAATCAATGAGCTTCTTGACTTCATCATCGATTGCGTCCATCATTTTCGGTTTGAATAGTCATTGCTGCTGTTTGACTGGTTTTGCATTGGGCAAAATGTTCAGTTTGTGAGTAGCAACTTTGGGATCAAGATCGGGCATTTCTTCGTAACTCCAGGCAAAGACATTATTGTATTCTTTAATAAGAAGAATCAACTCTTGTTTATCTGTTTCTGAAATATTCTTGCTGATAAATATTGGACGAGGCGACCCATTTTCTCCTACATCAACTTGAATTAATTGATCTTCGGTAGAAGGTTCTCTTTGTTCGAATCAGAGTACCCACTGATTGTCCATCTGTTGAGCCCAAGGATCTATTTCAGGATTTTCTTCAACATTCTCATCACAGCCTTCTGGAAGTTCAACAGAGACCATATTAGAAGATACAGTCAGCCGATGAATTTGACCGATGCTGGTGTCAGAACCCCACGATCTTGAATCAGAAGAGTTAGAACGCTCCTCGCTATCAGATTCAGAGACTGTTGGGGATAACATCGGAGGAGAAGCATATCCGAGACCTCTTTTGGTCCTGCTGTAGTACATATCTGACTTTCCTTTTGGAACAGCCGTACGAAGAGGAGTCTTTCTACCTTTACCGTAATTGAGGCCGCTCTTGAAGTCGTAACCCATCTTTCGGACGATGTCTTTTGATTGTTGACTGTAACGACGGAGTTGAAGATGTCCCGTGTCGTTAACTTTGCTATCATTCGTATAACTGAATTGTTGTTCCGGTCCTTTACTAAAAAGTATTGGACGTTTGCCTTTCTTTCGAACAGGAACAATATGGTAAAAATCATCTGGATCTTCAAATGAGACTTCTGTTTGAAGAGATTGTACAACTCCCATTGTAAATAATTTGAAGCTATCTAACATATCCAAATAGCATTTAGTATGATAAATAACATCAGTATACTGGAAAGTAGATGCTTTTTCATTGATCTGTACATTTGTATTTACAGCAGGACCTTTAGCCTTAGCAGGCTTGGTCAAATTGATTACAAGAGGGGGAGAAGAAGAACGTGGAGGAGGCTTGTTACGACGGAGGTCGATAACAAGTGGCTCAGAGGAGGTGAGCTCCCTTTTTTCCTTGCTGTGAGTTAAATCAACAACAAGTGGCTCAGAAGTAGTGAGCTGTTTTTTGTCCTTGTTACGACGTAAGTCGATAACAAGTGGCTCAGAAGAGGTGAGCTCCCTTTTATCTTGATCGCCATTAACCGGTTTCTTCTAAATTGGCAAGTGAATAGCCAATGGTTTAGAAGACTGAGGATGAGAAACGCGCCCTTTGACAGGTATAATAAGAGTGTCATTAGGTACTGCTTCTTGGTCTTCTTCAGTATCCATGGCCAATACCACTTTCATAAATTTTTCCTTGTACATACGAGCGTCGTTGCAGTATGCTTCGACACCTTTGAAAGGATAAAGGTCAGCAACCTCCTTTTGTACCTCTCCATTGTCATCAATATATTTAAAACATTGATGGAGAGTCGAAGGGACAATGTTATGCTCGTGCAGAAATGGTCTACCCAGCAAAGCATTGTAAGAACAACCATGATTGTCGATGATATAGAAGGTAACCTTCGTACGAAGATTACCTATTTGGAGTTTTAGACGAATCTTGCCCAGAGGTTCACTCCTTCCCTGATTGAACCCAAGGATGGTGGTGATTGTACTGGAGAGACTATGTACTGGAATTTTCAGCGCATCCAACATTGTCTTCGGCATAATGCTGAGAGCAGACCCTGGATCTATCGGGATACGATCGACTTTCATTGAGTCGACATATCCTGTATAGTAGAGTGGACGGTCGTGCCTGTTATCTTCCATCAACATGTCATCTTGTGTGAAAGTTATGTTTGGAATTAACTCCAACACACTATGACAATGAAGGCAAGAGACTGTTTCTGCTTTTGGCTTCTTAAGCAGGGCTAGACAGGTTTCTTCCTGCATGAGAGCCTCACTCAGAGTTTCCCGAGTCTCTTTAGATAGGCTCGAAGATTGACAATCGGGCCGGTGTATTGGCCAACTGAGCCAGGATGTCAAAGTTGTAAGGCTTCTCAAGTCCGGAAGGAGATGTCTTCTTCAAAGGTTTGTCGAAGCGGACTTGCTATTTTTCTTTGTCAACGACCATCGGTTTGGGAGGAATGGGTATCACAACCGGCGAGGAAGTAGTAGGAACATCTTCAGTAGAAGCAGGCTGCACCGGAGCAGGCTTAGAAGAAGAATCAGGATTCTCTTGGGCTTCAGGGTAATCCTTTAGATAGGCTTTCCCTGATCTGGTGCCTAGCAGAATTTCTTCGTCAACTATGGGATCAAAAGACACCATGTTGCAAGTCTTTGTCTTGCTTTTAGAGCGGTCTTTCTTCTTAGAAGAAGAGGAAACTTTGAACTCTAAAGCAAGATCTGGATAGATCCACATAATTTTGCCATTGTCAAGAGACAAGGGGACAAGACCTTCACTTGGTGGAGGTGGGAGATTCTCAATCTCAAGAGTAGCTTTGGTAATAGGAATGAGACCGTGCTGTACCATCTGCGGAGGGATGTCACCAAACTGGACTGAAACTATATTTGTAGTAACAGTCTTCTTGTCTTGCTGCAGAGTGACGACACCAGCATTGATAAGCTCTTGAATTTTGCCCTTGAGCACGTAGCATGCTCGAGTAGGGTGTCCAATGAACCTGTGGTAAACACAATATTTAGGATGATCTATCTTACCGACTTCATCAGGTTTCTTTGGGTCTGGGAGTTGAATCTTCTTGCTTTTGAGTAAGCAATCAAAGATGCTTGCAGTATCATTCTCGTTGAAGGAATATTCTACTTTCGGACGAGGTTCCCTCGGTGGAGGTGCAGAAGGAGTAGAAGTGGATGTAGGCGGAGCCACATTGACAGCCAAAGATTTTTTATTCTTGTTCAGATTGATGTTCAAAGTTTCTTTTGCTTTGCGGTTGTTCTGGCGGTTGCCACCACCTGATGTCTGGTGTTCATCCCGGTCGAGGTTAGACATTTGTACCCCCAATTGCTTGAACTTCTCAGCACTCACTTCCGCAGCTTTGGCGTTGACAATAAAAGAGGGCCAATCTTGGAACTGAGTAGATTCTGTCCACATACTGATGATAGGCAAAAGATTTGCCTTACAAGTATCAATAGTGACAGCAGCTGGAGTTCCGGGAGGCATCTTCAAGGCTTCACGGCAGAACCGTTCGATGAAACTCTCAGCAGTTTTATTGTGTTTTTGTTTGATTTTGTTGAGAGCCGACATAGTCATGTCATTGAATCCCTCATAGAACCATTCCAGGAAAATTTGCTTGAGACCTGAGAAGGAAGTGATACAACCATCGGGCAAACTTCTGTACCAGTCGTATGCTACGTCGGCTAAACAACCGACGAACACTCTGGTAAGAAGAGCGTCATTTGGCTAGAGTTGAACGGTCATTACCTTAAAATGATTGATGAACTGGCTAGGAGAAGTATTGCCATCAAACAAAGAGATCGTTGGGATCTTGTACTTTGGCGGGAACATGACTTCTTTTCATTCAACTGGATAGGGCTGCTTGATCCCCAATCTTTGCAAGTTGTCTTTCTCTTTAAAGGCTTCGAACTGGGTTCGCAAGAGTTTGACAGCTTCATTGGCGTCCTCAGATGATGAAGAAGAAGCAGGTTGAGTCAGAGTAGTAGGAGGAGGAACATCGTTGTAAGCACTACCCCCAGCCCCTGACTGACTGGGTGTAGTTTGAACTTGTACTTGTACAGGAGGCATTTGAGGAGACACTACCCCCAGCCCAGCATTGACAGGTACTGAAGATGCTATGATCTTCGGACTCGCAGCAGGTACAGTCGGTGGTGTGGCATGTTGTGCCACTATGATAGAATACATACTAGCAACCATTTCAGCCATGGTTTTTAGCTTGTCTTCAAGTGCAGCAATTCGCTGTTCTTGATTTGCTGAAGTTGAAGCATCTGGATCCTCATTGACAACGTAAGCCGTGACTTCCCTTGGTACAATAGAAGATACTGTCTGTTCAGAGCTTTCGCTGTATGCATCATAGTCGGAGAAAGAGTCGTCTCCTAACTGAGCAGTAGGAAGATAACCCGAAGGATCTTGAGGAAGATTCTTTTGACCGATTGTATCTCGGCTTCGGGATCGGGTATGTCGAAATACTCCTTCAGAAGATTCTTGAAGTAAATCTAGATACCGTTGACTAGGACGGCGAGGTTTGCCGTGCTTGGAGCACTTTCTACTCCCAGTGTCTCGGGAAGTCATGTTGACAGAAGCGTACAAGACTTATTCTTCCTCTGACACTACTTCAGAGTTTGCAAAAGTCAAACGATCGAAGACAGATCGTTTTGTTGCTTGACAACAACATTGGATGATGACTTTGTGGTTGCAATGATGATCAGATGGTTGAACTGGAGGTGTTGAGACGTTGTCCCGCTTTTGCCTGAGATGTTCTCGGAGATCTGGAACAACAGTAGGACGAAAAAAACTCTGAGGGATCTGTTCTTTGATAATGTTCGGAATATGATTCTGATTCTTTAAATGTTTAATCCCTTGAGTGTACAGGGAAGTGCTCACTTCATTGGCATAAGTGTCGGGATCTTTGACCCTGGAAGTTTGTCTTTGATGTTTGATCTTCGGCATTGGCTGTTTGCATTTTGCCGAAGTAGGCTTGTTAAGATAAGTCCTTAGATCTGCAAACTCACCCCCCCAGGAGTTTCTGTTTGAGACACCAACAATTTTCCTTGTCTTGAGCGGGATATCCTGAGAGTTGGGAGGTCTTGGAACTCTGCTACCGGAGTAGGCAGAATACCTCTTTGATCAGTACAAGTTCTTTTGTCATGAAGGAAAGAAGAATCCTTATTTGAAAGAGTTCTAGTAATGATTGGTGCCGAGGCACGTTCAGATTGATCTTCTACAGGCAAAACTGAAGAAGATTGAGAAAAGACCAAAGGGCCTTTTCCTTTGTTTTGTGAAGAAGGGTTAGCTAAAGAGCGTTTCCCTCTGTTGTCTTCCAAGTCATGGGACAAGGAAGTTTGAGAAAAGACCAACGGGCCTTTTCCTTTCTTTTGAGGAGGAAGAAGAATAGCCAAAGGACTACCTCCAGTGGATTGCTTTGGAGCAACAATGTGTTTGGAAGGAGGAGCAGAGCTTTTCCCTTTGTTGAGAGAAGAAGAGAGTTTAGCCAAAAGGCTGTCACTCTTGGATTGCGCAGGCATGATTTGCGCATGAGTGGATGGCGCACTGGTTCTGGCTACAGAGACTATGGTTTGCGCATCAGGAGTTCTTGCCACATAGTGCCTATGGTGGCTCTGGTTGCTGGAGTGTTGGTTTGTGCAGAAAGATTGGCAGCTAACTGCGCCAGAGACATAGGAGTCTTATACTTTGACAAGGCAGCATAAGAAGTAGCAGACTACGCAGCAATGGCAGAGACAGATTGTGCAGCAGGCTTGGTGACAGAAGCCTTGGACTGCACGGCAGTCTTGCTGGCAGACTGCGCAGGAGTCTTGCTGGCAGACTGCGCAGGAGTCTTGCTGGCAGCATCAATAGACTGTACAGCAGTCTTTGGGACCCACACTGGGCGCACTTTGCTTGTGGCAGAAATAGTTGCAGTGCGAGGAGTGGTCTTGGAGTTGATCATGGCTTCGTAGGCTGTCTGGTTGATCTTCACAACCAGCGTCTTCTGCGTCTTCCCGATAGACGCTACGTCACATTGAGTTGTCACTTCCTCGTCGGAGGAGAAAGTCGTCCCCAGCAGAGTCGCCATTTTGTTTGCAAAAACAAAAGTATGAAACTTTATTGATACAAACTTTGTAAAGATTACAAGAATTCTGGGAAAGGTACAACTTTAGGAATCCAATCTAGAAGACGATTGCTTTATCCCTTGGACGATGTGAACTTTGAAGACGATAGCCTCTGAAGTTGACTTGAAGGCAAAAGCCTCGGAGAATTGAAGGCAAAAAGCCTCGGAAGAATGCAGCAGCACTTTGGCAAGAACTCCTGAACTCTCTGATTTCTAAACTTTAATGTCTGATCTCTCTATATCTGATCCTTTTGAATGAAGACTTGAAACTCTATTTATAGAGTTCTGGAAATAACTAACTTTTAGTTATTCTGGACTGCGCATGATGGATTGTGCAGCAATTGGATTGCGCAACAGTGAACTGCGCAGGCGGTTGTTGGATCCTGGTCCAACTGTCTTGGACACATGGCAACTTTTGACTGAATTGCGCATGATCGTGTGTAGACGGTTGCCACGTAATGAGCTATTGATGGCATGAGTGCCACGTGTACTTTTGTCAATTGTCAAGATGAAGTGCGCCACATGAATTACGCTGACTTTGGATTGTGCAACACTGGATTGCGCAGATATTGGATTGCGCTGCATGTACAGCTGTCCTCGAGCGCTGTACGGCGCACTAAACGAACAGTCTCCTCGTTCTTCGTGCTGTCAGCTGTCAGAAAGATTTGATTTTGTCAGATAATGATGACATTGCCACGTCAGCCTGCGCAGTTGAAAGTGTGCGCAGTCCAGTGTGCGCAATCGGAATGATGCGCAATCTGATGTATGCACAGTTCATTTGAAAGTTGTATTTCTTGATTTTCTGACTTTGTTGATAGGTGCAACTTGATTTTTTAGGACCTACATACGGTAGATAATTAATTGGCCTAAATTAACCCGAAAATTGTGCGAAGGAAATGAAGCACAAAATGGAGTGTCTGAGTGGGACAAGAAGGTCATGGGTGAAAAGCGTCTCGAGTAGATCATTCCTGAGAAGTTGGTTCTGAGAAAACGACTGGTCTGGTGCTCCCAAATTAAAAGACACGGTAACGTACAAACGATGATCAAAGATAAATGTGGGAATAATTATTCAACGATTAATTGGTCTAAGTTGACCCGAAGTTGCGCGATACAAAAAGAGCACAAGGGAACGAATTTAAGTGGGACATGATATATCAAAACGAAGATAATCTTGTCTACTACAAAACTCGTAAAGAGAGTTTTCAGATATTGGCATCCCTGACGCTCCAGAAGTCAAAGTCACGGAAAGGTACATTAATGATCAAAACAATTAAATAATAAAATATTTATCAAAAATAATTTATTTAGAAAATTTAAAATAGCCCTGGAATTCAGGGGACTTACATCCTACCCACCTTACAAAAATTTCGTCCTCGAAATTAAAAATCATCCAATAGGTCAAACTATAACATGTAGCTGCTCTGGCTACGATACTCAATCTGCTACCCTTGTAATCATCTCTTCTATTTTTCTTTACAATCTTTTTGGTTCAGGTTCAACAAAGTCCTTCTATCATAAACTACGTCATATATCCTTTAGAATCTTCCATACTAACATGAAACCTTTATGTATACCCTAAACTATGAGTCATTTTCTGGGCATGTTTATAAACCTACAATGCTTGATCATCAACCATATTTTCAACCTCAATTGTAAATACTTGATTTCCGTATCGTATCCTAAGTATCCATATTCTATCAATCCACAGGCCCTTAGCATTATTTGTCGTCAATCCTTTCTTGCAGTTTCTCATTGAAATTATACGTTCAATATTTATCCTTAGCGTAGAGCCTTCTTCTTCTTTACTCAACAAGTCCTCCGAATATAAATCTTCGATTTCAATCTCCCGATTTATTAATTATCAAAGTACATATGTCTTTGTCTTGTTCCTTGTCTTTTTAACTGATATCTTTTCGATCTCGTATGCAACATTATATCCCATTCTAACTTATTCTATATCATTCCACATATCGATCTACCCTATAATCACATGTAATTAGCTATAGATAACCAACCAAAATTCTACAAATGCTAAATCCTCAAACTGCTAAGCACAAGATTCTAATCCTCAATACATAGTCACAACAATATAATATCTCATTTCTCCATCTTTAGATACCCTATCATCAGGTCATACTATCAATACAATCGTTCTTAATGGTTTCCAAGTCTACTACAGTCAGTCACCCATACTTGTCCTATAAGCTTAATCTGACCAATCCCTAGGAAAGTATTTATCACAATCACACAATACATTTATAGTTATACTACAGAATCAGTTAACAAGGTTTGACTATTTCGGTCGTCTATCAAATAGAAAGTAACAAGGCCCAAGACTAGGCCAAGCAATCCATAATAGTGTCCAAACAAGTTAAAGGGCCAAGCAAGACAGAAAAGTTTGTCGAAATATCTCCAAGAATGGTACGAAGACAACGAGATGCATAACGAGAAGAATTACCCAAGAGGTTAACAAAGAAGAGTTTAGTCAAGTCTTAGGAAAGATGGAACACAAAAATAATTATGTCCAAAATGATAACATGAAAGCAATCCTGTTGGAGAATCCTATAATCCCTGTTGTGGAAGTAGATAGGACAGAGTTAATCAAGACGGGGAAGAATGATGATAAGAATTTATTCTTGCTCATTCGGTCATAACGAAGTAAACCAAGTTGAGATATGATCTGATAACCATAAACGTCTTCCTGAAATCATGTTGCCAAGATTTTTGCCACACCAGTAAGCTTAGATGCAATAAACGATAGAGTCATAACTAAGGTATACACCTATAATCATATTATCTAGAATTCTTGTCACGCCAACCGGTATGGCTGCGAGAAAATCTAAATTCTATAATCTAAGATAAGTATATCCGAAATCAGGCTCTATGTTTTTGTCATACCAGCTAATATGGCTGCGATAAATTCTAAACTCCATAAATAAAGCAGACATTTACCTTATCAGGATATATCACAATTCAATCCACAAAATTTATCACGATGCAAGATTAAAGTCAACAACGAAAATCAAAAATCAATTTCAACAACGAATTAAGGAAGAGCAAATAGAAATAAGCGAAAATAGATTTCTAGATAAGATTAAAGTGAGATCCTCAGGGGTCATCCCAAGGGTACAAACTTGGTCTAAATTGACCCACTGAAATACAACAAGAGGCTAATTATAGCTAACGGTCCTATGCTGTGATGAGTTCTCCTATGTTATAATCCTCGAAATTCTCTAGGTGTTCTTATAACGCCCCAGAACCAGAATACTGGAGAGCGGGGGTGTACATAGCCAGCTACGTATATTGAAGTGCAACCCACCTCGCTATACGGTCATGGCTGTCTAGATACATGAGGGTTTAACTACAAGCCAACAGTCTCCTATGGTCATGAACAAGCCTATTGTCTCAATCTCAAGTAAGCAATAATAGTTACAAGATGTCAGAGCACCAAATATATAATAGCAAGGCGTCCCATACATTACATATTGGATGATCATGAAGCTAGTCGTACAAAATGTCAAGACTAGCAAGAGTTCAGTCGTACATGATCAACCCTAGGATCTGTCAATCATGTTACAGCCCGTAGGCAGACAGTAAATAAAGATGCAATACGAGCTAACACGTGCTCGTCGGCTAAACGCCTCAAAAGAATAATTTTACAATAAAGTGGGAGGACAAAAAAAACCCACTCTTTGCCAAGGTTACGCCTGGTGGTCACCATCTGGCTGGAAGACAGGTGGATCCTCTGGTGCTGCTTCGATATCTGGCCACACAAAACCAGCTGGGTCAGACCCCAGAAAGAGCAAGTGCCACAAAGGAGGCTTCACTTAGGAACTAAAAACCAGCATATCACAAGTGAATAATAAAAGAGAGCTTATAAAAGAAACTGATAATAATAATAGAGAGAACAATAATAAATTGAGTACGAGGAAACCATTCAAGCAGCTAGACTGCAACCCTTAAACCAAACAAGGATCGAGGTTGCAGCCCTTCACCAGAATAGAAACCCGTCTCAAATACTATTGGTAAGGTAACAAGACAATAAACGAAGAGAGGACTCAGAACTGCTCCAGGAGCCAGGTTACAACCCTTAAACCAAACAAGGACCGGGGTTGTAACCCTTCGCCTGAACAGAACTGAACCCCTCATCTTTATTGTTAAGGCCAGTATAAATAATTAATCATGTCGTTGCAGTAAGTAAAACATGACGAGCGTGGCACGGGGTTGCAATAAGACAATAAACGAAGAGAGGACACAGAACTGCTCCGGGAGCCAGGTTACAACCCTTAAACCAAACAAGGACCGGGATTGTAACCCTTCGCCTGAACAGAACTGGACCCCCGATCGTTATTGTTAAGGCAAGCATCAATAATCATGTCATGTCACAATCTTGTACAGGATTGGGACAAGACTAAGCTGGAATAAACTCCATCCAATCAATCACGGCCAATCAAGAGTACGGCTTGATACTTTTAACTAACTAGGGTTATCACAAGCCTAGTTACTAGCAAGATACAATGAGATTATCCCAACAGCCACAAGCCCTGCAGACCATCCGGTTATCCAGGTCGAATGTCCGTTTATGAAGAATGCAACACGTGACTGTGTGCTGGAAATGTGCCCTACTCGTCGGTAGGCTACAAGTCCACTTAATGCGCCCAGATAACGGGATTGCCTGTAGCTAGAAATCTCTTCATGTCTACTGAATTATTATAGTTTATTAGCCTTAGTCAATTACTGTAGGTATCCCTGACCGTGGTACTCAGAGATCCCTGTCCTAGACATGATGCAAACATTACCGATTTATTTTGTACAAACACAATCACCCACGGTGTCCAGGACATTCAATTCTGTCATGACATGCTAGCCGTCGTAACAGCATTCGAGATATATATATCATATCAAATTCACTGTCAAAAGTGCGCCACGACGGGACACTATTACGTCATGGAACATATTTAAAAATTAACATTTAACCTGGTATAAGCATATATGCAATAACTAAATATAAACATGGTGCAAGAGTTGTAGAAGAATCATGCGGCTCAGGGGAGACGGGGCATAACTTCCACATACGAACTCAAAATGAGGTGATCCAGAAATATTCGTAAAGGCAAGACAGAGATCTAAAACTTTCATGTTTGAAGTTTTTCGAAATTCTGTCTAGAAAATAGCTAAACTTGGCAAAAAAGTCATTCTGTGCACTTTTTATGCCAAAAAATTCAATTCTACATAAAATACGTAAAAGGGGAGGGTTCCAGCGTAAATTTCACATTCTGGGTACCATCTAGCATAAAATACGCAATTCCAGGGTCCCTAGCATAAAATCTTATATTCTGGATGATATTCAGCGTAAAATACGCAATTCCAGGGTCCCTAGCGTAAAATCTTACATTCTGGATGATATCCAACGTAAAATACGCAATTCTAGGGTCCCTAGTGTAAAATCTTACATTCTGGATGATATCCAGCATAAAATACGCAATTCCAGGGTCCCTAGCGTAAAATCTTACATTCTTGATGATATCCAGCATAAAATACGCCGACATGAAAAATCTAGAAAACTTGTTTTAGCCATAAAAACTTCATTTTAACTCGAAATGAGGTGAATCAAAAACCAAATTCACACGAAATTTCATGCTCTTGCTCATGGAACTATTAATTTTCGAAAATAACAAGTTTTAGTAGATCAAAACCAAGAAAACTCCATGAACTAAAAGTTATAAAGTAGATCTAGAAGAATCTATCTATCAAAATTAAAAACTCCAAGTTCTAAAGAGGCTTGTAATCATGTAAAGAAGAGAATGGAACAATAAAACTTGAGATCCATCATGAAGCAAAATTGCACTTGCCTAGGGCTCTTGGGTGTAGGTGGAGAGTAATGGTGAGGAAGAAGAAAAGTGAATGAGGAGAGAAAAAGAGTTGGGCTAATAAATGGGGATGGTGGTGGTAGGTAAGGGTTCTCCCCCTTGGTTCATGATGAACCAATAAGCAACCCAAGCCAAACTAAGCCAACCCAAACAAGCCGAACCAAGCCAGGAGTCAAGCAGTACGAGTCAGATTACGTACATGTATTCCAAAATACGTAATACGAACAATAGGCATTACAACTCTTCCCATCTTAAAAGAATTTAGTCCTTAAAATTTAATCAAGAGGCTAGAGATGCAAGGACAATATATACTAATCACAGGCAAGCTATACTAGTCAAGCAATCAAGCAATTATTTATGCAAGCAAGGAATCGAAGGTATGAGGCATAAGAAAGATATTATACCTCATGAGTCAAACAGGTCGGGATATCGCCATCGGATATCATCCTCACGCTCCCACGTTGATTCACCCAAAGAGTGATGACCCCAAGCAACTCGGACCAACTTGATAGTCTTGTTCTTGAGTATCTTCTCTCTCCGGTCCAATATGGATAGGGGCCTCTCCTCATATGAAAGGTTGGTACCCACAACCAATTCCGAATGATCCAGGAAGTGGCTAGGGTCCGGGATATACCGTCGCAGTTGGGATACATGGAACACATCATGCATCTCACTCAGAGACGGTGGAAGAGCGAGACGATAGGACACATCTCCTACTCGCTCCAGAATATCGAACGGCCCTATATACCTAGGACTAAGCTTTTCCCGTATGCCGAAACGAATGACGCCACGGTTAGGCGAGATCCTCAGGAATACATGGTCGCCGACAGAAAATTCAAGGGGACGCTGATAAGAATCGGCCCAATGGCGCTGACGATCTTGTGCAACGCGAAGATGATCTCTAACTCTCCTGACTACCTCAACTGTCTGAGTGATCAATTCGGGATCAAGCATCTGCCTTTCTCCAACATCGTCTCATGCTAGTAGGTATCTGCACTTCCTACCATACAATGCCTCGAACGGTGCCATCTGGATGCTAGCTTGGAAACTGTTGTTGTACGAGAAATCCACCAGGTGTAGGTGATCTTCCCACGAACCGCCGAAGTCGAGTGTACAAGATCTCAACATATCTTTGAGAGTCTGGATCATGCGTTCTGACTGGCCATCTGTCAGTGGGTGATATGCTGAGCTGAACTGGGAGTGAGTTCCCAAACTCTCCTACAGACTACGCCAAAAGTGCGACGTAAATCTCGAATCTCTGTCCGAGGTGATACTGACTGGTACTCCGTGCAATCTGACAATCTGCCGGAGATACATCTCCGCTAGCTGAGCCGTCGACTGACCAACTCTGAACGGGAGAAAGTGAGCCACCTTCATGAGCCTGTCAACTATCACCCAGATAGAATCTCTACCAGCTGGGGATCTAGGCAATCCAGTCACAAAATCTATAGTTATATGCTCCCACTTCCATTCTGGAATTGGCAAGGGCTGAAGTAGTCCAGCTGGCCTCTGATGTTCAGCTTTAACTTGTTGGCAAACCAAACATCGAGAGACAAATCGGGCTATCTCCCTCTTCATGCCATTCCACCAAAAGTGCTGACGGATATCTCGGTACATTTTCGTGCCACCGGGATGAATCGAATACTAAAAACTGTGAGCTTCGGTCATAACTTCCTGTCTGATATCTCCACTGGGTATACAAAGACGCTTACCATGTCGAAGTATACCGTCCTCATGAATGCATAATTCTGGTCTTCGCCCTGCTACACATTCTGCCCTAAGCCGATGAAGCTTAGAATCGGAGGACTGAGCTATCTTGATTCTCTCGACTATACTGGACTGAACTTGCATGCTGGCCATCAATGCTACGCTGGTAGAAAGGACAACTTCTATACCCATCTTCTGAAGATCTGCTAATAATTCTGGTTGCGCTGTAAGAAAGTAAACTCTGGCTCTCCTGCTCAATGCATCTGCAACAACGTTGGCCTTCCCAGGATGGTACTGCAGGTTGACATCATAATCCACAAGCAGCTCTAGCCATCTCCTCTGACGCATGTTAAGATCCTTCTGAGTTAACACATACTTCAGGCTCTTGTGATCGGTGAAAATCTCCACCCTATCTCCATACAAGTAGTGTCTCCAAAGCTTTAGCGCAAACACCACGGCTGCCAGCTCCAAGTCGTGGGTTGGGTAATTCCTCTCATGATCACGAAGTTGTCATGACGCATAAGCTATTACCTTCCCATGTTGCATCAAAACACATCCTAAACCTCGGCCTGAAGCATCACAATATACTGAAAATTCTCCGGTCCCATCTGGAAGTGTGAGAATGGGTGCCGTCATCAAGCCTCGCTTCAACTTCTCAAAAGAATCCTGACATTCTGATATCCAAGCAAACTGCACATCCTTGCTGGTTAACTGCGTCAGTGGTGCTGAAATCCGAGTGAAGTCCGAAACAAATCGCCGGTAGTAGCCGGCAAATCCAAGAAAACTGCGAACTTATGCAACTGTGCTGGGCACTAGCCACGTTTCGATAGCCACGATCTTCTGGGGATCTACTTCTACTCCTCCTCTGGGGATGATATGACCTAGGTACGAAATGCGATCGAGCCAGAACTCGTATTTACTGAACTTGGAATACAACTGGTGCTCTCGGAGAATCTGGAGGACAACTCTGAAATGCTGCTCATGCTCCGCTTCACTCTTGCTATAGACTAGGATGTCGTCTATGAACACAATCACGAACTGATCCAAATAAGGCATGAAGATGCGATTCAGGAGGTCCATGAATACAGCCGGCGCATTGGTTGCTCCAAATGGCGTAACAAGGAACTCCTAATGTCCATATCTAGATCTGAATGCCGTCTTCGGGATGTCCTGCTCTCTGACTCTGATCTGGTGGTACCCTGACCGCAAATCTATCTTCGAGAATACTGCTGCTCCTCTGAGTTGATCAAACAAGTCATCTATCCTTGGGAGAGGATATCTGTTCTTGATTGTTACTGATTTCAAGGTACAATAGTCAACACATAATCTGGACATACTATCCTTCTTTTTCACAAGAAGTATCGGGGCTCCCCAAGGTGATCCACTAGCACGAATGAATCCCTTGGTCCTGAGTTCTTCAATCATTTTGTATAATATCTCCAATTCTGACGGCGTCATCCTGTAGACTCTCTCTGACACAGGTGCGGTCCCGGGGATCAAGTCTATGGTGAACTCGATCTCTCGCTCTGGCGGCATTCCTGGAAGCTCTTCTGGGAAAATATCTGGAAACTCCTCGACGATCCGGGGCAACTGCACTGCTGCTACTGCCATGCGCAATACGGGAGGAGAAGGTTCAACTTCGCCTCGGGAGAAGGAAAACTCCGGCTCGCCTGGGATGCTAAAACCAACCCTGCCAATATGGCAATCTATCCTGGCATACTGGTCCCTCAACCAATCCATCCCTAAGACCACATTATAATCGGCCATCGGGAATTCTATTAACCTAGCGGAAAACTCTCTACCGCTAACTACGATCTGACACGAGGAAAGCACTCTATCTACTCCCACAAGACCGTTACCAGTAAGTATATTGAGCCTTACTGATAATGACTCGGGTTCCAGTCCTATCCGTGTCGCGAATCGTGCAGACATAAATGAATGCGAGGCACCAGAATCAAATAATACTGAAGCTGGAAAGGTGTTGACGAGAATAGTACCTGCCACTACCTCTCATGGTGCTAATCCTTCTTCTTCCATGGTCAAGGCCAGCACTTGATCATGTCCTCTGGGTGCGGGTCCCCTCTGCTAAAAATTTCTCTGCCTGTTCTGGATCAGGGCTTGGACTTGGGCATACTGCTGCGGTCTCTGCTGCTGGAATGCCTGGGCCTGCGTCGGCAATGGCCTCGGGAATGGGTACTGCAGCTGCTGCTGCTGCTGCTGGACTGGTGCTAGTCCTCGAACTGAAGGACTAGAGAAGGCCGATGAACTCCCCCTGTTCGGGCAGTTCCCAACCCTGTGGTCCGGGGCACCACAAACCAAGCACAAACCCTGTACTCTGCGACACTCTGATACCACATGCCCTGGCTTCCCGCAGTGTGAACATCCCACTACGGAAGACTGCTTCTGCTTCTGCTGCTGAGGGTGCGTCGGGGTGGAATGCTGAACCGACGTCACTGAGGCCGCCCGCCTCGGAGCTCCAATAGTCAAAGCCCTAGCTGCCGGGGCTGGGGCTGACGACTGATTCATCTGGCTGTGGGATCGCTTCCGACCTCCGGTCCTATCCACGATCCTTTGGAAGGTATACTCGTGCCTCCTAGCTGCTCTCAGCACTGCATCAAAAGTCTGATGCTCAAACTGCTCCACTGCTAACAAGATCTCGAGGTGAAGCCCCTGCTGGAACCGCTGGGCCCTATCGAACTCGGTCGCCACCAAGGTGGGAGCAAACCGACTAAGCCTGGAGAACTCGGCCGCATATCCATCGACCGTCCTGCCCATCTGCTTCAGATTGGTGAACCTCGTCTGTAGATCGTACCGAGCTATAGCATCAAAATACTTGGTCTGGAATCTCTTCCTGAATACTGCCCATAAAATAGGGGCCACTAATCCATCGGCCTGCGCTGTCCACCAGCTGCGGGCAAGATCTAGTAACTACAGGTGCACTACGGCCACCTTCTCTACTTCTGGGGTCCTGGCTGCTTCTAGAATCACCTCCGTGTCCTGAAGCCAAGCATCTGCAGTGATCGCATCTTCACTGTCGTCGAAGAATGGAGGGTTCAGGCGCTTGAAGCTGTTGGCCGCGTTGTTACCCTGATGACCTCCTCTGGTCAAAGCTTCTGACGCCTGGTGCAAGGCATCTCCCCGACGATCCTGGGAAGCTAATAATGACCTGATAAGACCCACCAAAGTGCCATCATCAGGCTCTGCAGGCTGGACGGGCTGAACTGGTGGCTCTCCTCCAGTAGGCATGACTCTGGAGGCTACCCCTGAATGTTGGGCTTGATCTCCAGGTTGCGGCTGGTCCACGGGAGGTGCTCCGTCTTGCTGATCGGTAGGTCCAGGAACAATATCGCTAAAGAAGACGACATAGAGAACAATAAGGAAGGACCAGGACAGATCAATGATACAAGCATATGATCAGGTCAAGAATCTAAGGGATTAGAAGTTATGGGTAGAGATCAAGGGCGAGTGCTGATTGAGACATCTATTCGGTAAACCCTCACACATCTTGTTTTACAAGACCTATATGGGCCACCACTAAAACCATGTAACGCCCCAGAACCAGAATACTGGAGGGCGGGGGCGTACATAGCCAGCTACGTATATTGAAGTGCAACCCACCTCGCTATACGGTCACGGCTGTCTAGATACATGAAGGTTTAACTACAAGCCAACAGTCTCCTATGGTCATGAACAAGCCTATTGTCTCAATCTCAAGCAAGCAATAATAGGTACAAGATGTCAGAGTACGAAATATATAATAGCAAGGCGTCCCATACATTACATATTGGATGATCATGAAGCTAGTCGTACAAAATGTCAAGACTAGCAAGAGTTCAGTCGTACATGATCAACCCTAGGATCTGTCAATCATGTTACAGCCCGTAGGCAGACAGTAAATAAAAATACAATACGAGCTAACACGTGCTCGCCGGCTAAATGCCTCAAAAGAATAATTTTACAATAAAGTGGGAGGACAAAAAGAAACCCACTCGTTGCCAGGGTTACGTCTGGTGGTCACCATCTGGCTGGAAGACAGGTGGATCCTCTGGTGCTACTCCGATATCTGGCCACACAAAACCAGCTGGGTCAGACCCCAGAGAGAGCAAGTGCCACAAAGGAGGCTTCACTTAGGAACTAAAAACTAGCATATCACAAGTGAATAATTAAAGAGAGCTTATAAAACAACTGATAATAATAATAGAGATAACAATAATAAATTGAGTACGAGAAAACCATTCAAGCAGCCAGACTGCAACCCTTAAACCAAACAAAGACCGATGTTGCAGCCCTTCACCTGAATAGAAACCCGTCTTCAATACTATTGGTAAGGTAACAAGACAATAAACGAAGAGAGGACTAAGAACTGCTCCGGGAGCCAGGTTACAACCCTTAAACCAAACAAGGACCGGGGTTGTAACCCTTTGCCTGAACAGAACTGGACCCCTGATCTTTATTGTTAAGGCCAGTATAAATAATTAATCATGTCGTTGCAGTAAGTAAAACATGACGAGCGTGGCATGGGGTTGCAATAAGATAATAAACGAAGAGAGGACACAGAACTGCTCCGGGAGCCAGGTTACAACCCTTAAACCAAACAAGGACCGGGATTGTAACCCTTCGCCTGAACAGAACTGGACCTCCGATCGTTATTGTTAAGGCAAGCATCAATAATCATGTCATGTCAAAATCTTGTACAGGATCGGGACAAGACTAAGCTGGGATAAACTCCATCCAATCAATCACGGCCAATCAAGAGTACGACTTGATACTTTTAACTAAGTAGGGTTATCACAGGCCTAGTTACTAGCAAGATGCAATAAGATTATCCCAACAGCCACAAGCCCTGCAGACCATCCGGTTATCCAGGTCGAATGTCCGTTTATAAAGAATGCAACACGTGACTGTGTGCTGGAAATGTTTCCTACTCGTCGGTAGGCTACAAGTCCACTTAATGCGCCCAGATAACGGGATTGCATGTAGCTGAAAATCTCTTCATGTCTACTGAATTATTCTAGTTTATTAGCCTTAGTCAATTACTGTAGGTATCCCTGACCGTGGTACTCAGAGATCCATGTCCTAGACATAATGCAAACATTACCGATTTATTTTGTACAAACACAATCACCCACGGTGTCCAGGCTATTCAATTCTGTCATGACATGCTAGCCGTCGCAACAGTATTTGAGATATATATATCATGTCAAATTCACTATCAAAAGTGCGCCACGACGGGACACCATTAAGTCATGGAACATATGTAAAAATTAATATTTAACCTGGTATAAGCATATATGCAATAACTAAATATAAACAGGGTACAAGAGTTGTGGAGGAATCATGCGGCTCAGGGGAGATGGGGCATAACTTCAACATATGAACTCAAAATGAGGTGCTCCAGAAATATTCGTAAAGGCAAGACAGAGATCTAAAACTTTCATGTTTTATGTTTTTCGAAATTCTGGCTAAAAAATAGCTAAACTTGGCAAAAACAGTCATTTTGTGCACTTTTTATGCCAAAAAATTCAATTCTGCACAAAATACGTAAAAGGGGAGGGTTCCAGCATAAAATTTAACATTCTGGGTACCATCCAGCGTAAAATACGCAATTTCAGGGTTCCCTGCATAAAATCTTACATTCTGGATGATATCTAGCGTAAAATACGCAATTCCAGGGTCCTTAGCGTAAAATTTTACCTTCTGGATGATATCCAGCGTAAAATAGGCAATTCCAGGATCCCTAGCGTAAAATCTTACATTCTGGATGATATCCAGCGTAAAATATGCAATTCCAGGGTCCCTAGCGTAAATCTTACATTCTGGATGATATCCAGCGTAAAATACGCAATTCCAGGGTCCCTAGCGTAAAATTTCACTCAGCCGACATGAAAAATCCAGAAAACTTGTTTTGGCCATAAAAACCTCATTTTAACTCGAAATGAGGTGAATCAAAAACCAAATTCACACGAAATTTCGTGCTCTTGCTCATGGAACTATTAGTTTTCGAAAATAACAAGTTTTAGTAGATCAAAACCAAGAAAACTCGATGAACTAAAAGTTATAAACTAGATCTAGAAGAATCTATCCATCGAAATTAAAAACTCCAAGTTCTAAAGAGGCTTATAATCATGTAAAGAAGAGAATGGAACAATAAAACTTGAGATTCATCATGAAGCAAAATTAAACTTGCCTAGGGTTCTTGGGTGTAGGTGGAGAGTAATGGTGAGGAAGAAGAAAAGTGATTGAGGAGAGAGAAAGAGTTGGGCTAATAAATGGGGATGGTGGTGGTAGGTAAGGGTTCTCCCCCTTGGTTCATGATGAACCAATAAGCAACCCAAGCCAAACCAAGCCAACCCAAACAAGCCGAACCAAGCCAGGAGTCAAGCAATACGAGTCAGATTACGTACACGTATTCCAAAATACGTAATACGAACAATAGGCATTACAGTTCTAAATGTTATTCCTAGTGTTATCAAGTTGTCCTAAGATCCTAATTGCAGGCATGCTTGGTACAATAACGTAACCAAACAACTTAAGTCTGGACCTGCATGGGCCGCCACTTAAAATATAGCACGACCCGTTACCCAAATTGTTGGGCCGGGCCGAGCCATGTCCAGCCTACGCTTGGTTAAAGCGTAGTAAGCTGTTCTAAGAATATACAATAAAGGATCTAAGTTGTTAACAGTTCTAAAATGACATTTAAAAGTTCATCACAACACAGCATCTATAAGCGAAAGTAAACAAGTACAGACTTAATAATACACTTCCAAAGTATCTAACTGGAGACAAAGTTCAGTATCCAAATATAAGTTCAAAACAAAGTCTAAGTCTCAAAATATATGAAAAATAGCTAAGCAAGGTTCCCCGCTGGGGCCTCTTCCGGAGCTAAGGCCAGGTCCTCAAAATCAGTGCCATAATATGTAACACATAGCATTTCCTCATCGGAAAGTGAACCTACAACGTTATCCTGTCAGGACGGGAGCAAGTACAACCTCTACAACTAAAGTACTGAATATATAATGAAAGAGATATACAACAAGAAACATGGTGTGATAAGTCTATAAAACAGGAAATACTGGAAAACATGGCCTCATGGTACAACTGGGATCACAGTATCATAGTAACATAGGAAACATGGCATATCTGGAATCATGGTATGACTGGAATCACAGTATTATAGTAACATAGGGAACATGGCATATCTGGAATCATGGTATCTCATAATCTATCATGGCAAGGACACATGTGTCATATAGACAGATGTATATATAATGTTTAAAACTGTAGCAGGTACGTGATCGTCAATAGGTGTACAATGTGCAGGGGCACATAATGAAATGTACTTTCGTACAAGTGATAAGGCGATAGATGTACATACGCACAAATCCGCTTTGATATAAAGCCTACGGCGCAGTATTCATATAAAATAAAACTTTGCTCGGTACATACGTACGGAGAAGGGGGCATGATCACATACTCAACTATCAGTTTCCCCATAACCCATATTCTAACATGTGAGAGATACGAGAACAGTAAAAACATGTGGGAGATACAAGAACGATATAAAACATGTGAGAGATACTGGGAGCAGTATGAAACAGGTGAAGATATAACTTGCTACCTCAAGGATCAGTATTTTAACAGGGTTAATACATGTTCTAGCATTAAAAGACAGTAAATGAGTTTGTAGATGTACTTGCCTCAAGCAAAGCAATAATACTAGTACAAAGATATAGATATCCAGTGTCCTATCAATAATGATATACAAACTCAGTTCTAAGCTATGTTCAATACTACACTAGTGGTGAGACACGACTCCTAACTGGACACTAACTAAGTGGGAACCTAGCATAAAAGTCTAATGTGGAGTGACATTATATCCAAAATAATTTTCTAGGGTCTTTACACTAGTGTAGGGTGAGGTCCAATACTATAATAACTCAAAACAACACAAAACTTGTAAGTCGTAACTACTCAATAAATAAATCAAATTGTACACTATGTTCCAACAATTTTTGAGATAGACAAAAAGCTCAATTATACATAAAATAAAGTACCAAAATGATCCTTGTTAATTAAAGAAATTTATATTAATTTTTTTGGAATTTATAAACCCTCATAAATATTTATTAAAAATCAGCAAACACATGTATCCTGAAAACGAGTTCTGTTTTCCTATTTTTATAAAATACTAAAAGTACTTATTAAATACTAAAAAAATTATATTAAATTAGATAAATTAACATAGTATCTAAATACAATTTTTTTCAGATTTTTACAGCAATTAAAAAATATATAAAAATTTAAAAACAGAAAGTAACAATTTCTGGAAAAATAATTAATTACAAATTAAGGATGATACATAAGCAAAATCTACAGACATTGTCGGATGATAAAATAAATATCACCAACGTGTCCAAAATGGTCAAATTAGCTAAGATAGCCTACCCATAAGTCCAATTTAGACACAGGGGCAAAACGGTAATTTTGGGTCAAAATGATGTTCGCCGTTGGACATACTTTACATCGAAAAACGTGTCAGAATAGAAGTCTACAAAACCTAACAAATTATATGTCCACGAATCTAGAATGATGATACGAACCCAACGGTATGTCCAAAATAGGATTCCGATGTGCCGATCTCAAAATGACACGTTGACACGGACATTTAGAATCCGGTTTGCACCGAAATGCGTGCCGGAGCAAATGTCTTCAAAACTCAGCAAATTATATGTCAACGAGTCCAGAATGACGATACGAACTCAACGGTATATCCGGAATTGGATTCCGATGAGCCGATCTCAAAGTGACCCATTGACTCGAAAAGTGGGACCCGTTTTGCACCGAAATGTGTGCCAGGGCCCATGTTCTCCAAATCAAGCAAACTTTATATGAAAACATGCCAGAACGACTCCACGAGTCTATTGGTGGTGTCAGAAATTGAATCCGGAGTCCCGGGTTCAAAAATAGAATTTGACAAGTGCAAATTAAAGAATTCGGACGGCCAACTTTGGCGTCGAATTCGACCAACCGAACGTGCTTATAATGAAACGAAACTTAAGAGGCAGGAACAGGGTTATACCAGTTGCGCACAGGAACTAGTAGCGTGCCACCCGGAGCTGCGACGGCGGAGTTACGAGCTGACGAAATTGGCTCCACAAAACTGTCCAAAAACAGTTTAATTTAAAGTGTCAACTTGGTGGCCAGTTTTGAGGTATCAAACGACGAAATTAACGAACAAAAATTGAAGGGAGTGAGGTGCTATATACCGAGATTGTGACGGAGCAAAGATTTTGCCGATCCAACGGTCGGATTGACCAAAAAAACTGTGCGAAGTCGCTGCGACGGGACACGAATTTTGAGTTCCAAACTTGCGTGCGCCGACGGGATCTCGTGCCAAACGCACGAATCGTGTGTTTTATACGTCGGGGAGGCCGGAGACTCTCCCAGGGTGGTCGCCCGGGTTCGCAGGAGGCGTGGGGAGCTTGCGGGGGCGGACCGGCCACGTGGTGGCGTACGGCCACTGCGGCAGCGCGCGTGCATGTCTATGGCTGCTGCCGCTGGCGCAGCTGCTGCTGCGGCCGGCCGGCCAGGGCGGCGGCGGCACAGCGCCGGGCACGGCGAGTGTGGCTATGCGGTGGTGGCGGTGGCGTTGTGGTGGTGTTGGAGGGGTGGATGATGATGATGGTTGTGGTGCATGGTGGTGAAGAGAATGGTGGTGGTGATGGTTTTAATGGTAGTGGTGGTGATGGCATGGAGGAAGGAGGAAGGAGGGAGGTGGTTAATGGTGTTGATGGCTGTGGGTTGATGGAGGAAGGAGGAGATGTGGAGAATGATGGTGATGGTGTTCGGCTGTGGAGGGGGTGGTGGTGTGTTGTGTGTGTTTGAAAATAAAGAGAGAGAGATGGAGTTATATTATTGTGTGTGTGTGTGTGTAATATATTAATATACATATTGAAAGAGTGAGAGTGATAATAGAGAGAGATATTTGAGAGAGAGGGGAAAAGGAGGTCGGTTGGGGGGGGAGAAAATGTGTGCTGGTAGAGAGAGAGAGGAGAAGGTGTGAGGTGTTGTGTAAGGAAAGAGAGAGAGTGATATATATATATATATATATATATATATATATATATATATATATATATATATATATATATATATATATATATATATTTAAAGTAGAGGAAGGAAGAGATATTTTCAAAATAGGAAAAAGAGAAATATTGTGTGGGGTATTTGGGCAGTCACGAGAGTACAACATGGAGCTTGGGTTCGGGTTCGGTCGAGCCGGGTCGGGTCAAAATCGGACAGGGTGAAATAATCGAAATAAAATGGATATTTATAATCATGGGTAAATGAATAACATGCGGGGACTCAAATAAATGGGACACAAGTTTCATGTGGGTAGTAGGCTTCATGTGGGCCACGTCCATACTTTGGGTCGACTAGGTTGGATCGATGTCGGGTCCCGAAATTAAATTGAAAAATAAATCAGGCTTTACGGTAGATAATTAATTGGCCTAAATTGACCCAAAAATTGTGCGAAGGAAATGAAACACAAAATGGAGTGTCTGAGTGGGACACGAAGGTCATGGGTGAAGAGCGTCTCGAGTAGATCATTCCTACGAAGTTGGTTCTGAGAAAACGACTGGTCTGGTGCTCCCAAATTAAAAGTCACGGTAACGTACAAACGATGATCAAAGATAAATGTGGGAATAATTATTCAACGATTAATTGGTCTAAGTTGACCCGAAGTTGCGCGATACAAAAAGAGCATAAGGGAACGAATTTAAGTGGGACATGATATATCAAAACGAAGATAATCTTGTCTACTACAAAACTCGTAAATAGAGTTTACAGAGATTGGTATCCCTGACACTCCAGAAGTTAAAGTCACAAAAAGGTACATTAATGATCAAAACAATTAAATAATAAAATATTTATCGAAAATAATTCATTTAGAAAATTTAAAATAGTCCTGAAATTCAGGGGGGCTTACAAGTATAGCATTGAAATCCCCCATGATGAGCAGAGGAAGATGCATGCTATCCGCCATATGACCCACGCACATTATGTCCTCCCATAAGTACTTTCGGAGTCTCCGATCATTGTACCCGTAGACAGCACCCAGGATAAAGCAGAACCCACCTTTGTTCTCAAAAGATATGCCAATGAGTTGTTCCAATTTTTGTATCTGCACCCCCTTCTAGCTATCTCGGTTCCACCTAACCCAGATCCTTGCTATATCGCAAAGATCTAAGTTGTGAATGTGGTCCCAGTTTGCCGGAGTCCTACGCGAGAGCATCGCGGCCCCTCTGATCTTCGTCTCCAGCAAAATAGCTATGTCACATGCCTCTCTCCTCAAAACTCCACCAATCTCTCTCCAGTGTCCAATGGAACACCCTCCCTAATATTCCATGCTAGGATCGACATTTAATTAATAGATGAGGGGTCCTCCTGGAACTCGTATGGATCAACACTCGAGGGAAGTGTCTCATCCGCCTGCTCAATATTTGCATCCACCATGGAGGAAGGAGCGAGATGTGCCTGAATCCTGCTAAGGGTAAGAGCCCAGTCAGGATTGGCCTCAGTCCGGTCGTCCAGATCCCTCGCCTGGGGGATATCCTCCTGCGTGGCAGGAGCATGTCTTTTCCTGCTGCTGTATACCATGATCACCGTGGAAGCTTCCATCACCCTCTGACTACTGCCAGCTGCGCTCATACCCCTGGTCACCATGTTTCTCTGTGGCCGAAAAGTGACCAGCGCGCCCTGCGTACTCTCCTGTCTCTGCGGTGATCCTGTCTCTATCCTCCTGTCGACCTCCATCACTGTGTCCTCCTTCATATGTCTGTCTGTCGACGTCTTCCCAGGTACGTGGCTGGTAGCCGTCTCCATCTCGGATGCCTCCATCTGAGCCGTCGGTGGCCTGACGACCTCCTTCCCCTTATACTTGCACGCACTAGTAGCGTGTCCAAAGCACTCACAGTAGGAACACATGGGGGAACCCAGTCATACTCCACCGACTGTATCAGAACCTCCCCAGACGGTACCTGATATTCAAGCATACTCGGTAGTTCCGAGCCCGCCTTGATCTCCACGAAGACCCTGGCATACATCAGTCTGGTGCAGAAAGCAGTGGCCTCGTCTGCCTTGATCGGTTTCCCCACGAGGCTGGCGAGTTATATGAGGAGCGGGATGCTCCAATACTTCACTGGGAACTCTGGGAATCGGATCCAGATGGGAATAGCATTCAGCACCTCCTTCTCGCATCTCAGCTCCGGCGTCCACTCCTTCAATATAATGAGCCTCCCATCGAAAGACCAGGGCCCTCCCTACAAAATCCTAGTCACATCCTCTGCTAGCCCAAATTTGACATAGTAAAACCCAATCTCCCGGGAGAAGAATTCCATGCTGCCTTTGGGTCTCCAGACTCTCTTCCCATAACCCTGAATTTGGCCATAGAACGGATTGTTCTCTAACACATATAGCACCAATGTGTTCTTCTAGAATTCTGAAACCTTCGCAATTTCTTCTGCGGGAAAATACGCCCGGAGTCCTCCACCAACCGACATCGGTGTAACAAATTCCAACGACAACGGGTTTTTCGTCTCCACTGGCGTGCATACCTCCTTCCATGACCGAGGCCTCTGCTCCTCAGTGTGAGTCCTGGTTGGAGGTCTCGCAGATCCCAGGCCTTGCCTACCGGCATCAACAGTAACTCCCTTAGCCTTCTCCGCCGCCGCTGCCTTTGGCCGCCATCCTGACACAGTGCCCACCGTACCTTCCCCTCGATGCCGGGGATCAACTGTGCCTATCGATGGACGATTCACATAATTCCCAGGTCCCGTCCGAACCGAGGCTTGGGTCTGAGCCCCTCGTCGCCCTCCAGCCCGTCGTATCACCACCGTCTGCCAGCCTGCCTCTCCAGACCTGTCTACCTCCGGCGTAGATCCCGACCCGAACTCGAATACTTGTGCTGTAGCCCCCGACCCTCCCCCTCCTTGGTCGGTCCCACCACCGCCGCCGACGCCCTTCCCCCCTCCAAGCGGAACCCCATCTCTGGAGCCCGGTCCCGCGCCCAACCCTAACCCGCCTTTGGGGGGGCCTCCACCCGCGTCTGACACCCCTCCCCCCCGCCGGGACGTGACTGTTTGCCATTGATTGTAAAAGTACAGAACAATTATCGGAGGACTGAACTTAGACTCACAATACAAACTCGCTTGTACAAAGAAAGCCTAGGGACGAAAACCTAGGTACAGCAATCTAAGTACAATTGTTTATTTTAGATTCTGGGGGGTGACGATAGAGGCTCGGGAAGGCGACGGCAGCCCTGCTTTACTCCTTGGACGATCGGTATGCAGCCTTGGCTCCTTGTGAAAAGATGGTTGGCATTGACGAAGAAGTGCTCTTTTTGCTCCTCTGTTGCTTTCCTGGCTTCTCTCTCTCTCTCTCTGTGTATTCTCTCGCTGACTCTGTATATTTTTTTATTCTTTTGTTGTCGGTCCTTGTGCAAAGAAATGATGCCGACTATTTATAAGAGTGAGGTATAATCATTAGGGTTTGCTAATGATCATTGTTTTAGAATGTCGGCGCTCCTTCAATCTATATGAACCCTTGGTCCTGATTACAATGAATCTCGGCCATCAATGAGGATAGCACCGAATCTTGTGAGCAATTAATGTTGATTGCTTTAAATCTTCATGATTGATCATACCAATGCTCGATTGCTCGCCACGTGTCCCATTGGCTTGATGATAAATGATATGCCTTGATCTCAGTAATTATGATGATGATGTCAGATATATTTGTTGAGATTCGGTTAAATCGTTGATTGATCCGATGCCACGTGTTTCGATTGTGGGTTCTGCCAGAGCCGCATAGGATGGGCAACACTTGAACCGCAGGGAGATACTCTTCATGAGCCGCATAGGATAATGCTTCATCGAACCGCAGGGAACGAACTCTCAATGAGCCGCATATGCATAATCTTTGCGAGCCGCATGAGCTAACGTTGTATTGATCCGCAGGGACTGAACTCTCAGTGGGCCGCATGTGGCTGATTTCTGCTAATCAAATAGAGTGACTTCTTAGTGAGCCGCATGGAGTTATCTATTTAAGCCGCATGAGATGTTGCCACGTGGCAACCTAGGATTTCTGACGGATCGGGTCAGAGATCTTCTTCTTTTCCCGAAGAGTCTATCATTATGGCAGAGCCATTATGATACTTTATGCCAGAGCCGCCACAGTCGTCAAATCGTGTCAGAGCATTAAATGAGGCCATTATTCAAAGGGCCAGCTGTAGGGAAGGATTGCAAGGGGACACGTGGCATGGATCGAGCCGCATATTCCTGCTGAACCGCATACACTCTCGAGCCGCATGAGACAGAGAGTCTTCCTTTGAACTGTATAAGACAGCTCCCATATGAGCCGCATGGATCATTATTCTGATATTTTCCATGCTTCTACAGGACCCCCTTCAAAGTTTTCAATTTGCAAAATTGAAACACTTTGAATAAGAAGCACGGTCCCGTTTATGCCGCATAAGTGTCCCAGCCGCATAGATTTATCTGTCCGTATAGGCTATTTGCCACGTGTCCTGACCACGTGTACAAATCTTCATTAAGTGCCCTTGATTTGAATTAACGCCGTCTTTTTGGGGGAGGATCCCAAGGGTCGGTTTTGCCTTTATCTTTTGAGGTGGCGCATAATCCGAGACGTCTGTTTGTTTTTATGGACCTCTTTTGCCTATAAATAGGAGTCTTTTAGTCTCTTGGGGGTTTCTTCACCCTCTCTCTCTGCTCGAATTCCCTGTTGCCGTCTGTGCTCTTCGTCTTCTTCCTTCAAGGATCGACAATGGCTCCCAAGAAGGCTACTGTGTCGAAGGCCGCGAAGGATAAGGCGGTTGCTTCTACGACGACCGCAGCGATGAACGTGGTCACTCCTCCACCAGCTGCTGTGCGTTCTATCCATCCCGACGTTCACCCGCCTATCGCTGGTAAGGGTCGTCTAAAAAAATCCTAATTGGTGCCATGGCTCTGCTGCATACTTTATGCACAAGCCGCATGTACGGGGCTTATTGATGTAACCGCATAAGCCTTTCGCCCCATGGGGCCGCATGAGCTTGTTCACTTTTTGAACCGCATAAACTCGCTTGCTTGTATCCGCATCCGCTCGCATGAGTCTGGCTTCGTAGGCGTGCTTATCCTGAACCGCATGGGTCCATAAGCTCGTCTGAATTTGAGTCGTATGGACTCGGCTAACGCGGAGCCGCATGAGGATATGATGCACCGAACCGCATGGGCGTATCTAATGCTGAGCCGCATAAGGCTGTGACGACCCGAGCCGCATAGACTCAGATGATCTTTCCAATGCTTCTGTTTTTTGACTATCTCCTAACCTCGTTTCTTTCGTCTTTCTCCAGTGAATCTGCCCGTAAATCTTGCTGGGGAGCTTATAGTGGGTTCGAATCAGTTCGCCCTGGACGGGCGTCTTGACGACTTAATTAAGCATGTATTGAATCAATTCCCTACTGATGAGCCTTCAGAGAGGTTGAAGGCTATTGAGGATCAGACCCTCCATTACCTCCGTTCCATGATGAATACTGGGAAGCTGGATGGCAAATACCTGAAGCCTTTGTTCCTTTTCGGTGATGCTTTAATCATCAAGAATCCTCGGGTTTTAGAGATTTCCGAGAACTGGGATTTTTCTTTAGATGGGTTGGCAATCCATATTCCTCTCATGGAACGTCATTATCCTTTGTCATGGTTCAATATGGTGTTGCTGGACCGGAAGATGGTGTGTAACTTAACCCCCACTCAATCAGGGATGTTGATGGGCAACATCCATTATAATCCGAATATGCGGTCAGCGTATGCGGGTAAGGATTCCATCCTTCGATATATGATGGGTCTGGCCCCGGGCTCTTTCATGAATGTATACGGTCCCAACTTCACACTTACTCAAGCTGATACTTTCCTGAATCGGCTTGTTCGTAAGAAGTCTTATCCTGTTGGTAGGCTGGCACTGCCGAACTGAATAAACCCCACCTCTACGTGGGCCCAGTTGACTACTTGGGTTTTGCAACCTATGGAACATTCTTGCGGGAGGTGGGGCTTTACCATGCCATTCGGGGCACTTGTCACGGGCTTCCCATTAATAAACCACTGTTCGTAGCACTCTTGGAGATGTATGGTCGGCGAACGGGGACGTTCTTTGCACCAGTAGGGGAGCTGGGGCTTGCTCTTCACGAGATGTATACTGTCTCTAAGCTTCCATGGGGGAATGAGCCTTTCGAGGTGTATACCCCATCGAATGAGGAGTTCGAGGCCTTGGACAGGCAACTCCCGGGTTCTGTTACGGTGTATCGGGAGTTGTTGTGCCACCATAGTGCTTGTCATCAGATGGCTATAAAAATGACGGATAGCTCCGAGGGGACCGCTCCCCATACCACATCCTGGATTAATTATCTTTTTAGAGTTGATCCTTCTGGCGATGTTACTTCCCGAGCCCCTCGAATGCATGCAGAGGTAAGGGATCTGATGTCAAGTTTCAAGAGGTCGCGATCCAAGAGCGATATATTCGGGAGTCAAGCTGACTCTCTTAGTTATTTTCACTACGAGACCATACAGATGTCGGAGAAGGCGCTTCTGGCTGGATTTTTAATGATATGGCTACGGAACTGCGTAGTCTCGGGAGGAGCGGGTTCTATCGAGAGGATTGGTCGTCATTTCATCCTCCCTGCCGTTAAACTAGTATTCGGAGTTAGGCTGGCCCTCCTTCCTGCTATGGTGTGCAGCATACACCGTGGTCTGCGAACATTCTCGTCCAAGGTCATCGCTCGCGAGAAGACTTTGGATTTTGAGCGCGTAGAACTGCCCTTCCACTACCTGATGGGGTGGTTGGCGATGCACTACAAGTCTTTGCTGGGACTTGGGGTAGCGTAAGATGCTACAGCCGAAGATGCTTTTCTCTTCAAATGCCATAACCGGTCTTGGGAATACAACACTATGCCATCCTGTCGGAAGGCGCTGGCAAGAGTGGATGGGTGTGACCTCTTTGTGTCTGTTCCTCCTTTTTCTGATGAGGAAGTGAGGAAAGTACACATTGATGGTACTGGACCTTCTCATTTTCTGTCTCCAGATATGCTTGCTTGGTTGCGCAATATCCGCCCCGCGCATCTGGTTTATTGCAACCGAGATAATGTGTACTTGGAACCTTATCTACCTAGCAGGTTTTCCTGCCAGTTTGGTTACAGCCAGTTGTTCCTGGATTGTCCCAACCCTTGTTTGGGTTTTGAAGGCAGCATTCTTGACGGCGTCCGAGCGTGGAATTATTACGACGCTTATCATACTCGGGTCAGCTTCTCGGTTCCCGATGCTAAGGCGCCGAAGGAAATTTTGTACGTGGCTGCTTTGTATCACGTTATGGCGAACAAGCCTCCTGTCAACTTTGATCCGAGTACCAGTTTCATCGTGGGTACCGGCTTAGAGGAGAAGCCCAAAGGGGCTAAGGCTAGAAAGCAACTGGCGCTCCAGGTCCCCCTCCCTGAATCAGAACCTTCCGAGTCGGCTGAGGATGAGGATGATAATGACGATGAAGGCTCCCTCTCTGGTGGAGGTGAAGAAGTAGCGGATCAACCGCTTCCCCCACCCGACGACCCGGCGGAAGATCTGTTGCTTACTACGCAAGAGGGAGTAGTGAGAGAAGAACAACCTTCAGCCGTGTCTGGCCCCTCGCATAAACAGGTCAGACCCGAGTTTTTTTACAGTGGAGCGACCTTTTCCATGAAGAGAGCCGCTGTTAGGTCTCGTGGATCACTTATCACCGAGAAGGGTGAAGGTACAGACGCTACTCCGGAGGTAAGACTAAGTCGGAATTATATCTTTGTTGCGGTTTTCTTTCCTCCTGAAGATATGACTTGATCATTTCTCTTTGTAGGTGTCTGACGAACCAGGCTCTCCTGAACCATCTACTGCCCCAATAGTTAATCCGGCCCTTGCTGCTTTGATTAGCGACATGTGTGCCGCGGTTCTCTCAGCGGGGGCTCTCTCAGCGGCGGCCGAGGATTCCCAAGCCGCTGAGGTCCCAGCCCGGGGTGACGAAAGTTTACTTGGGCCCGTCTCTGAGATTGCTGAACTTGAGCAAGACGACGCCATTCTCGGTGCATCTCCTCCTGAGGATGCAAGGGCGGATGCGTCTAATATTCCCGACTCGGAGGCTGTTGGTGAAGAGGTTGTGATGGCTGTAGGCGAACCCCAGCCTCCACACTCCTCCACTGGTAAGCTGAGCCATATATTGACCACCGAGGGGGCTTATTTGCTCTATCAACATATCCTTTGGGTCAAGTCGATTTATGGTTGCCTTGGCCCTGCAGGTCCTGACCCTTTACCTTCCGCCGCGGATGTTTTCGGGAAAGGCCCGGTCTGCCGTGATCTGGGCGAAAGGAGCATTTCGTTTCCTTCGTTATCGCATGCTGAGGGACATCCTGCCAGCTCTGGGCAGATAGGGATGGAGTTGGTGCTGGCCCCGGCCTCGTCTTCGGCTGCTTATACGGCTCCGGAGATCGACTTCTCGACTCTGTCGAGCATCCAAATTCTGCGGGCCGCTGAAGAGGAATTGGCCGATGTTCAAGCGTCCTTCCGTGCAGAGTTGGTTTCTCTTGTGGCGGGAGCGGCAGATTCTGTCACGTCTTCTTCCGCGCTACCAGCCACACTCCCGTTGACACCGGCTTCCTCGGAGGCTCTGAACGAGGTGACACAGGATGTGGTTGACAGCTTCTATCGTCACTTAGGGAGGGGTGTAAACGCTGCCGTGGAACATGGGATCCTTTTTTCTCTGTCTCTGCAGGGCGCTCGGGGTCAGATCGACACTCTGAAGGGTCTTCCTGGCGGGGTGGGGTTAGCCGCGTTCCTGGAGCCTAAGCTGACGGAGGCTGACCAGCTTGTGACCCAACTGCTGGCAGTATGGCAGGCTGGCTTGCCTGCTGCGATCGAACGGGAGCGGGGCTTCCTGGTTGCTGCTCGGGACAGGATCAAGCTCGCTCGAGAAACTGCCGGGCCGGCTGTGCAGGGGGACCTTGACAAGTTCTCCGTCTCCTATGACCGACTGGGTCGTCGGAGTCAGGCTTGTAGGGCCCGGAAAGAATCTGCCTCTCGTGGAATAGCTGACACGAATGAGCGGATTCTCGCACTCCAGAAGGAGTTGGCCTTTTTGGAGTCAGAGCGGGAGGCTGCTCATGCAGAACAGGAGTCGATTGCTCGGGAGGCCGAGAGGGTTTCTCGATCTTCTGTCAACCTGGAGCGGGCCTTCAAGAAGTTTGAGGACAACTGGCAAGCCCATGCTCATCTGGAGGATGCGGCGGTGCTGAACCAGGAGGCGGAGCGTCGAGCCAAACAGAGGCTTGAGCGGTCGGTTGCCTTGATAAAGGACCGTCTTATGGCGTTATGTGCTCCAGAGCAGTGATCCGTCCTCTGTCTTCTTTTTTTTTTCTCTTTTAATTTTTGTAAGGGATGTGATCCCTGCTGATGTAGCCCTTTTGATTTTTGAATAAATGAGCATGTTTCAACTCATCTTTTCTTTCTTGTACTTGCGGTGTTTATGGAACCGGACTTGCTGGGGGATTATTTGTGGACCTGTTACCCTAGGTGTACCTAGGCTTTAGGTACGGATAACAAGTTTGGATGTTTGGAGCAACTATGGCGAAGTGGTCATGGGTGTTCTTGGTATTGGGGGAAGGAATGCCGTAGAGCAGCTGGGCTCCCGGGGCATGGTAAGATGGTGGATTTATGCTAAGAGACTTAGTAAGGGATATTTGTGGACCTATTATCCTTGGCATATCCTGGTTCAGGATACGGATAATGGGATGAAAGGAAACCAATCACATTTGCTCAGAGGTTATGATGACATGGCAAACGTGAAGGTTTTACCGTAAAATCTTCCTGCTCAGAGGTAATGTGAACATGGCAGGGGAGACTTCACGGAAGCTATTTGTAGCGGATATTTGTGGTCAACAGAGGACATTTGTGGTCAACAGAGGACATTTGTGGTCAACAGAGGACATTTGTGGACCTATTATCCTTGTCGTACTCCGGTTGTGGGTACAGATAATAGGTTGAAAGAGGACCGGCATACTTGCTCAGAGGTAATGTGGACATGGCAAATATGACAATTTCTTCGACGGAGCCTTCCCATTCAGAGGTAATGAGGACATGACAGGAGTGGGCTCAATGAAGAGTGGGTACAAAGATCGACTCAGAGGTAGGAGAAGGTGGAAGTTCTATGCGAGGGGGCGGTTTGTTTTTGGTGGAAGTGAAGACGACTCAGAGGTAATGAGGACATGGTCGTTTCGGAAATTGGTGGATCGGCTACCCTTTTTGTGCACTGGGAGTGCGGGTAGTGGATCATGAGGGAGGATCTCTTCCAGAAAGAAAGTTCAGAGGTATAATCATACGTGACTTACTATCTGCAAGAGTGACCGGAATGTAAGTTCAGGGGCACCAGCTGGTACATGGCTCGATAATCTGAAATGTTGTGGGGTTCAGTGGTACTAAAGGGTACATGACTCGATGATTTGAAATGGGGTGGATGAGAGTTCAGTGGTACTAAAGGGTATATGACTCGGTGGTCTGGAGAATGATGTTTAAACATAGTATTTCTTCAGGAACTTGCCGTTGACGGGCAACATGAGCAAGTCTCCGTTTTGCTTTGCAAGGCGGTAGGCACCGTTGGAGAATACCGTCTCAATGATAAATGGGCCCTCCCACTTTGGCTGGAATTTGCCGGTGGTCTTGTGAGTCATGACCATTGGCCTCCGGACTGCCAAGACGAGATCGCCTACCTGGAATGTTCTGATTTTGACCTTCTTGTTGAAGGTTCCTGAGATGCGTGCTTGGTATAGCTCGATCCTTTGTTGAGCTAGGAGGCGCTTTTCATCTAAGGCCTCTAACTCTTGCAGTCGACGTCGATAGTTATCATCGGTTGTCAATTGGTGTGTGAGGGCGACACGTAGTGAGGGGATCTGTGTCTCCAAGGGGAGGACTACCTCACTTCCGTATACCAGGGAGAACGGTGTATTTCCGGTGGCTGTTCGGACCGTGGTGCGGTAAGCCCATAAGCACTCGCCGAGCTTGTCGTTCCAGTCACGTTTGTTGGAGGAGACAAACTTCTTGAGAAGTTTGATGATTGTTTTGTTGAACGCCTCTGCTAACCCATTTGTTGTCGGGTTGTACGGCGTCGAGGCGATATTTTGAATACGGTGCTTATCGCAAAACTGATAGAATGCGTGGCTTGTAAACTGCGGACCATTATCATGGATGATCCTTCGGGGCAGTCCAAAGCGGTAGATGACATGGTGTTTAAGGAAGCTGATCACGTTTGAAGTCTTGACTTCTGCGAGTGGGACAGCTTCCGTCCATTTAGAGAAGTAATCAGTGATCGCAAGTATGAAGCGATGTCCTCGGGAGGAAGGTGGGGTGATTGGACCAATGATATCCATTCCCCATGCTTCGAATGGCCAGGACGCCATTGTCGGATGTAAAAATTCAAAGGGTTGGTGGATGAAGTCCGCGTGGACTTGGCAAGCTTTGCACTTTCTAGCATAATCTATCGCGTCTGCCACCATTGTGGGCCAATAGTAGCCCATTCGGCGAAGGCGGTCTTGCAGTTTCGGGCCGGGCTGGTGGGCCCCGCAAACACCGTCATGGGCTTCTCGTACGGCTTCTTTGGCTTCTGCGTTTGACAGACACCGAAGCAGTAATCCGTCGTAGGAGCGGCGATACAGCATTTTCGTCTCTGTATCATAGAAGAATCTGAGGGAACGCCTTCTGATGGAAGTAGCTTCCTTTGGGTTCTCAGGCAGGATGTCGTAGACGACGAAGTCGATGAATGGTTGTCTCCAATCTGGGGCGTCATCGATCGTCTGTGTGGAATAACTTGCGACGAATTGCACATTGTTTTTGGGACAGACCAGTTCATGGCCTATCATTTCCACTGATTGCCGATCTTAATTCGGAACTGCTAGGAAAGCGGCGAGACCAGCTAGGGCATCGGCTTCAATATTTCGGAGTCTGGGGACGTGCTCGATGAAGAACCCCTCAAATGCCGAGATGATATTGATCGCTATTTGATGATAAGGGATCATGTCTTCATGGCGTACCTCGTACGAACCCCGGATCTGATTGACGATTAGTTGGGAATCGCCGTACGCTTCAAGGTATTCTACCCCCAGCTCTTTTGCAAGTTGGAGGCCAATAACCAGAGCGTTGTACTCGGCCATATTGTTAGAACAGGGTTCAGTGAGGGAATAAGCGCGGTTAATCACCAATCCGGAAGGAGAGATTAGTACTACTCCGACTCCGACGACTATATTGCCTTTAGGTCCGGTTCTCGAAGCGCCGTCGAAGAACATTCGCCATATATTTTCGTGGGAGGTTGTATGCGAGTCGGCGACCTCATCTGGGATCTCTTCGTATATCCTGGAGGACTCCGAGCCTGGGTGGGCTGCCAAGAAATCTGCCAGGGCTTGACCTTTGACTGCCTTTTGGGGGACGAAGATCATATGATAAGGGGACAGCAGTATTGCCCATGTAGTGAGGCGAGAGCTGAGTGCCCCTGGTTTAGTCATGAGGACCCTGAGAGGGTTAACTCGTGAGATCACATGTATCGTTTGTCCGATGACATAGTGCCGTATTTTCTGAATGGCGAACACCAGAGCGAGGCATTCCTTCTCCACAGCGGTGTATCGGTGCTCTGGTCCAATCATCATTCGGCTGAGGTAATATATGGCCTGTTCATGGCCTGCATCGTTATTCTGTGCCAGCAGAGCACGGAGGGAGTGTTCTATTGCTCGTACATAGAGCAGAAATGGTTTTCGAGGGACTGGGGCTACCAAGACCGGAGGATTTGTCAAATATTCTTTGATGCTATCGAAAGCACGCTGGCATTCTTCGTCCCATACGAATGAGACTCCTTTCTTCATGAGGTGCGTAAATGGCCGGCATCGCCCGGAGAGGTTGGAAATGAACCTTCTGATGTAAGCTAGCCTTCCCTGAAGGCCTCTGAGTTCGCGGAGATTTCTCGGGGGACCCATCTCCATGATTGCTTTTGTCTTCTCGGGATCTACATGGATACCCTTTGCAGTGATGATGAAGCCTAAGAACTTCCTGCTAGATACGCCCAGGAAGGACTTCGTAGGGTTCATCTTCAAATTGTGCGTCCGTATTAGGTCGAATACCGTCCTTAGATCCTGCAGATGGTCTCCTTTGCTACGGCTCTTGACGGCTATATCATCAACATAGCACTCCACCGTCTTGCGTAAGTGGTCTCTGAAGATGATGCTCATAGCTCTTTGATATATGGTGCCAGCATTCTTTAAACCGAAAGGCATGACTGTGTAGCAGTACGTGCCAATCGGTGTTCGGAATGATGTATGCTTTTCGTCGTCGGGAGACATCTTGATTTGGTTGTATCCCGAGAAGCCATCCATGAATGACATGCGCTCAAAGCCGCAGGTATTGTCGATCATGATGTCTGTGATAGGAAGGGGGAATTCATCTTTAGGGCATGCCTCGTTCAGATTACGGAAGTCGATGCAGATTCGAATTTTCCCATTCTTCTTGAGGACAGGTACTATATTGGCGACCCAATCGGGATGTTGCTCCTCACGAATGAAGTCGCTGGCTATTAGTTTGTTGACTTCAGCTTCGATCGCGTCCATGATGCTTGGGCGGAAGTGTCGCTGTTGTTGTTTGACTGGCTTCGCATCTGGCCGAATATTGAGTTTATGAAGAGCGATGTCAGGATTTAACCCTGGCATGTCTTCATAGCTCCAGGCGAACACATCAATGTACTCCCTGACAAGTTCTAACAGCGACTCCCGTTCTTCGTTGGTTAGGCTTTCACTGATGAAGATCGGTTTTGGAGAAGATTCGCTGCCGAGATCCACTTGTATGACCTTATCTTCAGTAGGAGGTTCTCTCAGTTCGAATCGCTTTTCCCATTGCACGTCTAATTGCTGGGCCCAAGGCTCTAGCTCGAGGATTTCGGGGATGTCTTCGTCTTCCTCGTAAGCGTCGGCAAACGTCATGTTGACTGACATGACTTGCCTGAACACATCTCCGATGCTGGTATCTGAGTCGGAAGTTGGCGATCCGGTTGAATGCGACTACCAGTCGCATTCTTCATCTGAACTTTCCGGGGTTGTAGTAGGCGTTACATACCCTAACCCGCATCGAGTTTTGTTATAGTAGGTCCATGGTTTGCCCGCTGGGGCTGGCGGCTTCAAAGGTAATCGTCGCCCAGTGTCATAGTTCAATCCTGGCGTAGTCTCTAGATCATACCCCTGTTTCTGCATGAGATATTTGGATTGAGGGCTGTAGAGATACAGAGGCAGTCTCCCGGCATCTGACCCGAGGTCGTCTTCTTCTATGGTGCGGGGATGAGGGTTGTTCGTCCGGCCGAAGATGACTGGATGATCCCCTCCCTTGTGTATTCGGTAGGCGTCTTCTACTGGAGTAAGCTGGATTGCGGTGTACACATTTGTCACCTGTGTGTGTAGGTGAGCACCTATGCCGTATTCCATAGCATACATCGTACATAGCTTATTGAGCTCGATGTAGTTCAAAGATAACCCTTTATTGATGAAGTAAGGTATCTTTTCTAGGGGGATTACATCATCAGCAGAGGGGACATTAGTGTGGTCGGCCACATACTTGGCTAGCTCCGGTTCCTCTTCGACTACCCCCTGTGTGAACGAAGACTGAGAGGACGACCTAGGAAGCTTGATCGTCAGTGGTCCAGTTGATGGAGCAGAGCGTGGAGTAGTTGGCAGACTGGCGACCCCCAGTTTGGCATTCGATGCGGAGCGAGGAGTGGCTGGTTCGCTGGAAGTGTCAGACCTTGCATCGAGGCGACAACCTTTCTTGGGAAGGCGTATTGTCAATGGCCTGTCCGAGGGGTTGAGCTTCCCTGTTTGTGGTTGACTGACTCTTGGTAACCTGATTGTTAGTGGCTCCGTTGTGGGTCTCGGCACTTGGCCGGATCTTGGCAGTCGGATTGTCATCTGCTCCTCTTGCGCCGAGAGGCTGATCGCGTCCTTCCGCAGAGTGGCGGTGAGGGGTGCAGACTTGCCCGATTTGTGAGCTTGGAGGTGGATCGTCAGGGGTTCTTCTGATCCCGTGGCTGTCTCAGTATGAGCTTGTGCGTCTCTTTCATCCAGGTGCCTCTTCGACTTTTCGTATAAGCAGGAGTCCGAGTAATAAGATTTGACCCCCTTGAAGGGATCGATATCAGTAAATTCCGTCCTCATGAAGCCATGCTTATTGACATATTTGAAACATTGGTGCAACGTGGAAGGCACGATCATGTAATCGTGTATCCAAGGCCGCCCCAAAAGGATGTTGTAAGAAGTGTCGGCGTCTATGACGTAGCAGGTGACTTCTGATTGGAGATCGCCAATCTGGCATTTCAGACGGATCTTCTCGATTGGGTAGCTCCTGCCCGAATTGAAACCGCTAATGGCGGTGCTTGTAGGCGTCAGGCGATGCATCGGAATGCGAAGATGATGTAGCAGACCCTTTGGAATGATGCTTATGGAAGACCCAGGATCAATATGCATTCGGTCAACCTTTACGTCGCCAATGTATCCAGTGTAGTATAACGGTCGATCGTGCAGGTTAGTTTTGATGAGCATATCCTGCGGAGAGAAGACGATATTGGGCATCGCTCCCGTACACGCACTATCTTGGAGATCTGCAGGTTGGTTATCTCCCGTGAGGTTGACCTGAGCCAAGTATGCGTCGGCGTTTTGGAGTGTATCACTCAAAGCTGTGCGGACATCCTTTGAGAGCCTTAGGAGTTCGTATAAGGACAATTTAGCCGGTGTATTGGCCAATTGTGCCAAGATGTCGAAGTTGTAGGGCCTCTCCAGCCCCTGAGGTATCTCCTTTCGGAGGGATTTGTCGAAGCGAGTCTCCTTCGGCTTAGGCTTGTCGGTCGTCGAAGGCTGAGCCGGTCCCGGAGTGTCAGTAGAAGTAGGCGGATGATCATCAGTCGGGTTCTCAGCCACGGGCTAAGATTGTGCTCCAAATCGAGTAACAACGGCCGTGACTTCTTCTTCATTTGCCGAGACGGTGCGGCAGGATCTGACTTTTCTGCTTCTCTTCTTCGTTGTGGGCTGAGTCACCTCGTGGACCAAGTCAGGATGGACCCACATAATTTCTCCTTGCGATGTAGTGAGAGGTACAAGATTGGCAGCTTGATCTCGAGCAGGCAAAAGATTAGCAATTTCCATTGTTGCCAGAGGGATGGGTATAACACCGTCTTGAGTCTCTGTTGGCGGGAAGCTGCCGAATTGTACGGATACCATGTTGGCTGCTACGGTTACCTCCTCGAAATCGATGGCTAGAGCGTTCGAATCGATGAGGTTTTGGATGTACCGTTTCAGTTGGTAGCAGTCGTGTGTAGCATGGTGGACGTAACGGTGGTAATGACAGAATTTTGGGTTCTCCAAGTCAGCCGGCCGAGGCTCCCGTCTTGGCGGAGGGAGCTGAATTCTATCTCCTTGTATGAGCATGTCCAAGATAGGCTTGACGTGGCCATCTTCAAAAGAATAAGTGATTTGAGGCCATTGTTTGTCTGTTGGTTGTGACTCGGGCTTCTGGGCCGTGTCGGCCACCATAGCTTGCTTGCCTCTGTTGTCCCGATTGTTGGAGGGGCTACCCCCGTTGTCGGTATTGGTGCTGGGACGCTTGCCCTTGTTCTCTCCCTCTGAGATATGCAACCCCAGCTGGCGGGCCTTCTTCAATCGTTCTTCGGCACTTGTAGCACTGATAATAAAAGCCTTCCAGTCCTTGAATTGACTTTCGCCCATCCAGAGACTAATTGTCGGGAGTAGTCTCTTTTGGCAAATTTCAATCAGAGAAGAATCCGGATTGCCAGATGGTAACTTCATTGCGGTTTGGCGAAACCACTCAATGTAATTCCTCGTCAGCTCTTTCTCTCCTTGGATGACGTCCATGAGGGTAGACATTGTGATGTCCTATCCTACCTCGTAGAACCTCTCCAAGAACAAGCGTTTGAAGCCAGCGAAGGAGTGGATGCAATTGTCTGGCAGGTTGCGGTACCAGTCGAAGGCGACTCCTTCCAATGCCCCGATGAATAACCGCGTGAGGATAGCGTCATCATGGGGCAAATGGTCGGTGGTGACCTCGAAGTAAGTAATAAACCGACTTGCTGAGGTCTTGCCATCATAGGGGTTGATATTGAACGGCTTATATCTTGGTGGGAATGGAACATCCCTCCATTCAGCAGGATATGGTTGCCGTATTCTGAGATCTTAAGCGTTTTCTCGGGCATGAAACATGGCACGGAGCTCTTGGACCTCTCTTCTTACTTTTCGGGTCTCATCTGTCGTGGCGGGGGCTGTTATTTCGGGAGGATTATTGTCCAGGTTTGGTGCCGCTGAGTTCGAATCTATATTGACCGCGGGGCCCGTGTTTGTTTGACCAGGCGCTCCACCTTGTAAAGTGGGCAGGGCCGCTTTAATCTCGTCTACAGACTTGACCAAAGCAAGTAATATGGCTTCGAGACTGTCGATGCGCTGGCGATCACTGGAACCACCTTGATCGCTGTCCGTCATGAACACTGTTCTTACGTGAGGAGTGATGGAAGGAACGGTGGAGGATGTGCCCTCTGAGTCGTACCCGTGCACCGAGAAGTCATCGAGATAGGTGGGAATGTTCTCTTCGGGCTCGGACTCGGAGGGAACGGTATCCCCAGCTTCAGAGCTTGCTTTGTCTTGAGAGTTATGGATGTCCTCGGGGGCATCAGCGTCCGTTGCTCCTGATGGAAGAGTTGTTTGTGCGGACTCGGTTCCTTGGAACATCGGATTGTTGCGGATGTTCGGAGGAGTGTTACCCCCAGCTCCTTCAACCCCCAGCGATGTGGATGATGAATTTCCCATCGAGGTAAATTTCGTCTTTGAACGGGTGTGTTGGAATACACCAGTAGAGGGCAACCGTTTGGACGACAGTTTCTTAGTTGTAATGGTTGATATCGTCGGACTGGAGACGCTCGTTTTCTTCCTCCTATCTTCGAGGGGAACTTTTTGAGCAGAATTGCAGGAGACAACAGGAGGTGCCTCTTCTTCTGAGTTCGGGTGCTGTAGCCTTTGGAAGGCGGATGGCCGAGCTTCCGTCATTGCCGCGTTGTTGCAGCAGCCATTGACAATGATTTGGGTGCAGCGATGTCCAAGTGAGGACTCTTTGCACACCGACACTCCTTCTTTTTTCTTGCGTTTGTGGAGGATCGTCTTCCGCAGGTCAGAGGAACCACTCTGTCTGTTTGCCGCGGGGGGCTGGACTTGAGTGGTTGTATACAACTTTCCATCCGAGGTCCGTGTGATAGTCAACGGGACGCTCCGATAGTCAGAGGTTGGGACAGCTGACTGGGCTCGATGAGCCTACGCTGCCCTAGACTTCCTCCTCCTAGCACTTGTGGGTGCGTAATAGGAGGAGTCCAAGTTGAATGCCACAGAATCTGGCTTATCATACAGAGAATCATCAGGGTCGGGACCGTATGAGAGACGGTCGAAGACCGATCGAGAGAAGCGTGGAACGGACGCTATGCCGCCAGAGTTGGGTACCGTACAGCCTGTCTGCATGCGGTCATCTTCTGCTGTCGGATGAGTTGTCTTTGGGCGGTTAGGAGTCACGACCGTGCAGGCTGGCCGCATGCGGTTGGCAATAGTGGTCGCATGGGTTCTCTGCAAGCGGCTGCCTCCTGTAGCCTCATGTGTTTCATCCATGTGATTGGCGACTGTAGCTGCATAAACTATGCGGCTGCCAGATGTGACCGCATGATTCTTCTTCATGCGGCCAGCGACTGCGGTCGCATGAGACTTTTTCACTCGGCTAGCACCCCTATGCGGCTCAGTTCGTGTAGAGTTCCTCTTTGCCTCTGCAAGTCCAGCATCATAGTGTTTTCTTCTGCCGGACTTGGAGACAGCAGAGTTGTCTACGGTCTAAAGTGGGGCCGCAGAAGAGTCCTTCTCACCGTCTTGAGCAACAGAGGGTACACCGTCGGGGGCTTGGGGAGGAGCAAATGATTTTGGCCTCCACTCTTTGCGAGCCTTTGTCGTGCGGGTGCGCTTCTGGACCGGGCCAGCGCTTCCTTCGGAGAGCATCTCTTCAAACGCTTGTTGGTCGAAGCGGACGACCATCTTTTGTTGCGTGGAGCCAAGTTTGGCTGCATCCGATTGCGTCACCAACTCCTCAGCCGTGGAGAAGTTAGTCCCCAGCAGAGTCGCCATCGTGTTTGCCATTGATTGTAAAAGTACAGAACAATTATCGGAGGACTGAACTTAGACTCACAATACAAACTCGCTTGTACAAAGAAAGCCTAGGGACGAAAACCTAGGTACAACAATCTAAGTACAATTGTTTATTTTAGATTCTGGTAGGTGACGATAGAGGCTCGGGAAGGCGACGGCAGCCCTGCCTTACTCCTTGGACGATCGGTATGCAGCCTTGGCTCCTTGTGAAAAGATGGTTGGCATTGACGAAGAAGTGCTCTTTTTGCTCCTCTGTTGCTCTCCTGGCTTCTCTCTCTCTCTGTGTGTATTCTCTCTCTGACTCTGTATATTTTTTTATTCTTTTGTTGTCGGTCCTTGTGCAAAGAAATGATGCTGGCTATTTATAAGAGTGAGGTATGATCATTAGGGTTTGCTAATGATCATTGTTTTGGAATGTCGGCGCTCCTTCAATCTATCTGAACCCTTGGTCCTGATTACAATGAATCTCGGCAATCAATGAGGATAGCACCGAATCTTGTGAGCAATTAATGTTGATTGCTTTAAATCTTCATGATTGATTATACCAATGCTCGATTGCTCGCCACGTATCCCATTGGCTTGATGATAAATGATATGCCTTGATCTCAGTAATTATGATGATGATGTCAGATATATTTGTTGAGATTCGGTTAAATCGTTGATTGATCTGATGCCACGTGTTTCGATTGTGGGTCCTGCCAGAGCCGCATAGGATGGGCAACACTTGAACCGCAGGGAGATACTCTTCGGGAGCCGCATAGGACAATGCTTCATCGAACCGCAGGGAACGAACTCTCAATGAGCCGCATATGCATAATCTTTGCGAGCCGCATGAGCTAACGTTGTATTGATCCGCAGGGACTGAACTCTCAGTGGACCGCATGTGGCTGATTTCTGCTAATCAAATAGAGTGACTTCTTAGTGAGCCGCATGGAGTTGTTATCTATTTAAGCCGCATGAGATGTTGCCACGTGGCAACCTAGGATTTCTGACGGATCGGGTCAGAGATCTTCTTCTTTTCCTGAAGAGTCTGTCATTATGGCAGAGCCATTATGACACTTTATGCCAGAGCCGCCACAGTCGTCAAATCGTGTCAGAGCATTAAATGAGGCCATTATTCAAAGGGCCAGCTGTAGGGAAGGATAGCAAGGGGACACGTGGCATGGATCGAGCCGCATATTCCTGCTGAACCGTATACACTCTCGAGCCGCATGAGACAGAGAGTCTTCCTTTGAACTGTATAAGACAGCTCCCATATGAGCCGCATGGGCTTTGTATCTGGAGCCGCATGGATCATTATTCTGATATTTTCCATGCTTCTATAGTGACCCCCCTCGCCTGGGGAGGTCCCACCAGATCCGTCCGACCCCCCCCCCCCCCACCGGGGAGGGTCCCTCTTATCCCGCCCGACCCCCCCTCCCCCCCCCCCCCCGCCTGGGGGGGTCCCTTTGCTGCCGCCGTCCGACCCCTCCCCGCCTGGAGGGGTCCCCTTGCTGCTGCCGCCGTCGGTTAGGAGGGGTCGCCCGCCCCCTTCCCTCCGGGCCGCCGTACCCCCCCTCCCCCCGGCGAGAGGATCTGGGGGGCGGGAGGGAGGCGTAGTAGCCGCCATAGGGGAAACCCTAGTAGAGCTCTTCATCATTTTCTTCTTCAAGATTATATTATATTATATTATATTATATTATATTATATTATATTATATTATATTATATTATATTATATATATATATATATATATATTTATATATATATATATATATAACACAAAGATTTCCAAATAAATCGAGATGTCTACTCCTTCCAAAATAAATGTAATTGGACTTCTTTTATACAAATTTACACATAGCATAAAACAACGTTAAAGCTAATTGATCGGTAGACTAATATGTTAATCAGTAAAATTGACTAGGACTAATATTAGAGATTGCAACTAGAACACCATAGAAATGGTTGTATTGGGACTAAGACATCATCTTAATCAAATGTAGGGTTCCGGACCTAAGTCTGAGATTCTTTTCCTGTCTCCACCTACAACATCAGAAAATCGAGGCAAATTTCATATTATTCATGTTCATGTTTTAATTGATAATCAAATGCATTGCATCATTAGGACTATATAATGTATCGACACTGACTCACGGGATCCCTCTCGGACCCAAATTGATTGCTTGATTGACTCATTGACTCGAAAATTGGAAGAGTAGTATAGCAACTGTGACCAAAGCCCTGTTACTAATAGTGCCTCTCTCGCGCTAACCCCTATTGCACAGGGGGTTAAGCTGTATCGTATACTAGCATTTGACCCAAATGTTAGTATACACATTGAATCTACCAACCGATCACAGATCTGCTATACGCTCAAATCACTATTGAATCATTGTAAATTGCATCATTGTTGCTCTTGAGATTTCATTGCTTTACTGATTCTTTATTATTGTTTAGAAAATATAATAATACTTTAAAACTGTTTCTTGCATCATTTATTATCATTAGAATACTGGATGTGGATATATGTTCTTGCTCCTCTCCTGACTGGAGACCAACATTTTTAGGTGATTGCAATGATGAGGAGCTCACTTTTAGTACCTACTACAGACCCGAACTAAATTCTGAGGATATAGCTGAACCCAACCAGGAGGCACCTGAGCCGATTACTAGTAGCCTAGTCAGCATTGTGTTTAAAGCTATAAATTTTAGTACAACTTAAGTTTGTTCCGGCATTGTGTTTGATTTATTTAAATAAAAGTATTTTTTAAATTTTCGTATTTTAGAATGTTATGCTCGAGTTACTACTAACTGATAGAGCTTATTGTTGCCGTCTCACAACGGTGCAGGCTGGACATGATCCGACTTGACCCAGAATCTTGAGATCGGGTCGTGACAGAATCCCTACAAATCTCTAGAAGATTACTCAAAAGAACAAATCTATTATAAATAAACTTTCAGAATAATATTAAAGGTCATTTACAAGAGGTGAAGGCCCTTATTTATAGCTTATAAAAATCCTAGGGTTACCAAACTAAGACGAACTAATCCTAATAAATGAACAAAACTAGGCCAAGTAAGGGAATCATACAAAACAAAAAGAAACAAAAATCTCCTAACCAAATCATGATTGGTTTTAAGAGAAACCTGACTAGTAACTTTCATAATTAAGAAGCCTAATTAATCTATTAATACAATCTCCTAAAATTAGGGGTGAGCATATAACGGTTGAAAACCGAAAACCGAACCGAACCGAACCGAAATATGACAAACGGTTCGGTTTTTCGGTTATCGGTTCGGTTTACGGTTTGAAAGTTTGAAAATTTGAAATAACGGTTCGGTTTTCGGTTCTTCATCTGAAAAATCGAACCGAACCAAAAACCGATTTAGATTTAGTAATTTATCAAACTACCCACAATATACATATACCAATGTTTATTAACCCTTAACTGAGCGCACTTGCTTCTCCTATTCTATGTCGGTGCTTCTTTGAGCACTCTCTCTATCTACCCTCAATCTATATATACTAATATCTTTCACTCTATGTAATATAACAATTCATAAATACAATAATGTCATATATTTTTTAAAATTTTGTTATTTAATGTAGTGCCCCAAAATTTGTGATACGTATTTTTTACGTGTTCGTATTTCTGACCCGTATTTCTCTTTTCTTTGATTAGTTAGTTGTGTTTTATTTTCATATTTAGCGTTTTGGTTTAATTGTCATTTATCGTTCATGGATTTATTCTGATTAATGGAGCTTGGTTTATTGAGTATTTCATGGTTCATCATGGCATTGCATTGGCTTGGATTGGTTCGGTTTAGTGGGTTTGGCTTGGTTGGGTTTTGTGTGAACCAACCCACTCCTACCTACCACTACCACTCATATTTATTACCTATCTTCTTCTCTCTCTTCATTAATCTCTTCTTCTTCTTTCATTTACTCCCTTCACCTACCAGAGAGAGAAGAGAGAGGTCTAGGCAACTGCAACTTGCTTCAGGGAGGAACTCAAATTTTATTGCTGCATTCTCTTTCTTACAGCATTTTAACTTACTTTAGTACTTGACATTTTCACTTTCCATGGCTAGATTCTTCTAGATCTAAGTTTACTTTAATTTTCGGATTTCTTGGGTTTTGATCTACTTAATCCTGTTATTTCTGAGTTTTGATGGTTCCATGTTGTAGAGCATTTCATTCTGCCCCATTTTGACCTATGGAAGTTCGGATTTGGACTCCGGATGAAAGTTTCATGGAGCTTGGAGCATGGACTCTTGGCGTTCTTCTTCTCGGAAGCTTGGAGAAGAAGAACAGTGCTAGACTTGACCGCATGAATACTTCATGCGGCAAGTGATTTTGAGCCGCATGAGCCTTCATACGACAGTCCTGGCCGCAGGGGCTTGACTTGACCGCATGAACATTTCATGCGGCAAGTGCTCTCTCAGCCGCATGAACTTTTCCCCGCGAGCCGCATAGACCAGTTACTCGCTGGCCGCATGAGGACTCGAGTCCTCTCAGCCGCATGACTGTCTGGATCCCCTGGCCGCATAGGCCCTGATCCTCGGGCCGCATGAGAACCCCCAGACCCAGCCGCATGGACTTCTTAGTCCGGGACGCATGACCCTGATTAATCCCAGCCGCATATGCATCTTTTATTTTCCGGAGCCGCATGGGCTTCTATTAAGCCGCATGCGCCTGGCCCAGATCTAGCCGCATGGACTTCTCTTTCGCTAGCCGCATGAGACTCACCTAATTGGGCCGCATGCGCACTCGTCCCCCTGAGCCGCATGCGCCCCTCTTGTCTTGGCCGCATGGGTTCCAGTGACCCTGGCCGCATGCGCTCACCTAATTGAGCCGCATGTGTCTTATCCTCCCCTGGCCGCATAGGCCTGAGCTACATGACTTTCTAATAGCTCTGTGTACTGTAATTTATCATTATTTGCCCATGTTTTATAATTCCTTATTGTATATTTTTATGCCCATTTTATATCCTTACGCCTTTTGTCCTGAACTTGAAAATCATGAATTCATTTGATATGTTTGGAATTGATAATTGAGCATGACGTAATAGTGACCCGTAGTGGTGCACTCTTGACATGATAACCTGGCATGACCTGATAGTGGCCCGTCGTGGCGCACTCCTGACTAGCACACTTGATATGATAAACCTGACATGATTATCTCGAATAGCTGTTGCGACGGCTACCTGACATGACATGACCTGTATAATTAAATCCTGACACCGTGGTTGTTTGCATTGATTGTGCCTGTATAAACTACGAGTCCGGTTGTGTCTTGCATCATGTCTAGGACATGATCCCTGAGTACCACGGTCAGGGATCCATACTGAATCTGGCTAGGTTAATGACTAGATTGATCAATTAGTTCATGGAGAATTTCCCAATTACCTGTTGCCCCTTTGGTCCCGGCCTTATATATATATACATGGGATTTGTTGCTATCCGTCGAGATGAGCGCACTTTCAGCCCGCCGTCGAGCGTGGTACCTTAGGACACATGTATCTTACTACAGTGTGTCTGCTATATCCTGCTATCTTTTCTTTTTCTTGCTGGGATCACTCAGGTAGTAACAAACAGGTAACCGGACTTGAAATTCTCATTGCATCTTGCTAGTAACTAGGCCTGTGATAACCCTAGTTAGTTAAAGTATCAAGCCGTACTTATTGCTTGGCCGTGATTGTTGGATGGGGTTCAATCTGTCTAGTCTTGTCTTGATCCTGTATAAGATTGTTACACGTCTTGATTTCTTATATTCACCTTGCCGATAAATGGTGGGAGAAGCCAAGTTCCGTTCAGACGAAGGGTTACAACCCCGGTCCTTGTTTGGTTTACGGGTTGTAACCTGGTAATCTGAATAGTCCCATGGTTATCTCATCGTATATCATCATGTCTTATGTCCTGTCTTTTATTGATCCTGCACAAGATTGTCTTTTATATTTACCTGTCATGCATTTTCTTAAATTACTGTCTCTTATTTTATTATTGTGCTAATTGCTGGTTTTAGTTCCTAAGTGAAGCCTTCTTTGTGGCACTTGCTCTTTCTAGGGTCTGACCCAGCTGGTTTTGTATGGCCAGATACCGGAGCAGCAGCAAAGGATCTACCTGCCTTCCAGCCCGATGGTGACCGCCAGGCGTAACCAGGGCAACGAGTGGGTTTCTTTTTGTTCTCCCACTTTATTGTAAAATTATTCTTTTGAGGCGTTTAGCCGCCGAGCCAGTGTTAGCTCGTGTACATTTTTTACTTACTGTCTGCCTACGGGCTGTAACATGATTGGCAACTCGAGGTTGATCAAGTATGACTTAACTCTTGCTAGTCCTTACATTTTGTACGACTAGCTTCATGATCATCTGGATATGTAATGTTTGGGACGCCTTACAATTGTATATTTTGTGATCTGATATCTTGTGATTATTACTAGTTGGTTGAGATTGAGACAATAGGATAATTTATGACCTTAAGAGACTGATGGCTTGTAGATAAACCCTCACATATCTAGACAGCCGTGACAGTATAGCGGTGTGGATTCCATTCCGTTATACGTAGCTGGCTATGTCCGCCCCCGCTCTCCAGTATTCTGGTTCTGGGGCGTGACATTTAAATAGGCCCATTTTGCTAAAAACTTGAAGGTCATGCACATTGGTCCATGAAATCGAACCGACCGAAAACCGAACCGAATTAATTCGGTTCGGTTTTTGTTCGGTTTTTATAAAAACGGTTCGGTTTTCGGTTTTGAAAAATACGGTTTACGGTTATTTCGGTTTTCACATATTCGGTTCGGTTTGAACCGAACCGAACCGATGCTCACCCCTACCTAAAATAATCCTAAAAATAACCTTTACGTCATTCTCCCCTTCTTCCAAAGAACTCGAGCTCGAGTTCAAAAGTGAAATTTGTCGTCTTCCATTCCATATGAATAATACTTAGATAAATCTTCACGCACAAGGTCTTCATCCTATATTGAGCTTCACAATTGTTATGGTTCTGATCTTCAACAAATCTTCAATATGTTCTGATAGTACTTCTGGATCATTGTGTAATGGAAAGATTTGTAAACTGGTACCGGTAACTAATTCACGATATGATGTTGCACGTCTCACGTTTCACGTAGAGGCAGTTCGGATGTAGTTTCTTAGGGAGTACCTCGTTTAATTCTGTCAAATAAATATTATAATGTTGCAGGAACAATCGTCAGGCCCACCTTTTGCTCTTCGTCTCTCACAACTAAAGAATAAACGACCAATTCTTTCTACAAATCAGCCTCAAAATCTGTCATATTAACAACCATGAAAGATTTTCCTCCACTAGCTTTGGGCTTAGTATCTTCCTTCAAAGGTGCAAGCATAAAACGACTTCCACCCATTTCTAATGAATATATCATATCTTCCCCTACGAGTGGTATCTACATCATTCAACTACATCACATATAATATCATCTTTATATTTTCCAATAGTGAAACAAATACAACAACGTCCGGTTACCTGAATTCTCCAATTGCTTTGATCCATCTGATCTTGTAGGGATTGTAATATCTTTTTGGAAAATGCAAAGTTTACTATCAAATTCTTACAACCTCACTCACCCACCCCTTACATATGGGTCCCACCGGGTCCCACCACCTCTCACACCTCCCCTGCTACATAGGCTCCATCCGACCCCACCACTTACTTCCCTCCTCCAATCGAAATCTAACACGTGGTAGATTGTAGGAGGGTTGTAAGCATTGGTTGTAGGCATAGCAAAGCTCTATCTTTTTCGGTAATTTAAGTCTTTTGACTATGTCCTTTGAGAACTATTTTCGCTATGGCCTCCACCAATGATGACGTTGAAAAATATTTGGCGGATGACATGACGTGTTTGAAATAGATTATAACGTGGAGGATCATCTTTCTCTTTGCAAGCCAACATTAGATGACACGCGACATAGGAACCGACTCATTCTCTACCCTCATATGATGCTCTTTTTGCATAGAAAATTGCATGTTCCCAATCTATGTAGTTATTTGTTGGGTTTTGGCTTCTTTTGTTTAGAACTTTAGTCCCACATCGGCTAGGCCAAAATAAATGTATCTCTATATATTAGCTTTCCTATTCTAGAGAGGCACATGTGGTGTGGAGGTGCACATGGGTGTGCCATGTGGGGTTATTTTTAATGCTAAATCAACAATAAAAACATTCATGCTTTTTGCTCTTAGAAAATTTATTTCCATGGGAGCTAAGTCTCGTAGGGGCTTAGCGACTCGGACTCGGACTCGGACTCGGGCTCAAGGGCTCAAGGGGCGTAATGTGGCGTTTTGTTGGCACAGCGTACGCAGTGTACGTAGTGTGCGCAGGTTGCGTAAAATGGCTGTGTGCGTAAAGTGCAAATCACGCTGGTTACGCGAGTGGCACAACTTGCGGCAGAACGTGTCATTGCATGTTCTGAGCGGTTGCTCCATGTTCGGGGTGGTTATTACCACGTCCCTAACATTGTGCTAACCGGACAGTTGTTGCAGGGGCCTATATAAGGTCTCCTCCTTCTCTCTCTCAGTTAGGAACTAATACACAAGTAGTAGACAGAAAGTTTACAGGTGCTTAGAAGCTGTGAAAGAGAAGAGAGGTATAGTACCAGCGTTGAGTTTTGCACGGGAGTTTGTGTTCATCCGAGGAGTCAGAAGAGCAACAGTGTTCCAAGTTCTCCGACGAACTTGCTGGTTCCTGGAAGCTATTCGTGTGGGGCGAATAAAGCTTTGAGCAACGGTGATCATTCACCCCAGCAGGAGTTTTTCCATCTTTCGCCTGTCACCTTCTCCGTTTATCAGAATTCTATTAACGCACCATCGGTGAAGTGTTCGCGCTGGTAGAAATCTGTGCACCTTATGTGAAGTGTTGCAATCGTTTATCAAAATTCTATTAGCGCACCTTTGGTGAAGCGTATGCATTGGTAGAAATCTGTGCACCTTCTGTGAAGTGTTGCATTAGTGGAATTTCTGTTACGTACCTTCTGTGAAGTGTTACGTAATAACGATTGTTTTTACAATTGTTACGAATTCTCAGTTTTCCATCGAAAAATTGTGCCCCGGCAATAACAATCTCAAAGTTTATCGCTACGATGGAAAACGTTAATGTTTCACTCTTCAATTCTGACTTTTGTAAGTTAGAAAAGTTTGATGGAGAACATTATCAAGTCTGGAAGAGGAAGGTATATCTCACCCTTCAACTCAAAGACATAGATCACGTGCTTCTGGAGGAAGAACCTACTGTTCCAGATGTTGGGTCTGCTGCCGCAATCACCGCGGCTACTAAACTTCAAGCAAAATGGAGAAGGAAAAATAGTATTTGCAGGCTGCTTATCCTGAATGCTATGGAAGATTCCCTTGCAGAATCCTATTCTAAGAAGACTATCGCTAGAGACATATGGGAGTCTCTAGAAAAACTCTACGAAGAAGACAAGAACCACAGTAAAATCTTTGTGGTTGAAAGATATCACAAGTGGTTCTTTGAGGACGAAAAGTCTATGCTGCCGCAGGTGAAGGAGTTCCTGAAACTGCGACAGAAGTTGGAAGACGTGGCGATGCCCCTCCCCGACAAGTTTGTTGTTAGAGGGATTGTCTCAAAGCTCATCGCTGGGTGGAGCAAGTTCTATGCAAACATGCATAGGAAGAAGCTGGAGATCACCCTTGAAGATCTCATGCAGAAAATCTATGTTGAGGACAGGATGCGGGCTCAACTGAAGGTGGACGCACTGTCCAAACAATTGGCTAACGCCAATATGGTTCATACCAAGGAACCAAGGGAAAAGCAGGCGGCTTTCCACAGCAAGAAGAAGGACCATGACAATCTAAAAGTCAAGGGAACTTCTTTCAAGAAAAAGAAGCCAAAGTCTCAAATGCCTTGCTTCAAGTGTGGCAAGAAGGACCACATTAAGAATGAGTACAAAGCAAAAGCCAAGCAATCGGAGCAAGGAGAGCCTAGTAAGGTAACTATGATCACTGATGTTGTTGCTATGATTGTGCAGGTTGATGCGGTAGGAACTGATGCTGACTGGTGGGTAGACACGGGAGCCACCTGCCATGTTTGCTCCAGTAAAGAGTGGTTCACCACCTACACCCCTACTTCTGATGTAGTAATGGTGGCGAACCAGGCACAAGCTGAAGTGCTCGGAATCGGGACGGTGGTGTTGAAGCTGACTTCGGGTAAGTCTCTGACGCTTCAAGGCATGAAGCACGTACCTGCTATCGCCAAGAACCTGATCTCAGGAGGCCTACTCTGCAACGCAGGCCTCAGGATGGACATCAATGCTGGCCAGATGTTGATGTCTATCAGGGGAACATATTTCGGAAAAGCTGTTTATATCGAAAGAATGTTCAAAATTCAGCTTGTAAATCAGTTCAATGTAATTAATATAATTAATGAAGTCACTCCTTCTGCTTATACTCTTGAGTTGTGGCATAATAGGCTAGGACATGTTCATTGTAAACGAATAAACAGAATGTCTAGTCTAGGACTTATCTCCAAATGTAGGGGTAAGGTAGAGAAATGTGAAGTTTGTGCTCAAACTAAGATCACAAGGAAACCCTTTCCTCGGGTTAATCGAAGTACAAATCTTCTGGAGTTAGTACACTCAGCTATCTGTGACTTCAAATAGTTCTCTACAAAGGCCGGGATGAAGTATTTCATAACCTTCATCGGTGACTTCTCAAAGTATGCGTTCATCTACTTGCTGAAGGCAAAGACGAAGCATTTGAGAAGTTCAAGGAGTTCAGAGCCGAAGCTGAGCGGCAGACCCGACAATAACTCAAAAGAATAAGAAGTGATCGAGGTGGGGAGTACAGGTCTCATGAATTCGCATCGTTCTGCAAAGAACATGGAATTGTCAAAGAGACTACGGCTCCGTACTCTCCTCAATCAAACGGAGTAGCAGAGAGAAAGAACAGAACGTTAACAGAAATGATTAACTCAACGTTGTTGACTGCTGGCCTTCCTAAGTGCTACTGGGGTGAAGCTGCATTGACGGCCACTTTTATACTAAATAGAGTGCCTCATGCAACTTCAGACGTTACTCCTCATGAACTCTGGTTCAAGGTCAGACCTAACTTGAATGTCATTCGAGTGTGGGGTGTCTGGCATATGTCAAGCTTCCAGATCTGAAGATTCAGAAGCTTGGGACAAGGACTACTAAGACAATCTTCTTGGGGTATGCCGAGAAGAGTGATGCTCGGAGATTTCTTGATATTGAGTCAAATCATATCATTGAATCTCGCGACGCAGAATATTTTGAAGACAAATTTTCAAGGCACAAGAATATTGTTCTTACGGATGTACTGGAGAACAATGAGGGTGCGCAGCAAACTGAAGTCTTCAATGAAGATGTGGTCCAAGAAGATGTTGTTGAAACAACGATTGAACCAGAACAAGCTGAGCCGTCAGCTAAGCGTGTGAGGAGGCTGAAGGACTTCGGAAGTGACTTTGTTACCTATCATGTGGAAGCAGATCTGCTTACCTATGATGAGGCGATGAAGACCAGAGATACAGTTTTCTGGAAGGAGGCGATTGACAATGAAATTGATTCTATCACCTCAAATAACACTTGGGTGTTGGTTGATCTTCCTGAAGGAGCGAAATCCATCGGATGCAAATGGATCTTCAAGAAGAAGATGAAAGCAGACGGAACTATTGATAAGTTCAAGGCTAGGCTAGTAGCCAAGGGGTTTTCTCAGAAGCAAGGAATCAACTACTTTGACACGTATGCTCCAGTAGCCCGGATGACTATCATCAGAATGTTGATTGCTCTCGCAGCAATACATAAGATGGTGATACATCAGATGGATGTAAAAACGGCTTTCCTAAATGACGAGCTGACCGAAGAGATTTATATGCAACAACCAGAGGGATTTATCGTCAAGGGTCTTAAAGACAAAGTCTGCAAGTTGGTGAAAACTTTGTACGGTCTTAAACAGGCTCCCAAGATATGGTATGAGAAATTTGACAAGGTTATAAGGTCAAATGGCTACATGGTCAGCGAGACGGACAAGTGTGTTTACACGAAGTTCGCTGATAGAAGAGGTGTGATCGTTTGTCTGTATGTGGACGACATGCTTATCCTAGGTACGGATATGAGCTGTGTCACGGAGACAAAGAGGTTCATCTCGAGCAAGTTCAGTATGAAGGACTTGGGGAAGCTGATGTGATCTTAGGGATCAAGATCATCCGGACAAGCACTGGAATAGCGCTGTCACAGTCTCATTATATTGAGAAAATGATCACTCGTTATGGGTATCGGGATCTTCCAGGGATCGATACGCCGTACAGGTGTGATCTGAAGCTGAAGCCTAATTCATATAGTACCCCGTCCCTACATGGTGACCCGTACACTGTCCACGGGGTGCGCGAGAAAGGAACACTGTCGCTATCGATTCGGTCGGGACCGATAGGTCGGGATCGACCGAGTCGATTGAACGGGAACGGTTGAATTAAGATCCATTCCTCGTTATGGAATGTCTTCTTCGGAACCAAGTCCCATATTCAGTGGGTTGCGCCTCGAGGATTGACTCTGCGGCTGAGTCGGAAGAGACCTCCCGTTGCTCTGCTTTTCACGCCGCTTGTGTTGGTTTTGGTTTTGTTTTCTGAATGCGTTTTTGTGAATGTTTTCGATGGTTTTCATGGCTTGCATTTCGAACTCGCATTTCCTATCGAACTCCTTAAATAATGCAGTGTTCTAATCGGTTGCTTGTGCGATTTCAGGTAATCGCGTAGGCGACGTCTAGCGCGACCAACAAATTCTCTCGCCGAAGTAAACTCAAGGTGAGTGGCTGACCCTTCTCTTCTCGACCCCTTCTTAGGCAAAAAAAAATCGATAGTGTTGTTGCGAAGGAAAAGATAAACGCAAGGGCACGAACACGAAAGAATGAGCAAGTTTTTCAAAAGAAAATGTAGGCTATGTCTTAACAACTAAAAACATGCCTTTGCACGGTCATGGATAACTTGTCGACAAGGTAGAGTTTCCCCGTAACGGCAACCCAAGGCGATGGGACCGTTTCGGCTGAGAATGGAAACACGGTGTATAGATGTGCTGGATGATAGCACAGGTTAAGCGGGGACTTGCAGCGGGGCTCGCTACTTGCGCTGCAAGGGCCCCGATTAACAAAAGCTATCGAGTCCAAGATGGCTTGTTTTGCTAGTGACCAACACACGAAATATTACACTTGGTATGGAAATGATAACAATTGACAGGGAAGAACATGGTAGGTTTCATAAGGCACGGTGCGGGCCGCCGTAGGTAAGTTTCAACGTAAATTTCATTATGCTTGTCATATGCTTGTTTGAAATTCATTAGGATGGTTAGAAACATTCATACTCTAAGTCATATAAACTCTTCAACCAAATGAGAGCTTGGAACTTAAATAGCCACGCACCAGTACAAAGTGTAATGTACGGATCCTCGCTCTCCACGCAGGTACCCCGAACCACGAAGGGCGTGCCACTTGAAACTCAAGGCGACGTGAACCCTTTTGAAGCCTCGTCCGCGTGTAAAGGCTTATTTCTGGATTCCTTTTGACGAAGACCCGCACTCAGTCCAAAAGAAAAGAATGGCGACTCGACTTTCCTCGATAGCAGGTGGAAATGTGTAATGGTTTCTGCTTGTAAAAAGGGATGTAATGTATGGAACGACTATCTCATCGACGTTCATTTTGTAAGTCGAGTCATGTTGTAGCCCGCACGGCAATGATTGTAAAGAAGCCTATGTAAAGTTTTATTATTATCAATGAAAAAGTCTATTTCTATTTTAAATGTGCCATTCAATTTCTCCGCGTACTCTAACTTGATGTTGTGTTTCGGATAAACTTATGACTATGTCTTGTGTGATCGCAACTTAGGTTCGCACGGCATCACGTCCGGGGGACGACTATCGATTCTACGGAATCGGGGCGTAACATAATGGTATCAGAGCACGGCTTTACATCCTTTGGCCTCGCGTCTAGAGTTTCAAACCTTTGACCTCGCATCGATGAGATAAGTTGTTCCATACAATGAGTCCATAATAAATTGAGACTGATGCGTTTGCCTTCGTATTGCAAAAGTACCGGAACCCACGGTCGAGCAAGAACAGAGCGCTTCTAGCGGCTCTAGTAGTTCGCATCGTTCGCGGGTCGGACCTTCTAACGATACCATTGAAAGGATGCTGCGCATGATGGAGGCGCAGCGGAACCAGTCCGAGAACCGACATCAACAGGTAGAGGAACGACAGGTCCAGTTCGAAGCTTGCTTCGAAGCTCGCTTTGACGCACATGCCAAACTTCAACAAAAGCAACTGGATACCCTGCAGCAGATTGTACAGACAATGGCGGCCAACGAAAATTCTGCGATTGCGCCTACCGTCACCGCACCTGCTGCCGCCGTGCCGACGATCCAACCCATTAAAGTTGATACGGAGGAGCCCGAGCGTCAACCAGCGACACCGAAAAAGTACAACTTTGAAGTGTCAAAATTCAAGAAGGCGTACCGCACTTCCTTCAGCGGTACCGAAGGCCCTTCCATGGCGATCGACTGGTTGGAGGAGCTGGAAGATCACTTCGAGCTTCTCGGAATTGAAGAATCAAAGCAAGTCGCCTGCGCACAACTTCAACTACGGTTGAACGCGCACGACTGGTGGGCCGTGCGCAAGCGAGCGATCCGACCGGACAACAACACTGCACCGATCTCTTGGGCTACGTTCCGCAAAGCTTTTGAAGTCCAGTACCTTCCGTCAGCCGTTCGTCAAGCGAAGGAAAATAAATTCATGCAGTTGAAGCAAGGGAGCCGGATAGTGGAACAGTATGCCGCAGAATTCAACAAATTGTCTAAGTTTGCTAGTCAGTTTCTGCCTACTGAAGAGTGTCGTGTGAGACGGTTCAAAGTGGGTCTGCGACACTCTATCGGTGCGCATGTCGGGGTCCCGGAGTACACGACCACGGGCGAGGCTCTGAATCACACTCTCCGTCTTGAGAGCCTGCATCCTTCCGGTGCTGACGACGTTGTGCGCCACTCCAATCACAAACGTCCTAGCTATACGGGAGGCTACAATCACGCGTCAAAGCGTCCAAACAACGGCGGCTACAAAAGAAAGAACCCATTACCTCGATGCACCAAGTACAACTGTCTCGGACACGATGCCAACAACTGCTTCGTCTTCGACGGAGCATGTTTCAATTGTGGAGAAAGGGGCCACCAATATCGAAACTGCATGGCCCGAAAACCAAGTCATCCCAACGCACCCCCACAACAACAAAATAGTCAAGAGAATCGAGGACAAGCGCCCCGACCTGCTCAGCCCACTCAACTCAACAACCAAGACAGACGTCCTAATTCACAAGGGCGCGTCTTCGCCCTGACTCGAGACGAGGCGTTCGCTTCCGACACTGTTGTGACAGGTATATTGAACTTCAATAATGTACCTACTCGTGTGTTATTTAATTCAGGCGCATCATATACTTTCATATCGGCGGACTTCGCCGCCGAGCACAAATTTCCTGTAATGTTGTTAGACCTTGATCTTAGCGTAAGTATGCCTTCGGGCGTGCCACTACTCACAAATTTAGCCTGCGGGGGAGGAACCATATGTATTGGGGGTCAAAAGATCGGTCTTAATGCGATAGTTCTAGATATGAAGGACTTCGACATCATACTAGGCATGGATTGGCTCGGTCCTTGCAACGCAAACATCGACTGCGCAGGAAAGAAGGTCACCTTCCGCATAACTGAAGTACCCGAATTCTGCTATTCGTGTGGTGAAGCATCGCCGATGTGCATGGTGATCTCGGCAATCTCGGCTCGGAAGCTACTGCATTCCGGATGCGAAGGCTACTTGGCGTCCGTTCATGACATGAGACAGGATGGCACAAACGCGGGTGAGACCGACGTTGTGGCAGAATTCCTAGACGTGTTCCCGGACGAGCTACCTGGCATACCGCCCGATCGAGAAATAGAGTTCGCCATCGATACATTCCCCGACACCCGGCCGATCTCGAAAGCTCCGTACAGAATGGCCCCTGCAGAATTGAAAGAATTGAAGGCACAACTTCAGGAATTACTCGATATAGGGTTTATCCGTCCGAGTGTCTCGTCGTGGGGTACGCCCGTGCTATTCATGAAAAAGAAGGATGGATCGATGCGACTCTGCATCGACTATCAGGAATTGAATAAAGCCACCGTCCGAAACAAATACCCCATGTCCTGCATCGACGACTTGTTCGACCAGCTCCAAGGTGCAACGGTGTTTTTGAAGATTGATCTGCGATTGGGTTATCACCAACTCAAAGTCAAGCCAGATGACGTGCCGAAGTCTGCCTTCCGCACTCGTTATGGCCACTACGAGTTCTTGGTAATGTCGTTCGGTCTGACAAACGCCCCTGCCGTCTTCATGGATCTAATGAATCGGGTGTTCCGTCCGTTCGTTGACAAGTTCGTAGTAGTCTTCATCGACGACATCCTCGTCTACTCGACGGATCGAGCGCAACATGCAGAGCATCTGCGGACGGTACTCCAAACCCTTCGAGAGAATCAGTTGTACGCGAAGATGAGCAAGTGCGAGTTCTGGCTGAACAGCGTCTCATTCCTTGGGCACATCATCTCCGTCGCGGGCATCGCAGTCGATCCGAAGAAAGTCGAGGCAGTTGCTGATTGGAAACGGCCCGCATCAGTTAGCGAAATTCGAAGCTTCCTAGGCTTGGCGGGATACTACCGACGCTTCGTGAAGGACTTCGCGAAGATCGCATCGCCGTTGACTCGCATCATCCAGAAAGGAGTCGTATTAAAGTGGTCAGACGACTGTGAATCTTCCTTCCAGAAGCTCAAATAACGGCTCATTTCGGCCCCGATACTTGCTCTTCCTGAAGGGACAGAGGGATTTCAAATCTTCAGCGATGCTTCCGGCTAGGGCTTGGGGTGTGTGCTCATGCAGCGGGATAAGGTGATATCTTTTGCTTCCCGACAGTTGAAGCTGCACGAGAAGAACTACCCCACGTACGACCTACAACTAGCGGCAATTGTGTTCGCATTGAAGCTGTAGCGTCACTATCTCTATGGCGTGGCGTGCAGAATTTATACGGACCACAAAAGCCTCAAGTATCTCTTCACCCAGAAAGAACTGAATTTGCGGCAGAGGCGATGGCTCGAACTAATCAAAGACTATGACTTAGCAATCGACTACACGCCGGGCAAAAGAAATGTGGTAGCGGATGCGCTGAGCCGGAAGTACTTAGCTTCGTTATGCATCAACGATCGACTGCTGCGTGACTTGGAAGGAATGGGCATTGAACTCCGAGTTCGTTTCAGAGACGTGAAACTAGCGCAACTGCGGGTGGAACCGAGCCTACTAGAGAGGTTCAAGTCTGCACAGAAGGACGACCCCTACCTGGAGAAGATGCGGAAGCTGATATCGACAGGGAAAGCGTCCGACTTTGCAGAGGATGAGTCGGGAGTGTTGCGCGTGAAGGGACGGCTATGCGTACCGGACGACGCAGAACTTAGAAAGGAGATAATGTCGGAGGCACATTATGCAAAATATTCCTTGCATCCTGGCAGCACCAAGATGTATAGGGACCTCCGCGTTGTCTTTTGGTAGCACGGCATGAAGAGGGACGTAGCGCTCTTTGTGTCAAAATGTATGGCCTGTCAGCAAGTCAAAGCCGAGCACCAGCGCCCGGGCGGGGAGATGCAGAACCTCGTCATTCCAGAGTGGAAATGGGATCACATCACTATGGACTTCGTTGTTGGCTTGCCAAGGATGCCGCGGGAAAACGATGCCGTCTGGGTCATCGACGATCGACTAACCAAGTCAGCGCACTTTATCGCCATTAAAGTTACTTGGAGCGTCGACCGCCTTGCTCAGATATACCTTGATGAAATAGTTCGGCTGCACGGGGTCCCAGTTTCTATCATCTCTGATCGGGATGGACGGTTCGTAGCGCACTTTTGGAGTAGTCTACATTCAGCATTGGGGACCAAGTTGAAGTTCAGCTCAGCTTATCATCCTCAGACTGATGGCCAAACAGAGCGGGTGAACCAAATTCTCGAAGACATGTTACGACTCTGTGCGATCGACTTGAAGTCAAGTTGGGACGTCCATCTACCGCTGGCCGAGTTTGCATACAACAACAGCTATCAGTACAGCATCCAAATGGCGCCGTATGAAGCTTTGTACGGCCGGAAGTGTAGATCGCCCATTTGCTGGGATGAAGTCGGGGAACGGCAGATACTTGGTACGGAGCTGGTGGAGCAGACTGTGCAGAAGGTCAAGTTGATACGAGAGTGATTGAAGATAGCACAAAGCCGACAGAAAAGCTATGTCGATACGCACCGACGCCCCCTCGAGTTCTCGGAAGGCGACCATGTATTCCTGAAGGTGATGCCTATGCGTGGAGTTTCCCGGTTCGATGCGAATGGAAAGTTGAGCCCAAGATTTGTTGGCCCGTTCGAAATATTGAAGCGAGTCGCCCCGGTAGCTTACCAAATTGCCTTGCCGCCTGCATTGTCAGAGGTACATGACGTCTTCCATGTCTCGCAATTGCGGAAGTACATGCACGATCTGGGACATGTGGTAGATTTGGGTAAGCTGGACCTGAAGGCGGACTTGTCATATGTCGAAGAGCCGGTGCAAATCTTGGAGCGCAAGGATAAACTTCTTCGCAACCGTGCTATTCCCCTCGTCCGCATCCTCTGGAGGAACCATTCGATCGAAGAGTCGACGTGGGAGCTTGAGTCAGAAATGAAGGAAAAATTCCCTTCATTGATCTCGTAGAGGTAGGTTCTATTTTGAGTTTCGAGGACGAAACTTTTTCTTAGTTTATGGTGTAGTGCCCCGTCCCTACATCGTGCCCCGTACTCTGTCCATGGGGTGCGCGAGAAAGGAACACTGTCGCTATCGATTCGGTCGGGACCGATAGGTCGGGATTGACCGAGTCGATCGAACGGGAACGGTTGAATTAAGATCCATTCCTCGTTATAGAATGTCTTCTTCGGAACCAAGTCCCATATTCAGCGGGTTGTGCCTCAAGGATTGACTCTGCGGCTGAGTCGGGAGAGACCTCTCGTTGCTCTGCTTTTCACGCCGCTTGCGTTGGTTTTGGCTTTGTTTTCTGAATGCGTTTTCGTGAATATTTTCGATGGTTTTCATGGCTTGCATTTCGAACTCGCATTTCCTATCGAACTCCTTGAATAATGCAGTGTTCTAATCGGTTGCTTGTGCGATTTCAGGTAATCGCGTAGGCGACATCTAGCGCGACCAACAAGTTCTCTCGCCGAAGTAAACTCAAGGTGAGTGGCTGACCCTTCTCTTCTCGACCCCTTCTAAGGCAAAAAAAAATTGATAGTGTTGTTGCGAAGGAAAAGATAAATACAAGGGCACGAACACGAAAGAATGAGCAAGTTTTTCAAAAGAAAATGTAGGCTATGTCTTAACAACTAAAAACATGTCTTTGCACAGTCGTGGACAACTTGTCGACAAGGTAGAGTTTTCCCCTAACGGCAACCCAAGGCCATGGGACCGTTTCGGCTGAGAATGGAAACACGGTGTATAGCTGTGCTGGATGATAGCACGGGTTAAGCGGGGACTTGCAGCGGGGCTCGCTACTTGCGCTGCAAGGGCCCCGATTAACAAAAGCTATCGAGTCCAGGATGGCTTGTTTTGCCAGTGACCAACACACGAAATATTATACTTGGTATGAAAATGATAACAATTGACAGGGAAGAACATGGTAAGTTTCATAAGGCGCGGCGCGAGCCGCCGTGGGTAAGTTTAAACGTAAATTTTATTATGCTTGTCATATGCTTGTTTAAAATTCATTAGGATGGTTAGAAACATTCATACTCTAAGTCATATAAACTCTTCAACCAAATGAGAGCTTGGAACTTAAATAGCCACGCACCAGTACAAAGTGTAATGTACTGATCCTCGCTCTCCACGCAGGTACCCGAACCACGAAGGGCGTGCCACTTGAAACTCAAGGAGACGTGAACCCTTTTGAAGCCTCGTCCGCGTGTAAAGGCTTGTTTCTGGATTCTTTTTGAAGAAGACCCGCACTCAGTCCAAAAGAAAAGAATGGCGACTCGACTTTCCTCGATAGCAGGTGGAAATGTGTAATGGTTTTTGCTTGTAAAAAGGGATGTAATGCATGGAATGACTATCTCATCGACGTTTATTTTGTAAGTCGAGTCATGTTGTAGCCCGCGCGGCAATGATTGTAAAGAAGCCTATGTAAAGTTTTATTATTATCAATAAAAAAGTCTATTTCTATTTCAAATGTGCCATTCAATTTCTCTGCGTACTCTAACTTGATGTTATATTTCGGATAACCTTATGACTATGCCTTGTGCGATCGCAACTTAGTTTCGCACGACATCACGCCCGGGGGACGACTATCGATTCTACGAAATTGGGGCATGACAATTCAGGGGAAAGCGTCAGGCAGCTGGAGTATGCAAGTGTAATCGGGAGTTTGATGTATGCTACTACTGCCACAAGGCCTGACATAGCTTTCGCCGTGGAAATGCTGAGTCGTTTCACGAGCAACCCTGGTGTTGAACACTGGAAGGCTGTAAAACGGGTTATGAGATATCTCAAGAAGACTCAGACATATGTACTGTACTACAGCGGAGATCTGCAGATAGTGGAAGGCTTCAGTGATGCCAGCTGGTGCTCAGATTTGGAGAGCGAGAGGTCCACAGGTGGATATATTTTCACAATGGGTGGAGCTGCTATATCATGGAAGTCGAAGAAGCAGACAATGCTCTCACGGTCATCTATGGAATCTGAGTTCTTTGCACTTGACACCGCAGCCGAGGAAGCAGAATGGCTTTGGGAGCTCATGTATGATCTTCCAGTGGTTGGGGCGCAAATACCGGCAATACCGATATACTATGACAACTAGGCAACTGCAGCGGTGGCATCAAACGACCTCTTCAACGGAAAGAAAAGGACTGTGCGGTTAAAGCACAGGGCAGTACACGATCTTATTAAGAGAGGTGTAATTGCAGTGATTGATGTTCGGAGTCAGAAAAACCTGACGGATCCGTTCACCAAGGGCCTCAAGCGCCAGCTGGTCGATGACTTAGCATGTAAAATGGGCTTGAAGGTATTTTGATATTAGTTATTATATTCCTACCATAAAGTTTTATGCTATTAGTTCAAGGTTTTATCTACTAGGCATCTAGCTTTTGGTTCAAGGGAGGACCATTAACTGGAAGAATATCAGGAACGGTGGGTACATGTTCTATTGGGCATGGCGAGGTTACGGACCTATAACCACTGTTGTCTACTGTTGTTTTCTGCGAAAAACGATTCCTGTGGGAAGGTTGGCGTAATTGCCTTAATGAGTTCTCAGGCAGAGTGAATGTCTGGTGTGCTTTACAGGAAGCACGGTAGATGTCACGCCCCAGAACCAAAATACTGGAGAGCGGGGGCAGACATAGCCAGCTACGTATATTGAAATAGAATACATCTCAACTATACGGTCACGGCTGTCTAGATATGAGGGTTTACTACAAGCCAACAGTCTCTTAAGGTCAAGCCTATTGTCTCAATCTCAAGCAATTAACAGAGTTACAAGATATTAGAGCATCAAATATATATATATAAGGCGTCCCAGATATTACATATTGGATGATCATGAAGCTAGTCGTACAAAACGATAGTACTAGCAAGAGTTCAGTCATACATGATCAATCCTAGGATTTGTTAATCATGTTTACAGCCCGTAGGCAGACAGTAAGTAAATGTGCATCGAGCTAACAGGTGCTCGTCGGCTAAACGCCTCAAAAGAATAAATTTACATATAAGTGGGTGAAACAAAAAGGGAAAACCCACTCGTAGCCCCGGTTCCTTCTAGTGTTCACCATTGGGCTGGAAGCTTGGTAGATCCTCGGGAGCTGCTCCGAAATCTGGCCACACAAAACCAGCTGGGTCAAACCCCAGAAAGAGCAAGTGCCACAAGGAGGCCACAAATAAGAACAAAAGCCAGCATATCAGAACATAAGAATAAAAAGAAGTACAAGAAGTAAAGTACACAGGGCGATAAACGACTAGGGACGTGGAACCATTCCGGGAGCCAGGTTACAATCCTTAAACCAAACAAGGACCGGGATTGTACCCCTTCGCCTGAATAGCTCACTGTCTCTACCCATTTATCGTGAAGATAAGTAAAACAAACATGCTCAGGAGATAGCAGGTACTGTAGCTAGACAAGACTTAGACAAGGCTGGACACCATCCACTCGCAATCGGCCAAACAAATACTACGGCCTACTACTTTAACTAACTAGGGTTATCACAAACCTAATTACTAGCAAGATGCAAGTGAGAATTCCAGTCCCAAGCCCTGCAGACTATCCAGTTATCCTTCCGTGGGTTGAGAGTTATAGGTGGGTACATTGCCTGGGAGACAAATGTACCCTTAGGTGACTTAGAGGGTGCAACACATGACAGTGTGCTGGAAATGTGCTCTACTCGTCGGCAAGCTACAAGTCCATTAAAGCGCCCAAATAACGAGATTGCCTGTGACTGGGAATTCTCCATGTTCTATTTTGATCTAATCATTAGTCTAATCCAATTTAGCACGAGTTCCTGGCCGTGGTACCCAGGAAGTCATGTCCTAGACATGATGCAAGATAAGACAAGTGGATTGTACAAGCAAGCAAGCAGGAACACCCACGGTGTCAAGTTGATTATACGAGTCTACAAGTTACAAGTCAAGTCAAGTCAGGAGTGCGCCACCACGGGCCACTATCAAGTTATCAAGATAAATCATGTCAGAGTACTTGTTAGGAGTGCGCCACGACGGGCCACTATCATGTCAGGTTGGTCATGTCAGGAGTGCACCACTACGGGTCACGGTCGTGTTATGCTAGTTCCTTGTCATACCATGCCATGTACAATAGTTAATCCAAACGTAATAAGTAAAATCAAGTTCATGACAAAAGGCGTAAGGATATAAAATGGACGTAAAATATCTAATAAAATACCAATATATATAGGGCTACAGAAGAGCCAAACTTAAAGAAATAACCAAAACTCCAAAAGGCAATAGATTGCGCAAGGGGTCAGGGAGTTGGATTGCGCAGGTGTCAGTTGCGCAGGGTGCCAAGTGCGTAGGGGCACAGGGCACAGGGGCAGATTGTGCATGAACAGACTACGCAGAAGTGAACTGCGCATGGGTGGATTGCGCAGGAACAGACTGTGCAGAAGTCAACTGCGCATGGGTGGATTGCGCAGGGGTTACTTTGCGTATGGCTGGCTTGCGCATGGATGGCTAGCGCCGGCGCAATCCAGCGCAGCGCAAAGCACTGGCTGAGGTCATGTGCAATCGGTCCTGCGCTAAAGAGCACAGGCCGGGGGTGCGCAATCGGCCATGCGCTAAAGAGCGCAAGGCAGAGGGGTATTCTTCCTGGCCGAGAGCAGGTCCAAGAACACCAAGAACTTTAATTCTTCATAACTTTGACAAATCAAAACCAAATCTAGATTTTCAAGGTTCTAACTTGAGTAAAATCGAATTCTCTTCCACATGGAAGCATCAAAACAAGCAAAAATCAAAGTTTAATAGATCAAAACCAAGGATTTTCAAAAATGGTTAAAACCTAGATCTAGAAGAATTAAAGCTCCAAATCACAAAATGTCAAGTTCTAAAGTTGTTCTCCATGGCCTAATCTAGTTAATGGACAAATAAAAAGTGGTGCTTATTTGATGGCAAGGTGCACTTGCCTATAGGTTGGGGAGTTGTGTGGAAGAAGGAAGAAGATGGAGAAGTTAATGGAGAATAAAGAGGAGAGAGAAAGGTTGGTGGAGATATAATGAGGGTGGGTGTGTTGTGTTGAGGGTAGAGTGTAGGTTAAAGTGTACCAATTCATATTAAACCAAACCTAATCAAACTAAACCAATTCCACAAAATAAACCAAGCCATGGTCCAAACCCATTTACGAGAAACCAAAATCCGCAAGTCGAGAAAATAAAATACGTGCCGAAATCAAATCACGAGTACAAATACGAAATACAGGAAATGGAGGTGACAACTCTACCTACCTTCAAAGAATTTCGTCCTCGAAATTTAATCAAGGAGCTAGAGATTGCCACGACAAGCTATACTAGGCACAGACAAGCTACACTAAACAGTTCAATCATACAATCATACAATGCAAGCAAGGAAAGGGAAAGCGTAAGGCATAAGAAAGACATTATACCTCACGAGTCAAACAGGTAGGGATATCGCGATCGGATGTCATCCTCACGCTCCCACGTTGACTCACCTAGAGAGTGATGACCCCAAGCAACACGGACTAAGTTAATAGTCTTGTTCTTGAGCGTCTTTTCTCTCCGGTCCAATATAGACATGGGCCTCTCCTCATACGAAAGGTTGGTACCAACAACCAATTCCGAATGATCTAGGATATAGCTCGGGTCCGGGATGTACCATCTTAATTGGGATACATGGAATACATCATGTACCTCACTTAGCGACGGCGGAAGAGCGAGACGATAGGACACATCGCCTACTCGCTCTAGAATATCGAACGGCCCTATATACCTAGGACTAAGCTTTCCCCGTACGCCAAAACGAATGACGTCGCGGGTAGGCGAGATCCTAAGGAATACATGGTCGCCGACGACAAATTCTAAGGGACGCCGATGAGCATCGGCCCAATGGCGCTGGCGATCCTGAGCAACTCGGAGGTGATCTCGGACTTTCCTGACCACTTCAACCGTCTGAGAAATCAGTTCTAGACCGAGCATCTGCCTCTCTCCGACATCGTCCCATGCTAACGGGGATCTGCACTTCCTGCCATACAGAGCCTCGAAGGGTGCCATCTGGATACTGGCCTGGAAACTATTGTTGTACGAAAATTCCACCAGGTGCAGGTGATCCTTCCACGAACCACCAAAGTCAAGGGTACATGACCGCAACATATCTTCGAGAGTTTGTATAGTACGCTCTGACTGCCCATCTGTCTGCGGATGATACGCTGAGCTGAACTTGAGACAAGTCCCCAAACTTTGATGAAGACTGCGCTAGAAGTGCGATGTGAATCTCGTATCCCTGTCTGATACTATGCTGACTGGCACTCCGTGAAGTCTGACGATCTGCCTGAGATACATCTCCGCTAGCTGTGCCGTCGACTGTCCAACTATAAATGGAAGAAAGTGTGCCACCTTGGTAAGCCTGTCTATAATGACCCAAATAGCATCTCTGCCTGCTGGAGATCTGGGCAACCCAGTCACGAAATCCATGGTTATGTGTTCCCATTTCCATTCTGGGATCGGTAAAGGTTGAAGAAGTCCAGCTGGCCTCTGATGTTCAGCCTTGACTTGTTGGCAAACCAAACATCGAGAGACATACCGGGCTATCTCTCTCTTCATACTATTCCACCAAAAGTGTTGACGAATATCTCTGTACATCTTCGTGCTGCCTGGGTGGATGGAATACTGCGAACTGTGAGCCTCTGCCATGACTTCCTGTCTGATATCTCCACTGGGTACACAAAGATGCGTGCCGTATCGAAGTGTACCATCCTCATGAATACATAACTCTGGCCTTCTCCCTGCTTCGCACTCTGCTCTGAGCCGCTGAATCTTGGAATCTGTTAACTGTGCTGTCCGGATCTTCTCAACTATGGTGGACTGAATCTATAGGCTGGCCACCAAGGCCACATTGGAAGGAAGAACCACTTCAATTCCCATCTTCTGAAGACCCGACAATAACTCTAGTTGTGCCGTCAGGAAATAAACTCCGGCTCTCCGGCTCAACGCATCTGCTACAACGTTGGCCTTCCCTGGATGATACTACAAATCCACATCGTAGTCCACCAGTAGCTCGAGCCATCTTCTCTGCCGCATATTAAGATCCTTCTGGGTGAAAACATACTTCAGGCTCTTATGATCAGTAAAGATCTCCACTCTGTCTCCGTACAAGTAGTGCCTCCACAACTTAAGTGCAAACACTACTGCTGCTAGCTCCAAGTCGTGGGTCGGGTAATTCTTCTCATGATCACGGAGTTGACGTGACGCATAAGCAATTACCTTCCCATGCTGCATCAAAACACATCCCAATCCTCTGCCTGAAGCGTCGCAATAAACTGTGAATCCTCCGGTCCCATCTGGAAGGGTGAGAATGGGAGCCGTTATCAAACCTCGCTTCAACTTCTCAAATGATTCCTGACATTCTGCTATCCAAACGAACGGCACATCCTTGCGGGTCAACGGGGTCATCGGCGCTGAAATCCTTACAAAATCAGAGACGAACCGCCGGTAGTAGCCGGCCAATCCAAGGAAGCTGCGAACTTCTGCCACTGAGCTGGGTACTGGCCATGCCTCGATAGCCACAATCTTCTGGGGATCCACTTCCACTCCTCCTCTGGTAATGATGTGACCCAAGTAAGAAATGCGATCGAGCCAGAACTCGCATTTACTGAACTTGGCGTACAATTGGTGCTCTCTGAGAATCTGGAGGACAACTCTGAGATGCTGCTCGTGCTCTGCTTCACTCTTGCTGTAGACCAGGATGTCATCAAGGAACACTATCACAAACTGATCCAAGTAAGGCATGAAAATACGGTTCATGAGGTCCATGAACACTGCCGGCGCATTGGTCGCTCCAAAGGGCATAACTAGAAACTTCCAATGCCTGTACCTAGATCTGAACGCCGTCTTCGGGATGTCCTGCTCTCTGACTCTGATCTGGTGGTATCCTGACCGCAAGTCTATCTTCGAGAAAACTGAAGCCCCCTTGAGTTGATCAAACAAGTCATCTATCCTCGGGAGAGGGTATCTGTTCTTGATTGTCACTGAGTTCAAGGTACGTTAATCAACACATAGCCTGGACGTACAATCCTTCTTTTTCACAAGAAGCATCGGGGCTCCCCAAGGCGATCCACTAGCACGAATGAATCCCTTGGTTCTAAGTTCTTCAATCATCTTGTACAAAATCTCCAACTCTGAAGGCGCCATTCTGTAGACTCGCTCTGATACTGGTGCTGTCCCGGGAATCAAGTCAATGGTGAACTCGATCTCCCGCTCTGGTGGCATCTCTGGAAGTTCCTCTGGGAAGACATCTGGAAACTCTTCAACTATCCGGGACAACTGCACTGCTGCTACTGCCATCCGCAATACTGGAGGAGATGGCTCTACTGTGCCTCTGGAAAATGAAAACTCTGGCTCTCCGGGAATACTAAAGACAACTCTGCCAACATGGCAGTCTATCCTAGCATAATGGTTCCTCAACCAATCTATGCCTAGGACTACATCATAGTCTGCCATAGGGAACTCTATGAGCCTAGCGGGGAACTCTCTACCGCTAACTACGATCCGACACGAGGAAAATACTCGATCTACTCCCACAAGACCATTACCAGTAAGTATATTGAGTCTCACTGATAATGACTCGGGCTCCAATCCTATCCGTGTCGCGAATCGTGCAGACATGAATGAATGCGATGCACCAGAATCAAATAATACAGATGCCGGAAAGGTGTTGACGAGAATAGTACCTGCCACTACCTCACCTGGTGCAACTTCTTCTTCCATGGTCATCATCATAGCCTGACCTATAGCTGCGGGTCCTCTCTGCTGGAAACCCCTCTGTCGGTTCTGTGCTGGAGCCTGGGTGAACTGCTGCTGGTTCTGCTGCTGAAAGGCTTGGGCCTGAGGCAACAATGGCCTCGGGTACTGCTGTTGCTGCTGCTGCTGGACTGGAACTGGGGCTGGTCCTCTCACCGAAGAACTAGAAAGGTTGGATGATGATGGACCTCCCCTATTCGGGCAGGTCCCTATCTGGTGGTCTGCTCCTCCACAAGCCAGGCACAATCCCTGTGCCCTACGACACTCTGCCACTACATGGCCCGGCTTCCCGCAATGCGAACATCCCACCGCGGAAGACTGCTTCTGCTTCTGCTGCTGCGGGTACGTCGGGGTCGAATGCTGAACCGACGTCACTGAGGCCGCCCGTCTCGGAGTTCCAATGGTTAATCCCCTAGCTGCCGGGGCTGGAGCTGATGATTGGTGCATCTGACTGTGGGACCGCTTCCTGCCTCCGGTCCTGTCCATAATTCTCCGGGAGGTATACTCATGCCTCCTTGCTGCCTTCAATACTGCATCGAACGTCTGGTGCTCGAACTGCTCCACAGCCAATAATATCTCTAAGTGCAGCCCTTGCTGGAACCGCTGAGCCCTATCGAACTCGGTTGCCACCAAGGTGGGGGCGAACCTACTCAGCCTGGAAAACTCGGTCGCATAGCCATCGACCGTTCTGCCTCCTTGCTTCAAGTTGGTGAATCTGGTCTGCAGGTCGTACCGTGCCACCGCATCGAAGTACTTTGTCTGGAACCTCTCTCTGAACGTCGCCCAAGTGACTGGTGCTGCTAATCCCATGGCCTGAGCTGCCCACCAATCGCGAGCCAAGTCTAACAACTGTAGGCGTACCACCGCTACCTTCTCATTTTCAGGTGTCCTAGCTGCTTCTAGAACCACCTCGGTATCCTGAAGCCAAGCGTCCGCGGCAATCGCATCTTCACTGCCGTCAAAGAAGGGAGGGTTCAAGCGCTTAAAACTGTTGGCCGCCTGATTCCCTTGGGGACCTCCTCGGTTTAGTGCATCATGAACTTCCTGGTGCAAGGCGTCGCCTCGACGATCTTGGGATGCAAGCAGTTCTCTGATAAGCCCTACCAAAGGTCCCTCATCCTGTCTAGCTGGTTGAGCGGGCGGAGCTGCCTGAACTGGAGGTACTGAGCCTCCGGAAAGCATAACTCGGGAGGCTACTCCAGAGTGCTGAGCTTGATCTTCCTGGCACTGGGGTGCTTGTCGAGCTTCCTCTGGCTGGTTGGCAGGTCCGGGAGTAATGCCGCTGAAGAAGACGACATAGAGAATAGTAAGGAAAGGACCAGGACAGATCAATGATACAAGCATGTGATCAGGTCAAGAATCTCAGGGATTTGAAGATACGAGCAGAGATCAAAGGCGAATATTGATTGAGACATCTATTCGGTAAACCCTCACATTTCTTGAATGCCAAGACCTGCATGGGCCACCACTTAAACCATGTCACGCCCCAGAACCAGAATACTGGAGAGCGGGGGCAGACATAGCCAGCTACGTATATTGAAATAGAATACATCTCAACTATACGGTCACGGCTGTCTAGATATGAGGGTTTACTACAAGCCAGCAGTCTCTTAAGGTCAAGCCTATTGTCTCAATCTCAAGCAATTAACAGAGTTACAAGATATTAGAGCATCAAATATATATATATAAGGCGTCCCAGATATTACATATTGGATGATCATGAAGCTAGTCGTACAAAACGATAGGACTAGCAAGAGTTCAGTCATACATGATCAACCCTAGGATTTGTTAATCATGTTTATAGCCCGTAGGCAGACAGTAAGTAAATGTGCATCGAGCTAACAGGTGCTCGTCGGCTAAACGCCTCAAAAGAATAAATTTACATATAAGTGGGTGAAACAAAAAGGGAAAACCCACTCGTAGCCCCGGTTCCTTCTAGTGTTCACCATTAGGCTGGAAGCTTGGTAGATCCTCGGGAGCTGCTCCGAAATCTGGCCACACAAAACCAGCTGGGTCAAACCCCAGAAAGAGCAAGTGCCACAAGGAGGCCACAAATAAGAACAAAAGCCAGCATATCAGAACATAAGAATAAAAAGAAGTACAAGAAGTAAAGTACACAGGGCGATAAACGACTAGGGACGTGGAACCATTCCGGGAGCCAGGTTACAATCCTTAAACCAAACAAGGACCGGGATTGTACCCCTTCGCCTGAATAGCTCACTGTCTCTACCCATTTATCGTGAAGATAAGTAAAACAAACATGCTCAGGAGATAGCAGGTACTGTAGCTAGACAAGACTTAGACAAGGCTGGACACCATCCATTCGCAATCGGCCAAACAAATACTACGGCCTACTACTTTAACTAACTAGGGTTATCACAAACCTAATTACTAGCAAGATGCAAGTGAGAATTCCAGTCCCAAGCCCTGCAGACTATCCAGTTATCCTTCCGCGGGTTGAGAGTTATAGGTGGGTACATTGCCCGGAAGACAAATGTACCCTTAGGTGACTTAGAGGGTGCAACACATGACAGTGTGCTGGAAATGTGCTCTACTCGTCGGCAAGCTACAAGTCCATTAAAGCGCCCAGATAACGAGATTGCCTATGACTAGGAATTCTCCATGTTCTAGTTTGATCTAATCATTAGCCTAATCCAATTTAGCGCGAGTTCCTGGCCGTGGTACCCAGGAAGTCATGTCCTAGACATGATGCAAGACAAGACAAGTGGATTGTACAAGCAAGCAAGCAGGAACACCCACGGTGTCAAGTTGATTATACGAGTCTACAAGTTACAAGTCAAGTCAAGTCAGGAGTGCGCCGCCACGGGCCACTATCAAGTTATCAAGATAAATCATGTCAGAGTACTTGTTAGGAGTGCGCCACGACGGGCCACTATCATGTCAGGTTGGTCATGTCAGGAGTGCACCACTACGGGTCACGGTCGTGTTATGCTAGTTCCTTGTCATACCATGCCATGTACAATAGTTAATCCAAACGTAATAAGTAAAATCAAGTTCATGACAAAAGGCGTAAGGATATAAAATGGACGTAAAATATCTAATAAAATACCAATATATATAGGGCTACAGAAGAGCCAAACTTAAAGAAATAACCAAAACTCCAAAAGCCAATGGATTGCGCAAGGGGTCAGGGAGTTGGATTGCGCAGGTGTCAGTTGCGCAGGGTGCCAAGTACGCAGGGGCACAGGGCACAGGGGCAGATTGTGCATGAACAGACTGCGCAGAAGTGAACTGCGCATGGGTGGATTGCGCAGGAACAGACTGTGCAGAAGTCAACTGCGCATGGGTGGATTGCGCAGGGGTTACTTTGCGCATGGCTGGCTTGCGCATGGATGGCTAGCGCCGGCGCAATCTAGCGCAGCGCAAAGCACTGGCTGAGGTCATGCGCAATCCGTCCTGCGCTAAAGAGCACAGGCCGGGGGTGCGCAATCGGCCATGCGCTAAAGAGCGCAAGGCAGAGGGGTATTCTTCCTGGCCGAGAGCAGGTCCAAGAACACCAAGAACTTCAATTCTTCATAACTTTGTCAAATCAAAACCAAATCTAGATTTTCAAGGTTCTAACTTGAGTAAAATCGAATTCTCTTCCACATGGAAGCATCAATACAAGCAAAAATCAAAGTTTAATAGATCAAAACCAAGGATTTTCAAAAATGGTTAAAACCTAGATCTAGAAGAATTAAAGCTCCAAATCACAAAATGTCAAGTTCTAAAGTTGTTCTCCATGGCCTAATCTAGTTAATGGACAAATAAAAAGTGGTGCTTATTTGATGGCAAGGTGCACTTGCCTATAGGTTGGGGAGTTGTGTGGAAGAAGGAAGAAGATGGAGAAGTTAATGGAGAATAAAGAGGAGAGAGAAAGGTTGGTGGAGATATAATGAGGGTGGGTGTGTTGTGTTGAGGGTAGAGTGTAGGTTAAAGTGTACCAATTCATATTAAACCAAACCTAATCAAACTAAACCAATTCCACAAAATAAACCAAGCCATGGTCCAAACCCATTTACGAGAAACCAAAATCCGCAAGTCGAGAAAATAAAATACGTGCCGAAATCAAATCACGAGTACAAATACGAAATACAGGAAATGGAGGTGACAACTCTACCTACCTTCAAAGAATTCCGTCCTCGAAATTTAATCAAGGAGCTAGAGATTGCCACGACAAGCTATACTAGGCACAGACAAGCTACACTAAACAGTTCAATCATACAATCATACAATGCAAGCAAGGAAAGGGAAAGCGTAAGGCATAAGAAAGACATTATACCTCACGAGTCAAACAGGTAGGGATATCGCGATCGGATGTCATCCTCACGCTCCCACGTTGACTCACCTAGAGAGTGATGACCCCAAGCAACACGGACTAAGTTAATAGTCTTGTTCTTGAGCGTCTTTTCTCTCCGGTCCAATATAGACATGGGCCTCTCCTCATACGAAAGGTTGGTACCAACAACCAATTCCGAATGATCTAGGATATGGCTCGGGTCCGGGATGTACCATCTTAATTGGGATACATGGAATACATCATGTACCTCACTTAGCGACGGCGGAAGAGCGAGACGATAGGACACATCGCCTACTCGCTCTAGAATATCGAACGGCCCTATATACCTAGGACTAAGCTTTCCTCGTACGCCAAAACGAATTACGCCGCAGGTAGGCGAGATCCTAAGGAATACATGGTCGTCGACGGCAAATTCTAAGGGACGCCGATGAGCATCGGCCCAATGGCGCTGGCGATCCTGAGCAACTCGGAGGTGATCTCGGACTTTCCTGACCACTTCAACCGTCTGAGAAATCAGTTCTAGACCGAGCATCTGCCTCTCTCCGACATCGTCCCATGCTAACGGGGATCTGCACTTTCTGCCATACAGAGCCTCGAAGGGTACCATCTGGATACTGGCCTGGAAACTATTATTGTACGAGAATTCCACCAGGTGCAGGTGATCCTCCCACGAACCACCGAAGTCAAGGGTACATAACCGCAACATATCTTCGAGAGTTTGTATAGTACGCTCTGACTGCCCATCTGTCTGCGGATGATACGCTGAGCTGAACTTGAGACGAGTCCCCAAACTTTGATGAAGACTGCGCTAGAAGTGCGATGTGAATCTCGTATCCCTGTCTGATACTATGCTGACTGGCACTCCGTGAAGTCTGACGATCTGCCTGAGATATATCTCCGCTAGCTGTGCCGTCGACTGTCCAACTATAAATGGAAGAAAGTGTGCCACCTTGGTAAGCCTGTCTATAATGACCCAAATAGCATCTCTGCCTGCTGGAGATCTGGGCAACCCAGTCACGAAATCCATGGTTATGTGTTCCCATTTCCATTCTGGGATCGGTAAAGGTTGAAGAAGTCCAGCTGGCCTCTGATGTTCAGCCTTGACTTGTTGGCAAACCAAACATCGAGAGACATACCGGGCTATCTCTCTCTTCATACCATTCCACCAAAAGTGTTGACGAATATCTCTGTACATCTTCGTGCTGCCTGGGTGGATGGAATACTGCGAACTATGAGCCTCTGCCATGACTTCCTGTCTGATATCTCCACTGGGTACACAAAGATGCGTGCCGTATCGAAGTGTACCATCCTCATGAATACATAACTCTGGCCTTCTCCCTGCCTCGCACTCTGCTCTGAGCCGCTGAATCTTGGAATCTGTTAACTGTGCTGTCCGGATCTTCTCAACTATGGTGGACTGAATCTATAGGCTGGCCACCAAAGCCACATTGGAAGGAAGAACCACTTCAATTCCCATCTTCTGAAGACCCGACAATAACTCTAGTTGTGCCGTCAGGAAATAAACTCCGGCTCTCCGGCTCAACGCATCTGCTACAACGTTGGCCTTCCCTGGATGATACTGTAAATCCACATCGTAGTCCACCAGTAGCTCGAGCCATCTTCTCTGCCGCATATTAAGATCCTTCTGGGTGAAAACATACTTCAGGCTCTTATGATCAGTAACGATCTCGACTCTGTCTCCGTACAAGTAGTGCCTCCACAACTTAAGTGCAAACACTACTGCTGCTAGCTCCAAGTCGTGGGTCGGGTAATTCTTCTCATGATCACGGAGTTGACGTGACGCATAAGCAATTACCTTCCCATGCTGCATCAAAACACATCCCAATCCTCTGCCTGAAGCGTCGCAATAAACTGTGAATCCTCCGGTCCCATCTGGAAGGGTGAGAATGGGAGCCGTTATCAAACCTCGCTTCAACTTCTCAAATGATTCCTGACATTCTGCTATCCAAACGAACGGCACATCCTTGCGGGTCAACGGGGTCATCGGCGCTGAAATCCTTGCAAAATCAGAGACGAACCGCCGGTAGTAGCCAGCCAATCTAAGGAAGCGGCGAACTTCTGCCACTGAGCTGGGTACTGGCCATGCCTCGATAGCCACAATCTTCTGGGGATCCACTTCCACTCCTCCTCTGGTAATGATGTGACCCAAGTAAGAAATGCGATCGAGCCAGAACTCGCATTTACTGAACTTGGCGTACAACTGGTGCTCTCTGAGAATCTGGAGGACAACTCTGAGATGCTGCTCGTGCTCTGCTTCACTCTTGCTGTAGACCAGGATGTCATCAAGGAACACTATCACAAACTGATCCAAGTAAGGCATGAAAATACGGTTCATGAGGTCCATGAACACTGCCGGCGCATTGGTCGCTCCAAAGGGCATAACTAGAAACTTCCAATGCCTGTACCTAGATCTGAACGCCGTCTTCGGGATGTCCTGCTCTCTGACTCTGATCTGGTGGTATCCTGACCGCAAGTCTATCTTCGAGAAAACTGAAGCCCCCTTGAGTTGATCAAACAAGTCATCTATCCTCGGGAGAGGGTATCTGTTCTTGATTGTCACTGAGTTCAAGGTACGTTAATCAACACATAGCCTGGACGTACAATCCTTCTTTTTCACAAGAAGCATCGGGGCTCCCCAAGGCGATCCACTAGCACGAATGAATCCCTTGGTTCTAAGTTCTTCAATCATCTTGTACAAAATCTCCAACTCTGAAGGCGCCATTCTGTAGACTCGCTCTGATACTGGTGCTGTCCCGGGAATCAAGTCAATGGTGAACTCGATCTCCCGCTCTGGTGGCATCCCTGGAAGTTCCTCTGGGAAGACATCTGGAAACTCTTCAACTATCCGGGACAACTGCACTGCTGCTACTGCCATCCGCAATACTGGAGGAGATGGCTCTACTGTGCCTCTGGAAAATGAAAACTCTGGCTCTCCGGGAATACTAAAGACAACTCTGCCAACATGGCAGTCTATCCTAGCATAATGGTTCCTCAACCAATCTATGCCTAGGACTACATAGTCTGCCATAGGGAACTCTATGAGCCTAGCGGGGAACTCTCTACCGCTAACTACGATCCGACACGAGGAAAATACTCGATCTACTCCCACAAGACCATTACCAGTAAGTATATTGAGTCTCACTGATAATGACTCGGGCTCCAATCCTATCCGTGTCGCGAATCGTGCAGACATGAATGAATGCGATGCACCAGAATCAAATAATACAGATGCCGGAAAGGTGTTGACGAGAATAGTACCTGCCACTACCTCACCTGGTGCAACTTCTTCTTCCATGGTCATCATCATAGCCTGACCTCTAGCTGCGGGTCCTCTCTGCTGGAAACCCCTCTGTCGGTTCTGTGCTGGAGCCTGGGTGAACTGCTGCTGGTTCTGCTGCTGAAAGGCTTGGGCCTGAGGCAACAATGGCCTCGGGTACTGCTGTTGCTGCTGCTGCTGGACTGGAACTGGGGCTGGTCCTCTCACCGAAGAACTAGAAAGGTTGGATGATGATGGACCTCCCCTATTCGGGCAGGTCCCTATCTGGTGGTCTGCTCCTCCACAAGCCAGGCACAATCCCTGTGCCCTACGACACTCTGCCACTACATGGCCCGGCTTCCCGCAATGCGAACATCCCACCGCGGAAGACTGCTTCTGCTTCTGCTGCTGCGGGTATGTCGGGGTCGAATGCTGAACCGACGTCACTGAGGCCGCCCGTCTCGGAGTTCCAATGGTTAATCCCCTAGCTGCCGGGGCTGGAGCTGATGATTGGTGCATCTGACTGTGGGACCGCTTCCTGCCTCCGGTCCTGTCCACAATTCTCCGGGAGGTATACTCATGCCTCCTTGCTGCCTTCAATACTGCATCGAACGTCTGGTGCTCGAACTGCTCCACAGCCAATAATATCTCTAAGTGCAGCCCTTGCTGGAACCGCTGAGCCCTATCGAACTCGGTTGCCACCAAGGTGGGGGCGAACCTACTCAGCCTGGAAAACTCGGTCGCATAGCCATCGACCGTTCTGCCTCCTTGCTTCAAGTTGGTGAATCTGGTCTGCAGGTCGTACCGTGCCACCGCATCGAAGTACTTTGTCTGGAACCTCTCTCTGAACGTCGCCCAAGTGACCGGTGCTGCTAATCCCATGGCCTGAGCTGCCCACCAATCGCGAGCCAAGTCTAACAACTGTAGGCGTACCACCGCTACCTTCTCATTTTCAGGTGTCCTAGCTGCTTCTAGAACCACCTCGGTATCCTGAAGCCAAGCGTCCGCGGCAATCGCATCTTCACTGCCGTCAAAGAAGGGAGGGTTCAAGCGCTTAAAACTGTTGGCCGCATGATTCCCTTGGGGACCTCCTCGGTTTAGTGCATCATGAACTTCCTGGTGCAAGGCGTCGCCTCGACGATCTTGGGATGTAAGCAGTTCTCTGATAAGCCCTACCAAAGGTCCCTCATCCTGTCTAGCTGGTTGAGCGGGCGGAGCTGCTTGAACTGGAGGTACTGAGCCTCCGGAAAGCATAACTCGGGAGGCTACTCCAGAGTGCTGAGCTTGATCTTCCTGGCACTGGGGTGCTTGTCGAGCTTCCTCTGGCTGGTTGGCAGGTCCGGGAGTAATGCCGCTGAAGAAGACGACATAGAGAATAGTAAGGAAAGGACCAGGACAGATCAATGATACAAGCATGTGATCAGGTCAAGAATCTCAGGGATTTGAAGATACGAGCAGAGATCAAAGGCGAATATTGATTGAGACATCTATTCGGTAAACCCTCACATTTCTTGAATGCCAAGACCTGCATGGGCCACCACTTAAACCATGTCACGCCCCAGAACCAGAATACTGGAGAGCGGGGGCAGACATAGCCAGCTACGTATATTGAAATAGAATACATCTCAACTATACGGTCACGGCTGTCTAGATATGAGGGTTTACTACAAGCCAGCAGTCTCTTAAGGTCAAGCCTATTGTCTCAATCTCAAGCAATTAACAGAGTTACAAGATATTAGAGCATCAAATATATATATATAAGGCGTCCCAGATATTACATATTGGATGATCATGAAGCTAGTCGTACAAAACGATAGGACTAGCAAGAGTTCAGTCATACATGATCAACCCTAGGATTTGTTAATCATGTTTACAGCCCGTAGGCAGACAGTAAGTAAATGTGCATCGAGCTAACAGGTGCTCGTCGGCTAAACGCCTCAAAAGAATAAATTTACATATAAGTGGGTGAAACAAAAAGGGAAAACCCACTCGTAGCCCCGGTTCCTTCTAGTGTTCACCATTAGGCTGGAAGCTTGGTAGATCCTCGGGAGCTGCTCCGAAATCTGGCCACACAAAACCAGCTGGGTCAAACCCCAGAAAGAGCAAGTGCCACAAGGAGGCCACAAATAAGAACAAAAGCCAGCATATCAGAACATAAGAATAAAAAGAAGTACAAGAAGTAAAGTACACAGGGCGATAAACGACTAGGGACGTGGAACCATTCCGGGAGCCAGGTTACAATCCTTAAACCAAACAAGGACCGGGATTGTACCCCTTCGCCTGAATAGCTCACTGTCTCTACCCATTTATCGTGAAGATAAGTAAAACAAACATGCTCAGGAGATAGCAGGTACTGTAGCTAGACAAGACTTAGACAAGGCTGGACACCATCCATTCGCAATCGGCCAAACAAATACTACGGCCTACTACTTTAACTAACTAGGGTTATCACAAACCTAATTACTAGCAAGATGCAAGTGAGAATTCCAGTCCCAAGCCCTGCAGACTATCCAGTTATCCTTCCGCGGGTTGAGAGTTATAGGTGGGTACATTGCCCGGGAGACAAATGTACCCTTAGGTGACTTAGAGGGTGCAACACATGACAGTGTGCTGGAAATGTGCTCTACTCGTCGGCAAGCTACAAGTCCATTAAAGTGCCCAGATAACGAGATTGCCTATGACTGGGAATTCTCCATGTTCTAGTTTGATCTAATCATTAGCCTAATCCAATTTAGCGCGAGTTCCTGGCCGTGGTACCCAGGAAGTCACGTCCTAGACATGATGCAAGATAAGATAAGTGGATTGTACAAGCAAGCAAGCAGGAACACCCACGGTGTTAAGTTGATTATACGAGTCAAGTTACAAGTTACAAGTCAAGTCAAGTCAGGAGTGCGCCGCCACGGGCCACTATCAAGTTATCAAGATAAATCATGTCAGAGTACTTGTTAGGAGTGCGCCACGACGGGCCACTATCATGTCAGGTTGGTCATGTCAGGAGTGCACCACTACGGGTCACGGTCGTGTTATGCTAGTTCCTTGTCATACCATGCCATGTACAATAGTTAATCCAAACGTAATAAGTAAAATCAAGTTCATGACAAAAGGCGTAAGGATATAAAATGGACGTAAAATATCTAATAAAATACCAATATATATAGGGCTACAGAAGAGCCAAACTTAAAGAAATAACCAAAACTCCAAAAGCCAATGGATTGCGCAAGGGGTCAGGGAGTTGGATTGCGCAGGTGTCAGTTGCGCAGGGTGCCAAGTACGCAGGGGCACAGGGCACAGGGGCAGATTGTGCATGAACATACTGCGCAGAAGTAAACTGCGCATGGGTGGATTGCGCAGGAACAGACTGCGCAGAAGTCAACTGCGCATGGGTGGATTGCACAGGGGTTACTTTGCGCATGGCTGGAAGCTTGCGCATGGATGGCTAGCGCCGGCGCAATCCAGCGCAGCGCAAAGCACTGGCTGAGGTCATGCGCAATCGGCCCTGCGCTAAAGAGCACAGGCCGGGGGTGCGCAATCGGCCATGCGCTAAAGAGCGTAAGGCAGAGGGGTGTTCTTCCTGGCCGAGAGCAGGTCCAAGAACACCAAGAACTTCAATTCTTCATAACTTTGTCAAATCAAAACCAAATCTAGATTTTTAAGGTTCTAACTTGAGTAAAATCGAATTCTCTTCCACATGGAAGCATCAAAACAAGCAAAAATCAAAGTTTAATAGATCAAAACCAAGGATTTTTGAAAATGGTTAAAACCTAGATCTAGAAGAATTAAAGCTCCAAATCACAAAATGTCAAGTTCTAAAGTTGTTCTCCATGGCCTAATCTAGTTAATGGACAAATAAAAAGTGGTGCTTATTTGATGGCAAGGTGCACTTGCCTATAGGTTGGGGAGTTGTGTGAAAGAAGGAAGAAGATGGAGAAGTTAATGGAGAATAAAGAGGAGAGAGAAAGGTTGGTGGAGATATAATGAGGGTGGGTGTGTTGTGTTGAGGGTAGAGTGTAGGTTAAAGTGTACCAATTCATATAAAACCAAACCTAATCAAACCAAACCAATTCCACAAAATAAACCAAGCCATGGTCCAAACCCATTTACGAGAAACCAAAATCCGCAAGTCGAGAAAATAAAATACGTGCCGAAATCAAATCACGAGTACAAATACGAAATACAGAAAATGGGGGTGACAGTAGAGCAGCGCTACAAGGAGTAAAACTCTATGCTACAGTGGGGTGACTCCACAATGAGGTTCCTATATGTGGGGTGCTGCCCAGGAATAGGATAAAGTCTCGACTTAGCAGGCCAAGTCACAACGGCGTAGCACCGCAAATAGGCAGTTAGCCTAATGCTGTATGTTAAAAATAAAGAGGGGTGTAGTCAGCACTACAAAGAGGAGGAGTTCCTCATGTTACAGTAGCACGACACCACGATGAGGTACCTGGTTAGGGATAAAGCCTCGGCCTTGCAAGCCATGTCATTGCGGCGTAACACCGCAAGGGAGCCTAAGGCTTCATGCTGGGTAGTTTGGCACTACAAAGAGGCAGTTACCTCATGCTACAGTAGTATAACACTACGATGAGGTTCCCGGTACGGGGTAAGGCCTCGGCTTTAAGCCATGTCATAGCGGCGTAGCACCGTAAGGGAAGCGCAAAGCGCTTCATGATATTTCTCTTTATAATGAACTCACTTATAGTGTATGGACAGAGATATCAGGCCGTCTCTTGAGGGTAAACTTGTAGACGCCCAAAAGTATACACTGAAACCAAGCTGGCACAGGGCCTTTAATGTGTAGCCAGAAGCACATGTAACTACATTATGTGAGTGGAAAGAATTTCAGCTATGATGCAGAATTCAAGGCTTAGTCCATTCTTATATTATAGTCTGTTGTTTGACCCATGCGGGAAGATTCAAGTCGTCAGCGACATCTCTCCTAATGCATGATGGACAGTTACTGTGGGAAATACTTATACCCATATATAGAGATATGTGGGGGATTGTTGGGTTTTGGCCTCTTTTGTTTAGAACTTTAGTCCCACATCGGCTAGGCCAAAACAAATGTATCTCTATATATTAGCTTTCCTATTCTAGAGATGCATATGTGGTGTGGAGGTGCACATGGTGTGCCATGTGGGGTTATTTTTCTAATGGGAAAAAAAGGCTAAATTAACAATAAAAGCATTCATGCTTTTTGCTCTTAGAAAATTTATTTCCATGGGAGCTAAGCCCCGTAGGGGCTTAGCGACTCGGACTCGGACTCGGACTCGGACTCGGGCTCGGGCTCGGGCTCAGACTCGGGCTCAAGGGCTCATGAGGCGTAATGTGGTGTTTTGTTGGCGCACTTTGCACTTAGCACGTCAGCATCGTCGCTAGGCGCATAGTGCGCTTAAGTTGCGCTCGTTGCGCGAGCCACTTGCGCGACCACGTTACGCGGCCCGTTACGCGAGCCCAGTTATGCTGGTCCAGTTACGCAGCCCAGTACGCAGCCCAGTGTGCACAGTGTGCGCAGCGTGCGTAGAGTGCACAGTGTGCGCAGCGTACACAGTATGCGTAGAGTGCGTAGTGTACGCAGGTTGCGTAAAATGGCTGTGTGCGTAAAGTGCAAATCACGCTGGTTACGCGAGTGGCACAACTTGCGGCAGAACGTGTCATTGCATGTTCTGAGCGGTTGCTCCATGTTCGGGATGGTTATTACCACGTCCCTAACATTGTGCTAACCGGGCAGTTGTTGCAGGGGCCTATATAAGGTCTTTTCCTTCTCTCTCTCAGTTAGGAACTAATACACAAGTAGTAGACAGAAATTTTACAAGTGCTTAGAAGCTGTGAGAGAGAAGAGAGGTATAGTACCAGCGTTGAGTTTTGCACGGGAGTTTGTGTTCATCCGATGAGTCAGAAGAGCAAGAGTGTTCCAAGTTCTCCGACGAACTTGCTGGTTCCTGGAAGCTATTCGTGTGGGGCGAATAAAGCTTTGAGCAACGGTGATCATTCACCCCAGCAGGAGTTTTTCCATCTTTCGCCTGTCACCTTCTCCGTTTATCAGAATTCTCTTAACGTACCTTCGATGAAGTGTTCGCGTTGGTAGAAATCTGTGCACCTTCTGTGAAGTGTTGCAATCGTTTATCAGAATTCTATTAGCGCACCTTCGGTGAAGCGTATGCGTTGGTAGAAATTTGTGCACCTTCTGTGAAATGTTGCATTAGTAGAATTTCTGTTACGTACCTTCTGTGAAGTGTTACGTAATAACGATTGTTTTTACAATTGTTACGAATTCTCAGTTTTCCATCGAAAAATTGTGCCCCGGCAATAACATTATTTTCTTATGGTCATTCTATTTAATCATCGAAGTCATATTGATTTCCTCTTGCAGCATGACAATCACTAGAATAGTGACTTAGGAAAATTTTGTTATGAAAACAGTTTTCAAATAAAATGTTATAAAGTTATTTTTTGAGTATACTGATTCTGATTTTGTGTTTGGTTACTTTCATCTGAAAAGATAATTTTAGCAAATAAAGTTAAAAAAATTATTTGGTAAAATATTCTTAGAAAATATGTTTTTAATAAAATTTTAAAAATTAATTGAAGTTGTGTTAAAAATATTTGTTCTGGATTTTGATTCAAAATCAACAAATTCTCGAGCAGCATGACACGGTTTCCATATACACAATTTCAGTATGACACAATTCCAGAACCGCCACTCGAGGTCCCGGTGCCGCCAGCAGGAGCTCACTTCATCATCTATTTCCATAGCCGGTGTTGGTGTACCGGAGAATCGCTTCGGGGCTGCACGAAAGAGACTCCGCTTCTTAGCCGGCATCATCATCGATTTCCACCAAGTCCCGACCCGACTCCCCGCCTACCAATTTCCCCTCCTGACGCGAAGACTGGCGCGGACTACGCCGCTGGGTTCGATGGTGAACTATGGCGGTTGCAAGAGATGAGAGAGGGTAGTCCTCGGAGGGAGCTTCAAGGAGTGAGTGGGAGTGGGAGTGGGAGTGGGAGTGGGAGAGGGAAAAAGATGCGGAGGAGAGGAGGGAGTTGGAGAAGGAGAGGGAGAAGGATGCAGAATTTGTGATGGATGGGGGAGTTCTCGGAAGGAGTTCTCTGAAGAAATTTTGGAAAGGGGGAGGAGAGAGAAGTGTGAGGTTAGGAAAAGAGGGGCTCGGGTCCCAAGAAAGTTGTCTTTGGAAAAAGAAAACACTTTTTTCCAAAAACAACTTTCATCTACTCTACCAAAAGGACTTTATAACATCGGTTTTGAAAAAAAAATTGGAAAGTCGTTTCTCAGTGATGGAAGCCAAACACTGTTTCCAATAATTTTTGAGTTTAAACTCAAAACTTTGAACAAAAGAATACAAACAAACAGACTAGGTATAAGTCTGGCACAAGGATTGTTTACTATGTGAGGATTGCTTGCTATAGTTCTAGTTTGTCTTCCATAGGTGACGTCTGTATTTTTAGTCTGTTTCTCAGAACTTCACATTAGTGCTTGTTGTTGAGGTTGATTTCAAATGCCTCCATATTCTGTTTTTCTTTAGAAAAATTTTGAGTCGCACCTCACTTGATTTATCCAAATTTAGGTAGTGTTTGGGAAGGGGAAAAATGGGAGGAAGGAAAAAGATAAGGGGAAAGTGAGAGGAAAATTAAAAGTGATGGTGCTTGGAAAGGAGGAGGGAAAATTGGGGAGGAAAATTTGAGGAAAAAAAGTAGGTGGGTCCCACTAAAAAAAATTTCTCCCAAAAGTGGGAGGAAAATGGAGAGAGATGAGAGAAATTTGAGTGAATTTACTCCATCACCCCTCATAAAGGTAATAATAAATTATCATTTGAGAATACCAAGAACTAAATAGTAATTGTATCTCTATACCTAAACAAATAAAAAATTATTTTTAAACTTTTCCTTCTCCTACTTTTTGTCCATCCAAACAAAGGATTAAGGTGCATCAAACACAATTTCCATAATGCAAGATACTTCCCACTTTTGACGGTTTCCGTCCTTCGTTAGCGGTCAACTCCTTTGACCCATTTTTTTGACAAAAATGCCCTCTCCTTTTCCGCGACCCTCCGTTCCAAGACACCACCGCCGGCTGCCGTCCATCCCCTCCCCGCCCCACGCCCGCGCCCCCCTCCACCCCCCCCCCCCCCCGCTGTTCGCCGTGCGCTCCTTCTCCCCCATCTTGGCCTTGTCCGGGAGGTACCACGCCTCGCATTTGTTGAGGTCGATCTCCGCAATGGCCCGTCCAGTGAAGGAGCTGTCGAGGACCTTCTTGAGGAGGTAGTAGGTGATGTGCTCCTCGTGCGTGGGGTGGAAACGGAAGCCCGGAGGGAGCTGGCCGCCTTCATGGCCACCGCCACCGCTGTTGTTGAAGGGGTTGTTAATAATCCCGTAGTTCTCCATTGGAACGAACCTTTGCTTTGCTAGCTAGAAGCTGCCAGCCAGCTGATCAGAAGACAAGGAAACAAACAAGGAAGAAGAAGAAGAAGAAGCATTAAGCAAGAAGGAAGTATATATATTTGTTAGTTCTGAAGGAAGAAGAATAGAAGAAGATCACCTGCAGAAGTAAGTACTGGGTTTGTAGAAGCAAATGAAGGAGATCAGCTGATCAGAACCAACACCATGCGGGGCTGGGGCACGGTAGTCGAGCGGGAGCGCGGGGGCGATGGAGCGGGGCGGCGGGGGAGCAGGGGTGGTGTTGGTGAAGGTGATGGGGGTGGTGATGGTAATGGTAATGGTGATGATGTTGGTGAAAGTGATGAGGGTGGTGATGGTAATGGTGATGGTGAAGGTGGGTGGTAGTGGTGGTGGTGATAGTGAAGGTGGTGGTGATGATGGTGGTGGTGGTGGTGGTGATGGACGCGGCATCGGCGGTGGCGGTGGCGGCGGCGCTGCGGCGGCAGGGCGGGGGCGGGGACGCAACAGCGGCGGGACAGATTTGGGTTTGTGAGAAGACGAGGGTATTTTCGTCAAAAATTATCGGTCAAACCCTTTGACCATTAGCTATGGACGATTTCCGTCAAAAATGGGAAGATTCGTACATTATGGTAAAGCAGTGGGGTGCACCTTGAATTTGGGTAAATCAAGTGGGATGCGACTCAAAATTTCTCTTTTCTTTATTGTTTTTCGGTGACTTGTAGGAGCCTTGAAATGATCGTTTCATGTATGGAGACTTCATTTTGTTCGTCTACGCTTCGGCCTTAATAGATAGATTATAGGGTTCATGTAAGGTCCAAATTGTGTGCAATGCAAACATATCTTGTATTGCTACATGAAGGGCGCCATTGATGTAACAAGAAACTTGTTATACTCTACCAAATTGTTATCCTTCGGAAGTTGATGGAATTAAGCCGTGCATGTTTCTATGGTACTCAAACTATTAGGAAATATAATATGTACTGGATCGTTCCTATTAGCTCGAGCTTTTGGGAACATTGGTTAACTAACACAGTTCCACAACTACCACACCAACAGGTTCTAGGTTTGAATCCCCCATTCCACCAATTAAATTGGTTTATATCGACTAATTTTCTACGTGTGATCCTTCCTCCACTTGGTTTTAGCCCAAGTGCCCATTCTAGGTTCATTCACGTGCACATACCAGCATGTACGTTGTGGGAGGTATTAAGAGATATAATATGTAATGTTGGACCGTTCGTATCAACTCGAGCTTTTGGGATCATTGGTTAACTAACACAAACCTTGCTTGCAATTCTGGAATTGACTAAATAAAATCTGCTCATATTCTGGAGGTACGAATTTATGCCTTAATACGTGCTCCATTCTAGCCCAATTTCAAAATGAAAGCTTGTTTTATGTTGTGTATAACTATGCATATTTTTCCACCAAGTGTCTAGTTTGTCCTTTGACTTCTAAGCAACTAAAGGAACCATCTTCGCCATTGAAATTTTATGACAGTCGAAAAAGTTTCCAACTTTTGACATCTAATCAAGAAAGTCCTCTATATTTATGGAACCTGAGAAGGTGGAAAAAATCCTTAGCCCATTGTCTGTAATTGTAGTATTTAAGTTCCTCTCATCGACCTCCATATTGTCCTTGGCTAGAATATTCTTCTTCAAATACAACACTATTATCAATATCAGAATTATTGCCCGTTTGATTATATGAACTAGTGTTGTAATTCTGGCACTTGCTTGTTGAAGTTTTGTATTGTAGTGAGATGGTAAGAATAGTTGTGTGGAAGATGTTGCGGAGGAGGTGGTTGTTGGCAATGACTTGGTAGCAGTAGTCGATCATCATTATCGATTGCAATACCGCGAGCGTTTGCACGTGGCACTTCTTGTAATGACTTGATTCCTTTCGATCCTCAGTGCAGAAAATGTTACTTTGATCTCTTTCAGAGATTGCTTCAAACAATCGACTCGCTAGGTGAGAGTATCGAAAGGGCTATCCTCTTCGACGATAGTCATCATATCGGAGGCTCTGATGCCAACTAGCATAGCACGGGTGGAGGATAGATATCGTTCTATGGGACGGTAGGTAGAATTCCTAGAAATCTCTATAAGAGCTCAAGAGAACAAATCTCTTACAAACAAACTTTCATAAAATAATTCAATGTTTCATTACAAGAGGTGAAGGTCCATATTTATAGCCTTAGAAAATTCTAGCAGTACCAAATTAAGAAAAATCATAATCCTAATAAATAAATAAAACTAATCCTAATAAGGAAATACTAAAAAGGAAAAGAAATAAAATAAAGCCTCCTAACCAAGTCTTATTGGTGTTAAAGGAATCTTAACTAATACATTTGCTAATTAAGAATCCTTATAAATAACCTCTATGTCAAAGTGCCTCAAAGGATTTGTTATGTCTGGCATATGTAAGACATGAATTCAAGGACGGTCAACGCTCAATTTTTTCCATGATGAATCATAGGGAAAATCTCAAAAGTCATGTGGCAATCTACCAAAATCATTGATGATGAGTATGAAATCATATTAGTCTCTTTCAGGCATGAAATGAGAGTTTAGTTGGTTTATATTTGAGTTATTAAGTCGCATGTGTACATCTAGGTTAATCATTTTAGTAGATGAGCCAAATGGAGATAAACATGAGATCGATGCATGGGTCATATCCTGGTAGCCAAGTAGGCTAGGGTGTGGAAAATGGTATCAGATCTATATAGTGTACTCGAACTCTACCAGGGTGAGATTGGACCATTTAGACTCTTGCAATAAGGGTGTCGCATCTTTAAGTTGGGGATAGTATGAAACCCCACGATTTAGTCATATATCGGTATAAGATGAAAGTCGGATTCGTTTATTTTGAGTTTGGGTCACATGTATACATCCGGGTTTACCATTTTGACAAGTGGACCAAGTGATGATACACATGAAGCTTATATATGTATTGGCGGACTTGTGGGCTAGGACGTGACAATGATCCTCAATTCTTGTACATGACACGTAAGATTTTTTTTGAAAATGTCTACAACAAATCAAGGGAGTGTGTTTCTCAACAATACTCCCTTCAAATATGGATTCTTATGGAAGCCATGATCAGGTCGTATTGTTGCTAACCTCCTAGAGACTATATTGACGAATCCATTAAAAATTATAGTCATACAACATAAAACAAGGTAGAGGAAGAACCTGAACATCATGATTTTTGGAGGTGGAGGTGGACAATGTTGTGTGGTGTTGATAGGAATCATAACTACCAAACCACTACCCCTCTAAGAATGGCGAACATGATCGAGCGTCCCCAATTTTGGCTAGTTCCTAATCCAAATAGCCAAAAGTGGTGACATGGATGTTCCTAATCACACTAGAAGTTTAAAAAAATATCATTCAAATGATAATATAAAAGAAAATTTAATTAATAAATTATCAAAATGAAGCATACATGAGTCGGTTCTTGTAGGAAGCACTAACAAATAATATATTGTCACTCCTCGTTCCCAGAATACGTATTTTTATACGTGTACTGCTTGAATATATTTATTTAATATTTATTATGCTTTTGTTCTGTATTTAAATTCTTAAATTTCGTGCTTATTAATTTTTCATGTATTTTATTTTCTACTTTTGCTTTAGCCCTTGGCTTAATTTGTTCATTAAACCAATTGGGTTTAGCTTGGTTCATCATGAAGAGGAGTGGATGGTCTAGATCTTGTAGGAAGGAATAGGTGGTGGAGATTGACTTGGCATGATATTTATGCCCCTTTTACTTTTCTCTCTCTTCATTACTCACATTTACTTCTCCTTCTTCATCCTCCATTACTCTCTCACCCACCCATTTGGAGAGGCAAGTACATCTTGCACACCATGAGAGATTTCATGCATCCCCATTTATTTTTAATCCATGTTGTTTATCTTCTCTTCCTCTACAAGTTTAGGTCTTGAAGTCCTTGATTTCCATGGATGGTTGGGTGTAGATCTAACTTTTAAGTTTTGGTTTTTCGTATGGATTTTATGGTTTTGATCTATCAAACTTTGATGTTTTCGAAAATAAATGGTTCCATGTTGTAGAGAATTCAATTCTACCAAAGTTTGGCTTTTAAAAAGTTAGATTTCGACTTAATTTGAGGAAGTTATGGGCAAAAGTATTTTTGGTCATTTCTATGTTCATCTGTCAGCATGTCGCAGTTGAGCCGCATATGGTGTCGCGGTTGGGCCGCATAGGCCGCATGTCGCAATTGAGCCGCATAGATGTCGCGGTTGGGCCGCATAGGCCGCATGCCACAGTTGAGCCGCATATGGTGTCGCGGTTGGGCCGCATAGGCCGCATGTCGCAGTTGAGCCACATAGATGTCGCGGTTGGGCCGCATAGGCCGCATGTCGCAGTTGAGCCGCATATGGTGTCGCGGTTGGGCCGCATAGGCCGCATGCCGCAGTTGAGCCGCATATGGTGTTGCGGTTGGGTCGCATAAGTCGCATGCCACAGTTGAGCCACATATGGTGTCGCGGTCGAGCCGCATATGCCGCATGTCGCAGTTGGTTCGCATGCATGTCGCAGAATAGGCCGCATAATGCCTATTTTGGCTATTTCTAACTGTTATATGTCCTAATTGACCGAATTGTAGCTAGAATTTCTTCCAACTCCCAACATGGAAGTTGTGGATCTTTTTCTTGGCTTCAAGAATATGTTATAAACTATTTTATGCTAGTTGTAGACTCGACCATGCTTAATACTAGTTTGACTTTCATGCCTTGTCACGAATTGACCCCGACTGTTACTTTGACTAATGATTGATCATACGTTCCTAGTTGGAACTAGAAGACTGGCTAGTCGTCTTATTGAATTGAATGAGACACGTTCATGTATGAATCATGAACCATTGTGATCGACTAGCCGATCCGAACATTGGCAAATGACACATGTTGACTTCCATTTTTCTGTAAAGCAGCATGTGCATCCTACAGTCAAGGCATGATTATTCTGTGGCTAGGATTGATTGTTGCATTACGCTATGTAAGACCTACAACCAAGCCGCACGGGCATCGTTGTAGGATTGTGCATATCGTACTCGGTACGGAAGTACTCATTCTGAATGACCATGATCCACGGCATGGGATTTCAATCAACATAGGGACTATTAAGCTAAATAAAATAACGATTGCATGGAGAGAATGGATTTTCGAGTTCTTATATGGCAGCCATCTTTGGGACGATTAGTGCCCCGACATGCCGGCTGGTTCCCACAGATACTGCAAATCTACCACACGAGCAGGGAGTGGTATCTGCCTATATTGTTATATATACTGATGACGGGCGTCCCGCTGGGACTCGTCTAATTCATGATTGGCGCAATTGATTATTGGGTAGACTAGCCTTGCTTGTACATTGTAAGAACAGAGAAATCCCTTATTGCATAATTCCAATACAACTTGAAACTTACAGTAGCAAGCCGTAGTAGTTGCATGGCCGTTTAAATTGATTTGTTTGTGTACTGTGTCTACTCTGTTAACTACTGAGATGAGCAGAACGTCAGAACATGACGGGTCAACTTCTGTCCATGTTTGGTTGGAAAGTTGGCTTGAAGTGTCGTGATGTTGTGCGAACCCCAGCAGCAAGCAGAGATCTATTTTATTTTTAATTCTTACCACTGGTTCTAATTCCTCATGTCGTGCTTCCTTGCAGTACTTGATATTAGAGGTCTAACCTCTCTGGTTTTGCATGGCCAGATTTAGAGCCAGTTCCCGAGGACTCAGCTTACTTCCACCTCCAAGATGGTCAATACTAGAGGAATGATCGCTGGAGGACACGAGTGGGTCCCTTGCTTCCCTGCTCATTTTTACTGTTTACTTCACTTTTGCCGTTTGGCACCGACATGTTAGTCGGACTGTCTTATACTTACTTTTGCATAATTGTAACTAAGTCAGACTGCAGCTGATAATAATTGTGTATACGTTGCTACATCATCTAGCTAAGTTTGTGCAGCCAGATCTCAAGAATATTTTGACCAAGCGTTTGGGACGTCTTACTGCTTTATCTTACATGTTCTCTATTTACTGTTTCTTGTTTGAATGATTGAGACAATAGATGTTGAGTAACCCTAGTAAGACTTTCATGTAGTATGCACCCCCTCGTCTTTTAGACAGCATTGATCGTATTATACGGTATTCTTCTACCCGTAATACGTAGCTGGCTGAGTCATTCCCCCGCTCTCCGGTATTCCGGTTCTGGGGCGTGACATATATATATATATATATATATATATATATATATATATATATATATATATATATATATATATATATTTTATATATATATATATATATATATATATATATATATATATATATATATATATATATATATATATATATATATATATATATATTCCGGTTCTGGGGCGTGACATATATATATATATATATATATATATATATATATATATATATATATATATATATATATATATATTTATTTATTTTGGGGAATAAAAAAGGATGACGGAATTAGGCGATTTAGGGTTCCCCCATGACCGCGGCGGAAACCCTAAGGAGACAACACCGGCTGCTTCCCGATTTCTGCCTGGGGAGGAGTGACGGAATCAGGGACGTTGATAGAGGATGGTCAACAATGGAGAGAAGGCGAAGGAGAAACCTTGGTAATCAAAGAGAGAAGGGCGCGACGAACTACTAGAGAGGGAGCACCAGCAGGCAGCACGGGGGCCAGTGTAGCTTCCCTTTTCAGAAATTTTGAAATAATTTTATTATTATTTATTTTAATTGAATGGTGATTTTAGATTTTTTTTAATATTTATTTAGTTAATTATTACGGTAGATGATTTTATAATCATGATTAAATTTGGAGTACAATGCGACTAGATATTATGGCACGGATAGTGCAGTGGCGTGCTTTGACTAGTGTATTAGCCCTGGTAGGGAAGGCCGAGCCATAGTGACGTCCTAACTAAGAAAACCAGGCCCAGTTGCGACTTAACCCTTACCGAAGATTTTTATTTATTATTTAATTATTTATTATTAGGGTTTATTAACTTGTGGAAGACCCGGTTGTAATGCCCCGCTCCGTACGGTGCATTATGATGAGTCGTTGACTCGAAGAGTTGCGTTGACCCGATGGGGTATCGATGCGAATCGATGCAAGAGTTACGTTGGCCAAAGGTAAGCTTTGAGTCGATTGGAATCTATGAATCGAATCGATGCAAATGATAAGTCCCGCTTGAGCAAGTGCTGATTTTAGTCAATCTGGTGTGCAGGCTATGCTTTTACGCTGGACGATAAGAGGTCGACATTTTGCCTTATGCAATAAAGTGTCCGCAAAAGCAAATCGTGGCCTTGCAATGGATTGTGGCATGGGCGCGATAGGCCAAATCAACCGAGTAGTTCAAAGGAATGGCTAAGTCCGGGAGTTAGCTATGCGATCGAGTTATGGAAGCGAGACGCTTCAATCGGCGAAACGATAAGGCGTATCGGCTTAAGGTGGGCGGGTTCTTGACTCTCTCTCCCTATTCCTTCACGTCTAATAATATATGTCATTGTATGCGTAAGATGTTATCGAGTTAGCGAGCGTGGCTCGGCGAGTAAAGGTCTCAGTATGTGTCGAACACTAAGATAGAACATTGAACAATCGAACAATTGAAGTGACGTGCATCAAGTGTACGAGTCACGGTAGGGCAATGATGGTAGAACATTGAAAGACGATATTGAGATGTGCATCATGTGCACGGCTCCGAGAACATTGAACACTAGGCATAAAACATTGATTACGGCGCTGAGCGTGCCCCCGGGCACGGAAGCTAAGGAATAACTAAGTAACTACGGAACTAGGCTTGAGAATGACTTACGAACGGTATGCCTTGAATATGAGTACGAGATGACTAAGCCGTTGGGCGTCGTGCATCAATATGGATGTGTTGGGGCATAACGCCGATGGAGCTCCCCATATGGATGGTGGATTATGTTTATGAGATGCGACTATATTTATGGTGCGAGACTATGTTTATGGAACGGTGGATTGGTTGGTACGATATGAATTGTATGCTATGGTGCGTATTGCATGGTCAATGGACTCGGATTGCCCGTGCACGGGTGCGGCTTCCCTCGGACGGTTACACCGGGGTACCGGGACCGTTCGGCCTAAGAGGGAATTATGTGTGGTATTTATGGTGCACATCATTTGGACGGATTGCGACTGTCCAGTGCTGTGATAAGCTATGATATCCGTAAGTTTGGGATCCTTCGGATACTGGGCTAGCAACCCGTATCAAAGCGATCGTAGGCTTACACATAAGAGATGCCAAGTCCATTATGGTGCGAAACACCGTGACCTTCATATAGATAGGGTCGGTGGGCTGAGATGAGAGTTGAGTGCAGGCGCAGGCCTGCGACCCTTACGCATGGTCTAAGTTTATGGTTGGTTGTTACGTGAATGATATGATTCTATGTTAAGTTCTAACCCGTGCAGGCTAGGCAATATGGGACGGAGATGTGCACGATTACTATGATTATGTTCAGATTATGCCTAACTGTATCTGCTGCAGGAACACGGTAGTGGACACATTATGATAAAGTTGCTATGCGTAAACATTGCCATAAAACTGATCCTAAGGCTAAATAGAAAGATCACAAATTAAGATACATGTTTCACTAAAGATATTTAGTGTTTGGTTTGGGTGCGAGCGGGTCTTGATCAGTGCGAAGCGAGGACGAAAGCACTAATCCTCCACTAGTTTATGTGCAGGCTCAGGTTATGATCGGCTCGGGACGGGGCTTGGCTTGGACGTGCCGAGGCATGGAGTCCTTGGCGTTCAAGAGGAGCTTCCGCATTGGCGTTCGGACTTGCGACATGGAGATGTTCGGCCGAAGACTACTTGGTGGCTATAAAGAGACATAATGTATGGAACAATGTAATCCTTTGTGAGCTAGAGAGATTATGAGCGTTGTAGCCAATTGGCATATTAAGTTGGGCTATTCAGAGCCTTGTAATCTTCAGTTCATAATTAATAAAATAGATTCTTATGTTATACTTTGGTTTCCTTCCGCTGCGTATGTTATCGACTGTGAGATAAAACACTATGTGAACTGTTACCTTGTCTTGCACGAGCGCAACTCCAGGCTCGTACGGCATCACGCCCCAGCGAGGACGATGATTCGGGTAAAATCTAGCGAGGACGAACGATTTTTCGGATCGGGGCGTGACAAGTTGGTATCAGACCGGTTCCATCCTTTGGACCGTGTATGAATCTCTTTGACCCTCAGTGCTTCGATATCGAAATTCAGTTGACTCTAAGTTGTTTCCGCAACCGCATAGCTCATGGATCTGCTCGACGCTACATCGGATGTTCCATACAATAAGTCTATATTAAGTGCGTACGTCTGCTACAAGTATGTCGTGACTATTATGCGATCTCCGGGTGCTATCGGAGAATATTGGTTGCACGAAGTGCAACGGGTTATGGAAAGTTGGTCGCACGAAGTGCAATGAATATGGTGATGTTGGTTGCATGAAGTGCAACAATATATGTGTTGTCGGTCGCATGAAGTGCGAGGAGTTATGTGTTATCGGTCGCATGAAGTGCGAGGAGTTATGTGTTATCGGTCGCACGAAGTGCGAGGAGTTATGTGTTATCAGTCGCACGGGGTGCGAGGAGATATGTGTTGTTGGTTGCACAAAGTACAACGGGTCGATATGTGAGGCGATGCGTGTTATGTTGCTATGCGAACGGTTATGTGTTATTGGTTGCACGGAGTGCAACAAGTCGTTAATCGTTCGTTGCATCAGTGAAACGAGTCGATATGGTATGATGCGTATTGTATGGCTATGCGGATGGATAGCGATATATTGTGCGAGATTGAGTAAAGACCTTAAGTATCGAAGATGAGTTGTTGTACGAGTTGCAATGAGTGAGATTGGAAAATCGTGGATACGATAATAACGAGTCGAGTTGAGTAGGCGAACTTGTAAGTTGGTCGTATTGAATCGAGTTTCGAAGTAGGCGAACGTATATGTTAGCCGAATGTTACGGGTGTAATCGATATGATTGCCAAGGTACGGTTAGACTGAATGTATGTCAAACTTGAGCGAACGACTATCATGTTGGTTCAGTTGTTGTGCCAACTCAAGTAAGAAGAACGCTAGAGCTGGGATCGGAAAAATTGCCATACGGGATACTTAATTGAGAAAGAGACGTCGGACCTATACGGAATGTGATGTCGAGTAATGACTCGATTTCGAGTGGTATATGTAATACAAATTGTGTGATCGATGTAGTGAGACATTGTATCGATAACGATAGGCTCGATTTCTGAGTGGTATATGGAATACCACTTAGCGATAGCTATGTTAAGCCGGTTGACGACTTGCGATAGGTTACGTCGAGACGACTATATTGTTACGATATGTTTGTCCGCAACGGGCGGAGTAGTAACGGGACTTGAGTGGGAATGAATTGAGAGAAGTCGATGCAAGTATGCTTCGATGGAATGAGTTGAACAATTATGTGTGAAGTCGTACCTATGGATGATACGTCGGACGAGGATTCGTTAAGTGTAAGTCGAATGATAGGCTAAGCATAGCGAAGGAATGTTACGTTGAGAAAGTGGTCGACCCGGTCGAATTTATGTTGAGTTAGTACGAAGAATTGTTCGAAATACGTCGAGTAGGTACGAAGAAATTGTGCGAACAAACTTGAGTTAGTGCGATGAATCGGTGGCACGATTGGAAGTGCGAGTAGGGATATGAGAATGGATATGTGAATGGGAAATTGTATCACGATTATGGTGGTTAGTTACAACGGAATGAATCTTGATGTGTGCAAGACTTGATTCGTATTCGAGTTCGGATGATAACAGTGATTGCAACGAATTGGAGCTTATGAGAAAGGAAGATGTTCAAGTTATGCATATCGACGATGGTATTGAGGCGTATCAAAGACGATATACAATAACTCGGGAATACTCTGATCGAATGAACAAAAATTATGTTGAGCATTGTTGTTGGATGAATAGGATGCAAGTTAAGTTGATGTCGATTTGGATGACAACGATAGGAATGCTTCGGAGAATTTGAGAGTGGATGGATATTACTTGGACGAAAACGAAAGTGTCTGGATTGCTTCGTGGATAACCACTATGTTGACATTCTTGTCTTGTGCGAGCGCAACACCAGCCTTGCACATGCGTCACGTCCGATTTGGAGTGATCATTCCGCGTGAGCGTGGACATGGTGATTCATGTCGCGGGAATGGTCGAACTCGGAATATCAGGATGTGGCACTTTGTATGTTTCGACTTGTGGTTTGATATGAAGGTTAATTTGAGGATTGAGTGATAAGCCTAGAAGTGTGTCAGACATTGACCGTGAGTGGATAGACTCATACTGAGGCGAACAAATATTGCTCGGTTGCGATATTGTTGACGGTAGTGCATGAGTGATCGAATAGTAACATCGGGAATTGATTTGGCTCCGCGATAGGATATAGCATGGTTCGTTGTAACTGTCCCTCGTTGATGATCTTCAATTATCGAGCGTAGTTTCGGGACAGATGACCCTAGAAGACTTGACCGCCAAATCAAGCAAATATAAGAAGTCCCATAGGACGACCCTAAGGAAGCCGCATAAGAAATTTTGTCGAGGATCAAGGATAATGTAGTGTATATTGAGGATAAGTTTAAGCGAGTGAGTATCATGATTCGAAAGTTAGCGAGTACTAGATCGATATGGTTTGAAAGTTATGATCGACCGAATGGATACGCAGATAGACTTGGTTAGTCGATGATCAAGTAGATGTTGAGGAACGTGCTTAGCATAGCGATACGGTAAGGCGATTGCAAGAATCTTGCAATGCACGAGAGCAACGGATAGTAGAACGACCCTAAGAGTTGCGTCGTAGATCGGCTTGAGTAACGGTTGGACTATGTGTGTTGAGCGCGCAATCTATGTTACGAAACGAATTAGTCGGGATTGATTCGAGATTGAGTAAAGGATTCGTACTCGGTTGAGTATCGGAGATAGGCGTATCGTAAGAGACCTTGGGTCGGAACGATTGTTGTCTTTGAGCATCGTAGACTCAAGTTGACCTCTTGTGTCGGGAGTGATTAAGCATGATGTCTGGATAATTTACCTAGCGGGGGTAGCTCCAGACGCGATGCGTAGGCAGTTCGAGAACGTGGGTCGTGTTGGGATAGTTGTGTGCGAGACTTAGTATGGATTGTAAGTAAGGAAAATGGAGACATGTGGACTTAGTCCATGTCGTTAAGGCTAAATGTTATGAATGATTGGATGAAAGACTTGAGTAGTCCGAGAGATAGAAAACGATTGGGCGAATAGGCGTTGCGGAGAATTGTTGTGATCGAATGCGCAATGACTTGATGCAATGCGAGTGTTAGGTGGCCGACGAGAAACTTATGAGATCGAAGTTACGGGTTTGAATCAACTTATGTGCAGAGATGTTTGGAAGAGGATCGCATGTTATGGAATACACATACGAGGAGTATTTTGGGAATATGTGCTAAGATTTGACTAATTCGAGTACGAAATAGTTGGTGCTTGAGATTCAAGTTGAGCTTGTTAGTTGTCCTGATATCCTACAACTGAGCTTGGCTGAAATGCATATATTGGTGGGACGCCTAAAATATGTGTATGATCCAAACTAAGTTGTATGATTCCAACGATAGTAGCACGAGATTGTGAAACGATCTAGCGAGACACTTGGATTTAAGTGTTGGTTTCGGTTCGAGGACGAACCTGATTTTGAGTGGTATATTATGTAATGCCCCGCTCCGCACGGTGCATTACGATGAATCGTTGACTCGAAGAGTTGCGTTGACCCGATGGGGTATCGATGTGAATCGATGCAAGAGTTGCGTTGGCCAAAGGTAAGCTTTGAGTCGATTGGAATCTATGAATCGAATCGATGCAAATGATAAGTCCCGCTTGAGTAAGTGCTGATTTTAGTCGATCTGGTGTGCAGGCTATGCTTTTACGCTGGACGATAAGAGGTCGGCATTTTGCCTTATGCAATGAAGTGTCTGCGAAACCAAATCGTGGCCTTGCAACGGATTGTGGCATGGGCGCGATAGGCCAAATCAACCGAGTAGTTCAAAGGAATGGCTAAGTCCGGGAGTTAGCTATGCGATCGAGTTATGGAAGCGAGACGCTTCAATCGGCGAAACGACAAGACATATCAGCTTAAGGTGGGCAGGTTCTTGACTCTCTCTCCCTATTCCTTCACGTCTAATAATATATGTCATTGTATGCGTAAGATGTTATCGAGTTAGCGAGCGTGGCTCAGCGAGTAAAGGTCTCAGTATGTGTTGAACACTAAGATAGAACATTGAACAATCGAACAATTGAAGCGACGTGCATCAAGTGTACGAGTCGCGGTGGGGCAATGATGGTAGAACATTGAAAGACGATATTGAGATGTGCATCATGTGCACGGCTCCGAGAACATTGAACACTAGGCGTAGAACATTGATTACGGCGCTGAGTGTGCCCCCGGGCACGGAAGCTAAGGAATAACTAAGTAACTACGGAACTAGGCTTGAGAATGACTTACGAACGGTACGCGTTGAATATGAGTACGAGATGACTAAGCCATTGGGTATCGTGCATCAATATGGATGTGTTGGGGCATAACGCCGACGGAGCTCCCCATATGGATGGTGGATTATGTTTATGAGATGCGACTATGTTTATGGTGCGAGACTATGTTTATGGAACGGTGGATTGGTTGGTACGATATGAATTGTATGCTATGGTGCGTATTGCATGGTCAATGGACTCGGATTGCCCGTGCACGGGTGCGGCTTCCCTCGGACGGTTACGCCGGGGCACCGGGACCGTTCAGCCTCGGAGGGAATTATGTGGGGTATTTATGGTGCACATCATTCGGACAGATTGCGACCGTCCAGTGCTGTGATAGGCTATGATATCCGTAAGTTTGGGATCCTTCGGATACTGGGCTAGCAACCCGTATCGAAGCGATCGTAGGCTTACACATAAGAGATGTCAAGTCCATTATGGTGCGAAACATCGTGACCTTCATATTGATAGGGTCGGTGGGATGAGATGAGAGTTGGGTGCAGGCGCAGGCCTGCGACCCTTATGCATGGTCTAAGTTTATGGTTGGTTGTTACGTGAATGATATGATTCTATGTTAAGTTCTAACCCGTGCAGGCTAGACAATATGGGACGGAGATGTGCACGATTACTATGATTATGTTCAAATTATGCCTAACTGTATCTGCTGTAGGAACACGATAGTGGACACATTATGATAAAGTTGATATGCGTAAACATTGCCATGAAACTGATCCTAAGGCTAAATAGAAAGATCAAAAATTAAGATGCATGTTTCACTAAAGATATTTAGTGTTTGGTTTGGGTGCGAGCGGGTCTTGATCAGTGCGAAGCGAGGACGAAAGCACTAATTCCCCACTAGTTTATGTGCAGGCTCAGGTTATGATCGGCTCGGGGCGGGGCTTGGCTTGGACGTGCCGAGGCATGGAGTCCTTGGCGTTCAAGAGGAGCTTCCGCATAGGCGTTCGGACTTGCGACATGGAGATGTTCGGCCGAAGACTACTTGGTGGCTATAAAGAGACATAATGTATGGAACAATGTAATCCTTTGTGAGCTAGAGAGATCATGAGCGTTGTAGCCAATTGGCATATTAAGTTGGGCTATTCAGAGCCTTGTAATCTTCAGTTCATAATCAATAAAAGAGATTCTTACGTTATACTTTGTTTTCCTTCCGCTGCGTATGTTATCGACTGTGAGATAAAACACTATGTGAACTGTTATCTTGTCTTGCACGAGCGCAACTCCAGGCTCGTGCGGCATCACGTCCCAGCGAGGACGATGATTCGGGTAAAATCTAGCGAGGATGAACAATTTTCCGGATCGGGGCGTGACACCAGTTGTACCCAAACCAGTCTGGACTGAACCCGAACCCATGCGGTTGAGTAGTGTGCTCAAAGACGCTCATGTAGATATAATTTATGATATTTCTTTATTGCTTGTTAGCAGCTACCTTCTATAAGTAAATAAATGTTATTTGTGTACACCGTTTTATGTGAGAAGACGTACTTCAGAAATTATGTTATTATTAGGTTCGTTGAGAAGTTACAGATAGATACATAAATAGGTATATATATATATATATATATATATATATATATATATATATATATATATATATATATATATATATATATATATATTTTATAAAATATATATATATATATATATATATATATATATATATATATATATTTTATATATATATATATATATTGATATATATATATTTTATATATATATATCAATATATATATATATATATATATATAAAATATATATATATATATATATATATATATATATATATATATATATATATATATATATATATATATATATATATATATATATATATATATATATATATAATAGGAGGAGGAATATAATAATTTCTTATTGATATATATCTATATATATATATATATATATTTTTTTTTTTTCTATATATATATATATATATATATATATATATATATATATATATATATATATATATATAGGAAAATATAGAGACATAGATTTTATGTACATATTTATATATGTGTGTATAAATAAATAATATGTATATGGATGTGTATATATGTAAATATATAAATGTGTATTAAATATAAATATTATACGAGTGTATATATATATATGTTTGAGTGTATGTGCATGTGTACATAAAAATATAGATATATAAATGTTTGTGAATATATATAAATATATATATATATATATATATATATATATATATATATATATATATATGTATATGTATAGGTATAGGTATATATATATAGGAAATTATATATATAAGTAAATAGACAGACTTTTGAGAGAGAAGCAATTGAGAAGTGTCCATTAACAAGGAAAGAACCGAACAGCACTGAGCCGAACCTGTTTCTCAGGCCCAAAGCCCAACCCGAGAAACTCCCATACCCGACCCGGCCACACCAGAAGCCCAAGCCGAGAGCAGAGTAACCCGAGCCCGAGCCCTAGCGGCTGAACCGAGCTTCTTGCGCGAATATATAGATCGAGAGGGGAGGGGTTCTCCCAAACCCTAAACCCCTACGCCACCCTCTTCGTTACCTAGGCGGCCTCTCCACGACCGCATGCCGCCGCACGGGTCGCCGGACGACGACCGAGACCCACGCGCTCGGACAATGTGAGCCCTTGACCTAAATTTTTCTCCTTATATTGATTTTTGTTGAATTTTAAATTGGTACTCATGAGTCACTTAATAATTAAAGCTAAGTATATATATATATATATATATATATATATATATATATATATATATATATATATATATATATATATATATAGAATAGGACCTTTTTGTAATTAAAAAGTGCAGGGGAGGGTCTGGCCCTAATATTGTAAAGTGGGAGGGACTGGAGTGTAATTCTCCAGTTTAAACTTAAACGGCCAGTAGACTTTAAATCTTTGAAGGAGAAGAGATCGAACCCAGCTCGAATAAGCAATCAGAGATTCGATCATATCTCTCCAACCCAGAAACCCTAGTATATATATAGGATCCGAGACTTGGGGCCGAACCCTAGTTTTCTCTGCCGCTCCTCGCGGAAGTTCTCGAAGTTGGATATTGTAGCAATCAAACCATTCGACAGGTATGTCTTGATCTTCACAGTTTTGAAGTTTTAATCGATTCTTTAGAGCTATTAAACCTTGCTAGCAACTGTTAGGGATTGATGCAAGGATGGAAGGTTAGGTATTCGACTGAATGACCACTAGGGGATTCATGGGTTGAACAAGCCTAGAGAAGAGGACAATGGGGATCCGGGTGCAGTTGTAACAACTGCAGTTAACAAGGGAATTTGTGTACCAAAACACAGAGTACTCGAATGGCAGGAGAGTAAACCTACCATTAATGGAAATCTGGTGCAATGAACTTATTAGGAGCACTGGGTATCAACATGGTGTCCTGAGTATCAACCATGTACCAATATATAGAAGTCCAGGTTAATAGATTACCCTGCATTCAAACCCTATCCAAACGATAAGCAGCCTATTACTTCATGCCCTGTACACCCTCGTGCTGTTCTGAGTCCACATTATATGAGTCAGCCTTGGTCCCTTTTGTTCAGTCCTTTAATCATAGGTAGAGTACTAGGATGCAGGTAAACACTAGTTTATCAGGTTTCATGAGATGGTTGCCCATATTTGGCCTTGATTGCCTATTATCAACTGATTGGATTGTCATGTTCCGACCATTACCTTCACGGTTCAACCTGTACAGTGCAATGCAATTGCTCCTTCCCAACTTAGCAGCCTTCCCAAAGGGATACCAGTCCAGTTGCAGCCTTCAATCAGGCCATGAATCCATCTGACCAACCTTTGCTCAGTCATGGATAGATGAGGGGATGTAGTTAGAGTTTCAATTAGCTAAACAGTGGAACACTATGATATACAGGACTGGAGATGTGTGGCCTTGGCACACAGATAGAACCTTGCACAGGCCTTTGTTCTTGAGTAATTAGCCTGACTTGGCAAACAGGATTGAGGATTACCCTGTATTAAGGTGTTTCAGTCCTAGTATCTTGGTTAGAATATACCTGTTATTATTGAACCAAATTGAGATAACTGATACCTGCCTACATGTTCCATGCCTAGGTCCTTACTGTATAGTCGAGTAGTGCACCTACATCTATTCTCAAGTCACACACTGCATCATTCCTTATATGTCTAATGCATTCCCTGTATGTGCAGTTCCTTCTAATTATTAAGTAATGTCTCCATTCACTGATGTTGGTCACCTGCCTGTAGCATATATTCACATATTATGCAGTCAGATTTTCCTTAGCTTAGTCCTTGGAATGAAGGTATCACTCCACATTATGTATTGCAGCCCTTTACATTAAGAGATTATCTTTAGTATCAGTCAACTTGTACATTAGTCCCCTTTGGACTTGTGGGTAGTAGAGAGACTTCCATCCCAAAACGACTGAACTGTCAAGTACATATTCGAATACCAGGCATGGGAGAAGAATCCCCTGTTCGTCCACATTACCCATTGTCCAAGTACAGCCCGAACCATTGAGTATTAGCCTTAGTCAAATGTGTCCCCTGTATTAGCCTTAGTACCCGACCTACGAGTGAGTTGCTTCAACCTCTACCTGGTCCCAATAGCCTGGACAGGATTTCCCTTATAATTACATGACCATACACTCATATCCATGTCCATACAAGTTGGTAATAGGGGCTTGAACGTGTGTAGCAGGGAATGAGAAAAGCTGATAAGAGTATCGCATAGTAGTTACACTGAACTGCCCTCTGTGTGTGGGGATGTTTGACTGTAAGTATACAGCAGTGAGAGGTGGCTGACTAGTTGCCAGTTCAGTGGGTCTCTGGAGGGGCAAGTGCCCAGACATCACATATAACCATGATAGTTAGTGAGTTTCAGTTATGGTTAGTTGGTGATCACACACATCACCTAGAACACAGGGCAGGGAACCTTACCACTCTAAACAGATGGAGTTAAGCTTGGTAGTAGAAAGAGGTTTATTGTATAGGTCTTAAGGGTAGAAAGTTACCAAGGGTGGAGATCACCCAAAACCAACCAAAGACCAATTTGAAGTATATGGGGTAGCTAACAGTAAATCAAAACAGTTTCATTTTGTTTGAGTCCATGTGTTGATTTAGGCTTCATACATATTATAGGTTACTTGGACTCCCACTCAGCACTCGATCGTTATTCGCAGATCGGGACGACAGACAAGTACACTTTCAGTTCTACTTCCAATTTTGATGTTTTGTGCAGTACATGGTCATATATTCTTTTACTTGATGACACGATGGACACACGAGTGAGAGTCATGAACCCTGTTTATTATACTCTTGTTTAGCTCCTTTTTCGTGACTTATTTAGGTTCATGAGTACTGGTTGGGAGGGGAAATATCCTAGTAGACGTGTGAACTTCCCATTCTATCCCCGTGTCTCTCGTGAATGCTAGCAACTGCACATGACACGTGCAGTATGCCTTATTTTACCCCTTAGCCGTTCACATGTCGAAATAGATATTTTAATTCACTTAGATAGTTTGTCTTTTATTATTTTTTTTACCACTTGACATGTCGCTATGCTCTCATATTCGTTCCAGTTGACATATTACTCTACGATTTACACCTTATTCTAGATATATCATGTCATCATATTACTGTTCAGTTCCTTTTACATATGTCATATTCATGTACTGTCGATTCCATTATATTGCGGATAGTTTTTCAGCTTGTGTACTTGTTCCATTCCTGACTGGAAACCAATATTTTTCAGGTTTAGCCGCTATCACCCTTAGCACTGGGGAAGACTTGGGTATGCTGAAGACAACCTAGAAATAGAAAGCAATTGTATCAATTTCCTTAATTGTAAAATCTTGTATTTCCTTTAATTGTAAATGTTGTAAATCTTGTAATTGTTGTAATAAATCTAGAAATGTGAATGAGCAATTAATGTTATTCTTTTGTGATTTTGAGCATCATGGCCGCGACAGCGTTCTACCGCCGACTCTGCGACGTAGGCTGGCTTGGACACGTCTCGTATCCGAAAAGTGGGTGCGGGTCGTGACAGACAACGCCAGGGTGGGCGACAGCAGCAATGACAGTCGCAGCAACCAACTTAATGGTAATATTTCGATATCGTCACTCCATCATTTTACGAACCGTAAATTGGTTTGGGAAGCCAATTTAACCGCCTTGAAACCACAGTAATTAGATTTTGTGTAGGCTACACGATCAGTCCACGGGATCGACTCAAAGTCGGTCAAAAGTCTGTCGAAACAGGACAGTAAGTCGAGTCCAGGAACACATTTTGGAAGGAAGAATTTGGACAGTTTATTGAGAAAATTTAGGATCTGTTTGAAGAGATTCCTAGACAACACATACGGGAAAGAAACCCTTTTTACGGATCTTGATTTCATCAAATATGTTGGAAGTTATTAGATTTCAAAAATCATGAAAAACTTGTTTTCGAAAAACTGAAAATATAGAAAATTCCTCCGATACGACATGCATCCCGCCAATCCGGGCGACGTGGTCGCGAACCGAAAGCATCGAAAGGTACGTAACGGCTTCGTGGTCGTGTGGGCTTTGACGGAATTCAAATTGGTTGCGTGTGCGCGACGAATTTGATCCGTATCCGTCAAAATTCACCGTATCGGCCTCTTTGCAAATTTTTCCAATTATATTGTGCACGCTCGTCAGATCGAGACGAAACTTACGTCAGCAGGACCGTATCATTTTTCTGGTCTTGTACGCCAAGTTTGGTCCGATTCTGAGACCATTGATTGGATCGCCGTTTTACGGGCCCTACGGTCCGACTCAACGGGCAATCTTGTGCACGGCCCGCCGAAATCCAACTTAGGATATACGGTTGGGTTCGTATCGGAAAACTGGATTCGTAGACATATAGTTTTACAACTTTAGAGACCTTTGACTTTTGCACGTTTTTCGGTGCAAAGCGGGTCCAACGGCGGATACCGTTTTGACCCGAAATTATCGTTTTGCCCGTGTGTCCAGAATTGGACTTAAGGACAGGAAATTCTAGCTATTTTGACTATTCTGAGAACATTGGTAATGTTTATTTCAGCTTTCGGGGACTGTTGTACGAGTTTTGACTATTGTGACATTCTGAGTGGTTCAGATTATCGGTTACACCAGCACATGACCACAGGCGAGTACAGTTTATTGTCTGTATTTTGATATTGATCTTTACTATGTTTCATTGATTGGCCATTGGTTATGTGATTTTTATACTCTATTATAAATTGTTGAGTCGGGAATGAGAAGTACAAGGATGTGTGATCCGACCGTAGACAGTGTTTATTTTCATGTAGTAGACCTCGTAGACAGTGCTTATTTTTCTGCAAGTAGACATCGTAGACAGTGCTTATTTTTCTGCAAGTAGACATCGTAGATAGTGCTTATTTTTCTGCAAGTAGACATCGTAGACATTGCTTATTTTTCTGCAAGTAGACATCGTAGACAGTGCTTATTTTTCTGCAAGTAGACCTCGTAGACAGTGCTTATTTTTCATGCAAGTAGACCTCGTAGACCGTGCGGTGTAGTGCCCAGACTGATCACATATCAAAGGTACTTCTAACAGTTGGGAAAAGTATTTTGTGTCTATTTATTTGCTATTGGTTTTCCGTATTTCCTGTTTATTTTCAAAAACATGTAATTGATGTCTAACCTCTGTTGTATAGTCATTTTCTTTATTTGAAATTGCATTCAGTGAATTGTGCTCGTTCCATTCCTGACTGGAAACCAACATTTTTCAGGTTAGTCGTTGATTCACTTAGCTTGGGGAGTGACGGGAATACTTGCAGACAAAAGCCTATAGACTAGCTAGATAGTTGAGTTGTAGTCATTCATTTATTTGTACAAGTTTATATTTTTCTACAAATGTAAACTTGTGATCATTGTAAGTCAAATTAATTATGTGAATGAGCATTATTTGTGATTTTGATCTTCATGGCCGTGACAGTGTTCTACCGCCGACACTGCAGCGTAGGCTGGCTTGGACACGTCTCGTATCCGTTTTAAAAAAAAATGTGTGCGGGTCGTGACAAGTTTTTGTGGTGGCCCATGCAGGTCTGTTTTCGTAAATCATGCGAACTCGTGATGGTACTTAGGTTAGTTGTACTATTGCGAGCCTGCGACAAGGAAATGCTCATTCAAGAATTAGGATTAATTTAATTTAAGTGAATGACTAGGGCTAGGAGTCCCCTATACAAATTTACCGATGGGTAGTCTAGGCCATGGAATTTAGATAAGGAGTTATTAATTTTGATAGTTTGTTAGATCCCCATAGGTACACTATTACCTCTTGATATGACGATACAATCCAATGTGGATAGATTATTCACTTGGTGAGACTTGGCTTCCCAGAATTAATGATCTAACCTTGATAAATTGCTCAATTCCTTCTCTTTGCCTTTTAGATATCATCCCCATATCCTAGTCTGAATTGTCTATTTAATTCCTAGTTGCCCTAAGAATCATTATTTTATAAAATTTCTGATTTTGTTATCCATATACGGACCTCGAGTTAGTTCGATTCAATGTTTTTTTTCCATGGTTTGAATACACATGAAATAGATACTAGAATATTGTATATCTTTTGTCTTCAGTTATTTCCTCCCTGCTCAATCTTTTATTTTAAGGGTTGATAGGGCAAATACTTACGCTTTATTTCATAGTCAACATGTTTGAATCTCTAGAAGCTCATGAATTCCTACAGATATAGTTAAAGGAATGTTAGTTAACTCATAATGGCAGGACAGCAGCGCACTGTCGCCATTTAATTGAATTTTGGAGACTATGGATACACTGCAGCCAGCAGCGCACTGGCGAGACACAACCCCTAGAGGTGAAATTAGTTTAAGAAAATATAGGTGATGGGATATTGCCAAAACTATGGCTAGTGGTCCTCTCTTGATCGTAGATACCCTTGAGCCAATATTGGATAGAGTTAAGAAGTGTTCGATTTTGTATCATGTTGAGTTACGAAACCAAGGGTTTACCACAACAGAGTATACGGGCGAGGCGTAATCCGCGGTGAAATGACTTCAAACATGATTACAAGTTTGGGATACCATAGAGGATAGGACAATGCCATGCATGTCCCATAAGATCCAAAGCCGATATTAGTGGAAGTTTTGTAAGTTGGGTAGCATGTCTCCCGACCTAGCATTCTGTTGTCCTTGTGACTTATTGACGAGGAAATTGATTGACACTAATAGGTTTACCTAGAATACAGAAATTAGAGGTCATAACCCATTAGTCGACCAAGTCCTTGTGGATAAGAAGATAGTAGGAAGACTGTATAAGCAAGAACACCGGGTAAGGTTTGATTCTCACAAAACTCGAACTAATTGTGCCTTCTTTCAAAAATCTCGCATAATCGTATTCGACTATCTTAACAAACGCTGCTGTTACAGCTTAGTTTTGCAAGCTCACTCTGTTCTCGAGCTTGATTCGAGGCATATGTTTAGTGGGGACGCCTGCTAACTTATTGTCTAATCAGAATCAGTGTATTATGGTCTGATCAACCATGATGCATTTGGTTCGCTCTTCGTTTAATTACACTACGTGGATGGAGATATATAGGTATCTAGGATCTCATCCGCGACTGCTTTGACAATTCCTTTTGAATTATACATTCGCCCTTGAATCACGTAATTATATACGATGACATCTTTCCTGAACTCCTTATTGCTTTTGTCTTTCACTAATTGGAAAGACGAATGTTCGTATTTGATAGATAGATACAGCATTTTTCCCATGGCTACGATAGTTGTATACGCAAGTGTAGCTACCATCGGCCAGCCATGTAACTAGAACCTTGCCTTGAGTTACTCATTCTCCTCCCGACCCTCAAACTACTATTGGAACCCCTAGCCATCTGAATTTGAGAATGATTAGGGTTTACCATTGGTCAAAATGCCAACCTAGGAGACTATCTATTCTCAAGGAACCAAATGTTGTGAGCCTCTAATCATTTGTTTGAAGCTTGGTTTAACTAGAACCCTTGTGACAATAGTCCGGCAGGTTTGACCCCAATAGAAATTTACAACTCAGTTGTTAGAAATCTTTTCATATGATGTGCCTTAGAGTTGGTTATAACCCCGTCGACAACTCTTGTCTACCGTGGACGAGTAGATCATTCTATTTTATCGACCATGTGTCATTGTACACACTCGTTCTCCATTTATTGAAGAACGATCCTTGACATGATTTATATCTACCGTATTTCGTTACGCAGTGCCTTATCCTCTATTAACAAGAGTCGAGGTACAGTATCCGAACTTTGGAATCCTTCTAACCTCGTTATTCCTAGAACCATGTCTTAGCTTCTAAGGTGGATAGACTGTAAGCTTCCTAAAAATTTTGGGATATACGAGGATTATCGATTGATTAGAATAATTCCATTGGAATGATAGTTAGTGCCCCGTGGACCCCCACTTTCCATTTAGATCATTTTGTGTTCCCGGCCGTGCCATTAATATTCGAAGCACGAGACCAGCTGTTACCTTCCAACAAATTCCATATACAAGATCTAGACGAGTCCACTTTCATCTAGGTATATCATGTCCCACTCAAACCCGTCCCCTTGTACTATATTTTTATGGTACGACTTTTAGGTCAAAAGGACTGGTTATAACCCTTACCATAATACCAGTATACTTCTCGCCTAAAATTAAAGACTCTACCTCGATTCAATTCCTTCGACCCAATATATGGTTGTGATTTACTCAAAGTCCACTACGCACAGGTCACTAGTGTGCCACTCAATTGTGTCTTCTCGTGCTACTTAAACACAAAAGTCACGGAAGGCGCATCTTCAGGGCTTACAGGACCTATTTAACCAATCTGACTAGCATCTAACTCAACCACTTGGGTGGAAACCTATTCTAGGTTACCCTAGCCTAGTAGAAATAGTTTTATCATTGGAATCTTGTCCAGTCAATATAGATTGAAATCCAAGGTTCATCCAACCAACGAGTGATGTCCAATTAGGGAATCCATTAAGATCCAGTAAAACCATCCATGCATACCCCAAAAATTGGACTATGAAATTGAACTCTGTGAAATAGGTCCCTATACCTATTATATAGTTTCCCCTCTTGGAATGTGGAGTCATTCGTAACCCTTATTCCATCTACCTAGTAGTCGCGATACGATTTTGTATTGCATTTATATTCTTTGTTTGTGTGTTTAAATAACCACAGGAAAGATCACAACCTTGATTTCTCAAATTCTGTTTTATTATGGAACTTGTTCAGAATTTTGAAAACAGAACTTCTACATTGCGCGGATTGCAAGCCCTCTAAGAAACGAAGGGTTCTTCGATTTCGCAAGTGACTGGACTAGAGTAGCCCAATCTAGCAAATAAGGCAGTGGTTCATAAACCCCCTTTCTATCTGTAACATTGGATACTCTCCACTGCTCATGAAACTTCACAGTTGCTCCCGATTATTCTGTCTATCTTACTGTCCTCCCTACTTCGGAGCGACGAATAGTCATGCTTACTAGAGTTTATCAATATTTCTTAGCTACTTGTGTAAATTGTTGTTTGTTAAATTTTGGGTTGCTTGATAGATAAGAGAGGATTATAGATGCCACGTACAGCAGATATCTATTGGTAGAAATTTTAGCAGTAAGTTGGAAGATTATAAAGTTTTAGCGACAGAAGATTTGATGGAGTAGTGTAACCAAAGGTGGGTAGAAGTCCTCCAGTATTCGGAATTACGAAATGGCTAGAGAAGATTATAAAATATTTTGAGGAATTAAATTGAGAAGATTAAGGTAATGGTAGACTTTGAATTTTAAAGAATAGCTGCGAATTAGAATTTCGAGGACGAAATTATTTTAAGGTGGATAGATTTGTAGCTTCCCTTTTCGAAAATTTTGAAATAATTTTATTATTATTTATTTTAATTGAATGGTGATTTTAGATTTTTTTAATATTTATTTAGTTAATTATTACGGTAGACAATTTTTTAATCATGATTAAATTTGGAGTACAATGCGACTAGAAATCATGGCACGAATAGTGCAGTGGCGTGCTTTGACTAGTGTATTAGCCCTAGTAGGGAAGGCCGAGCCATAGTGACGTCCTAACTAAGAAAACCAGGCCCAGTTGCGACTTAACCCTTACCGAAGATTTTTATTTATTAATTAATTATTTATTATTAGGGTTTATTGACTTGTGGAAGACCCGGTTGTACCCAAACCAGTCTGGACTGAACCCGAACCCATGCGGTTGAGTAGTATGCTCAAAGACGCTCATGTAGATATAATTTATGATATTTCTTTATTGCTTGTTAGCAGCTACCTTCTATAAGTAAATAAATGTTATTTTGTGTACACCGTTTTATGTGAGAAGACATACTTCAGAAATTATGTTATTATTAGGTTCATTGAGAAGTTACAGATAGATACATATATAGGTATATATATATTGATATACATATATAGAAATATATAGGGACATATATATATATATATATATATATATATATATATATATATATATATATATATATATATATATATATATATATATATATATATATATATATATATATATATTTTTATTTTTTTTGAAGAAGAACTTTATTGATAGTCAGGCGCAAAATGCCGAAGCCCATACAAGAAGCCGCGCCACGCGCGAAGAAACAACACAAAACACAGGGCGAAAAATCCAGTGTTGCTCACAAAACGGTAGCTGGACCGAGCATCAGAAGGATATGCGGCCAGAGCTAGCCGCTAACAAAATAGAACACCTGTCCCTCGGTCGACCATGACCAAAGAGCCAGCAACAGAAATGCTGTGAACAGGTCAGTCCAAGGTGGCCCAAAACTGGTTCGAGGTGTGAGTGCAATGCCTCTTTCTTTTACAGATTTGTCGAACAACCTCTCTGTACAATTGAGTGGACGGGAGCTGACGGCCCTCGAATCTGTATTTGTTTCTATTTTTCCATAAAACCCAAAAAGCAGCGACAGCGACGATCTGATGCCCGTGAGACGTGTTCCAGCTGGCCAACAGATCGTTGATGCCCCCGATTGTGGGGACCTTTTACACCTGTCTTGAAGGTGCTTCCAAACGTGGGAGGCCGATTCCCCCGAGAGGAGGACGTGGTCGGCGGATTCTGTATGGTGATCTACACAGCAGTGGCATTTGGACGCCAGACTAAAGCCGAAGGATCTGACGGCGTCGTCCGTGGGGAGTTTCCGACGCGCGGCCCGCCAGAGAAGAATGGACCATTTAGTTGGAATACAAGTATGCCAAAACTTGGCGAAAGGGGGGGGTCGTTACCTGGGTTTCTCTGAGGATGGCTCTGGCCGAAGCCAGGGTGAAGAGGCCATCCGGGTTGGGGGACCATCTTAGCATGTCAGGAGCGTCATTGATCGACAAAAGAGAAGCGGCCAGGCCCGCCATGGCCGCCGGGCCAAGCCAATCACGAACTCTGTCCCAATTCCACCCCGCCGCGTCCTCATCCCATAAATCACGGATCTCGCACTGCAGCGGAGTAATAGCGTTGGGTTCGAGGATGTCGTCCCCCAACCAGCGTTCCTTGCAAGCCTGCGAATGACCATTGCCCAATGTCAAACATAAGTGTGGTTCCACAAGGTTACGGCCTCGGATGATGCGTCGCCACGACGCAGAGGATCTGTTGTTGGCAGAAGCCTCGGTCAGGTGCCCGAATCTGGAGTATCTCACTCTCATGAACCTGGTCCAGATCGAGTTTTGGGAGCGAAGTTTCCACCACAATTTGACCGAGTGTGCGTCGACCATGTGGGCAAGTCTGCAGAATCCCAGACCACCGTTTTCAGTGGGTTTGGCCATGGTATCCCAACTGGCCCAGTGATGTTTGTTCTTCCCCTCGATATGACCCCAAAAGAAGTTGGCGAGGATGGATTCTATGGAGTGGAGCACTTTGATGGGAGGTGAGCACACAGCAATGGTGTATATGGGGATGGAGGACAGAACGTGCTTTATGAGAATTAACTTCCCCCCGGGGGACAGTGTTGCGTTGTGCCAGCCCGCAATTTTCTGGCGAATCTTGCCAACCATATGGTCAAAAATGCCAGAGTTCGTCCTGCCATACACCAGAGGGCAGCCAAGGTAAAGGAAAGGGGGGTAAGCTGTGGAGAAGGAGGTCATGGTAGACAGCACAGCCGAGTGAGTTCTATTAGCTTTGTGATGAGTGTAGATGACGCTCTTGCTGTTGTTAATTTTCTAGCCAGAACATCTGGTGTAGTTAGCAAGAGTTTTAATGACCACCTCAATGGCTCCAATAGCGCCAGCAGAGAAGATGAGGATGTCGTCCGCGTACGCAAGATGGGTTATGAGCGGGCAACCAGTCGTTGTGTGAAAGTGCTGGAATCCGGGGGATCGCGGCATAATTTTGAGGTTTCTGCTCAGGGCTTCGGCCGTGATGATAAAAATGGTGGAGGGGAGGGGGTCTCCCTGTCTGACTCCGCGAGTAGCTTTGAAGAAACCCTGGGCTTGTCCGTTGATGATGGTGGAAAACCAGGAGTTGTTTATGGATCTAAAGATGATGTCGATAACCGGTTCCGAGAAACCAAAGGCTCTGAGCACCCAGATCATGAACTGCCGGTCAAGACGGTCGTAAGCTTTTTCCATGTCGAGTTTGATGGCGACATTCCCCCCTGGAAGGGAATTTCATACAAGTGATCATCTCTTGAGCCAGGAGGATGTTGTCGGTGATATTACGGCCTTTGACGAAACCGCTTTGCTCTTCGGAGATGATTCTTGGGAGGAGGTCCGTCATTCTGGAGGCGATGATTTTAGAAATAACTTTGTTGGTGAAAGTGCAGAGGCTGATCGGTCTGAAGTCTTTAAAGGTCTCCGGGTTGTCTTTCTTGGGTATGAGGATGATGTTGGCAGAAGATATAGATTTCGGATACGTGGCTCCTTGAAAAATGCGACGAAAGCTTCCCAGAGGTCGGACTGGATGATGTCCCAGCAAGTACGAAAAAATACCCCGTTGAACCCGTCCGGACCCGGCGCGCTGTTAGCATTAATGGACCACACAGCAGTCTTAACCTCATCAACAGAGGGGGGGGGCGCTGAGGATCTCGTTATCGCTATCGAGAATCAGGGAGGGGATCTCTGACAGGAATCCGTCATCTTTAACCACGGCCTCTTTAGTAAACATGGTGGAAAAATAGTTCGTGGCAGCAATCTGAATGTTCTCCTGATCTTCCAGAATTTGACCATAACCGTCGCCGATGCGATGTATCTTAAGAGAGCTTCTTCGGCCTTTGACGCATTTGTGAAAGAAGGCAGAGTTCTTGTCCCCTTCCAAGTCCCAGGTTAATCTAGCCTTTTGTCTCCAGAATTCAGTTTCGACCTTGATTCTTGATTTAAGGATAGCCTTGGCGAGGTTGAGCGAAGCGCGATTCTCCTGGGAGCTGGCGACGGCGAAATCAATCTCCGCACGGGTGACATCATCTTCAGCATCCTTAATGGCTTGAAAAATGTCACCGAACGCAATTTTGCTCCAGGCCGTAAGGGCAATTTTAGTAGCTTTGAGTTTGGTAGCTATTCTGACCAGAGGATCCGGATGAGTGACTGAAGTCCAGGCCTCAGCCACGATTTGCAAGAACTGGGGGTGGTGACGCCAGAAGTCGAAGAAGCGAAAAGATTTTTTGATGTGGTTATGAGTGTTGCTGATCTCGAGAAGAAGGGGGGAATGATCAGATTCAGTGGAGTTCAGGTGCGACAGATTGCTGGTCAATCCCAAATCCAACCAACAGTCGTTGACTATGGCACGGTCAAGGCAGGAGAACTGTCTACGCGAACCTTCTTGCATGTTGCACCAGGTGAACTGGTTGCCGTGGAAGGGGATAGAGGAAAGGTGCGCGGTAAAGGCGAAGTTGTTGAAATCCTCCATGGCCGAATGAGGAGGGTCCCGACCACCGGATTTTTCCTCTCTGCATGAAACCGTGTTGAAATCCCCAATGCAAAGCCACGGTATATCGTCGTGGGGCAGGGAGGGCCCCGACAGAAGATCCCAAAGGACTCTACGCTCCGGGATGGAGCAGCTACCGTGGATGGCCGAAAGAAGGACGCGGTCCTTGAAGGCGGGGTGCTCGACCCAACAGGAGAGAGCCTGAGGGGAGTCGTTCAAAATGCCGAAGCGGAAATCAGCGGCAAAGAAGATCCAAATGTCGTTACATCCGGAGATCGCTGAAGGGAATCCCAGCTTGAGTTGGATTTCTTTCATTCTTTTGCAGGGAATTTTGGGTTCAATAATGACAAGTAAGTCAATCCGGTTGGATTTGGTGAGACTGATGATCCGATTTAAAGTCTGTTTATTCCCTATGCCACGAACGTTCCAAGAAAGGATGTTAGGCATTAATGGAGGAGGTGGGGGTGTTTTGCAGCTTTGCGGCGGATCTCGTGGTCATCGCCGTACGCTGTCTATGCTTCTTAGATTTCTTCTTTTTCTTGAGAGTGTTGTTTAAGGGGCTGGTACTGACCGCATCGAGACCCCTATCCGAGCTCGAGTTGACTGTCGGGGAGGCAGCGTCGTAGTCTTCACACTCCGCCAGAGCGCTAAGAGGATTGTTACGATCAAGGAAACCCGCATTCTGAGCCTGCCAAAATCTGCCAGTGAGAGGGGAGGATGGGCGATTAGGAAAGATGGGCGAGCGGAGGGGTGGAGGAGGATCAGCAGAGGACTTCGCCCCAACTTCCGCACCTGGAGAGTGCGATCTGAGACAGGCCGAAGATTGATCTAGAGTAGAGGAGGAGGCTTGGGGGTGGGAAGCGAGGGAGATAGGGATGTTGGTGGGGGTTTGGAGTGGAACGATGGCGAGACCGGTAGGGGGGGCGGGTGGGGGGTTATGGGGGGCTCCGGAGATAAGCGTCTCAGGGGAGCAATCATCCGGGACAAGGACTAGAGCTCCGAAGGAATTGTGAAGAGTGATGGCGAGTGAAGGGGATGGGGGGGGTAGGAAAGCCGTCGGATACCGGCGTCTTAGAAGCGCCCTCTGCCAGATCTAAAACGAGATCATCAGAGGAGTTGTGAAGAGTGATGGCGAGAGAAGGGGGGGGAGCGGGGACAGAGGCGGGAGGTGAGGGATTTGGAGACAGGATCTGCGTTGTGGGGCGGGATAGGGGAGCCGTGCCTGTCTCGCTCGATTTCCTGGGGGCAGGTTTCTTGAGTTCTGGGTGAGCGCGGAAGCAGTGTTGAAGAGAGTGGCCGCACATCTGGCAATGTTGACAGAAAATAATGCTGTTGTCGTAAATCAGCGCTTGGTTAAACGACTGATCTCCGAGTTCTATCTCGATCAATTTGGGTGGCTCATGCGCGAGGTCCAGCTCGACGCAAATCTTTACGTAGTTGCATTTAGAGAGGTTTCTCGTTTCTTCGGCGATGGCCACTAGGACTCCGAACGAGCTGGCGATCCTTTTAAGGGCTGCGGCGGGAAAGCACACGAGGGGGAGATTAGGGAGGGTGATCCAGGAGGTGACGATGGTCGAATCAATTTTGGGATTGAAGTTCGGTGTCCATTTGACAAATTTCACAAGCTGAGTGCCGATTCTAGTCGAGCCTTTCGTCCACACTTTATAGAAGTCCTGGTCGGAGGAGAGATGAAGAAGCATGTGTTTGGGGTCGAGGGGAGCAATCCGGTATTTCGCCAATAGACCCCAGCCGGTGACGGTCCTCCCGAACGATAGAAATTTTAGGGCATCCAGATCCGAACTTAAGGACCAAGGTCCTGATGAAGGGGGAGGAGAGGGAGCGGATCTCCTCGCGAGAGAAGGGGACCCGAATAGGGTATCCGTCCGGCGGTGGCGTCAGATTGACGTCCGGCAGAACCACGTCTACGGCCGGAATGGGACCAGACTGAATCCGATCAGGCCTCAGGACATCCGCGAAGGAGAGGGAGTTGGGAAGGGATTTGGCTAAGGAAGGATCCAGGCCAGAGGACGAGGGCGTCCCGCGATCCGCTGAGGGGGCATCATCAGCAAGTGCCCGGGGAGGGAGGGGATCTGCCGAGGAGGTTGAGGTGGCTCTGCTGGAGGGCGGGGATCGAGGGTACTCGCCGGCCTGAGGAGGACCTGAGCAGGCAAATGTCTGTGGGTGGGAGAAAGCCTCGAAATCAACAGCCCGGGGGAACCGGGGCCTGACCCAGCGAGGGGCTGCCCGGGAGGGAGTCTTGAGACGCTCCACCGGCAGACGGGCGTAGAGCCGAGAGGATGGAAAGTGACTGCGAGACTGGGGAGGCGGGGATGGGGACCTGCGAGCGCGGATGGGGAGGGGCGGGAGGGAGGGCGCCCACGAAGGGGACGGACCCTTCAGGAGGGAAGAGGGAGGAAAGGGGGCCGAGGATCCCACGAAAGGGGGAGGGGCCAACATGGGCACGACCAACTGCGCAGGAGGCATGGCGGAGGGGGGTGCCACGAGGCAGTGTCTCCCGGGAGGCGCACAGAGAGATGGGCGGAGCCTAGCGCAAAGAGACGGATCCGAAGCCAATAGCGCAGGGGGGGCACGAGCTGCGCCTCGAGTGGGGGGGCCCACCGACAGTTCAGAGGAGGGAAAGTGAGACTCTGCGCAAAGCGTCTCCAGGGGGGAAGACATGTGCTGCGCTACATAGGGGGGCCCGCCGACAGGTCAGAGGAGGGGAAGATAGTCCCTGCGCAAAGTGAAGATGAGCGGAGCCTAGCGCAAAGGGACGGGCCTGCAGCCAATTGCGCAAGGGGGGATAAGAGTTGCGCCACATGGGGGGGCCCACCGACAGGTCAGAGGAGGGGGAAAGAGTCCCTGCGCAAAGCTGGACCGACTCAACGCGCAACTCTCGATGCGCGGTCCTCCCGAGATGGCAGACCCACGTGGGCGGATGGGACAGCTGGGGCTCTGCCAACGGCTCCGAGCACGCCACCATTGATGGAATCGAGGGCGGGCCATCCGAGGACACGTCAGCGGGGAGGCTAACTCCAGGCGCTGGGAGCGGAGGCCACCGCAGTGGAGGGGCGGCTGACGGCGGCTTAGCTCCCGGGACAGCAGAGGGAGGAGGAGCGACTCGTCCCACACCAGGGACGGAGGGGGGGCCAGCTCAGCGGAGGCGCCAGGACGGAGTGCCTCTGCCGGAGCAGCTCCGAGGAGCGCTCGACCAGGTCGGTGAGATCCTGCGACCAGCGGGAGCGAGGAGGCAGGAGGGGGGGAAAACGACGGGGGGTGGGGGAGGATGGGGAGGGGAGTTGGGTCGCCGACCGGCGGGAACAACGGTCGTGCCTCCTCCGCCACCATGAAAGATCCGAGCAGTGCCACTGGACTCGGAGGCGGAAGGGTTCGACGCGGCCTGAGCAGTCAGGCCAGGCGGAGCAAGCCGAGAGCTCGACTGGCGTTAGCGGGCCGGGCGGCGGAAGGCGCGGGGGAGCTCCGAGGGGGAGGGGATCCAAGGAGAGAGGGGAGGAAGGAGTGTGGAGGCCGGCACCGCTGACCGGAGCGGGGATGGCCTGTCCGGGACCAACCCGGCTGATGGAGGAGTCCACATGACTGGAAAGGAGAGGCTACGTCGTACGGGCGGCCGCGCCGGTGTCGACCGTGACGCCGTCGGAGAGCGGAGGGGGTGGACGTCAGCTCCGGCTGACCGGAGGGCGGACGGACGGGATCGGCGGGCGGCGGAGGGGGCCATGAGGGGGAAGAGAGGGGGGGGAGAGGGATCGTCCATCTTTTATATATATATATATATATATATATATATATATATATATATATATATATATATATATATATATATATATATATATTTCTGTTTTATGTGAGAAGACATACTTCAGAAATTATGTTATTATTAGGTTCATTGAGAAGTTACAGATAGATACATATATAGGTATATATATATTGATATACATATATAGGAATATATAGGGACATATATATTTTGTGTATATATATATATATATTAAATATATATATATATATATATATATATATATATATATATATATATATATATATATATATATATATATATATATATATAATATATATATATATATATAACAATTAGAAATTATTATATTCCTCCTCCTATTATATATATATATAAAAAAATATATATATATATAATAGGAGGAGGAATATAATAATTTCTAATTGTTATATATATATATATATATATATATATATATATATATATATATATATATATATATATATAGGAAAATATAGAGACATAGATTTTATGTACATATTTATATATGTGCGTATAAATAAATAATATATATATGGATGTGTATATGTAAATATATAAATGTGTATTAAATATAAATATTATACGAGTGTATATATATATATGTGTGAGTGTATGTGCATGTGTACATAAAAATATAGATATATAAATGTTTATATATGTATATATATATATATATATATATATATATATATATATATATATATATATATATATATATATATATATATATACAGATGTTAATGTCTGTAAAAATTCTGCCACCATACCACTACAATTTGTGGTAGTTAAGGAAATAACTCAGCATGTTATTCTAGGAACCCCTTTCCTAGAAAAACTTATGCCAATAAAGAGTATTAATTTGAAGGGAATTTCTACTGTATATAAGGGTAGAGAAGTGATCTTTGAATTTATTCGTGATCCAATGATCAAAATCCTCAATGAAATAAGAGAAATTGATTTTAAAAAAAATCAAATCAACTTTCTCAGAGAGGAAATAAGGCAAATACAAATCTCTGATCAGTTAAATAAGCCAGAGATGAAGGATAGAATACAACAAGTTGAAGAAGAGTTTAAGCTTCAAACTTGTAGTAATCTTCCAAATGCCTTTGCAATGGTCCTGACAAGATTTCCAGGTTTGCTCCAAAGTAATTCCACCACTTATTTAACCAGGTGGGAATGTCCTGCTCTAATATTTTAGGACATATCTTAATGAACCAGGAATGCCTCCTTTTGTCATTCTCAAAGTAGAACACATAAAAGAAAGCATCAATATAGTCCCAGTACGTGAACTTCATTGAAGTTGTGCTATTTCTGAAGAGCATTGCCCTCTCAAAATTCGGATGTAAACCCCACGATTGAGGAGTGAGGATTTTGTATATAGTTATTTTGCTATATACAATCTCTGAATGCGGGTCTTTAGGATTTTGCCTAAAGTGCTCAATTTCTGCTGAATTGGTAGAGCAAAGCATTCCTTCATAGTGTACCCTCGCCCTCATTTTTATGGGATAAAAATTTCTCTCAAAGTATTTTTCTTTGAGCTGCCAGGGATCCCAATTGTCCTGGGACACAGGAATGTCATTTCGATCCAGACATATGATGTCTTCCTCAGCTAATTTCTGAGTGTAAATTGTCTCCATTTCAGCAAGTGTAGCTGCCTCTTGGTAGGAAAATCTTTCCCTCTGCTGCTCATTTGATACATTATCAGCTGAAGCAATAATATTTCTTCGGACAGGAATTTGGTCCTGTCTCCTGTGAGTCTTTCTATTTTTGGGTTGCTCCCATTTGGGAGGCTCCCAGGGCTGCTTGCCCTTATCGCGTCTGCTCATTCTGCAAAAATTCACGCATTAGAAAATCGGGAAGACTATTTTCTTCACCTTTAATATATTCAATATCAAAATCAAAAATAGCTAATTCAGCTTGCCATCTAGCAAATATTTGTTTTGAAGCTAAATTTTTAACATCCTTTTCCAAAACAGGTTTTGCAGAACTGCAATCTATTCTAAGCAAAAACTTCTGATTGAGCAGATCATCTTGGAACTTATGAATACATTTAATAATAGAAAGAATTTCTTTCTTAATTGTAGAATAATTAAGTTGGGTATCATTCCATTTACCCGAGCAAAACCTAACCAAGACCTCTTTATTAGTCTCAGGGTTTCTTTGCTTCAAGATGCCTCCATAACCAATATCACTAGCATCTGTTTCTACTATTTTAAACCATTCAGCATTAGCTAAATGTAAGTAAGGTAAATTCTTAACCTTCTGCTTTATTATCCTAACTGCCTTAGTATGTTCTTCTGACCAGGCAGGTGGATTCTTCTTCAATCTTTGATACAAAATTTTTGTATCTTGAGCTATGTTCTTGTAAAAGTCAGAAACATAGTTCAAAGCCCCAAGAAATCTTTGTAACTGCTTATTATCAGTTATTTCATCGGGGAATTTAGAAGCAAATTCAATACTTCTATCAATAGGGATTATTGTCCTATTGGCTATATTATGTCCCAAAAATCTTATTTCTGTTTGGAACAATTTCATTTTTGGTGCTGATATTACTAATCCATTCTTGATGACTAAATGCTTGAAAATTTTCAAGTGCTTAAAATGTTCATCAAGAGAATTAGAAAATATTAATATATCATCAATGTATGATAAAATAAATTCAGAATAATTATTGAATATTTCATTCATTATATTCTGAAATTCGGACGGAGCATTCTTTAGTCCGAAGGGCATAACATTCCATTCATAATGCCCAAATGGAACGGTAAATGCAGTCTTATACCTATCCTGTTCAGCTATCTGGATTTGCCAGTAGCCTGATTTTAAATCAAATTTGGAAAATATCCTTGCTCTAACAATTCTGTTGAGCAAATCCCTCTTATTAGGGATTGGATATCTAATCCATTTTAAAACCTTATTAAGAGGTTTATAATTAATTACCAATCTTGGTACACCTCTCTCCCTCTCAGCATTATTCATTACATAAAATGCTGTACAACTCCATGGAGAGTATGATTTCCTTATTAACTTCTTGTCTATTAAATCCTGTATTTCTTTTTTACATATTTCCAGATATTGCTGATTCATCTGGCATGGCCTCGCCTTAGTTGGGATATCTTTCTCATTAAAGCTATCCTCATATGGAAGTGAAACAATATGATGTTTCCGATTCCAAAAGGCATTTGGAAGATTACTACAAGTTTGAAGCTTAAACTCTTCTTCAACTTGTTGTATTCTATCCTTCATCTCTGGCTTATTTAACTGATCAGATATTTGTATTTGCCTTATTTCCTCTCTGAGAAAGTTGATTTGATTTTCTTTAAAATCAATTTCTCTTATTTCATTGAGGATTTTGATCATTGGATCACGAATAAATTCAAAGATCAGTTCTCTACCCTTATATACAGTAGAAATTCCCTTCAAATTAATACTCTTTATTGGCATAAGTTTTTCTAGGAAAGGGGTTCCTAGAATAACATGCTGAGTTATTTCCTTAACTACCACAAATTGTAGTGGTATGGTGGCAGAATTTTTACAGACATTAACATCTGTAACCTTATATGGTGCTGTTAATGCTTTATTGTTCGCAGCACTCAGTGTTTGAGTTGTGCGTTCACAATATTTCATTGGAATCACACCCTCTTTAACACAATTAAGGTCTGCACCACTATCTACTAGTGCAATCAAATTCTTAATATAATACTCATTATTAATGAGTAAATCTATTTGAATGTACCATTTTTGGGTAACATAGAGATCTATTTTCTCTAATTTCTGCTGAGGCTCAGTTTCTTCATCAGAAACTCCAGGGGTAGAAGTATTACTTCTTTTTGAGCTTTCTCCTTGTTCATTAGTATGGATTATCATATTCTTTGCTATCGTCTCCAAATTAGACAATCTTATCTGAGTCATCTCATCTTGAGATTTTAACTCTTTTATTTCTTTTTTCAATACCTTAATCTCATTTTAGAGATCTTGTATTGTTACAGCTTTTACCTCCTTATTTCTATATCGTCGGAGGACTTCATCCATGCTGTAAAATTCTTCTTTCTTATTAGTTCCTTCCTCATTCAAGGAACCACTGGTTGATTTCTCTTCTATGCTAAGAAAATCTATTAACTTTTCTCTAGCATTTCTACTGATTTCAGTAGATAATAGAGATTTAATTATCTCTCCTTTATCTTGAGCAGTCAATACATTAATTGACAATCCATTCATTTCAACTATGGATTTATAGTACTCAAGATCATGTTCATTGGAACATTCCTCACAGCTACATTCACTATCGCATTCACACATATTAATCGACTCGTCATCACTGGACTCGTCTGATGAACCTAATTCTTCATCAGAATTTATTAATATTTTGTACAGGGTTTTCTTTAACCCTTCATCCTCTATTTCTTGGATTTTCTTCTTAGTATAACACCTATTAGCATAATGACCTATTTTACCACATTTATAGCATTTTATTTCTCTAGAGGATTTCCTCTTATGAGAAGATTTCTTCTATTTCTCCTTTTCTTTCTCCTTGTATTGCTGGGGATATTTCTTCTTCTTTCTTCTCCTATAGTAGGGCTTATTTCCCTTTTCTCTATTGTAATCTTTTTTAGCCTTTCCCTTCTTATCATAAGGCTTGTATTCATCTACAGCAAATTGGCTACAAAATTCACCTAATTGCTTTCTCTCCGAAAGCCTCTGTGATTTCAATTGATTCCTTAGCTTTAAATCATTACATAAAGCTAAGCCTTCTTGAACACAAGCATTGATTAATGCTCCATAGGTGTAATTCTGATATGGTATTTCACCATTATTCCTTTCCTTCAACTTTTGCCGTATTTTTTCAGCAAAGAGGTTGGGTAGTCCATCAATAAATTTGGACTTCCAGTGTGATGCATTGGCATCATCCAGCGCCATGACTCTACTCAGAAAAGTATCCTTATACCATCTGAAATGAGTCAAAGTTGGACATCGCAAATTCTGTAATAGGGTTCTAATTCTCCCCCCATCAGAAATATGTCCTGTGAAATGCTCTAATATATTGTATATTAGAGTATAAACAGCATCAGATTTCTGCTGTCCATCTTCTGTCTTAGTGATATTTATTATTTCCATTCGTTGCTCATTACTCAGGCAATGATCCCACCATCCTCGCAGGATACCTGTAAATCCACTGGCTACAAATAAAGCAATTTGTCGATCATTATTACCAGCGGCTTTAGCAACATTGGAATACATCAATATTCGATGTAATTGGTCATGTATTTGTTTATCAGAAAGACCATCTATGTTCCATTCATAGATTTCTCCAGCACAGTAATGATTCTGGATTATAGAATCATTCTCCTCATACAAAACATCCATTGGAGAAGGACTTTTGTAATAATATTTAATCAAATTTGGTTTGTCATATTTGACAGTATTAACTCTTTCTCGATTCATATCTTTCTGAACTGCTTCTAAAGAGTTTTGAACCGAATTAAAAGAATTATACATTTCCTCTAATTCAATAGGATTAACCTGTTCATCTTGAGTAGAACAAGTTTCCTTAGAGTCAGATTCAGACTCTTGACCATTCTGGGTCGAGGATTCTCCTTGTAGCACATTAAGGTGCTTAGGTGTATCCTTAGCCTTATTAGGATCATAATTCAAAAATTCCTCTTTAAGACGTTCGTACTCCAATTCTTCTTCAGAGAGTACATTAACGCTTTGATTTCTGAATTGCTCGACTAATTCTTTCAGATCTTCCTTTGTAAATTCTGACTTAGATCTGAACTTATAGTCGGTGACTTCCATTGGAGGTCTGATTGGAATCCTACTTGTTTCCATTTTGGGTTTAACAATAGGACTCTCATGAAGCTCCACTCCTTTAAGCAAATTAAACTTATCATGTAGCTTCTGAATATTCTCCTCTATTCGGGTTAATTGTTTACCCATAACTTGAATAAAGGTATTGGTATAATTATTTTGCAGTATTATTTTCTGCAACTCCTTTATTGTGGCTTTCTCATGTTCTATAGCCTTATAGAACGAATTAGCCTCAATATTAGTATTGAACGGAGCAGATATTTTAAGAGATTCATTAGGAGGATATAACGATTTTATTTTCTGTCCTCCCTTAGTGGTCCAAATCTTAAATTGCTCCTCAATGACATTTATATGTCTTATTCTACCACTAAGATATTCTTCAAGGAACCAATCTCGGAACCATCGTACCTTCTGCATATTTGGAAGGTCTTCTTCATACATCTTTCTATATTCTCTACGCTGATGAACTTTGAATTGGTGTTGAAACCATTCCCTAAATTCTCTATTTGCTTCGCTGTAATATTCTTTCTTACAGCATTCAATCATCGCTGGTGAGAGCCTATAATCCATTAAAAATTGAATGCCATTTCCGACATTGTCGGCTCCTCATCTAATTTAGATGACTGAGAATCTGATTTGGAAGCATATATTGGGTGAACCACATTAGATTCATTTATTTGAAGCTTTTTTATTTTACTTTCTTCTATATTAGAAGATTCAGCTTCTGATTGCTTGTCTGAGATAGATTTCTCAGTTATAAATCTCCTAGAACTTGATGTGGATATTCTGGCTTTTATTTGTGGAGTAAATCTAACTTCCACATCGCCATCTGGCGTCTGAATTATTTGGTCTATTTCCGAATCCATTATGGGTTTCGGAGGTACAGCCATATTCAGAGTCCATTCATTGGGAAAGTTTATTTCTTCCCACTTGATTATTCTATTAGTAGCTACTTTAGTAGTCAAAAGATTAGTTTCTACCAAAGTAGTCTGTCCTGGTTTAGTAAGGTGTTTAGCCTTTGGGGCTAAAGTATTTAACACCTTAAAATGAACTCTATAGATTATTGCTATAGTTTCAGATCCAGGAAGAAAATTATAACCAAATGTCTTTAAATTCAAAGACACAGCTTCCAACAGGTTTGCATCTGTTAGAGATAAGCTTAAATTGGGATAGACATTAAAATATACTGGACCATGACAGAGACTTGTCTGCATGACTCCCATTAGGGATTGAGCCCAGTCCAAACACCGACCATCTCTTAAAGATGTCAATAAGGATGCATTTAAACCTTGAAGTGTTAAAGGTTTTAATGCTACATGTATTAATCCAATATGAATAAAATTATATTTATCTCTGTAATTAGAGATATCGTCTTCAGATAACAACTTGATTATTTGTTCATTATCTGAGACTTGGACAGTTCTTTCCATTGTTTTGATTGCAATGGAAGATTTGAAATCAAAAGTACCTATTTGGTATATTTCTTTAGGTTGAACTTTAGGAATTGTCCATTTGTTCAACTCTTCTAATTCCGTAGGGAATTCATACAGATTAGTATTCTTAACTGATTTACCCTTATTAAGGGTCTTCTTATTTGAACCTATTAGGTTTGCCAGCTGCTCACTCATCTGAGGAGGATCTATCTTGCTACCTTCTTCATGTAAACTATTAACCTGCATCCTGCTGTTAATATCAATACTACTATCGCTAATATTTAAATGGCTTAGGTTTAATTCTTCTGGTAGTAAAAAGGTTGCACGGCTGTCAACGATTTACGGCTAAACTAGGCACTCTCTGCCATCAAACGCCTACGCGACTTTGATGCCGTCCCACAACACATAGACACACCATACAAACTATCCCTAAGCATTCAAACATAGCAACTAGTAGTAGTAAAACAACAGCAGATTACATCTTAATAGTCACATAAAAAATTAGCAAGATAGAACATACCTACTCTCGAGCCATCATGGCTCTGATACCAATTGCAGACAGGATCTTCAAAGAGGCCAGAAGAGTAGAAGAACAAGATCGAAATAGCAAACTTGATCTTAAACTTTTATTGATATTAGTAGTAATACAAACACTCACAAACTCACACTCTTACAGAGGAAAATAGAAAAAATAGTACAAACTTGCACACACAAATGAGGCAGAAGGCCTCTATTTATAGTACAAACACACCCGAAGCCAACCGGCAGTATCAGGTTATTGCAAGCCATCTGTCCAGAAGCACCGCCTCGAGTGAATTATTGGAGCTACACGTAGTGTATTAGTCACATACGTGTCCCGACAACTTTATGTCATATCTCCTTTTGCTTTATTAAAGGAGATTCTCTCTTATCTTGACTTTGGCCGAATTCTAAATTGTAGGCCCCACGTCCACAATTATCATATTTTGTGGCTGTCTCGATCAATTCCACCTTTATTCCTCTGCCGCACAGCTGTCCTCTATTTCCCATCATCTTCACTATTCCTGGGTCGCCTTCGTGGCGCGTGACTGGCGGACGATTCAACCACCACTTCATTATTGCTTTCTGCAGAAGATTCTTCCTTATCGCTATGAGCTGCTGCGACGGACGCTTCTGATGATCTCATTGATTCATCATCCTCTAATTCTTGAAGCATAGTATCGCCGAATATTTCCTTCATTTGGGAATAAATATATTTGCGACATTTATTTTTTAATTCTTCTTTGGATATTTTAGGATTTTTCCTGAGAATATGATCTTTAAATTTTCTCAGGTAATTATCCTCATAATCCATTACCTTTTCTTCTTGCAGCCGAACTGATTCTTTGGCTTCTGCTGCAAGTGATGCCCTGATTTCTGCTATTTTCTCTTTCTCATCAATTCTATTCCACCATTTGATGAGAAATTTTTTTTTTAATTTGTAAATTCCAAATTCTCCCTCTGCGCATTTGAGAGACCACTTCATTATGTGGGGAATATTGTTAGAGACGAAAAATAACATAGTTGTCTCCTCATCATAAAAATTCTGTTTCTTCTGGCAAATTTTTGCCTTCTCGACCCATTCGTCGAACAAATTGGGAGTTTATATATATATATATATATATATATATATATATATATATATATATATATATATATATATATATATATATATTTACATATATATAAAAATATATATATGTATACATATATATATGTATACATATATATATATATATATATATATATATATATATATATATATATACAAAAAAGAAAAAAGAAAATATATATATATATATATATATATATATATATATATATATATATATATATATATATATATATATATATATATATATATATATATATATATATATATATATATATATATTTATATAAAATATATATATATATATATATATATATATATATATATATATATATATATGTATGTATGTATGTATGTATGTAAAAAAAAAAAAAATATATATATATATATATATATATATATATATATATATATATATATATATATATATATATATATATATATGTATGTATGTATATAAAATATATATATTTTATATACATACATATATATATATATATATATATATATATATATATATATATATAGGAAATTATATATATAAGTATATAGACAGACTTTTGAGAGAGAAGCAATTGAGAAATGTCCATTAACAAGGAAAGAACCGAACAACACTGAGCCGAACCTATTTCTCAGGCCCAAAGCCCAACCCGAGAAACTCCCATACCCGACCCGGCCACACCAGAAGCCCAAGCCGAGAGCAGAGTAACCCGAGCCCGACCCCTAGCGGTTGAACCGAGCTCCTTGCGCAAATATATAGATCGAGAGGGGAGGGGTTCTCCCAAACCCTAAACCCCTACGCCACCCTCTTCGTTGCCTAGGCGGCCTCGCCACGACCGCGCGCTGCCGCGCGGGTCGCCGGACGGCGACCGAGCCCCACGCGCGCGGACAACGCCAGGGCGGGCGACAGCAGCAATGGCAGTCGCAGCAACCAACTTAATGGTAAGATTCCGATCTCGCACTCCATCATTTCGCGAACCGTAAATTGGTTTGGGAAGCCAATATAACCGCCTTGAAACCACAGTAATTAGATTTTGTGTAGGCTACACGATCAGTCCACGGGATCGACTCAAAGTCGGTCAAAAGTCTGTCGAAACAGGACAGTAAGTCGAGTCCAGGAACACATTTTGGAAGGAAGAATTTGGACAGTTTATTGAGAAAATTTAGGATCTGTTTGAAGAGATTCCTGGACAACACATACGGGAAAGAAACCCTTTTTACGGATCTTGATTTCATCAAATATGTTGGAAGTTATTAGATTTCAAAAATCATGAAAAACTTGTTTTCAAAAAACTGAAAATATAGAAAATTTCTCCGATACGACGTGCGTCCCGCCAATCCGGGCGACGTGGTCGCGAACCGAAAGCATCTAAAGGTGCGTAACGACTTCGTGGTCGTGTGGGCTTTGACGGAATTCAAATTGGTTGCGTGTGTGCGACGAATTTGATCCGTATCCGTCGAAATTCACCGTATCGGCCTCTTTACAAATTTTCCAATTACTTTGTGCACGCTCATCAGATCGAGACGAAACTTGCGCCAGCAGGACCGTATCGTTTTTTTGGTCCTGTACGCCAAGTTTGGTCCGATTCTGAGACCAATGATTGGATCTCCGTTTTGCGGGCCCCACGGTCCGACTCAACGGGCGATTTTGTGCACGGCCCGTCGAAATCCAACTTAGAATATACGGTTGGGTTCGTATCAGAAAGCTGGATTCGTAGACATGTAGTTTGACAACTTTAGAGACCTTTGACTCTGGCACATTTTTTGGTACAAAGCGGGTCCAACAGCGGACACCGTTTTGACCCAAAATTACCGTTTTGCCCGTGTCCAGAATTGGACTTAAGGACAGGCAATTCTAGCTATTTTGACTATTCTGAGAACATTGGTAATGTTTATTTCAGCTTTTGGGGACTGTTGTACGAGTTTTGACTATTGTGGCATTCTGAGTGGTTCAGATTACCGGTTACACCAGCACAGGACCACAGGCGAGTACAGTTTGTTGTCTGCATTTCGATATTGATCTTTACTATATTTCATTGATTGGCCATTGGTTATGTCATTTTTATACTCTATTATAAATTGTTGAGTCGGGAATGAGAAGTACCAAGGATGTGTGATCCGACCGTAGACAGTGTTTATTTTCATGCAGTAGACCTCGTAGACAGTGCTTATTTTTCAGCAAGTAGACATCGTAGACAGTGCTTATTTTTCTGCAGTAGACCTCGTAGACAGTGCTTATTTTTTTGCAAGTAGACATCGTAGACAGTGCTTATTTTTTTGCAAGTAGACATCGTAGACAGTGCTTATTTTTCTGCAAGTAGACATCGTAGACAGTGCTTATTTTTCTGCAAGTAGACATCGTAGATAGTGCTTATTTTTCTGCAAGTAGACCTCATAGGCAGTGCTTATTTTTCTGCAAGTAGACCTCGTAGACAGTGCTTATTTTTCATGCAAGTAGACCTCGTAGACCATGCGGTATAGTGTCCCAGACTGATCACATATCAAAGGTACTTCTAACAGTTGGGGAAATTATTTTGTGTCTATTTATTTGCTATTGGTTTTCCGTATTTCCTGTTTATTTTCAAAAATATGTAATTGATGTCTAACCTCTGTTGTATAGTCATTTTCTTTATTTGAAATTGCATTCAGTGAATTGTGCTCGTTCCATCCCTGACTGGAAACCAACATTTTTCAGGTTAGTCGTGGATTCACTTAGCTTGGGGAGTGACGAGAATACTTGCAGACAAAAGCCTAGAGACTAGCTAGATAGTTGAGTTGTAGTCAATCATTTATTTGTACAAGTTTATATTTTTCTACAAATGTAAAACTTGTGATCATTGTAAGTCAAATTAATTATGTGAATGAGCATTATTTGTGATTTTGATCTTCACGGCCGTGACAGCATTCTACCGCCGACACTGCGGCGTAGGCTGGCTTGGACACGTCTCGTATCCGTTTTTAAAAAAAACGGTTGCGGATCGTGACAGCCAGCAACCGTTAACGCGGAGGCCGGAGTTCGGAGGGGATCAAAGGAAGGGATACGCAGGCACCAGGCCGGCTATTACGCCTCTAAGGGGTGGTGATAGGACCGGAAATAATGGGAAAGAGCATATGACAAAGGCGATCAATACTCCGGCTAAAGCGACTATGGGGAGCCAGATGGAAGGAAGTGCAGGAGGACGATCTAAACCAGTGTCCTGGGCGGATATATGTAAGCCAATGGCGGTGCAGGAGGAGGTCGATCTATAATATATTGAACCACGCATCATCAACGGGGAAAAAGTGGTCGAGATCACAGGCGATGACATACAAGAAACCACGAAGTTCTGGAAAAATACTATTGTCCTATACGTAATGGGGAACCGACCATACTACGGGCAGCTGAGAGGATTCGCCCTCCGCTTATGGAGACCTAAAGGGGGGATGGAAATATATTCAAGAGAAAATGGGTTTTATTTTATAAAATTCGACCTGGCTGAGGATCTGGAGAGAGTTATACAAGGGGGCCCTGGACCTTCTATGGGAGACTGGTGGTGTTAAAAAAATGGCACCCCGAGATGAATTTTGAGAAAGACCGATTGAACACCGTCCCCATATGGATCCGGTTCCCCTGGCTATCCCCTCAATTGTGGAGCAACCCTGCCATCATGAAACTGGCAAGTGTAGTGGGCAAACAAATTCGCACGGATATCCCTACAGCCCGACAGCAACGGTTATCCTACGCGAGGGTCTTCATAGAAATTACTGCTGGAGAGCCACTCCCCAGGAAGGCCGATCTCGTTCTCCCAAACGGCGAGCGGTTGGAACAAGAAATCGCATACGAGTGGGTGCCTCCTTCATGCGAACACTGTCATTGTTTCGGACATACTAGGACCTAATGTAAGGAGACGGACTTAGACATGTCAAAGGAAGCTAGACAGGAAGAGACTCCCCGGGAAACTGAGAGCAGAAGGGCCGCGAACGAAGAAGCTATTAGTAAGATGGCGGTGCAAATGGATCAAGATCACATTGGAGTAGCCATGGAGATGAGCGAGGTACCACTGCGACAATCTCTACTGGGCAAGAGACCAGGGCCAGAGGAAGAGTCTTCCAATAGTAAAGCCATGTCTCAAGAACTGGTTGTCTACAACGCAGGAGACAACGCACACAACATGGCCAGAACTCCCATGGCGACGCAACATGGCTCCGAGGGTATTGGAGACAGGCAAACATAGGAGAACGGGAACAATCGAACAGAAGGTACAAGCGCGGCGCCTGCAGTGCTAGACGGGACAAGGGAGAGTGATGTCAATACACGGACTCGCTTGGAGGGAAGCGGACCTCTTACCAAAGAAAACCCCAAGTGGGTTATGTTGATGAAGGGGAAGACGCCGGGGACAGGTCAGGAGCAGATGTCACAGAGACAGACCATGGGGACTTTCCCACCTCGTCCGAGGAAAAGTCAGAGACTTAAAAAGGATAATATACCCCCTAATCAATAGATGACGATACTTACATGGAATCCGAGGGACAAATTCCATAGGAAGGTGGAGAGAAGTACAGAATTTGGTGAAGAAGTATAAGTGTTCGATTATCTCTATTCTCGAGAGCAAGATCAAATCGGAGTCACTGCTCACGAGAAGAACGCCACATCAGTGGTCCTCTGTACACAATCTAGCCAGCTGCAACATGGCGCGAATATGGGTGATGTGGAACACCTCGGAGTGGACAGGGCAGGTCAAATTCTTATCCGAGCAACTTATCATTATTAATTTTACTAACAAAGGCGATCTCAGACTTGTCGTTGGAGCAGTCTATGGGCATAATGACCGTAGACGCCGTTTCGATTTATGGAGGGATATCATCTGGCTTGCTACTGAAGTTGGTGATAATCTACCATTCATTCTGAGTGGGGATTTTAACGCTATCATGTATGATAGTGAAAAGTTAGGCGGCCGACAGGTTCCAGCGGCCATCCTCGATGACTTCCAATCTTGCATACTCAACTCGGGTCTGCACTGTCTCAATCGCACGGGGCACATCTGGTCATGGAACAACAATTCATCAACGGCTCGGGTTGTTTGCCAATTAGACAGATCATTGTGCAACAATCATTGGTTATCGACATTCCCGAACACCCAAGCAGAAGGTCTTCAAAGCGGCACAAGTGACCACTCACCTATCCTGGTTCGGCTATGCGAAGATGAGGCTAGACGGAGACGTCCGTTTCGATTTTGCAACGCGTGGCCGCTGGTCGAGGGTTACATCCAAGCGGTTGAGCTAGGGCTACAACACGAATGCATAGGCAACATACAATTTCAGCTAACACAAAAGCTGAAATAGACAAAGAAAGAATTGAAGAGTTGGAACAGGAGCCAGCCAAGTAACGAGCTGACCATCAAGGAGGCTGAACTGAGCATAATTCAAAACCAACTTCAAGCCGATCCGATGGATGCTACTCTAGCAACGAAGGAGAATATGCTACAGGAGGAAATTCGTATACTCCGATACCAAGAGGAACTAAAATTGCAACAACAAGCTAAGTGTCTATGGCTTAAGGAGGGCGATCGTTGTACGAAATTCTTCCACTCCACCATCCGAGCTCGACAGAACAGGAATCATATCTGGACGCTCATGGATGCTAATGGTCAGGCAATTTCCGAGGATTCCAAAGTGGAAGAAGAAGCTGTCAATTTCTACACTAATTTATATAATCAATTTGATTATATTTATTCCTTCCCATAGATCATTAGTAAAAGAATTATTACAGAAGAAGGAAATGCAATTCTAAACAGAGAAGTTACGATGGAGGAAGTTGAACTCATAGTTAAAAATGCAGACTCCAACAAAGCTCCGGGGCCTGATGGGTTCAGTGCGGGATTTTACAAACAGCATTGGGATCTGCTTAAACATCATCTTTTATAGATGGTTCGGGATTTCTTCCTCACAGGGCGTCTACTAAAGGAGATTAATCACACATTTTTGACGCTTATTCCGAAGAAGGAGGGGGCAATTTCATTGGGTGATTTTTGTCCAATAGCTTGCTGTAATTTCCTTTATAAAATTATTGCTAATATTATGGTGGCTAGAATGCAAAGTCTAATGCAGGAACTCATCTCGATGAATCAAGCTGCTTTTATAAAGGGGAGATCGATTGTCAAAAATTGCCTACTAGCCCATGAATTGGTTCGCGAGTTCAATAAGCCAGGAGGAAACAAGGGGTGTATCAAACTGGACTTGCAGAAAGCTTATGACATGGTGAATAGGGAGTTCGTCTGCGAGGTACTGCATAGCATGGGATTTGCTCGTTGGTGGGTCGACGGAATTAGAGAATGCATATCGACGCCCTCCTTCTCGATCATCATCAATGGGCAACCAACAGGCTACTTCCATAGCAATCGAGGGCTACTTCCATAGCAATCGACGGTCCTGGCCATTCGGTTGGCGGTCGATGGAGCCCGAGGTGCTTGGCCTCGGTTCTGATGGTGTTGTTGGGGGCGTTGGCCTAGCTTCCAGGCAGTTCTTTGCGACGTGAGTAGTTTTGCCGCAAACAAAACATGCCCCGTTCTTCAACCGGCACTCGACGGCCAAGTGCCCCTCCTTGTGGCAGAACTCGCAGACTACTCGATCCTTCGTCTGGTTGCCGCCTCCGTTGCCGCGGTTTTGACGCTTGTGTGCGTTGTTGCCTCCCGCATTACTATGACGTTTGTTATTAAAGTGAACAACGCCGGTAGTAATAGGAGGATACTCGGACTCCAGACGGAGGGCATGGTTGAGTGCCTCGCCCATGGTTTTGTATTCAGGCACCGAGACATGAGCACGGATAGTGGAACGCAGGCCCACTACGAATCGTTTAGCTCGACTTGCAGTGGTAGGTAGATAGTCTCCAGCAAACTTGGCCAGTTTGTTGAATTTGGCCGCATATTGTCGTACAGTCATATTCCCTTGCGTCAACTGTATAAACTCGTTTTCTTTTTCCTGTCGCACGGCTGCAGAAAGATATTCAGTCTCGAACGTATTTCTGAATGTCGCCCATGAGATCGCCGCCGTCTCGTCTTCACGTAGAATAGCCCGCTTCTGCACAGCCCACCAATCGTGCACGTTCATTCGAAGTAGAAGTTGAGCACACGCGACTTTCTTCGAGTCCTCGACACCCAGAAGCTCGAACTTGTCTTCCAGCTCCTCCAACCAGTCGATCGCCACGGAGGGATCTTCTGTGCCGTTGAAGGAAGTGCGGCAGCTTTTTGTGAATTTTGACACGTCGAAGTTGGAACTTCTCGGTGCCGCAGGTGAGAGCACGGGCGCCTCTGGTTCGGCTTCGTTGGATCGAACCGCAGGCTGGGTCACGGCAGGCGTCATCGTTGAATTGTTGTTGTTGTCCACGAACGACTGTACGATCTGCTGGAGGGTATTCAGCTGCTGCTGCTGCAGCTTGAATTGAGCCTCGAACCGATTCTCAAATTGAGTCTGACGAGCCTCCGCTTGCTGACGATGGAGCTCATTTTGACGTTGCTGCATTTCAAGCATCTGCAGCATACGTTGCATCGGGTCGCCGAAAGGTCCGGCTATGGTAGGCATCATTCCCGTTGGGTTGACAGAATGCTCGGGCCTAGAAGCACTCGAGCCGCTGGAAGCGCTCGTCTCGTCTTCCGCCTGAGCTCCCGCAACTGCAGGAAAAAAGAAAAGGCAACTCTCGTTAGTTTCAGAAAATGTCCTGGGTTCAGCGTATGGAACAACTCATCTCATCGACACGAGGTCAACGGTTGGAGACTAAAACTCGACATTGGAGGCCAAGGACGTAAAGCCGTGCTCTGATACCATTATTTCACGCCCCGATTCCGTCGAATCGATAGTCGTCCCCCGGGCGTGATGCCGTGCGAACCTAATTTGCGATCGCACAAGGCCTAGTCATAAGGTAATCCGAGACACGAGATCTAAGAGAGTACACAGACAAATTGATTCACACAATAAGTAGAGGAAGCTTGATCTTTATTGATAATGAACATCTTTTACAGACTCCGATACAAGACTCATTGCCGTACGGGCTACAACATGACTCGATTACGAAAGAGTGCTGATGAGATAGCCGTTCCATACATTGCATGCATCCCTCAAAATACACAAAGTACTCCAGTGACCTGGATGGGAGGGACGCTGAGTCATATTTCTTGGACTGTCGAGAGCCTTCAAAAGTGGAGTCGCAGAGAAAGTCTTCGACGCACGGCCGAAGCTTCAAAAGTCACGAACGTCGTCGAGCTAGTTGGCGCGTCCTTCCTGGTTCGCGGGACCTGCAAAGAGCGAGGATCAGCACGAACACATGTACTGGCGAATGGCTAATTAAATCCAAGCTCTGCATTTGATTCAAGAAGTTTTGTAACATGTTAGCTAGCTATTTCAATGATCTTTCTAACCATCCTGCTCGATTTGCATGTTAACATGTTTTGAGGCAGGCATATGAAATTGTATAACATTAAGCACTATCATATTCATCCCGTGTCACGTGCATTTGATAAGCAGTGCAAGGGTGTGAAGGCCACTAGCAATGTCAAGCCATCGCGGATTATAGCCCGGTTAGACGGCGACCCTTTCGCGTCGGGTAGCGAGCCCTATGCGAAAGTTCCCGCCTAACTCGTGCCGATGAAAGGCTGGCGCTTGCTATTCTCGTTCCTCCCGGGCCGAATCGGTCCCTTGGCCTAGGCAACCGTTCGAGAAAACTATACCTTGTCGACAAGTTGTCCAATGACCGTTTTGCTTACTTAGCTGTATCGTTGCGATAAACGTTAATCGATTCATTTAGTGCTTTGCATAGGCTAAGTGGATTTGTATAAGGAACTTGTTTTCTAATTCCAATACCAGCAGTTCGATAACAAGTGTTTCGTGAAGAATCGTGCTACGATTTCTTTGATTCTACACTATTATGACAAGCATTCATTTTACTTCGCATATTGAGTTTTGAAGTAGAGGGACGAGGCGAAGGAGGTCAGCCACTCGCCTTAGCCTTGCTTCAAGTGAGCGACAGGTTGGCTGCGCTGACGTCGCCTACGCAATCACCTGCAATCGCATAAACAACTGATTAGAACACTGTATAATTCAAGGAATTTCGATATGAATGCGAAGCTCGAAAACGCAAGTCACGAAAACTCATTCGGAAAACATTCACGAAAAATGCATCCACGAAAACCAAAGCCAAAGCCAAATCAAGTGCGGCATGAAAATTCATAGCAACGGGAGGTCTCTCCCGACTCAGCCGCAGAGCCAATCCTCGAGGCGCAACCCGCTGAATATGGGACTTGGTTCCGAAGAAGCCATTCCATAACGTGGAATGGATCTTAATTCAACCGTTCCCGTTCGATCGACTCGGCCGATTCCGACCTATCGGTCCCGACCGAATCGATAGAGACAGTGTTCCTTTCTCGTGCACCCCGTGGACGGAAACGGGGCACGATATAGGGACGGGGCACTACACCCATAGCTCTCATCATATGGATCACAAATTCCTTATTGACAGTGTCGAAGGCTTTTCTTAGATCAAGATTCAAACATGCATTATCACCCCCAACCTGGTTGAACTCCCTCACGAGCTCGTTCGCAAGAAGACAGTTTTCAGATATACTCCTCCCTTTTATGAAAGCGGATTGTTAGGGGAGATTAGTCCAGGCAATAGCCTCTTCATCCGCTGGCACATAAGCTGAGCAATGACTTTGTATTTGAAGTTACAACAAGAAATCGGTCTAAAGTCGTGTTGCAAGGAGGATACACCAATATTCTTCGGAATCAGAGTGATAAATGTATGATTAAGTTGTTTCAAGAGCTTGTAGTGCCCCGCTCCCGTTGGGGCGAAGCACTATGTAATAGGCTCGTGCCAAGTCAGACATGGTCGGGAACATAGATGGCTAGTCTGACTCGGCGACGAGTTTGATATACAAAAACCATGACATCAATAAAATCGATTTGGACGAGTGATATGAGTACCGTTCCAACTAATGGATCGACTACTGTTGGAATAAGTCCTAGATGCGGTAGGCGGCGTCTTGGCGAAGGAACTCTAAAGAGAGCGACGCAACCCGTCTGCCGTTGGTTTTATTGGTTTTCTTGGCTTTCTGAACAAATTGTTGCGTGGATTTGAAAGTATGCTTTCGTGTCGATTTCTGAATGCGTCTTTGGGAATTTCGAAAGAAGGATTGAAGGAAGGGTTCTAATTCGATGCTCGTGCCATTGCAGGAGTTCGTGTAACTGACGCTTGACCGTCGCGAAGCGTTCTCCTACTCTCGGCGCAATCTCCTTAGGTGGGTGGTTCTTCGGCCCCTTCTTTTCTACTCCTTCCCGCCAACTAAATTCTTAAAGTTCAACGTTCAAATCGATTATGCTAACGGGATGTATGCTTGCCACTAAGATCGAGAGCTTGGGATAATATATCAACCTAGAGAAGTTAACTCTAAGTCCATAAGTTCACACTAAGTAGAGAAAAGATAAAGTTCTAAGAAAGAGATAGAATATATTTCATGCCATGCAAAACACAACGATGAAAACTTTGGTGGCGGTATATCATGCCTCGGAGAATTTGGTGCCTACGGGATGCTAAATCAGAACGTACGATTTCGGGGAAAAGGACCCTTGCACGAGTAGGAATGATTATGTGATTTGATAATGGTTACGCTATGCAATTTACTTCATACATATTAAACTGTTCATACATTCGCATGGTCAAGGACGACTTGTGCACAAGGTGAGCTTTCCTCGAGACGGTACCCGGGGCCCTGGGACCGAATCGGTCTAGGAGAAATTATGGAAATCGTGCTTCGACGCGAGGCATTGCGAGACCTCCAGTTAGGCTCGCTACCTGGACTGGAGGCCGCGTCGCAAGGCTACGTAATCGTCCTTCGTGGTGTCGATATCACCAATGACCGCATATAGGATAGATTGCATGCTCACCTATTGTCTTGTGCAGGTGGTAAGTATCATGTATATTTTGTGCAGGAAAGGAGCACGGCCGTGGTAAGAATGCCTTTAAATTGGTTATACGTTATCGTTTAAAATGTGCCTTCGAAATGAATTGTAATTCATATAGTTCTAAATAGAAAGATCACTTCGTATGCCTGAATCCCTAATAAGCAGTGTCGGTTTAGACGAGTGGGTTCGTCCCATCCACTAGCAAGTGTGCTAAACCCCAACTCCCCAGGTAACGAGCGTGCTGCGGGAGCTCAAGACTAAGCTGGAGCTGAAGAACGGGAGGCAGCACGAAGCTCTCCTATTTTGAAGTATTTTGATGCCCAATTCAGACCGAAGGCTTTTGTTCAAATGTATAAAGGGGCATGAATGTATGGAACGCCGAGGATTATTTCAAGGCGAGCTTGTCGATAGTTTTCTTTTGTGTTTCAAAGATGTAGCCGCAACGGCATATGTAATGTAAAAATGACCTTGCACATATTTTGCAAGTTTATGAATGAAAAGCTAAGTTTCTTCCTATGCTATGTTTTTAACTCTCTGCACTGTTTAATTTTAACGCGTTGAGTCAAAAAAGAATTTTCAATTACACATCCTTGCCTTGTGCAAGTCCATTCAGACTTGCACGGCATCACGTCCCGACCCGTGGGAATTGATTTATATCGAGTCAAGGCGATGGCGACCGATTCGGCGAGTCGGGGCGTGACAAGTTGGTATCAGAGCACAGTTCACACCTCGGACCTTTCAAAATACTTTCTTTAGATGATGCCGTTGCGATTTTTCAAAAACTATGCTTTTCGACATATGCGGCCTGAAATAATCGTTCCATACATATAAGCCCGTAGATATTTTGAGAATACTAACGTGTTTGATCAATTTTGTAGGAATGACGGAAAGACTGGGTGTCCCCACATTGATTAGCACGGATAGCACCGAAGGTGCGACGCCTAGCGAATCTGCCATGGAGCGACTACTACGCCTCATGGAACTCCAACAATGCCAGTCAGAGACGCAGCAACGATAGCTGCAGGAACAGATCCAGGCCCAAGTCAGCGCCCAACAAAAGCAAATGGACGCCCTGACCAGGATCGTGAGCACCATAACGACACAAGAGAACTCGACGACCGTCATGTCCGAGGAAGAAGTGCAAGCCGAAAAGACAAAACATGTGTCTTCCTCCTCCCTGCTCAAGATGACCAAGTTCAAGAAAATGAACCCGCCTGAATTCAACGGTCGAACAGAACCTGACGAAGTCATGGGGTGGCTAGTGAAGATTGAGAGTCTGTTCACTCTCCTCAACATTAAGGGGTCCAAGAAAGTCGGGTGCGCAGCGTTGCAGCTCAACTTGAGAGCCTATGACTGGTGGGAGGCGAAGAAACAGGAACTCCAAGAGTCCAACCCCAACGCTAAGATCTCATGGGAGACGTTCAAACGGGCCTTCCTCGAGCAATACATCCCTCGTGCCCTTCGTCGACAGAAGGAAGAGGAATTCATGTCCTTGAAGCAAGAAAACTTGTCCGTTGAAGACTACGATGCGAAGTTCGCGAAGCTTGCGAAGTTTGCCGGGGCTTTTCTGCGGAACACAGAGGCGTGGTGCGAGCGCTTCCAGCAAGGCCTGAACGAAGATTTGCGTCAGGACGTCATGAACCAGAGATGCCAGACGTACAGGGAATCATATAACGCCGCCCTTGATATGGAGCGGGTCTTCGGTCGAGCGTCGCAGAAGGGCGGATCAAGCATCCGCAACAACTTCAACAAGCGTCTTCACGACGCGGGAGGATCTGGTGCGCCAAAGCACCAGAACACGTCCGAGTATCGGGGGCCTCACCCAGGCGTACGGTGCCATCGCTGCGGCAAGATGGGACATCTGGCGGTCGATTGCCGAGGGGGATGCTTCAAGTGTGGCCAGCTAGGTCACAAGGCAGTAGATTGTCGCATGGGAAGGGCGAACCAACATCCACCAAGGGACGTCCAGAACCATAACAGGGCGCCTCCCGCCCATGGCGCAAATGCGGTGCCCGTGAACCCACAAAATTGCCATGGGGCGCAAGGCCGAGTCTACCCACTGACTCGGGACGAAGCCTATGCGTCCGACACTGTCGTGACAGGTATATTACTCTATAAAAATATGTCTGCTAGAGTATTGTTCGATTCGGGTGCTACGCATAGTTTCATATCTGCCGACTTTGTAAAAGAAAATGAATTACCTATGCAACCTTTAGATATGAATCTTAGCGTTAGCACTCCATCGGGAGTAGACATGACTTCCACTCACATTTGTAGGGATGGTTATATCTGCATCGGAGGAAGGAATCTATCCTTGGAAGTTATCGTCCTCGATGTCAAGGAGTACGATATAATCCTCGGCATGGATTGGTTGGGTGCATGCCACGCAACGATCGAATGCGCGGAGAAGAGAGTTGTGTTCCGCCTTCCTGGCGAAACCGAGTTCTCCTATTCGTGCGGAGCAGCATCAAAGTCGGCAATGATAATATCGGCGATATCGGCAAGGCGTATGTTGTATTTCGGGTGCAGCGGGTACCTAGCATCAGTTCGAGACACGAGAACGGAGATTGCAAGCACGGCCCAGACTGAAGTCGTAGCAGAATTTTCTGATGTGTTCCCAGACGAGTTGCCAGGGAAGCCGCCGGACCGAGAGATTGAATTCAGCATCGACACCTTTCCGGACACCCGACCGATATCCAAAGCACCTTATCGAATGGCGCCGGCAGAGCTGAAGGAACTGAAAGCACAACTACAAGAGTTACTAGATCGCGGATATATTCGCCCTAGTGTCTCCCCGTGGGGTGCCCCAGTGTTGTTTGTAAGGAAGAAGGATGGATCGATGCGGCTGTGCATCGATTATCGGGAACTCAACAAAGCCACGGTACGAAACAAGTACCCGTTATCGAGGATAGATGATTTGTTTGACCAGCTGCAAGGGGCGACGGTGTTTTCCAAGATTGATCTTCGCTCAGGCTACCATCAATTGAAGATCAAGTCCGAGGATGTGCCGAAGTCTGCCTTCCGAACTCGATATGGTCACTACGAATTTCTGGTCATGCCCTTCGGCTTGACCAACGCTCCTGCCGCGTTCATGGATCTAATGAACCGGGTGTTCCGACCGTTCATAGACAAATTTGTCGTCGTATTCATCGATGACATTCTCATATATTCAAAGAGCAAGGACGAGCACGTGGAACATTTGAAGACGGTGCTACAGACTCTGCGGGAACACCAACTTTACGCCAAGCTAAGCAAATGCGAGTTCTGGATGAGTAGCGTGACGTTCCTCGGGCACGTTGTCTCAGCGGAAGGCGTCACGGTGGACCCAAAGAAGATTGAAGCAATAGTCGAATGGAAGCGGCCTACCTCAACAGGCGACATCCGAAGTTTCCTCGGCTTGGCAGGCTACTACCGTAGATTCGTGAAAGATTTTGCCAAAATTGCGTCGCCTCTGACTCGCCTCACCCAGAAGGGAGTCGCATTCGAGTGGAACGACGCCTGCGAATCGAGCTTCCAAGAGTTGAAGAAACGGCTCATCTCAGCGCCGATCCTTGCACTTCCAGACGGGCCAGAAGGGTTTCAGATATTTAGCGATGCATCGCGGACGGGTTTGGGATGCGTGCTTATGCAAAGGGATAAGGTGATTTCGTTTGCTTCGAGACAATTGAAGCAACACGAGAAAAAAATTATCCTACGCATGATCTTGAGTTAGCGGCCATTGTGTTCGCGTTGAAGCTATGGCGGCACTATCTTTATGGTGTAGCTTGCCGCATCTATACGGACCATAAGAGCCTCAAATACATCTTCACTCAACGGGACCTGAACTTACGGCAGCGGCGTTGGCTCGAACTCATCAAAGACTACGATCTGACTATCGAGTACACACCAGGTAAAGGGAACGTTGTGGCAGACGCGCTGAGTAGAATGTTTGCAGGGTGCTTGTCTATCAACCGTAACATACAGCGAGACTTGGCGGAGATGGGAATCGAACTCCGAATCCGTTACCGTGGAGCACGATTGGCCCAATTGCACCTTGAGTCGAGCTTGCACAACAAAATAAAGACCGCACAGGAGGACGACCCATTCCTGAAGAAGATGCGCGAGCTGATTTCGACGGAAAAGGCGACCGACTTTGTGGTGGACGAGGGCAGAATGACGCGGATGAAGGGGAGGATATGCGTGCCGGACCATGCTGAACTTAGAAAGGAGATTCTGACAGAGGCCTATTATGCGAAGTACTTGTTGCACCCCGGGAGTACCAAAATGTATAAGGACCTGCGTACGACCTTTTGGTGGCACGGCATGAAGAAAGACGTGGCGACGTTCGTGTCACAGTGTATGGCCTGTCAACGGGTGAAGGCCGAGCATCAAAGACCAGGCGGGGAGCTACAGAACCTCGACATTCCAGTATGGAAGTGGAACGACACCTCTATGGATTTCATCATGGGCCTTCCAAAGACGTCGCGGGGGAATGATGCGATTTGGGTCATTGTCGATCGTTTGACCAAATTCGCTCATTTCGTCGCTATTAAAGCATCATGGAGCGTCGATCGGTTAGCTCAGATTTATCTCGACGAGATCGTCAGACTGCACGGGGTACCGGCCACAATCATTTCGGACAAAGACGGGCGATTCTTATCACGTTTCTGGACGAGTCTACAGGCGGCGCTGGACACTAAGTTGAACCTTAGCTCCGCGTACCACCCGCAAACCGATGGCCAGACAGAAAGAGTGAATTAGATCCTGGAGGATATGCTACGTCTGTGCGCGATAGATTTGAAGACTAGCTGAGACACGCACTTGCCGTTCGCGGAGTTCGCATACAACAACAGTTACCAATCGAGCATCCAAATGGCTCCCTACGAGGCGCTTTACGGGAGGAAGTGCCGATCTCCGATTTGCTGGGACGAAGTCGGAGAGCGACAGGTGCTCGGGCCAGAACTATTCGAACAAGCCGTCGAGAAGGTCCGCATGATTCGAGATAGGCTCCGCATTGCTCAGAGTCGACAAAAGAGTTATACAGATACTCGTCGACGACCGTTAGAGTTCTTGGTTGGGGACCATGTGTTTCTGAAGGTGACGCCGATGCGGGGCGTCATGCGATTCGGGGTAAAGGGCAAGCTGAGTCCAAGATTCGTAGGGCCCTTCGAAATCCTCGAAAGAGTGGCGACCGTTGCTTACCGGATCGCGCTACCTCCTGCCCTGGCCGAAGTGCACGACGTCTTCCATGTCTCCCAACTTCGGACGTACGTGCATGAGCCAAGTCATGTGTTTAGTTTCGATCAGTTGGAGCTATGCGCCGATCTATCATACTCGGAGGAGCCCGTGCGGATTTTGGACCGTAAAGAAAAGATCCTGCGGAGCCGATCGATGTCCTTGGTTCGCGTACTCTGGCGCAACCATTCCGTCGAGGAGTCGACGTGGGAGCTAGAGGCGGAGATGAGGGAGAAGTACCCTTCACTTTTCGCCGACGAAGGTCAGACCCTTGTTCTTAAGTTTCGGGACGAAACTTTTTCTTAGTGGTATATTATGTAGTGCCCCGCTCCCGTTGGGGCGAAGCACTATGTAATAGGCTCGTGCCAAGTCAGACATGGTCGGGAACATAGATGGCTAGTCTGACTCGGTGACGAGTTTGATATACAAAAACCATGGCATCAATAAAATCGATTTGGACGAGTGATATGAGTACCGTTCCAACTAATGGATCGACTACTGTTGGAATAAGTCCTAGATGCGGTAGGCGGCGTCTTGGCGAAGGAACTCTAAAGAGAGCGACGCAACCCGTCTGCCGTTGGTTTTATTGGTTTTCTTGGCTTTCTGAACGAATTGTTGCGTGGATTTGATAGTGTGCTTTCGCGTCGATTTCTGAATGCGTCTTTGGGAATTTCGAAGGAAGGATTGAAGGAAGGGTTCTAATTCGATGCTCGTGCCATTGCAGGAGTTCGTGTAACTGACGCTTGACCGTCGCGAAGCGTTCTTCTACTCTCGGCGCAATCTCCTTAGGTGGGTGGTTCTTCGTCCCCTTCTTTTCTACTCCTTCCCGCCAACTAAATTCTTAAAGTTTAACGTTCAAATCGATGATGCTAACGGGATGTATGCTTGCCACTAAGATCGAGAGCTTGGGATAATATATCAACCTAGAGAAGTTAACTCTAAGTCCATAAGTTCACACTAAGTAGAGAAAAGATAAAGTTCTAAGAAAGAGATAGAATATATTTTATGCCATGCAAAACACAATGATGAAAACTTTGGTGGCGGTATATCATGCCTCGGAGAATTTGGTGCCTACGGGATGCTAAATCAGAACGTACGATTTCGGAGAAAAGGACCCTTGCACGAGTAGGAATGATTATGTGATTTGATAATGGTTACGCTATGCAATTTACTTCATACATATTAAACTATTCATACATTCGCATGGTCAATGACGACTTGTGTACAAGGTGAGCTTTCCTCGAGACGGTACCCGGGGCCCTGGGACCGATTCGGCCTAGGAGAAAATTATGGAAATCGTGCTTCGGCGCGAGACATTGCGAGACCTCCAGTTAGGCTCGCTACCTGGACTGGAGGGCGCGTCGCAAGGCTACGTAATCGTCCTTCGTGGTGTCGATACCACCAATGACCGCATATAGGATAGATTGCATGCTCACCTATTGTCTTGTGCAGGTGGTAAGTATCATGTATATTTTGTGCAGGAAAGGAGCACGGCCGTGGTAAGAATGCCTTTAAATTGGTTATGGGTTATCGTTTAAAATGTGCCTTCGAAATGAATTGTAATTCATATAGTTCTAAATAGAAAGAGCACTTCGTATGCCAGAATCCTTAATAAGCAGTGTCGATTTAGACGAGTGGGTTCGTCCCATCCACAAGCAAGTGTGCTAACCCCCAACTCCCCAGGTAACGAGCGTGCTGCGGGAGCTCAAGACTAAGCTGGAGCTGAAGAACGGGAGGCGGCACGAAGCTCTCCTATTTTGAAGTATTTTGATGCCCAATTCAGACCGAAGGCTTTTGTTCAAATGTATAAAGGGGCATGAATGTATGGAACGCCGAGGATTATTTCAAGGCGAGCTTGTCGATAGTTTTCTTTTGTGTTTCAAAGATGTAGCCGCAACGGCATATGTAATATAAAAATGACCTTGCACATATTTTGCAAGTTTATGAATGAAAAGCTAAGTTTCTTCCTATGCTATGTTTTCAACTCTCTGTACTGTTTAATTTCAACGCGTCGAGTCAAAAAGGAATTTCCAATTACACATCCTTGCCTTGTGCAAGTCCATTCAGACTTACACGACATCACGTCCCGACCCGTGGGGATCGATTTATATCGAGTCAAGGCGATGGCGACCGATTCGGCGAGTCGGGGCGTGACAGAGCTTACCCATCCTGAATAAGTCTCTGATTACTTCGAGAACGAGTATCTTCACCAAGTCCCAGTGGAGAATGAAGAACTTGGCCGAGAACCCATCAGGCCCAGGAGATTTACTAGAGCTGGACTTAAGTACAATCTCCTCTACCTCGGCAAGAGAAATGGGGACGTGGAGGATGGAGAGACCTTCATCTGTGATCACTCGCTTACATGTGATAGGTTGGAGAACAGGCACCTCCCCCTCTAGATTATAAATCTTAGTGAAGGACCAAACAACCTCAGGGCCAATATCAATAGGATTATCGATCTTATTGCCGCTAGCATCAAAGAGGAGCACAATCTGATTGTGGCTCTGCTTGGCCTTGACAATCCCGTGGAAGAACTTAGTGCAGCTGTCCCCCTCTCTAATCCATTCGCACTTGGTTTTTTGCTTGAGCCTTATTTCCTCTATCATCCGCATCTTGTTCATCTGGGCCTTCAAGCAATTCTCTTTGAGAAGATCTTCTCTGGAGTGGGATAGTTGATTAGAAGCCTGTAGAGCTTCCAGTTCTTTGATGATGCCATCCAACGAGGATTTAGGAATGTAACCGAGCCACTGTTTGAGCCTAACCTTAACCTCCTTGAGCTTGGCCACAAGTCTGTACTGGCTAAAACTGGAAGAATGCGAGCTCCAGCCTTCGACGACATTTTCAGAGTAACCATTCAGGAGGGGCCAGGAATTGCAATACTTTAAGGGAGGTGGAGCTAACTTCCTCTCGACATGCAATCTCACAAGAAGAGGAGAATGGTCGCTAGGACCTGAGGGGAGACCTGTGACAGAAACATCAGGAAAATAATCAAACCAACAAGAATTACCTAGGGCTCTGTCGATCTGACACTTGATCCTCTTCTCGGTGGACTGATTGTTCCAAGTCCATATCACCCCGGATCGATGCAGATCCGAGATACCCGACTTGAGGACAAAATTATAGAAATCCTCAAGAATGTGATCCGGGACCCTTCTACCACCCTTCTTCTCATCCTTGTTTAATATGGCGTTGTAGTCTCCGATGAGCAAAAGAGGCAAGGACAGACCCATACCATGGCTAACAAGTTCGATATCCTTCCATAGGGAGAATCTCGTTTTCCTATCGTTGAACCCATATACTGCTGCCACCAACAAGTTCAAGCCACCTGTATTGGAGAACTCTATCACCAACAGTTGTTGCGACTCAAATCTGAGAGTACCCTTCCATATATTACTATCCCATAAAATCCAAATTCTGGCCATGTCGTTTATATGTAAGTTATGAGTAGAGCCCCAATTGGGCGGGGTCCTATGGATAAGCAAGGCATTGGATTTGATTTTAGATTCCAAAACAATAACGATCGAGCTATTGTGCTTCCTAATGAGCTCCTTGATACTACTCCATCTCCCAATAGAGTTGGCTCCCCTCGCATTCCAGGCAAGAATCGACATTAATTACTAGGAGACGGGTCCTTCGAAAGTCTTGCTCTCATCCGGGAAGGAGTGGATGAGATGTCTGATCTAGTAGAGCAATTCTCTTTCTCTCTCTACGAGCTAGGGGAAGCCTTCTGCACCACTGCTGCCCATTGCGGGTTAACTCTGGTAAGTCTGGCATCCTCTAACTCTCCCCCCATATGCAATCCTCTGGCAGAACCCTCATGCTTAGGAGACATGGTCGAGTTCTTCTTTCTGAGTTTGGAGTCTTTGTTGCCAGAAGGAGACTCAGAGTTCGTTGTATCCTTCTCCCCCCTTCCTGTAGGATTAGCCCCACTGTAATAGCTAATTGTGAGTTAACCATCTGGTTGTGTCCCTGCCTCTTCCCTAACACTGATAAATTTCCACCTTCGACGTACTCTACAATCTCCATGGCCTCCTCCTTACTAACGCCTTGAGTTATCAGCTTCTTGTGGGTAGAGCTTCCTTCTGCTAAGTTAGCTTCTACAATACTCGCCTTATCCTGAACATAGGAAGTCACCATGTCCATGGAGTTGTCATTAAATCCTTCCTCTATCACCTCGGCTTCCTTCGTCTGAGCCATCTCCGAAGCGTCATCTATCCCCTTCATCTGATCATTGTCTTCAGTAGTAGAAGGAGCTGACTCCACTCGCTCAGAGACCTCCTCTTCCTTCTCCTCTGTGTTAGGAATCTCCCTACTCTTGCAATTTTGTTGTAGATGACCGAAACATTTACAGATCACGCAAGACGGTGGAACCCATTCATAATCTACCCTCTGTGAGAAAATCTACCCATTAGGGACGATATAGTCCACAGAGCGAGGAAGGATGCTCCCTGCGTCTATCTCGACGAAAACCCGGGCGAATGAGCTCTTCGACTTCTTTGCAGTAGCCTCATCTGCCTTAATCGGCATGACTATGAGACTAGTGAGTTTCATTAGCATTGGAATGCTCCAGTATTGGATTGGGAAGTCCGAGAACCTTACCCAAATAGGAGCCGACAACAGCAGCTCCTTTTCACACTATATCCCTGAGGACCATCTCTTCAGTATGATGGCTCTTCCATAGAATGTCCAAGGTCCACCGTGAAGAATTCTTTCCATGTCCTCCGCCATACCAAAACGAACGAAGAAGAAACCGTTCTCACGTGAGAAGAACTCCATGCTCCCTTTGGGATGCCACACCCGAGCCGCATAGGCTCTGAATTGTCCGAAGAACGGTTTATTTTCCATCACGTATATCACTAAGGTGTTCGACCAGTAGTCTTTTGTTTCCTCCAAATCTTCCCTTGTGAATTCTTCCATTCTTCTACCTCCCCTCTCTAGTGGTTCTATATATTGCATCTCGTCCGTTACCAATTGGCAATTGGAGCGACAGAGCTCCGCCCAAGTTTTACCTTTGCTTCCTTGGCCGGCAAGATGGATATCCGGCTTTTGCTTTTGAGTTGGATCTGTATCTTTGCCATCTCCATTGAGGCGGAAGTTGACCCCAGCCGGACTTTCCTTCCTAACTTCCTGATGCAGATGATTTATGACTTCTCCCGTGCCTTTGACCACCTTTCGGATCTCAGCTTGATGACCTTTCCTCACTTGCCATTGCTCCCTGTTGGGACCTTCCGCTTTTCTTTCCCCTTCACCGGCCCTCGCCCAGTGCACGCTTCTGAGAGAATGACCTCTTTCCGCCGCTCCTCCATTTGAGACCCGCCCCTTGGGAATAACTCTACGACTTCTTTGGACGGTCGTCCAACCGCCTGCCGCCTCCGATTCTTCAGAGTTCGGCTCTGATGCTTGTTGTCCCCCGGCCGACGCGCCGGGGGTCCCATTCCTTTCTTTCCTTCTCAGCGTCGCCTGGGGTAAAGTTTTATATATATATATATATATATATATATATATATATATATATATATATATATATATATATATATAATGTGTGTGTTGTATATATATAGAGGGTCCTTTTACAATACATGGGATGTATCAATATATCCCAAACAATTGCATTGAAAATACATTGAAAATTGTGAAAGGTGTTTACTTTGACTTTGACTTTACCTGTTACTTTGACTTCGGCTTTAATCTGAACCATTAGATCAACATCCAATGATTCAGATTTGGGATGTATCGATACAAATTTTTACATGGAATGTATTGAAGAATTATATATATATATATATATATATATATATATATATATATATATATATATATATATATACACACACACACATTAACAAACCGCACTTAAGTTGACCACAACATACTGGTTGAGCCAACACTATTGCACTGCGTACCATAAAAAGCAGCATATCTCGTAGTTGTACACATACCTCATAAAATTGTGACCATGGTAACTATGCATATGACTGATGCTAGTCTATTAATATTGGAAGTAAAATGACAACCAATAATAGGGATGTAAGGTAACAAGGAGAGAGAGAGGGTAGGTCCTACCTCCATCTTACCTAAGCAACCACATACTGCTACATATATTGTTCCTTAGACACTAAAGGCTAGAAGAGAATGAAGAGGGATTTTTTTACTTTTTATTTTCAACTATTTGTTAAATTTTATACAAGGGAGGAAAGAAAGAAAGAATTAAGGGAGAAAAGGTAGTTCAATTATAACCCTTAATGAATTTTTCTAATGCCAAGGGAAAAGGTCAAAAACAAAATATTTGTGTGGTTTATGTATGATGGTAAAACATAAGTGGGTTTTCTGGTGGGGAAGAGCTAAGGGGGCTGGTGCCCTTTTAGGATCTGGTTGGCAATTGTTGGGGTAGCGGTTATGAGGTATTCTTAAAATATTGGTTATGAGCAGTTACGGTGGGACTGATTTTGGGTGGTTTTAACTAATGACTTTTACATCACTCCAACACATGCTTGATAATTCATTAGTAAGTAGTTCTAAAAAAATTTAAAAGAATAAAATTTCTTATATGTCCATATATAAATAAAAATCCTCCCAAAGCAAAATTATATCATTGCCTATTGTCAGGCCATAGCAAAAAAATATTGCCACTCTCAATTTGATGTTATGTGATTATTAATTCATGACAAACATAAATTGTTCTTATATTTGTTATCTATAGATATTAAATTCATGTCATCATAAATTATTTAAGCACACATGACATCTGCAAGGTAATAAATATATTAATTGAAGTAATAAAAACTATTTGTGTGGATTGAATTGAAAATCTTAATTTGTGGTTGATGACATGTAAAATCACTATCAATTTATCGTATCGAGAATCTTAATAAAAAACTCACATAATCAACTTTGAGGGATCAGCTGCCGGTTGGAGGAAGGAATATTGCAGACGAGAAAAGCAAAGAAGAGAAAGAGGAAATAGAAGTTTAGACTATTTTAGGTAGTAGTTGTAATTATGTTTTTTGATGAAGTATAAATGGAAGAAAATAATAGAAACCCTCAACATCCACCAGGGTGTTTATAAAGACACCCAAAATTATACTATATTGGTTTTTTTTTTTTCTTTTGTGTGTGGGGGTGGGGGTGGGGATCAAAACCAATACCTCAAAAAATTTACCAAACAGAATTTTCTTAAACACTTCATAAACGACCGACTCAAAAACCTTCCAAAACCGGTGAAAACAACAATGCCAAACAGACCCTTAAGTAATATAGAACAAGCTAATTTACCTTATCATTTTAACTAACTTTATCAAAAACTTATATAGCAATGATTTACTACAAAACAAAACATTCTATATCATCAAAGATTTGGCAACCGAATAGTTGAGGCCTTTCAAAAGAGTAAATTAGGTTCTGCATTCAAAGCTCACTATAAAAATTTCAAGTTGTTTAGTTCTAAATTGCTTTTTTTATTTTAGTTTAGATCATAGTTCCACTTACTAACAATATTTTCTTCTTTTGTTCAAGATTTGTTTATGATTATTGTTCATAATTTTGTAAACCCCCCCCCCCCCCCCCCCCCCAACTTATGAGTCATTTTTTGGATTTGTCCCAAGTTTCTGGTATTCAATTTTTATATTTGATTAGATGTTTTCAATGAGCTTATGATGCACTATAAAAAGAATTAATTCAGCTTCTTGATGGGAAAGAAACGCGGAAACCTTTCCCCAAACTAGAGAGTACCTGCGAGAGAACCGAGCAAACAACGCACAAACCAAAACACCAAACACAATCACGCAGACACAGAGAATTTTTGACGTGGAAAACCCTTGCGGAAAAAACCACGGGACGATCGGAGTCCAACCCTGAGAAGCCTCCACTAATGGAATAGAAGAATTACACCCTCTACAAATTTCTCCCGATCCAAATCGGATCCCCACAACACTTAGAAGCAAGAACAATGATTACAAGGCTACGAAGAACGAGAACGACGAGTAGAGATTACCCGAACGCGATCTCCTTCGAAAACGACCTTTAATCCTCCGTCTTCTCTCCCAAAGTTGCAAATGGCACTCTTGCCTCCTTCCTCTCTCTCCTCTTGTTGTGTGCTACAATTGTGTTACGTATTGATTAAGGTTTGGAAATACCAACTTAACTCCCTAATCCCGCAACAAACCTGGACCGTTTGATTAGATCCAATGGTGAAAAATTACCCAGATTTTCGCCTCAGCTCCGACGACACAGAGTTCGTCCAGAACTCTGTGTCGGGCGAACAGAACCTACCAGCAACATTCTGGAATGGCCAGACCGAGTTCGGCCAGAACTCGGCCTGGGACCGAGTTCGGCCCGAACTCGGTGGCCCAGTTCCAGAACCTCCCTCTGGTAAGCAGCAGCAGCAGTAGCAACTTGTTGCCTACTTCCCGAGCTTCTTCGACATCGAACGGCGCTCGTCGCACTCTGGGATCTTCTCCACATAGGTTGGGAACCCCACCCACTCCAACAAATCTCCCCCTTCACAACTATGGGGAGGATATCGTCATCCCGACGATCTGCCTGCAGTACTCAAACTTCCTCCTTGGTAGAATCTTCGTGAACATATCGGCTCCGTTGTCATCTGTATGAACCTTCTCAAGCTCCGCGTCCTTCCTCTCAACCACATCCCGTATCCAATGATACCGAGTCTCGATGTGTTTGGACCGGCTATGAAACGTCTGATTCTTCACAAGGTGGATAGCACTCTGACTGTCGCAAAGCAAAGTATACTGCTCTTGCTTCAGCCCCATTTCCTGCAACAGCTTCTTCATCCACAGCAGCTCCTTGCAAGCCTCCGTCGCCGCAATGTACTATGCCTCTGTCGTCGACAAGGCAACACACTTCTGCAACCGCGACTGCCACGACACCGCTCCTCCCGCAAACATCATTACGTAGCCCGAAGTCGATCTCCTCGTGTCTGCATATCCAGCCATATCAGCGTCGGTATACCCAACAAGCTTCGGCTCGTCACCACCAAAGGAAAGTCTCCAACCAGCAGTGCCCTGAAGATATCGTAGAATCCACTTGACCGCACTCCAATGTACCCTTCCAGGATTTGAAAGATACCTGCTAACCGTACCAACTGCATGAGTAATATCTGGCCTCGTACACACCATAGCATACATAAGGCTTCCCACAGCTGAGGCATATGGAACCCGCTCCATATCTTCCTTTTCGTCCTCGGTAGATGGACACTGCTCCTCAGTGAGCTTAAAGTGAGCCGCAAGGGGACAACTCACTTTCTTCGACCCGTCCATACCGAAACGCTGAAGTACCCGGTGAATGTACTTCTTTTGGGACAAGTGTAGCAGCTTGGACTCTCTCTCTCGGCTGATCTCCATCCCAAGAATAGTCTTCGCTGCACCCAAATCCTTCATAGAGAAGGCCGCGCCCAGTTGGCGCTTCAGCTCCGCTATCCTAGTGGCATTCCGACCCACTAATAGCATATCATCAACATAGAGCAATAAAATGATAAAATCATCATCGGCAAAATATCTCACAAATACACAGTGATCCGACATCGTCCGTGCATAACCATGCTCCCCCATAAACGACTCGAACTTCCTGTACCACTACCTCGGAGCCTGCTTCAGACCATACAAGCTCTTCCTCAACCGGCAGACCAAATATGACTTGCCCTTCTCACAGAATCCCTCCGGCTGCTCCATGTACAACTCCTCCTCAAGATCACCGTGGAGGAATGCCGTCTTCACATCCATCTACTCGACCTCCAAGTCGAGACTGGCTGCTAATGCTAGCACCACCCGAATAGACGAATGCTTGACGACAGGCGAAAAGATCTCATCATAATCCACGCCTTTCCGCTGACCGTAGCCTTTAACTACCAGCCTCGCTTTGTATCGAGGGCGAGTAGCATCATCTGTCTGCTTCACTCTAAACACCCATCGATTCTTCAAAGCCTTCTTGCCCTTTGGCAACCGCACCAGCTCATAAGTGGAATTAGTGTACAAGGAACTCATCTCCTCCTGCATAGCCTCCATCCACTCCTGCCTGTGTTCGTCTTCCATAGCCTCTGCAAAACTTTCGGGCTCTCCCCCGTCAGTCAATAGCACATACTCATCCGGTGAGTATCTCGTAGATGGTCGACGATCTCTGTCGCTCCTTCTCAGTGGAGCCACTGGTGCTGGCTGTATACCGACAGCCTCCTCCCCTTCAGGAACTGCCTCCCCGGCATGCTCATCCTCCTGAGGGACACCCTGACCACCATCAGCAGGCTGATGATCAAGGTTGGGAGCTACTCCATGTACTGGCTCCCCCATAACTGGATCCTCTGCGATGTTCTCTGGAAACTGCTCGAAGCGAAATGACTCTAACTCAGGCAATTCATCAGCCTCAGAAGGCGTCTCGGAATCCTAAGTGTTGGTCATGGTCTGATCCTCGACGAATACCACGTCCCTGCTTCTGTAGAGCTTTCTTCCCACCGGGTCGTAGAGTCTATAGCCAAACTCATCCCGACCGTAGCCGACAAAGACGCATCGCCTCGTCTTCGGCTCAAGTTTGGTCCTCTCGTCCTTCGGTACATGCACGAAGGCCTTACAACCAAACGCCCGCAGGTGATTGTATGACGGCTCTTTGCCGTACCATACTTTGTCAGGCACATCACCCTGCAAAGAAGCACTAGGAGACAAATTAATAACATAAGCAGCTGTGAGAAGAGCCTCACCCCAATAACTGCCCGGCAAGTTTGCTTCTGACAGCAAACACCGCACCCTCTCCATCAGTGTCTTGTTCATGCGCTCCGCTACACCATTGAGCTGAGGTGTCTTTGGCGGAGTCTTCTGGTGTCGTATCCCTTGCTCTCTGCAATACGCATCAAAGGGACCAATGTATTCGCCGCCATTGTCGGACCGAACACATAATAACTTCTTGCCCGTCTCTCTTTCAACAGTGGCCTGAAACTCTTTGAAAGTAGGCAGCACCTGATCCTTGGTCTTTAAGGCATAGACCCAAATCTTCCTGGAACAGTCATCAATAAAGGTTACAAAGTAAGAAGCACCACCAAGAGATTTTACCTTCATAGGACCGCAGACATCCGAGTGAAACAACTCGAGCAACGCCGGCTTCTTTAAACTTGGGTAACTTTGGAAAGACACCATATTTTGCTTCCCAGCTAAACAGTGCGTGCACTTCTCCAACTTTGTAGACTTGAGCCCTAGAATCACCTTCATGTTCACCAAGTAGCTCATCCCCTTCTCGCTGATATGGTTGAGCCGCCTGTGCCACAACTCAGTAGACGCATCACTGACTGCGTTCACCTCTTGTGCCCCATGTGCGCTCCCCTCCATATAGTAGAGACCGGACTTCTTGCTTCCTCTGACAATCACCATCGAACCTTTGGAAAGCTTCCACTGACTATTCCCGAAGAGACCAAAGAATCCCTCGTCATCCAACCTTCCAACCGACACCAGGTTGAAACGGATATCAGGGACATGACGAACATCCTTGAGAACAAGAACCGCACCCGTCTTCGTTCTCAAATGCACACCTCCAACGGCAACCGCCTTCTACACATCTCCATTGCCCATCTTCAACACTCCACAGTCGCCTGTAGTGTAAATGGCAAACAGTGCCCTGTTGTGAGAAACATGTGCTGAAGCCCCTGAGTCCACCAGCCAAGAATTGTCATCGCAGGCGAGGTTAGTAATGACCTCATCACATACGACGATCACATCGCCTCCATGCATCGAGGCCGCTGCTGTAGTGTTCTCTTCTTGCTTCCCCTTGTCGCCCTTCTTCTCTCTCTTCCAAGCGAAACAGTTCCGCTTGATGTGGCCCTTCTTACCACAATGGTAACACTCTGAGTCCTCGTACCGACCCTTGGACTTCCCCCTGCTCTTGTCTCTGCCACCATCTGGACCCCTGCTTTTGCCCCTTCCACGGCTCTCTGAAACCAATGCCTCTGAGTGGTGGGATGTGGATGAAGTGCCCTGAGATCGTCTCCGCATCTCTTCATTCAGCACCCCGCTCTTGGCAAACTCCAGACTGACCACGCCCTCTGGAGCAGAAGCGATCATAGATACTCTTACGGTCTCCCACGAGTCTGGCAATGTACACAGCAGCCACAGTCCCTGAACTTCGTCGTCGAACTTGACTCCCATTGAAGATAGCTGGTCAACCACGCCCTGAAAATCACTCAAGTGATCCGTAATAGACGCCTCATCTTTGTACCGCAGACCCATCATCGTCCGAATCAGGAACAACTTGTTTACCCCGGTCTTCTTCGCGTACAAGGATTCCAGCTTATCCCACAACGTCTTCGCGTGCTCAATATTGGCAACATGGTTGTACACGTTCTCATCAACAAACTGCCGTATGTACCCACACACCTGTATATGCTCGAATGTCCAGTCCTCCTCGGATTTATCACTGGGCTTCTCGGATGCAAACACGGGTAGATACAGCTTCTTGACAAACAGCAAATCTTTTATCTTGCTCCGCCAATAGTGATAGTTGGTGTCGTTCAGGTTCACCATGCGCACCGGCTTTGCGTCCATCTCTCCTCTCTAGTTTCTGTCAACTCCTGACACCCTTCTGAATTCCAGAACCTGGCTCTGATACCACTCTGATGGGAAAGAAACGCGGAAACCTTTCGCCAAACTAGAGAGTACCTGCGAGAGAACCGAGCAAACAACGCACAAACCAAAACACCAAACACAATCACGCAGACACAGAGAATTTTTGACGTGGAAAATCCTTGCAGGAAAAACCACGGGACAATCGGAGTCCAACCCTGAGAAGCCTCCACTAATGGAATAGAAGAATTACACCCTCTACAAACTTCTCCCGATCCAAATCGGATCCCCACAACACTTAGAAGCAAGAACAATGATTACAAGGCTACGAAGAACGAGAACGACGAGTAGAGATTATCCGAACGCGATCTCCTTCGAAAACGACCTTCAATCCTCCGTCTTCTCTCCCAAAGTTGCAAATGACACTCTTGCCTCCTTCATCTCTCTCCTCTTGTTGTGTGCTACAATTGTATTACGTATTGATTAGGGTTTGGAAATACCAACTTAACTCCCTAATTCCGCAACAAACCTAGACCGTTTGATTAGATCCAATGGTAAAAAATCACCCAGATTTCCGCCTCAGCCCCGACGACACAGAGTTCGGCCAGAACTCTGTGTCGGGCGAACAGAACCTACCAGCAACATTCTGTAATGGCCAGACCGAGTTCGGCCAGAACTCGGCCTGGGACCGAGTTCGGCCCGAACTCGGTGGCCCAGTTCCAGAACCTCCCTCTGGTAAGCAGCAGCAGCAGTAGCAACTTGTTGCCTACTTCCCGAGCTTCTTCAACATCGAACGACGCTCGTCGCACTCCGGGATCTTCTCCACATAGGTTGGGAACCCCACCCACTCCAACACTTCTATGGTATGTTGAATAAAGCAGGAATAGTATAATTAAATTCAAGCATGCAACTCCTACCAATATTCTAATCTTTTTTGAGTAATCCTTGAATCATTAAGAGAACTAAAGTGGATTTACATACTAAAAACATAGGAGGATTTGAAGGCCTCATTTTTGCATCATTTTAACTTGGAAAAGAATATTGCTTCCCATAAGAATAAATTGGAACTTAGTGTAAGGCCTTTTCACTTTGCAAGATGGACTTACATCAATTAGATCAGATAAGGTTCAAGTCAACAAGCTAGTGCCCCCTCGAACCCGACTTGTAAAACTAATCATTCTCTTAGATAAGTTAACACTTACCTTATGGAGTAAAGCGACAAAGATGTGGGGGCTCGCCACGGAGGAGGGTGTGTTGGCGACAACAACAAAATGATGCAGTGATAGTGAAGCAATGGATAGAGAGACACATTAAAGAGGAGAATAGAGGAAGAAGAAAATGATAAATAAGAAGGGCTAGTCGTGGACTGCAGCAGGAGGCGGTTCCGGAGGAGGAGGAGAAGAGAAAGGAGAATGAACCGAAGAAGAAGAGAAGGGAAAAAAGATTTGGCATTCGGGTCACTCTTAGTCTTAGGTGAGTAAAAAGAAGATGAGAGCAATAAGAAGAGAAGAAGAAGAAGAATGAAGGTGGTTGTTGTTAGGTTTAGGTTCTTGTACTATAATTGGACAACATTCCTTAGGGTTTGGGTGGATGGATCATGGTTATCATAATCCAGTAGAGAGTTTGATTGTAAACGATGTACTCAAATGTAGAAATTCACATTTTGGCTCTTAAGATGAGAGAATCTACTTACATAGTCTCCATATATATTTTTCAACTTCCGAGAACCTTTGCTCATCGATATCACCTCTTATGTTGGCCGTATGGCATATCCACCATCTTCAACATCGCGTCCCACGCTAGTCAAAGAGATTGGGTTAGAGCAGGTGCATGGAGGAAGAAAAACGTTGATCGAAATGGGTTGTTCCCATTGGTTTGAAACAAAGGGAAGGAAATGGAAAGAGAATTGAGCCATATATATAAAATAAATAAGTTTTCTATTGTTGCTTTCCAGCTATATGTAATAAGTTTTATTATTCCTAGGATTGTTTGCAATTTATGAATCTTGTTTTAGTTTTGAATTATTTATGATACTATATTATAATGATTAATTTTAAAGCTTTTATATATATATATATATATATATATATATAATATATATATATATCTTAAAAGCATTCAACGTTTCAGATAACATATTGTATCCCGAATAAGTGATTACCCCTAGGCCACGTTTGGTTCCCAGAATCAGGACCTTGGGAAAGGAAGGTCGGAAAGTCATTTATTTCACGTGTTTCGATGCCAAAGGAAAGGATTATGAAAGGAAAATAATTTCCAAAGAAAAATATGGAAGAAATTGTCCCCCACCCCCACCCCACCCACCCCACCCCAAGAATTCATTTTTCCACCCAATTTTCCTGGTCTTTTCAAACACTGGAAAGAAAAATTGAAGGAAATTGCAATTTTCCAAATGAAAGAAAAGATCAAAGAATTGTTTTCCTTTCCTTTCCGCGAACCAAATGAGGCCCTAATGTACCACATATAGGGACCCCTGTGTACCACAATCTGAAGCATTACACGTTCCAGGTAACCGTGGGATATGGAGGGATACGGATCCAACCAATTACTTGTTTTCAGCACGCACAATAGGTGGGCTCTCTCTAGTCAAGAAGATACCACTCAGATAAAGAAATATCATTGATAACAATTCAGCCGTTTGCAAGGGGTCCTCTATGTAGCTATCTTTCTAATCGTAACAAAATTCTTCTAATAGCTCCCGGAGACTTGAGCCTGAAGCAGTCAACTCCAACCGTAAACTTGAAATTTTCCAAATAATCCTTGAATCCACAAGGAAAAGAACTCAAATCCATGAAGAAAGACACAATAAACTCAAAGAAATTAAATTGTTGGTAATGACTAATTGACAACAAAGAGTTCTCTATATAGCCTTCGTCACGTGACTGAAGGTAATAAATTTTGAATTTGAACAAACTAAACCAAATTAGATGCCTAATGACTCTCAAAGGCTATTCATAAACCACAAATAAGTACTTAACAAAGACTGAAATTTTCAGCAGCATCCAAGTCATCTCCAATTAAAGTGGGATCAATTATGGAGCATGAAATAGATCAAGGAAAATATGGTAGTTTCTGTGGCTAGCTCACACAACCTAGGAGCACCCTCCAAGCTTTGTAGATATAAAAGAGTCTAGAAGCATAGGTAAAATGGTAGAATTTGCTACAAGAGTTGCATCCATTGGAAAAAACTAATGACTTCATGCTAACTAAGAGTCTAAGACTACCAAATAAAAAGAGTCCATCTCATATTTGAGCCTCAAAAGATAGAACCTGACGTCTTCTAAGTTCTTTTTGAGACAAATGGTTCAGAATAGACCAGTATCTCTTGGACTTCGCAACCAACCAAAAGCTTATTACTGCTTCATAGAAAAGTTGTAACTAGTCAGGTTTCAAACCTGTATCTTGCCATCAACATTCCGACTTTAGATATTATAAAGCATGGTTGTGCTGGAGCCAAAAGTTAATCCCTACAGAATGCAAGGGCAAGTTTGTAAAGGCTGATAGTGACCAAATCACGTAACTATGATTCAATATTGCATTATAAGCAGAAAATATAATCTTCACAAAACAACCTAATTTTAGCTGGTTCAGATTGATTCTCACATGTGTGAAGTATCTGAGCCAACTTATACCTGTCCACCGGACCTTTTACAATGAAAGTTGTAACTTAGGAAAAGACCAAATTCCTATAAATAAAAAAAAGTATGTATTTCCATGAAGAAGATAACAAAATTTCGCATACCTAAAATTCCTTTTCAATTCTGGTGCATCAGCATGATAATGTACCGAGAACAAGATAGTTCATGCAAAATATCCAATCAACTTTCTTCATCCAGCATGATCTAACACTCGGCTAAAATTAACTCAAAACCATCTCTTCCTTTTCTTCAAGAAACCCTAATTGGCCACCAAAATATTCCTCAGCCTCGTGTCTTACAGCAGTAGAAAGATCCATTTCTCCATTAGATTCCAGTCCATTTATCAATATCCTATATGTGGACTCCTCTGGCTCACATTCCCATAGCTTCATCAAGCGAAAGCAGTCCATGGCAGTATGGTTGAAGCCAAATTCCAGTAATGTCCTCAAGAGCGAATTATATCCTTCAGTGTCAGGCTCTAACCTTTCCATTTTTAAATATGAACAGATCTGCTCAACCTTGTCAATTAGTTTATTTCTGGCCAGCACAGTGATCATATCAGTATAGATTGACAATTGAGGTTTATACCAGTCCTCCTTCCGAACCTCTTCAAAGACCTATCATCAAGCAAATCTCTACATGAATTGTCAGGAAGCAGGTGAGCTTAGTAACTCCAAAATAAAGACATATACCCCAACAACGATTGCATATATAAACTGCACACAATTTCAGATGGTACAAATTGGTAATGATAAAAAGAAAAAAAGAAAATAACATTGAAAGTAAGATATGCTATAGCCAAGGAACGTTATCAGAAGCAGGACAGGAGTTCAACAATTTTATGGATGGGTAGAACATTTTAGTCAGTGGAGTATACCCACTAACATTTAAATGTGTTCTTAATTTTACTACTAGCAAGCTAAATGAAGTATATTTGTTTTTTTTTTTTGGGGGGGGGGGGGTGGGGGGGGGGGGGGTGGGTGGGTGGGGGGGGGGGGTGGGAAGGGGGGATGACAACCATAAGTCTAAGTTTCTTAGTGCTATTCCCCAAAAAACAGTTTCAAGTTAGGTTTCATCTATGGCGCTGGTAAGAGACGTGCCATCGCCTTTGGTGCGGTGATCTTGAATATCTAGAGAGAAGTATCGTGCATATTTAGTTCCGCGGCCAAAGGGAACAACAAAATCTTAAATTGAATTTGACCAATAACGTACAAAATCCTATATATTGGTGTTTCTAATATAACCATGTAAGCACATTATGAGCTCATACAAAAATTCAATTGTATGATCATACTATATTACTAATGGAGTAGCATAGGCAATTGTCTCCAAAGTTTGTACAATGGTCATGACATTGCATATCTTATTGCTTATTTTCTTCAATTAACTAATTTAAAAGATGAAACACAATGTTTTATTATATATAACAATAATCTTCTACTTTGGGAGGCTACTCGTAAATCATAGCAAACTTATATTTCTTTCTTTTTTTCCTCCTTTTTGTAGATAATGTATTTCCATCTATCTTGTTTTCTCCATATCTACTACTTCATGATTACAGCAACCAAAAATGATTTATCTTAACAAATGTGGAGCCACCAAATATTGGCCAAAAAAATAAAAATAAGTAAAGCACTAGAAATTATAATAAACTAAATCAAAATAAAGTTAATAAACTAAATCAAAATGAAGACCGTTTATAAGGATAAAAAAAAGACATGTTATTTCTGCATAATTTTAGCCTAGAAAAACCCTATTTGAATGTTATTGGAATAATATAAATATATAACCATCAACCCCCATCACAACTCTAGAGTTTTGGTGTAATGGCATGGACTTTAACATGGTATTAGAACAGGCCTTGTTTGAATCTCGTCATGGATGCACTTTAAACAGATTTATAAAAATTATACGGTTGCGCTAATTCAGCTCTCAATCCATAAAATGGACCTTTCGACCTGTGGGGGCATATTAGAATAATAAAACTATATCAACCCCAACCCTCATGACAAGTCCAGCGCAAGATCCGCAGTATTGGCCGATACCGATATGCATCGGCATATTGTATTGGTTTTGCCATGTCATGACCACTATGGCCAATACTAAAATGGACGTTCTTTTCTAGTCAATCAACAAAGAATTTTTTTGAGAAAAAAGACATAAGTATGGCAAAAAAGTGTTTACACAATGACTCGGTCGTGCAGAAGATCAACATGCTATAGTGTGTCCTTATTGACATTTGTAACTACTAATAATATTTGTCGAAGTTGAATATCTATAAATTCACCACATTTATGTATGTTAATACTATTTTTTCCGGGGCGTAATTTTTCGATGAAAAACTGAGAAATGAAACGATTGTAAAAAGAACGTTTCGAAGCAACACTTCAAAGAAGGTGCACGACAGAGATCCTTGGAGGATTCTGGATAACGAAAATCTAAAAAGATTTCGTAACAGTAGCAAACGAATGTAATGCTTCCAAAATGAAGATACAAATGAATTGTTAGCAGCAACAGCGATTGTCCACTAACAGTTTCTGATTAGATCAGAAGTGTTCTCGTTCAGAACGAGTTGCAAGTGGAAGGAATAAAAGAATGATCTGCTGGGATGAATGATCACCGGCGCTCAAAGCTTGATTCGTCCCATACGAACAGCTTCCAGGAACCAGCAAGTTCGACGGAGAACTTCGGAACACTCCGCTCTTCTAACTCCTCGAATGGTGCACGGACTCTGCTCTTAAAGGACCTCTCTTCTCTGCTCTGAACTTAGAGAATTTCGTAAGAAAAATTCTGATACTTGTGTACTCATTCTAAGAGGGAAGAGAGGGACTTTATATAGGTGCGTCCAGTAACTGCTCGGTATACAGAACATTCAGGACGTGGGAAAAACCGCTCCGAACATTCAGCAACAGCTCAAATCATGCACAGACACGATTGAGCCAACTGGCACACAGTGCGCGCTAATTAGCGCATAGCGCGCGCGAACGGTGCACAGTGCGCGCAATCGCGCACCGCTGCGCCAACTGCGCATACGCGTACTACGCGCCAACTGCGCGCTATCTGGCAGCGCCATCAGGCCGCGCCAACTGGCGCGCCACTGGGCAGTGCCAATTGGTCAGTGCCAATTGGTCGCGCCATCTGGTCGCGCGATCGGACCACGTAAACGGACGCACTATCGGCTGCACAGAGGCTCGTGCAACGAGCGCAACTTAAGCGCACTATGCGCCTAGCGGCGATGCTGTAGTGCTAAGTGCAAAGTGCGCCAACAAAATGCCACATTACATCTCATGAGCCCATGAGCCCGAGCCCAAGTCCAAGTTCGAGTCCGAGTCCGAGTCACTAAGCCCCTACGGGACTTAGCTCCAATGGAAATTAATTCCAAAAAGCAAAAAGCATTAAGCTTTAACATGGAGTCTTATCCTTACCTCCTAGTAAAATCACCCACATGGTTCCCTCCTTAGGGTCACCACCCCATGTGACATCTCTACAACATACCAAGTATATATAGAGATACTACTCATGGTGCTTTTCCAATGTGGGACTAAACTTCACTAGGCATGTGTTGAAAGCAAGCTCTCTTCACATGTTAAAGGAAAAGCTCCAACAAATACTATTCCATCCGAAACTATCTACTGTGGGGGTAGTTTGTTTAAAATCGAGTAAAATAAATAACAATATCTATGTCGACAAACAATTTAGTAATTTTGAATATTATTTCATTCAAAACTAAAGGGAAACAATAAATGATACACAACATTATGTCTATATGTATCGAATATTTTTCTAAATTTTTAGAAGATTTCTTTTTATTTTTTGGCCTTTAAACACAAGAAGTTCAATACTCCGATAAAAAAAAACCCAAAACCAACGATACTAGTACTCATAAGAATGGTCTACACCGATGCCGACATTGCGAACATTTGCTCTAGTGTTTTAGTGTAGTGGCAGGGACTTCTACGAATGTATAGCCCCGACCCTCATCAGAACATAGAGTTTTGGTGCAGTGACACGAACTCTAACGAATAGTCGAATATATACATATTGAAGACAGAACCCACACATGTAATTGGGATCCCTTCGCCTTGACTAAATAGCTCCGGAAGCATCCTGACCATGCCCCTCTTTATCAGCCTTGGGATCCTCGACTCAATTGTGGGGTTCCTCGAACCCCGTTGATCTTGACATCTTCAGGATTGGATAGCCTAGATGTCCTTGATGCTCAGGTACCTCCCTTTTGAACTGTGTTAGGTTCTTCAGCTGGTCAATCACAGGGATGATGGAGTTGCTTTACCTAATTGGAATGATTTCAGCTTTTATGTTCGGAACTGAGAGATAGGCGAGAACTAGAGGATGAGGTCAATGGTATCGTCTTTTCAAACTCCAAATTTTCCTCTATATAATTCTATATCTCATTAATAAATGTATACTAATAGTTGTCAAAGAATTTCCAAAAAGCACCATATTCTTTATCTTAATTATATATAGAAGCCTTTTAGTTCATATATTTGAATTATAGGTCCATAGGAAATCTCTCAAACATGTAGACCATATCCATATCTTGAATCTTGATGATCTCGGTTTCAAGCCAATTGGCACATGGTCACCTTCATTGTAGATGTGTTAATCTGTGACACGAAGCTTAGATAGCAACATTGACCTTAATGAAATCTTCCTCGAGCTATAGGTCTTGATATCTACATTTGAACCCTAATTGCTCCAAGTAAGATAATTTGCACAACTAGTCATGCACACGAAATCATACTCTAGCAGAACGCATAGTAGGATTTTAGTTCATATGCTCGAAGATGAGTCAGAGGGAGATCCGGTTAAGTGGGGCATAGTTCTTGTTGACGATAAATTCGGCTGGAGGGGTAGTATCTCTTAGTAGGATAGATCAAAGAATGAGAGTTACCAAAAATTTTGCTTTGGTATCATAAGAGAGTTTTGTATAAGCCTAGAACTGCACAACCAAAAGGTAGGTCAATCTATCCGCCAAGTGGCCATCCAGGTTTTATGGCATGGTTACCTAATGCTCATAGCTACCTTTGCTAGGAATTTGGCACCAATATAGATGGCTGACACAATCACCGGCCATAAAAATTGAAGTTTTTTTCTTTATGGGGCTTTCCTTTGCTCCATAGGCAACCCACTGATGGAAGAAGGCTTGGATGATGAATCCTTCATTCCACGATATGGAATTGTTTCATTCATGAACAGTAATTCTAACAATTCTAATAGAGAAGATAAAGCCTCAAGTCCAGAGTTCTAGTACGAAATCCTAAATGCCTTACTGTAGACCTAATAATGCTCAAAACCACACTTTAAGAAATATGAAATTTTAACATTCAAAATTTAATAGTAGCGTCTGACTCTGTATGCATGCACACCATTGTTATAAAACAAATTAATCATCGATCATTCTGATGGATGAGTAATTGAAATTCCAAGTTGTGTTGCAATTAGTCGACATAGTAAAATGATTAATCAATAACCAGACATGGACAGAATGCATAACGAAAAAAGGGTATATATACAAGAGGTTGAAAGTACACCATGTTCAAAGCCATATAATACACGAGGTAAAGCATGCCACGTTCAAAGCCATAGCTTTCATTCTGCTAAAGCGTTTTGGATAAGTGTGACTTCATCGTACCATGTTTGACAAAATGGGGGTGTTCCATGTCCTATTCTTTGTTCCACTTTCATCGCATTCTGTTTTCAGATAACATTGGAATAGATCTAGCAACAACAGAGTCAAGGTGGTCATGGAAGTGGGAGTTTGGTTGAGACAGTAGAGGCCTCCACTGATTTGTCGAAGAGAAGAAGACTGAGAATGAAATTTCTTGTTCTTGAAATTTCTTTAAATCCACTTAAACTACATTTTTAGAACTCCAGTTTAGTGGAGTTCTGAAACTCAAAAACCATCAAAACTCCAAACCAAACAAGCTAGTATTTGGAGTTTCAGAACTCTGGTTTCGTTATGGTAAGTTACTTGCCAAACAAGGTCTACCGTGTACATAACTAGAATTCCCATTTCTTTCACAACATCAAAAGAGTATCTTTTGAACATTTCACTACGTTCCATGTTTTCACTACATTATATACTATACTAAAATATTCTCTTTTATCATTTGTTTTCGTTCTCTTAATCATTTTAGACTCTGGTGGCCCACCTTTAAGAGCCTGAGATAGTCCGGGTTTAGAACATAGTTTGCACTCTCGGTCGATATCAATACATACGGCCAATATGGTTTGACATGTCCCGATCCGATACCAACCGCAATCAATATTGACCATACCGATGTTGGGATCTCTTTCCCAATCAATTCAGCAGAGAAAATTGTTGGTGCTTTCTTTACATTGAGAGAGCTTGCTCTCAACATGCCTTGTAAAATTATAGTCCCACATCGGAAATGCACCATGAGTTATCTCAACATATATACTTGGTTGTGTTGTTGAGAGATGCACATGGGGTGGTGACCCTAAGGAGGGAACCATGTGGGTGATTTTACTAGGAGGTAAGAATAAGGCTCCAAGGATTAAGCATTAATGCTTTTGTCATTCTCTTGGATTAATTCCACTTGGAGCTAAGCCCCAATTGCAACACGTTTGCAACACGTTTGCAAAACGTTTGCAACTCGTTTGCAACACGTTTGCAACTCGTTCTGTCCCAATTGCAACACGTTTGCAAGGAAGAACGAGAGATCTTCTCTTCTCTTTTTCCCTCCTTCAGATTGTAATTTGGCTATTTGATTTATTGTACCATCGTAGATCTTGAGTTTGATCACTGCAAAGTTTTGTGTGACATCTCAGATCTCGATTGCATTTGTTTTTCATCTTTGATCAAGCCCCGGGACTAACAATCTCAAAGCAAGATCCGTATAGATGGAAAACATTAATGCTTCGCTCCTCCAATCGGACTTCTGCAAGTTGGAAAAGTTCGATGGAGAGCACTATCAAGTCTGGAAGAGAAAGGTGTACCTAACTCTTCAACTGAAAGACGTTGATCATGTTCTGTTGGAGGAAGAACCCTCTGTTCCAGACACTGGATCTACTGCCGCCATCAACGCGGCTACCAAACTCCAGGCCAAGTGGAGAAGGGAAAATAGCATCTGCAGGCTTCTCATCCTGAATGCTATGGAGGACTCCCTGGCAGAATCCTACTCAAATAAGGAACTTGCCAGAGACATATGGGAGTCTGTGGAAAATCTGTATGAAGAAGATAAGAACAGGAGCAAAATGTTTGTGGTTGAAAAATATCACAAATTGCTCTTTGAGGACGAAAAGTCCATGCTGCCACAGGTGAAGGAATTTCTGAAGCTGCGTCAGAAACTGGAAGACGAAGAGATGCCCCTTCCCGACAAGTTTGTCGTCGGAGGGATCCTCTCAAAACTTCCTGCAGGATGGAGTACCTTCTATGCAAGGATGCACAGAAAGAAGCTAGACATTAGCTTGGGAGATCTACTTCAAGAGATCCATGTTGAGGACGAGATGCGTTCTCAACAGAAGGTGGACACTCTGTCCAAACAGTTGGCTAAAGCCAATCTTGTGCAGACAAGAGATTCCAAGGGGAAGCAGGCGGCTTCTCATCCCAAGAAGAAGGACTTCGCTAATCTAAAAGTGAAGGGTCCCTCTTTCAAGCAACAGAAGACTAAGTCCCACGTGACTTGTTACAATTGTGGCAAGAAAGGCCACTACAAGAGTGAATGCAGATCTAAGCCTAAACAATCAGAGAAAGGTGAGCAGCCATCATTCCTCTCATGATCTCCAGAAGGGCTGGTGTGTCCACTTCCACAGGGGTAGGTGGAACTATGGGTGGGTCTGGAATATCTGGATACTGCGGTCCAACCGCTGGTTCTACTATCACTTCTTCCTGGATAGTCTCCTGAGGTGAGACTGGCCCTGGTTGCTGACCATCCTGGTCAGGTTGTCCTTGTTGCCTTTGTTGTTGCTACCCAGCTCTGACCGATGCGGACGAAGTGCCCCTAAGGAAAAGGGACAAAAGAACAATCAAACGATCGGACATGAAGGATCAATGAAGTCAAAGAATACCGGAATATCAAGCAAGAGTTGAGAATAACGAATCAGGAGATCAAGGGGGAACATGTGTGATTGAGACATCCTATAAATCAAAACACCCCACAAGTCTGAAATCAGACCTGCATGGGCCACCACTAAAACCTTGTCATGCCCCAGAACCAGAATACTGGAGAGCGGGGGAATGACTCAGCCAGCTACGTATTACGGGTAGATGAATACCGTATAATACGATCAATGTTGTCTAACCAGACGAGGGGGTGCATACTACATAAAAGTCTTGCTATGGTCATTACACATCTATTGTCTCAATCATTCAATCAAGGAAACAGAAATAGAGAACATGTAAGATAAAGCAGTAAGGCGTCCCAAACGCTCAGTCAAAATGTTCTTGAGATCTGGCTTTACAAAATATAGCCAGATGATATAGCAAGTATACACAATTGTTATCAGCTGCAGTCTGACTTAATTACAATCATGTAAAAGTAAGTACAAGACAATCTGACTAACATGTCGGTGCCAAACGGCTAAGTAATAAGGTAAATAACAAAACGAGCGGTGAAGTAAGGAACCCACTCGAGTCCTCCTGCAATCATTCTCCTAGTATTGACCATCTTGGAGGTAGAAGTACGCTGGATCCTCGAGGACCGGCTCTAAATCTGGCCATGCAAAACCAGAAAGGTTAGACCTCTAATAGCAAGTACCACAAGGAAGGACGATATGAAGGACATAAACCAGTAAGTAAAAGAATATAATGATAATAGATCTCTGCTTTCCACTAGGATTCACATCACATCACGACACTTCGAACCAACCTCCCAACCAAACAAGGACAGAAGTTGGCCCGTCATGTCCTGACATTCTGATCATCCCAGTTAGGTAACAGAGTAGTACAGTACACAAACAAATCATCTTGAACGGCCAATCAACTACTACGGCTTGCTATTGTGAGTCCCAAGTTATCCTGGAATAATGCAATAAAGATTCCTCAGTTCTTACTATGTGCGAGCAAGGCTAGTCTATCCAGTCAATCATGTGCGCCATGCATGAATTAGACGAGTCCTAGCAGGACGCCCGTCAATATACAATATACCATAATAATAAAAGCAGATATTGTTCCCTGCCCGTGTGGCAGATTTACAGTATCTGTGGGAACTAGCCGGCCCGTCGGGTACTACTCGTCCCAAGGGGGCTGCTGCCATGTAAGAACTCGGGAATCCATTCTCTCCATGCAATCATTATTTTATTTAACTTAATAGTCCCTACGTTGAGTGAAGTCCCATGCCGTGGATCATGGTCATTCAAATGAGTACTTTCGTACGGGGTACGATATGTACAACTCTACAACGATACCAGTGCGGTTAGGTTGCAGGTCTTACATAGCGTAATGCAACAATCAAATCTAACCACGGTAATCATGCCTTGACCATAAGATACACATGCTTCTTTTGTAGAAAATAAATAAATAGATAAATAAATAGATAAATAAATAGATTGAAGCCTGCATGTGCATGTATGTCAATATTTCGGGATCAGCCAGTCGATTGCAATAGTTCATAACATGAACGTGTCTCATTCATTTATTTCAATAAGACGACTAGCCAGTCTCTTAGTTCCAACTAGGAACGCATGATCAATTAGTCAAGATAACCATCGTCATTAATAGTGACAAGGCATGAAAGTCATTTAGCATTAAATAGGGTCGAGTCTATAACTCTCAAGGGTCAAGTTCCAGTCTCACTGGATATCCATATACCAATCCAGACATTTGGCACTAATACACAACCATAGGTATTAAAATATTAACATGCTAAGATTTCCGGGTTCATGCAAAAAGGCGTAAGGATATAATAGGAAATTATCATGCTACTATTAAATGAATAAAATATAGAACAAATAAAAACTCCCAAATCAGGAAGTCATGCTAATAAGTCTAAGCTAAGTCCAAAAGTCACGCAAGAATCGTATGCGTGAAAAGTACGCTAAGTCTAGCCTGAATGAGTGAGCGTGAAAAATGATACACGCTGGTAAGCATGAGCGTGAAAAGTGATACAAAATTCACGCTGGCTTATCGTGAAGTGAAAAGTCACGCACGCAAGCGCAGTGTGAAAAGTCACGCATGCAAGTACAGCGTAAGTGTGAAAAGTCACGCATGCTAGTACAAGACATGAGCGGGAAAAGTTACGCATGCAAACACAAAGATGGGAGCGTGAAAGTCACGCACGCAAGCGCAGCGTAAAAAGTCACGCATGCAAGCGCAAGGATATGAGCGTGACTGAAAATACACGCACGCACAGAGTGAGCGTGACTGAAAATACACGCTGACACGTAAGAACGTGAGCGTGACTAAGAATACACGCGGACACGTAAGAACGTGAGCGTGACTAAGAATACACGCGAACACGTAAGAACGTGAGCGTGACTGGGCTGATGTTTACGCGAGCACGTAAGAACGTGTGCGTGAAACATCTCCCAAACTCCAAGTCCCATGGAGCCTTGTTCCAGTGCCGAAAATACACGCTAAGTTGGTGGATCAAGAACCCATGAGCAGCCGAAATACTATAACTTAGATCTAGGGAAAACCAGCCGTAGAAATCAAAAATGCTAAGAACTAATCTCTCTTGGAATCACGAGAAGAAGGCAAATGAACTAAAAATGGGTGATTGAGAAGCAAGTTTGCACTTGCCTTCTCCTGCTGCTGGTAGGTGGTGGGGAGTAATGAGAGGAAGAAGAAGAAGTAATGGTGAGAATGAAGTAATGAGGAGAGAGAAAGAGATGGAAGCTTTAAATAGGAAGGGGGTGGTAGGTGGGAGCTAGTGGGCCGGGTTGCACAGATCTACCACCAATCCGAACCCAATAAGACTAAAGCAACAAATAAAATGCAGGTAATAAAATTGCAGAAATATAATTGCAGAAATAAATTAACATGGAATTTAAAGAGCAGATAATTAATTAACATGAAAATTTAAATACAGAATACTACATGATAAATACTAAATAAATGCTCATGAGTTGTATATATATAAAAATACGCATTCCGGGAACGGGGAGTGACATAAGGTTTCATTGGTTTCTAACGTTGTTGCTATGATCGGACAGCTCACAACTGTGGGGGTTGACTCTGACTGGTAGATAGACACTGGAGCGACTTGCCATGTCTGTTCAGGCAAGGAATGGTTCGTCACGTACCAGCCGATATCTGAGAAGGTTGTCATGGCAAACCAGGCCCAAGCTGAAGTTCTGGGGATCGGGACCGTGGAACTGAAACTCACTTCTGGGAACACTCTGACGCTTCAAGGTGTAAAGCATGTTCCGGTGATTGCCAAGAACCTGATCTCTGGGAGCCTGCTCTGCAACGCAGGCTTGAGGATGGACATCAATGCTGGTCAGATGGTGATGTCCAAGAAAGGAACATACTTCGGAAAGGCTTATCAAACCGAAGGCATGTTTAAAATTCAGCTTGTTAACCAGTTTGAAGACATTAATGCAGTTGCATTTTCTGATTATTCTCTTGAGTTGTGGCATAATAGACTAGGACATGTTCATTGTAAAAGGATTAACAAAATGTCTAGTCTAGGACTTATCTCCAAATATGGGGGTAAGGTGGAGAAGTGTGAGGTGTGTGCTCAGACGAAGATCACAAGGAAACCCTTTCATCGGGTCAATCGAAGCACAGATCTTCTGGAGTTGGTGCACTCCGATATCTGTGACTTCAAACATTTCTCCACGAAGGCCGGGATGAAGTATTTCATAACCTTCATCGACGACTTCTCAAAATACGCGTTCGTCTACTTGCTCAAGTCTAAAGACGAAGCCTTCGAGAAGTTCAGAGAGTTCAGGGCCGAAGCTGAACGGCAGACTGGACAACAACTCAAGAGGTTAAGGAGTGATCGAGGTGGGGAGTACAGGTCTCATGAATTCGCATCGTTCTGCAGAGAACATGGAATCATATGCGAGACTACTGCTCCATATTCTCCTCAATCTAACGGAGTAGCGGAGAGGAAGAACAGAACGTTGACAGAAATGATGAACTCTATGCTGCTAACCGCGGGTCTTCCTAAATGCTACTGGGGAGAAGCTGCATTGACGGCCACTTATTCTAAATAGAGTGCCACATGCAACTTCGAACGTAACTCCTCATGAACTCTGGTTCAAAGTCAGACCTAACTTGAATGTCATTCGAGTGTGGGGGTGTCTGGCGTATGTGAAACTCCTATATCTGAAGATTCAGAAGCTAGGGACAAGGACTACGAAGGCGATCTTCTTGGGGTATGCCGAGAAGAGTGATGCTCGAAGATTTCTTGATATTGAGTCAAATCATATCATCGAATCTCGCGATGCTGAATACTTTGAAGACAAGTTTGCAAAAGACAAAAACATTGTTCTTTCGGACATTCCGGAAAATGATGGAGGTGCAAATGAGACTGAAATCTCATATGAGCCAGTAGTCCAAGAAGAAGCTGTTGTTGAGGAAACAACTCCTGTACCAGAACTCGCAGAGCCGTCAGCTAAGCGAGCGAGAAGACCGAAAGACTTCGGAGATGACTTTGTCACCTATCATGTGGAAGCAGATCCGCTTACCTATGATGAGGCGATGAAGACTAGAGATGCTATCTTCTGGAAGGAGGCAGTGAATGACGAGTTTGACTCTATCACCTCCAATAACACATGGGTGTTGGTAGATCTACCTGTAGGAGAAAAGCCCATCGGATGTAAATGGATCTTCAAGAAGAAGATGAAGGCAGATGGAACTATTGACAAGTTCAAGGCCAGGCTGGTAGCCAAGGGATTTTTTCAGAAACAGGGGATAGACTACTTTGACACGTACGCTCCAGTAGCCCGGATGACCACCATCAGGATGTTAATCGCTCTAGCAGCTATACATAAGTTGGTGATACATCAGATGGATGTAAAGACCGCATTCCTGAATAGGAGCTGACCGAAGAGATTTACATGCAATAGCCAGATGGATTTGTCGTCAAAGGTCTTGAAGACAAAGTCTGCAAGTTGGTAAAATCATTGTATAGTTTGAAGCAAGCTCCCAAGATGTGGCATGAGAAGTTTGACAAAGTTATTAAGTCAAACGACTACAGAGTCAGCGAGACGGACAAATGTGTTTACACAAAGTTCGCTGATGGAAGAGGAGTCATCGTTTGTCTGTACGTGGACGACATGCTAATCCTAGGTACGGATATAGGCTGTGTCACAGAGACAAAGAAGTTCCTCTCAACCAAGTTCAGTATGAAGGACTTGGAGGATGCAGATGTCATCTTGGGCATAAAGATCATCCGGACAGACACTGGAGTAGCGCTGTCACAATCTCACTACATTGAGAAGATGCTCACACGCTATGGGTATAAGGATCTTCCACGGATTGATACGCCATACAGGTGTGATCAGAAGCTGAAGCCAAATTCAAGGGAAAGCGTCAGGCAGCTGGAGTATTCTAGCGTTATCGGAAGTTTGATGTACGCAACCACTGCCACAAGGCCTGACATAGCTTTCGCCGTGGGAATGCTGAGTCGGTTCACAAGCAACCCAGGGGTTGAGCACTGGAAAGCTGTGAAGCGGGTGATGAGATATCTCAAGAAAACTCAGACATATGCACTGCACTACAACGGGTATCCGACAGTAGTGGAAGGCTTCAGTGATGCTAGCTGGTGTTCAGAGGTGGAAAGCGAGAGATCTACAGGTGGATGTCTTTTCCTTGGGTGGAGCTGCTATATCGTGGAAGTCGAAGAAGCAGACTATACTCTCTCGTTCCTCCATGGAATCTGAATTCTATGCACTTGAAACTGCAGCAGATGAAGCAGAATGGCTTCGGGAGCTCATGTATGATCTTCCAGTAGTTGGGGCTCAGATACCGGCAATACCGATATACTGTGACAACCAGGCGACTGCGGCGGTGGCATCAAATAACCTCTTCAACGGGAAGAAGAGGACTGTGCGGTTGAAGCACAGGGCAGTACACGATCTTATCAAAAGAGGTGTAATTGCAGTGGTTGATGTTCGGAGTCAGGAGAACTTGGCAGATCCGTTCACAAAGGGCCTCAAGCGCCAGTTGGTCGATGACACAGCATGTAAAATGGGCTTGAAGGCATTCTGATAGTGTGTCTTTGTAATCCTACCATAAAGTTTTATGCTATTAGTTCAAAGAGAAATCTACTAGGCATCTAACTTTTGGTTCAAAGGAGGATCACTGACTGGAAAACTATCAGGTAACAGTGGGTACTTGTTCTCTGGAACATGGAAGGGATACGGACCCATAACCACTGTTGTCTACTATGTATTTTTCTGCGGAAAAACAGATCCTGTGGAAGGTTGGCTTAAACGCCTTAATGAGTTCTCAGGCAGAGTGAATGCCTGGTGTGCTTTACAGGAAGCACGGTAGAGCAGCACTACAAGGAGTGAATCTCCATGCTACAGTGGGGTGACTCCACCATGAGGTTCCCAGGTAGGGGTAATGCCTCGGCTTTGCAAGCCAAGTCACAGCGGCGTAGCACCGCAAATAGGCAGGTAGCCTAATGCTGTATGACGTAATTAAAGAGTTGTAGACAGCACTACAAAGGGGAGGATGGCCCCATGTTACAGTGGCACGACACCACGATGAGGTACCCAGGTAGGGGTAAAGCCTCGGCATTGCAAGCCATGTCGTTGCGGCGTAACACCGCAAGGAAGCCTTAGGCTTCATGCTGGGTAGTTTGGCACTACAAAGAGGCTTGTGACCTCATGCTACAGTAGTATGACACTACGATGAGGTTCCCAGGTAGGGGTAATGCCTCGGCTTCAGGCCATGTCATAGCGGCGTAGCACCGCAAGGAAGCGCAAGGCTTCATGCCATATCTCTTTAATAAAGAACTCACCTATAGTGTATGAAAAGAGATATCAGGCCGCCTCTTGAGGGTAAACTTGTAGACGCCCAAAATTATACACTGAAACCAGGCTGGCACAGGGCCTTTAATGTGCAGCCAGAAGCACACGTAACTACACTTTGTGAGTGGGAAGAATTACAATTGTGGTGCAGAATTCAAGGCGTAGTCCATTCTTGTATCACATTGTTATTTAACCCATGCGGGAAGATTCAAGTCGTCAGCGACATCTATCCTAATGCAAAATGGACAGTTACTGTGGGGAACGCTCAACCCTAGACACATATATATGTTGTGATATGTGGGGGATTGTTGGTGCTTTCTTTACATGGAGAGAGCTTGCTCTCAACATGCCTTGTAAAATTATAGTCCCACATCGGAAATGCACCATGAGTTATCTCAACATATATACTTGGTTGTGTTGTTGAGAGATGCACATGGGGTGGTGACCCTAAGGAGGGAACCATGTGGGTGATTTTACTAGGAGGTAAGAATAAGGCTCCAAGGATTAAGCATTAATGCTTTTGTCATTCTCTTGGATTAATTCCACTTGGAGCTAAGCCCCAACGGGACTTAGCGACTCGGACTCGGACTCGGGCTCATGGGCTCATGAGGCGTAATGTGGCGTTTTGTTGGCGCACTTTGCACTTAGCACGTCAGCAGTCATGCGGTCTTTATGCGGCTCATATGCGGCTCATGCGGTCCATGCGGCTCATGCGGCATATGCGGCACATGCGGTCCATGCGGTCCATGCGGTTCATGCGGTCCATGCGGCTCATGCGATCCATGCCGCTAGTAGGCTCATGCGGCCAGGCTGCTGCTGCTGCCGCATGGAGGGATCCGCTGACTGTGCAGATTACAAATCAGTTATGGAAAGGCTGAATCAATGCGATTAAATCAGATCCTATCTTTGTGGGATTTGAATTAATTCAGATCATATCTTTGTGGGATTTGAATTAATTTCGTGGGATTTGAATTAAATCTCGTTGCTATCTTTTGGGATTTGATTCAATTTTTTCATAACTGAAGAGGCGGTTAGGGTTTCCACCCTCTCTATAAATACTCTCTTCTGGCCTCCTTTGTAACGACTACGAAAATTACAAGTTAGAAAAGGAGAAAGAGAGAGAGAGTTGCTGCAGCCATTGCAAGTCCATCCGAGGAGTCTGAACAGAGGTGACTTCGAGCGTTCCACAAGTTCTTCAACTTGCTGGTTCCTGGAAGCAGATCGTGTGGGGCGAATCTTGCTTTGAGCAACGGTGTTTTGACACCCCAGCATTGTTCTTCTTCTCATCTCTCTCTAGTTTTATTGTAACTCGTTCTGTCCCAATTGCAACACGTTTGCAAGGAAGAACGAGAGATCTTCTCTTCTCTTTTTCCCTCCTTCAGATTGTAATTTGGCTATTTGATTTATTGTACCATCGTAGATCTTGAGTTTGATCACTGCAAAGTTTTGTGTGACATCTCAGATCTCGATTGCATTTGTTTTTCATCTTTGATCAAGTCCCGGGACTAACAAAAATTAAACGGAAAAGACCAATCAACAAGCGTGTGCAAAAGCGCATTAAGCTTATAAGAGGATAAATGAAGAAAACTTATTTATCGTAGGTAAACCAATCAGAAAGGGTGACCATTATTTCATTCAATTTCAAAATTACTAAGAAACAACACATAAAATACTTAAAATTATGCCTAAATGTATTAAATATTTTTTTTTCTAAATTTTTAATAATTTTTTAATAATTTTTGTTTTCCGATACCAAAAAATCCGATACTCCGATCCAAAATCGTCGATAGTGTCGATACCGATACTCACAGGAAGGGTTCGATACTGATACTGCGAAACTTTGTTTAGAATTGTCTCTCTATTTGTTTGGTCCTCCTTTCCATTACTAAATAGTAAAGATGTTATTGCTTGACCAGCTGAAACTATGACCGACAATTTTTCCTCAAAGACCCCAACTCTTATTTCTCTTTCTAAAACTCGGCTTTCTCTATTATCCTTATATTTTTTTCACATAACCTCTCTCTCTCTATATACATGGTATGTTCTTCTATCATATAAATTTTTAGATGGGTTATGCTTCTTTTCGTGTTATGTGATACGGATTTCTCTTCTTTTCCTTTTCTTTTGCTAATTTCGTCATTAGTCTCTCAAAATTTCTCAGGGTGGGTTTCGTTTCTCTAGTCCTCCTAGTCCTTTAATGATCTGGTTTCTCTTCTAAGTGTTGAATTTGTGCTAATTTGTAAGTAAGTTATTTATAACTCTTTGATTCAGTTCTTACAGATTGGCATTTAATGTTTTGTATTCTTTTATTATTTAGGTTTTTATTTATTTTAATATCGTTGGAAGTTGACGATAGATTGATTTTCTTCTTTTACATGCCTTTACAACCTTATTATGCTTTAAACCCTTGCTGATTTGTCTTTTTCATTTAATTTTCTTTGCCAAATTGACCGGAAAAGAGACCCTTAATGTCGGTATCGGTCAGTATCGGGTATCGGTCGGTATCGGATCGGGACATGTTAAACTGTATCAGTATCGACCGTATCGGATCGGTATCGGCCGATACTTTAAACCATTTGGACCTTTAATAATATTAGTGGGTAATTTTGGGTTCTTAGGAATCTATTCTCCTTTTGTTTGATTTTAACAGTGAGTTATAGATTCTATTTACGATTCGGCAGTTTTAGACATTTTTCCTACTCATATCATAGTTTGTTCTTCTTACAACTGGACTTATTTAGAAAAAAACATTATTTGATATTTGTGTACTTTAATGTTCTCTTTTGGGAAATATATATAACTTTAGCTTGAAAGTATTGAAGTGTTGGTTTGATTTCTCTCATATATCAATTTCCTTTGAGCTATCCTCTTTAAAATCCTTCTTTAGAAAATTAAATATTATCTATATGGAAGCAGCACCAACCATAAAGAAAAGTGGACCACATCCTCACTCGGTTCAAGTTGTGAACCATTAGGAGCGGTAAAGCGACTAAATTAGGAGGGGGGGACCTGGTTAGAAGCATCACGATTTCATTGTCAAACAATATCCTTCGAGAACCAAACATATCTCGAGAATTTTGAGAGACTTATGGCGAAAAAAAAGAGAAACTCATATCATATAATTCAAAAAGAAGCATAAACCATTTAGACATTCATATTGTAGAAGAACACACCTTATCAATGTTATAGAAAGCGCTAGGCAGCCTTAATGCCGCAAGGAGGTACCTAGCGCCCAGGAGCCGCCTAGGCCCCGCTTTGTAATGCTTAGGTTCATAGTGGTGGGTAGCCGCATAGCACTTATCAGCCGCCCCGGAACTATTTTTTAACGCATTTTAAAACACTACACCTTTTATATAGAGAGGGAGAAAAGATAAAGCACAAAATAAGGACAAAAAGCGGAGTTTCTAAGAGAGAGGAGACGGGCTATTTGAGGAAAGAGACTCATAATTTCAATTGGTCAAACAATAATATCTGCACCAGTTTTAGTAGAGAGGAGGACCAAACAAATAAAGAAAAAATTATAACCTCACTATCTCACGGTCATAATGGTGGGCCATTAGAGTCTAAAGAGATAAAAAGACCGAAGAAAAGAGAGGGAAAAAAAAGACTAAAAAAAGAGAGAAAATAATATTTTAGTATAATATAAATATGGATTGTAGTGAAATGTTCAAAAGATTCTCTTTTGATGTCGTGAACGCAAGGGGAATTATATTGATTGAAGAGCTGACATTATGAAAGTCTTTCCTCAAAGACCTACCCCTCCAAATTTATGTTGTGAATAGTATATTTTTCCGCTCCGAATTTATGTTGATAAATATTGGAAATTACTAAAGTTCTGCTTGGCAACTGTAGGGACAGCTGGGGGTGAGCGTCGATATAATCGGTCGATATTTGGTCGAACTTTTCGGTACTTTTTAAATTGGTATTTAAAAAACCAATACCAATATCGTACCATTTAGAATCGATTTTTTCGATTTTGGTCAAATCGATATTCGGTCGATTTTTGTTCGATATCAGTATTTTACCAATTAATATTTGATCAATCAACACACTTAATATTGTAGAACCATTTAACATATTATATATATATATATATATATATATATATATATATATATATATATATGCACTTTCTTAGAACTATTAAATTTTAAAGCCAAGCCTCTATCAACCAAACAATTAATCAAAATTATTAGAATAATATGTAACAAGTCGCAAACACCTAAAAATGAGCTTAAAAGATCAAACGCGGTCACTAAGTTTAATTTTTAATATAAGTTTAAGTAACCAAAATTCACTTCAAAATTCTACGAGAATACAAAAACATAAGTTTAAAAGATCAAAAACTCAATTCTTCGCATTCTTAACATAACTTCAAGTCCACTGAAATACATTCTAAATGTTAGTGCCGGGGCACAATTTTTCGATGGAAAACTGAGAAGATGAAACAATTGTAAAAACAATGTTCCAACGCAACACTTCTAGAAAGGTTGTGCAAGTTTAACGAAGATCTAAGAAGATCTCGTTACAGCAGCATATGATATTACGAGAATCTAAAAACGATTTCGTAATCCACAGCAGCGAAAAAGATGACAGGCGATTGATGGATGAATATCCTACTGGGGTAAATGATCATCGTTGCTCAAAGCTATATTCGCCCCACACGAATAGCTTCCAGGAACCAGCAAGTTCGTCGGAGAACTTTGAAACACTCCTGCTCTTCTGACTCCTCGGATCGTACACGGACTCCCGTGCAAAAGCAACGCTGGTGCAAAACTTCTCTTCTCTCTCACAGCTTCTGTTTACTTGTGTTAAGAAACACTTGTAAACTCTTTTAACTTTCTGTGTAACCTTCTATATTTGTCCTGTGGAGAGAAGAGACCTATATAGGCCTGAGTGGCAACTGCCCGGTTTCCACAATGTTCGGAACGTGGTAAAAACTACTCCGAACGTGCAGTAACCGCACAGATCCTGCACAGGCACGATCTGTAGCAAGTTGTGCCACTCGCGCACCCCGTGCGCCTTGCACACCGCGCGCAGAACGCGCACTGAGCCACTTGCGCCACTTGCGCGCCCTGTGCGCCCTACGCACCATGCGCCACCCACGCAACTGGGCGCACACCTGGGCGCGCAACCTGGCCCGCGCACCTGGCCGCGCAACCTAGCCCGCAACCAGAGCCGCGCAACCAGTGCCGCGCAACCTGTGTCGCGCAACCTGCAGCTCAACCGGCTGCGCAAGTGGCTCGCGCAACGAGCGCAACTTAAGCGCACTATGCGCCTAGCGACGATGCTGACGTGCTAAGTGCAAAGTGCGCCAACAACAAAGTTGTCAATGGCGCAAGGCGCAAAGAGTCCATATCGCCCGAGGCGCAAGGCGCACTTAAGGCGCGCGTCCGAGCGATACGAGGCGCATATATATATATATATATATATTTATATATATATATATATATATATATATATATATATATATATATATATATATATATAAACCTGTGCACCTCTCTAGTCTTAATTCACAGTTCACATTGACTCATTTATTCTGTGAAAAAATACATATACTGTAAAAAATTTGCACAAACAATAATAAAAAGACTGACTGCATCTAGCAGCATTGTCTAGTAATATTTTTCAGTTATTGCAGTAGTGTAGCAATATTTTTCAGTACAATAACAAAATACAGTGAGAAGCATTCTGCAAAAAATTTGCAGGAACAAAAAAAATGAACGAATTGGTGCCAAAGTATTCCAGTCATCAGTATACAGTAAAAAGAAAACAAAAATGAATAATAAAAAAGGCACTACTTCAGTAATCTTCACTAAAACAAATACAAGAGAGAGAGAGAAAGGAACAATAAAACAAATACAAGAGAGATCGAGAGAGAGTAAGGAAAAGTGAAAAAGAAAAGAAAAAAATGCGTCAGAGAGAGAGAGATCGAGAGAGAGAGGAGAGACAAGAGAGATCGAGAGAGAGAGAGGAGGGAAAAAGGCAGCTAACCTAAAGATGCCTCCACCGTCAGCCAAAGTGAGCCACCGTCGTGCCGCGTCCAGGGAAGTAGGGTTCTCGACTGTGTATGTGTTTTTTTTTATCTTCTTTCTCTTTCCTTCTGTTTTTTTTTTTTGTCAACTTTCTTCAGTTTTCTTCAACTGGAGTCTTCAACTGGAGTGGGCTGGATTTGTTTTCCTGTGGGCCTGCTGTGGGCTATTTTTTTTCCTGCACATTTATACAAGCAAACAGCAAAATCATCGAGGTGCGCCTTAAGCACAACCTGCGCCTGGGCAAAAGGCGCGCCTTTGTCGCGCCTGTCTAACTGCGCCTCGCCTCGACCCTGTTAAGGCGTTATCCCTGCGCCTGGAGCCAAGGCGCGCCTTAGGCGCGCCTGGGGCACGCCTTTGACAACACTGGCCAACAAAACGCCACATTACACCTCATGAGCCCATGAGTCCGAGTCCGTGTCCGAGTCCGTGTCCGAGTCCGAGTCGCTAAGCCCCTACGGGACTTAGTTCCAATAGAAATAAATTTTCCAAGAGCAAAAAGCATGAATGCTTTCAATTGTTGATTTAGCCTTTTTCCATTAGAAAAATAACCCCACATGGCACACCCATGTGCACCTCCACACCATATGTGCATCTATAAAAGAGCATAGCTATTATATAGAGATACAACTCCTTTGGCCTAGCCGATGTGGGACTAAAGTTCCAATATAAAAAGGCCAAAACCCAACAATCTCCCACATATCTCTATATATGGGTATAAGTGTTCCCCACAGTAATTGTCCATCATGCATTAGGAGAGATGTCGCTGACGACTTGAATCTTCCCGCATGGGTCAAACAACAGACTATAATACAAGAATGGACTAAGCCTTGAATTCTGCACCATAGCTGAAATTCTTTCCGCTCACATAATGTAGTTACATGTGCTTCTGGCTACACATTAAAGGCCCTGTGCCAGCCTGATTTCAGTGTATAATTTTGGGCGTCTAGAAGTTTACCCTCAAGAGACGGCCTGACATCTTTGTCCATACACTAAAGGTGAGTTCATTATAAAGAGACATGGCATGAAGCGCTTTGCGCTTCCCTTGCTGTAAACCCCTGTCCTGAATTTATATTTTTAGTAAATTTATTTTTTCTATTATTAATAACTATTGGACTCAAGATAGTGACTTTTGGGTTTTGGTAGGAATTTCAAATGAATATCAAGGGTTATTATTCAAAGGGGAGTTGTAAATTCGGAGAGTTGGAGGGGCTAAATTGAAAATCTTCATATTCAAACTTCCCAACAGCTTAGATAACCGCAGAGAATCAAATAAGGATTCGAATTTCCTCTTTAGATTCAAATTCATATTCGATCCTATCAAAAGTCCTTGTATAAAGGATTCAAGGGTCGGCCAACCCCCCCAATTCCCAAACCCTAGCCGTCTACTTCTCCTCCCTCGCTAAGGAAACCTGGGAAGGAACAAGGGGGTTCCAATTCGATTGAGAAACCATCCAAGCCTGTCATCTATATCAAGAGGTAACCACCTACCATCTAGATACTTGTAAATCTCTGTCATTAGTAAGTTTGGGTCTGGGATTGATTTGTATTTGATAAAATACCTAGAAGAGCCTAAAGGAAAGGAACAGCATCATCAAATCTCCTCCATCGCAGATACTTGGGGAACTCCTTTCAGTGTTCGACGCCAACTCTCGTGTCGATCATCAAAGCATTTGCTAACAGGTACTCCACGTAAACATCTAATCTTCATGTTCTGTTTTCCTGACATAAATGCTGGACTTGAGTCCTGCTAGGAAAGGTTATTTAGACGAATAGAGGTGTTTGGCACAGGACAGCAGGGTCCTACAGTAACAGGGGTATCAGACTTCCTCTGATACTTGCATCATTCCTTGCCTAATGGGTAAAGAGGGGTAAACCATGTACCAGTTGGCGTATGATACATGTTCATCATGATTTTGTGTGCCACGAGAGAAGGATTTTCCTACCATTGTAACATTAGCGATAGGTTGCATCCTATGGAAGTTGTAAGCATCTGCTACTTTTGGGCACATTAGTTACAAATCCTTGTTAGGTTGCCTTGAAGTATCAGTCGACACACTGATACATGAAACACATATCCTGTTTAGGGAGCCTCTAACATAGAGACGATAACTTGGGGGTGAGGGTATTCGATGTATAAACATATATAGTATCAGAAATACCACAGGAGTAGGTTGAGTACCGGTATAGGATCGAAGTATACATTAGAGTCTTTTCCCGAGTTTAGGAAATATGGAGTTGCAGGCTTCGAGAAGTACCAGGTAGTATCAGAACAATAAAGATGGGGATCTAACTCTAACAAGGGCCAATGGTACCTCTGTCTTATCTGATACATGCTACTGATACTTCCCTATATCACTCAACCTAGCATGGATGGTATGGATAAGGGTTTGAATAATATGCAGTGGCTAGGTGAATGCAATGATTTGGAAACCAAAGTCAGTACAGTGCAATTTAGGAGGCAGATGCAGGACATGGTCTAATGGCCTAGGCAGATAGATGCTCAAGGTAATGCACTGAATACATGTACTTGCACAAAGTAAACCCAGGTGTAGATAATGTACATACTCTCTGGTTTACACTTTTCCTCATCTTCACAGAGTAAACCCAGGTGTGTACATGTAGTCAGGACAAATGGGAATGTGTGTAACTGGTTACATGTGTATCAGCTATTTGGAGAGACTCTTTACATTGCCCATCTTCTATTCCATCTTGCAGTAGCAGAACATGTAACAGGGTGTGCATATGTATCATTGTGGAGTGGCTTTAGGAATAATATGTTTCCAATTCATGTGGGTGCAGGCACACATTTATTGAACCCAGGTTTATATTGTGCAAAGAAATTATATCAGCATGTAGGTATCCAACATCCTAGATGCACTAAGGCACAGTCTAGATACATCTGTATAGGTGCACAGGAACAAAACAGAGTATCATAGATTGGGAATCAAGGAAATAGATACTAGAAACCAAATACAGTAGTGTACAAGAATCTTGGTATCAGAACGTGTGTGTGTAGTTGTCCTTTGAATACAAGAAACCTGTAGAATAGACAAGGGGCAGGACAAGGTTGCAGGGTCCAAAATACAAAAAGAAGTGTGTACGAGTATGGGGCTAATGAAGAAGTAATATGGCAGGGTAGGTGTCATTACAACCAGAGAGCAGTAGCTCCTCTACATGAATGACATTCCTGCAGTTAGAGTTAGTACAGGTGCAAAGCTATATCCTGGTAGGTAGGATGTGTAGGTTAGCAGCAGGAGACTTAGCTGCAATAGTGCAATAGGTCTGTGCTAGGGAATTACAGGGTGTCCTAGTGTGTCGAGTTACATATAGTGTATCAGTTACACATCATGTACCAGTTTGTACTGATATAATAGTTGCATATCCTGTATCAGTGATACATTAGTATATTAGGCTATATATCATGTATCAGTATATTGCATTATGAGGATAGGGGCAGGTTCCATGTAGGGGACAGTGAGGAATGAGTTGGGTAAGGAATAGAGCAAGATCAATAGGAAGGCTAGAGAGCAAGGAACCTGGGTTTTGGTCTAACTGTATAGGTCATGAAGCATGTAGGTGTTCACTCCTTGTTCAGGTATCTGTTCTGAGTTTGGCTTTCAAATCAATCCACTGACATCATAAGTTCAGTCCAGGTAGACAAGGGAAATGTGGACTGTCCTATGTATCCAACTAGTGCAGGGATATAAAAGGAATGGCAGGGAAGCTCTATAAACCTATACAGGTGGGTAACAATTGGAGTTCACATGTGTGTATCCTAAGATAAGGTAATGGGAGAGGGGTTCCCTAGTGTCAACAGATACCTAAATGAAGTGCTAGTCACTTTATATGAGGTTAAGTGTGGAGTAATAGAAGGTTAAGAGTATACTTAACTATAACAGTGTTGCCACTCAATGCAATAAGTGCACTAATAAGACTTCTATATGGATAAACATGTAAATAGGATTTAACTTGACATGTCTAGAAGGGGGCATAAGAACAAGGTTAAAATCATAAGGAAACCAAACTAGACTAAGATCTTAGGCTAAGAACCTAGTGAATAGAGTATTTCTTATCTTAATTCCTTTATTGACATTGTAAATGTACAAAACAGGCTCCTTGGACCTCGATACGCATTGGTAATCCTTATCAGCAGCCGGGACCACAGGCAAGTATACCTTGCCTTCCTCTACAGTTTTATTTACATGCATTACATTTCGTTATTTAGTCTTTGATTGTTATAGACATGTGCTCTTCGTATTATATTCTGTTGAGTTGTTTCATTGCATATAGCCGTGTTCATGTTTTCACATTTGGAGTTGTTCTCACCAGTACCTTGCTTGAGTCGCGTCATAGAACGAGTGCGTGTAGTTGAACTGCTAAATCCTTGAGCATCGTTTTACACAACCAGAGAGTCCACACTCGGGACGAGGGTTGACCAGTGCACCAGAGAGTCCACACTTGGGACGAGGGTGTTTGTCGTGTTCATTGGCACCAGAGAGTCCACACTCGGGACAAGGGTGTTTGCCGTGAGCTAACCAAAGAGTCCACACTCGGGACGAGGGTTAGTGCTTAGTTCAAACCCGTGAGTCCACACTCGGGATGAGGGTTTGGTTTTCCCATTGATCTCGTGTTCATTGTTCATCCGGCAGTTCATTTATGCGTAGTTGTTCTAGTGTTCGTGTTCGTAGCCATTTGTCGTGTTCCTGTCTTTCTTGTTTATTTTCTTATGCATGATAAAACTGTTAGATAGGCATGTTTATATGTATCTTGCTACGTCCTCTGAGGACCTGATGATCTCTTCAGGTTTAGCCGAGTTTGAGTCAGGAGCAAGCGTGCAGGTTGAGTCAGCATCAGACTACGGTGCCTTGCAGTTGAGGTTGTTTTGATTAGCAGTTGTACTCAGTTGGTTCATTTCATGTATTTCTCTATTTTTCGTCTATTGGTAGTGGATTTGTGTCCACCGGACGTGACATTGATTCTTGGAAACATTCAGTTATATTTATTGTTGTTTAGTTTCATGTCTTATTCATTGATATTGGTTGTGACTTGATTATTCTGTGGATGAGATATAGATTACCATGAGATTCTAGACTGCCATGACTCGTGTATATTAGACATCGTTCTACCGCCGACACTGCGGCGTAGGCTGGGCTTGGACACGTCTTGTATCCGAAAAGCGGGTGCGGGTCGTGACACTTGCAGTGCTACGCCGCTATGACATGGCTTAAAGCCGAGGCCTTACCCCGTACCGGAAACTTCTTCGTAGTGTCATACTGCTGTAGCATAAGGTCACCGCCTCTTTGTAGTGTCATACTACCCAGCATGAAGCCTTAGGCTCCCTTGCGGTGTTACGCCGCAACGACATGGCTTGCAAGACCGAGGCTTTACCCCTATCCGGGTACCTCATGTGGTGTCGTGCCACTGTAACATGAGGAACCCCTCCTCTTTGTAGTGCTGACTACACCCTCTTTCATTTCAACATACAGCATTAGACTACCTGCCTATTTGCGGTGCTACGCCGATGTGACTTGGCTCATACAGCCAAGGCATTACCCCTTTCGGGAACCTCATGGTGGAGTCACCCTACAGTAGCATGGAGTTTCACTCCTTGTAGTGCTGCGCTACCGTGCTTCCTGTAAAGCACACCAGACATTCACTCTGCCTGAGAACTCATTAAGGCGTTTAAGCCAACCTTCCCACAGGATCCGTTTTCTGCAGAAAACAATAGTAGACAACAGTGGTTGTAGGTCCATAACCTCTCCATGCCACAGAGGACAAGTACCCACCGTTCTTGATATTCTTCCGGTTAATAGTCCTCCCTTGAACCAAAAGCTAGATGTCTAGTAGATTTCTCTTTGAAATAATAGCATAAAACTTTATGGTATGAATGTAATAACACAATATCAGAATGCCTTCAAGCCCATTTTACAAGCTGTGTCATCGACCAGCTGGCGCTTGAGGTCCTTGGTGAACGCATCCGCCAGGTTCTCCTGACTCCGAACATCAATCACTGCAATAATACCCCTCTTGATGAGATCGTGTACTGCCATGTGCTTCAACCGCACAGTCCTCTTCTTCCCGTTGAAGAGGTCATTTGATGCTACCGTCGCAGTCGCCTAGTTGTCGCAGTATATCGGTATCGCCGGTATTTGCGCCCCAACCACTGGAAGATCATACATGAGCTCCCGAAGCCATTCTGCTTCCTCGGCTGCGGTATCAAGTGCAAAGAACTCAGATTCCATAGATGACCGCAAGAGCATAGTCTGCTTCTTCGATTTCCACGATATAGCAGCTCCACCCATTGTGAAAATAAATCCACCTGTGGACCTCTCGCTTTCCACCTCTGAGCACCAGCTGGCATCACTGAAGCCTTCCACTACCGACGGATCTCCGCTGTAGTACAGTGCATATGTCTGAGTCTTCTTGATATATCTCATAACCCGTTTCACAGCTTTCCAGTGTTCAATACCTGGGTTGCTCGTGAAACGACTCAGCATTCCCATGGCGAAAGCTATGTCAGGTCTTGTGGCAGTAGTAGCATACATCAAACTCCCGATTACGCTTGCATACTCCAGCTGTCTGACGCTTTCCCCTGAATTAGGCTTCAGCTTCATATCACACATGTACGGCATATCGATCCCTGGAAGATCCCGATACCCATAACGAGTGATCATTTTCTCAATATAATGAGACTGTGACAGCGCTAGTCCAGTGTATGTCCGAATGATCTTGATCCCTAAGATCACATCAGCTTCCCCCAAGTCCTTCATACTTAACTTGCTCGAGATGAATATCTTTGTCTCCGTGACACAACCCGTATTCGTACTTAGGATAAGCATGTCGTCCACGTACAGACAAACGATTACACATCTTCCATCAGCGAACTTCGTGTAAACACACTTGTCCGTCTCGCTGACCAGGTAGCCATTTGACCTTATAACTTTGTCAAATTTCTCATGCCACATCTTAGGAGCCTGTTTAAGACCGTACAAAGATTTCACCAACTTGCAGACTTTGTCTTCAAGACCCTTGACGACAAATCCCTCTGGCTGTTGCATGTAAATCTCTTCGGTCAGGTCGCCATTTAGGAAAGCCGTTTTCACATCCATCTGATGTATCACCATCTTATGTATTGCTGCGAGAGCAATCAACATTCTGATGGTGGTCATCCGGGCTACTGGAGCATACGTGTCAAAGTAGTCAATCCCCTGCTTCTGAGAAAACCCCTTGGCTACCAACCTAGCCTTGAACTTGTCAATAGTTCTGTCTGCTTTCATCTTCTTCTTGAAGATCCATTTGCATCCGATGAGTTTCGCTCCTTCAGGAAGATCAACCAACACCCAAGTGTTATTTGAGGTGATGGAATCAATTTCATTGTCAATCGCCTCCTTCCAGAAAACCGCGTCTCCGGTCTCCATCGCCTCATCATAGGTAAGCGGATCTGCTTCCACATGATAGGTGACAAAGTCACTTCCGAAGTCCTTCGGCCTCCTCACACGCTTAGCTGACGGCTCAGCTTGTTCTGGTTCAATCGTTGTTTCAACAACATCATCTTCTTGGACCACATCTTCATTGAAGACTTCAGTTTCCTACGCACCTTCATTGTTCTCCGGTATATCTGCAAGAACAATATTCTTGTGTCTTGCAAATTTGTCTTCAAAATATTCTGCGTCGCGAGATTGATATGATTTGACTCAATATCAAGAAATCTCCGAGCATCACTCTTCTCGGCATACCCTAAGAAGATTGTCTTAGTAGTCCTTGTCCCAAGCTTCTGAATCTTCAGATCTGGAAGCTTGACATATGCCAGACACCCCCATACTCGAATGACATTCAAGTTAGGTCTAACCTTGAACCAGAGTTCACGAGGAGTAACGTCTGAAGTTGCATGAGGCACTCTATTTAAAATAAAAGTGGCCGTCAATGCAGCTTCTCCCCAATAGCACTTAGGAAGACCCGCAGTCAACAGCATTGAGTTAATCATTTCTGTTAACGTTCTGTTCTTCCTCACTGCTACTCCGTTTGATTGAGGAGAGTACGAAGCCGTAGTCTCATTGACAATTCCATGTTCTTTGCAGAACGATGCGAATTCATGAGACCTGTACTCTCCACCTCGATCACTTCTTATTCTTTTGAGTTGTTGTCCAGTTTGCCGCTCAGCTTCAGCCCTAAACTCCTTAAACTTCTCGAATGCTTCGTCTTTAGCCTTCAGCAGGTAGACGAACGCATACTTTAAGAAGTCATCGATGAAAGTTATAAAATACTTCATTCCGGCCTTTGTAGAGAATTGTTTGAAGTCACAGATATCGGAGTGTACCAACTCCAGAAGATCTGTACTTCGATTAACCCGAGGAAAGGGTTTCCTTGTGATCTTTGTTTGAGCACAAACTTCACATTTCTCTACCTTACCCCCACACTTGGAGATAAGCCCTAGACTAGACATTTTGTTTATTCGTTTACAATGAACATGTCCTAGTCTATTATGCCACAACTCAAAAGTATAAGCAAAAGGAGTGATTGCATTAATTACATTGGACTGATTTACAAGCTGAATTTTAAACATTCCTTCGGTATAAAAAGCTTTCCCGAAATATGTTCCTGTTTGCCATTAAAATCTTTTGATGTAAATTTCAATTACAAACAGAACAGTGTTACAATGTAGACTTAGACGTAGTCCTGGGAGTACACTTTTGTTTATCTGGGTCCCTTGTGCCGATGGAGCGAGTGGTAATGCGTTGACTCCGTTGACGATCTGACGACGGTTCTCGGTTCTCTGAAGGTCTGAGTTGCTCTGGGTGCTGAAGCTTGCGGAGAGTAAGAAGACGTTGAGTGTCTGTATCTGCCTCTCTGTATATGTATGTCGATGGTTGTGCGATGTGTGTGTGTAAGAAGGAAGTGATCCCTCTATTTATAGCTTTGCAGGCTGGCTGCTCATTGAGGAGTTGAATCCTTCCTGTTGCCTTTGTGGGCTGCAGCCGAGCTGACACGTAGCAATGGAGAGAATCTTTCAGTTGCTGAGATCTTGGGTGATTAGCACCCCTTCATAGGCTGAATCAAGTCAAAGGACGCGTGTCATAGGTCCATGGCTTGAAGATCTCGGATTTGGTGGGGAGTGATCTGATAGGATGCGCCTGGGATTAGGCGCATGAGGAGGCTTTGGCTCGTAACCTTTAGGAGTCACGAACCAGTCGGGGCGCATGGCTTTTGAGGCGCATGCGGGGCTTCAGTAGTGACTTTACTTCTGTCTTTAGGGATCAGAGAAAAGTCTGAGACGCACGGCTTTTGAGGCGCATGCGCATGGCTGCGGAGGCGCATGCGAATTGGTTGGGCGGCCACGTGGCTTGTAACCGCCGGAGGAAAGTAATGATGATGTTGACGTTGGTGACGCTTCGTCTTCTGAAAAAGCTGTCAACTGTTCAGTCCTCGGGGGACGTGCTGCCAACTCTGTCAGACTTCAGCATTTAATGTTCTTTGACGGGTGATGGGCTGTTTGAGTGGGCGCATCGATCTGCGTTCCACTGGGCGCATAGGGACGCATGGGGCGCATCCGTATGCGGCGCTTGGAGCTGATGGGCGCGTCTGTATGATGCGCGGTCTGACCGGCGCATCCGCTTCGCATGATACGTCTTTATTGGTCCGACTGTTACGTTCTTCGAGTGCTTTAAATAGCCGTTTTTTGACTTGGCTGAATTCGAAGCATCAGGTTCATCACCATTTAATGCAAATTCATTGCACAGGATTCGGAGAGCCAGCCACTTGGCGCATGGGTTTGATTTTCCCGGCCAATAAATAGTGGCATGGAGAGAGTTTGCTTCTCGTTCTCTCACGTCCTCCCGAAATGAATTTGTTTGCTCGAGCACATTCTGTTGATGAGATGCTCCCGAGGGTGAAGATGCGACGCATTGTCTTTATTGATGCACTTGAAGGTGACTGTTACATCCAAAAGTCGGAGTCGAGGGCTTCTGAGGCAGGCAGAAGGTGCCTGTTGCATCCAAAGATCGGGATGCTCGAGCCTCGTCTCCGTTATGCTGGAAGAGTCGTAGATCGGAGTTGCAGTGCTCCGATCATCTTCCTTGGGCTTTAGGAGAGCTCCTCCTCCCGCTAGAGTGGGTGTTGCCCATTCTGGTTGGGTTGAAAGCTGCTCCTTTAGCCGCGGGTCGATTGCGGTGCTCTCCTCTTCCTTGGTTTGAAGAGCTCTTCCTCCAGCTAGAGGGTTGATTGTCTACCCTCGTTATGCTCAATAAATGCTTCATTAGTCGAAGCATTTGATGGCGCATATGCTGACACTTCATGATGCGCCTGACTGAAAGGGCGGCACATAACTGAGCTGCTGAAGGGATGCACATAACTGAGCCGCTGAAGGGATGCACATAACTGAGCTGCTGAAGAGATGCGCCTGGCTAAGAGCGCATGGCGAGATGCGCATGGCGAGATGCGCCTGTTTGAGAGCGCATGGTGATTGCTGCGCCTAGCTGTAGACTTAGGGTCTTTTCTTTGTAGAAATTCTCCTTTGTATAGCTCTTTTTTAGACATGTAATAGACTTTTATATGAAATAAAAATCCTCTTTCAATGTCTATATTTTTGCTTTGCTGTGCCAAGTACTTCATCTGAGCTCCCTGGCGCATGTAATGTTTGGCGCATAGGATTTCTGGTCCTGAAATTCCATGCTTCTACAGTTCCCTTAATAGACATCACCATCTGGCCAGCATTGATGTCCATCCTGAGGCCTGCGTTGCAGAGTAGGCCTCCTGAGATCAGGTTCTTGGCGATAGCAGGTACGTGCTTCACGCCTTGAAGCGTCAGAGACTTGCCAGGAGTCAGCTTCAATACCACCGTCCCAATCCCGAGCACTTCAGCTTGTGCCTGGTTCGCCACCATAACCACTTCAGAAGTAGGTGTGTAGGTGGTGAACCACTCCTTGCTGGAGCAGACATGGCAGGTGGCTCCAGTGTCTACCCACCAGTCAGAGTCAGTCCCTACCGCATCAACCTGCGCAATCATAGCAACAACGTCAGTGATCATAGATACCTTGCTAGGCTCTCCTTGCTCTGATTGCTTGGTCTTTGCTTTGCATTCATTCTTGAAGTAGCCCTTCTTGTCACACTTGAAGCAAGCCAAATGAGACTTTGGCTTCTTTTGCTTGAAAGAAGTTTCCTTGACTTTCAGATTGTCAGGGTCCTTCTTCTTGCTGTGGGAAGCCGTATGCTTTCCCCTTTGTTCCCTTGTATGAACCAGATTGGCGTTAGCCAATTGCTTGGACAGTGCGTCCACCTTCAGTTGAGCCCGCATCTGGTCCTCAACATAGATTTCCTGCAAGAGATCTTCAAGGCTGATCTCAAGCTTCTTCCTATGCATGTTTGCATAGAACTTACTCTACCGAGCGGGGAGCTTCGAGACAATCCCTCCAACAACAAACTTGTCGGGGAGGGACATCGCCTCATCTTCCAGCTTCTGTCGCAGCTTCAGGAATTCCTTCACCTGCGGCAGCATGGACTTCTCGTCCTCAAAGAGCCATTTGTGATATTTTTCAACCACAAATATCTTGCTCCTGTTTTTGTCTTCTTCATACAGTTTCTCCAAAGACTCCCATATGTCCCTGGCAATATTCTTACTGTAGAATTCTGCTAGGGAATTCTCCATAGCATTCAGGATAAGCAGCCTGCAAATGCTATTCTCCCTTCTCCACTTGGCCTGAAGTTTAGTAGCCGCAGTGATTGCGGTAGCAGACCCAGTATCTGGAACAGTAGGTTCCTCTTCAAGAAGCACGTGATCAACATCTCTGAGTTGAAGAGTGAGATAAACCTTCCTCTTCCAGACTTGATAATGCTCTCCATCAAACTTTTCTAACTTACAAAAGTCAGTATTGAGGAGTGAAGCATTAAAGTTTTCCATCGTAGTGATATAGCTTTGAGATTATTAGTGCCGGGGCACAATTTTTCGATGGAAAACAGAGAAGATGAAACAATTGTAAAAACAATGTTCCAACGCAACACTTCTAGGAAGGTTGCGCAAGTTTAACGAAGATCTAAGAAGATCTCGTTACAGCAGCATATGATATTACGAGAATCTAAAAAAGATTTCATAATCCACAGCAGCGAAGAAGATGACAGGCGATTGATGGATGAATATCCTGCTGGGGTGAATGATCACCGTTGCTCAAAGCTATATTCGCCCCACACGAATAGCTTCCAGGAACCAGCAAGTTCGTCGGAGAACTTTGGAACACTCTTGCTCTCATGACTCCTCGGATCGTACACGGACTCCCGTGCAAAAGCAACGCTGGTGCAAAGCTTCTCTTCTCTCTCACAGTTTCTGTTTACTTGTGTTAAGAAACAGTTGTAAACTCTTTTAACTTTCTGTGTAACCTTCTATATTTGTCCTGTGGAGAGAAGAGACCTTATATAGGCCTGAGTGGCAACTGCCCGGTTTCCACAATGTTCAAAACGTGGTAAAAACCACTCCGAACGTGCAGTAACCGCACAGATCATGCACAGGCACGATCTGTAGCAAGTTGCGCCACTCGCGCACCCCGCGCGCCTTGCACACCGCGCGCAGAACGCGTACTGAGCCACTTGCGTCACCTGCGCGCCCTACGCACCCTGCGCCACCCGCGCAACTGGGCGCACACCTGTGCGCGCAACTGGGCGTGCAACCTGGCCCGCGCACCTGGCTGCGCAACCTAGCCCGCAACCAGAGCCGCGCAACCAGTGTCGCGCAACCTGGCTGCGCAACCTGTGTCGCGCAACCTGGCAGCTCAACCGGCTGGCAAGTGGCTCGCGCAACGAGCGCAACTTAAGCGCATTATGCGCCTAGCGACGATACTGACGTGCTAAGTGCGCCAACAAAACGCCATATTACATCTCATGAGCCCATGAGCCCGAGTTCGTGTCCGAGTCCGAGTCGCTAAGCCCCTACGGGGCTTAGCTCCAATGGAAATAAATTTTCCAAGAGCAAAAAGCATGAATGCTTTCAATTGTTGATTTAGCCTTTTTTCCATTAGAAAAATAATCTCACATGGCACACCCATGTGCACCTCCACACCATATGTGCATCTCTAAAAGAGCATAGCTAATATATAGAGATACAACTCTTTTGGCATAGGCATCTCTAAAAGAGCATAGCTAATATATAGAGATACAACTCTTTTGGCATAGCCGATGTGGGACTAAAGTTCCAATATAAAAAGGCCAAAACCCAACAATCCCCCACATATCTCTATATATGGGTATAAGTGTTCCCCACAGTAACTGTCCATCATGCATTAGGAGAGATGTCGCTGACGACTTGAATCTTTCCGCTTGGGTCAAACAACAGACTATAATACAAGAATGGACTAAGCCTTGAATTCTGCACCATAGCTGAAATTCTTTCCACTCACATAATGTAGTTACATGTGCTTCTGGCTACACATTAAAGGTCCTGTGCCAGCCTGGTTTTAGTGTATAATTTTGGACGTCTACAAGTTTACCCTCAAGAGACGGCCTGAGATCTCTGTCCATACACTATAGGTAAGTTCATTAAAAAGAGACATGGCATGAAGCGCTTTGCGCTTCCCTTGCTGTAAACCCCTGTCCTGAATTTATATTTTTAGTAAATTTATTTTTTCTATTATTAATAACTATTGGACTCAAGATAGTGACTTTTGGGTTTTGGTAGGAATTTCAAATGAATATCAAGGGTTATTATTGAAAGGGGAGTTGTAAATTCGGAGAGTTGGAGGGGCTAAATTGAAAATCTTCATATTCAAACTTCCCAACAGCTTAGATAACCGCAGAGAATCAAATAAGGATTCGAATTTCCTCTTTGATCATCCTTCTGTGATTCAAATTCATATTCGATCCTATCAAAAGTCCTTGTATAAAGGATTCAAGGGTCGGCCAACCCCCCCCAATTCCCAAACCCTAGCCGTCTACTTCTCCTCCCTCGCTAAGGAAACCTGGGAAGGAACAAGGGGGTTCCAATTCGATTGAGAAACCATCCAAGACTGTCATCTATATCAAGAGGTAACCACCTACCATCTAGATACTTGTAAATCTCTGTCATTAGTAAGTTTGGGTCTGGGATTGATTTGTATTTGATAAAATACCTAGAAGAGCCTAAAGGAAAGGAACAGCATCATCAAATCTCCTCCATCGCAGATACTTGGGGAACTCCTTTCAGTGTTCGACGCCAACTCTCGTGTCGATCATCAAAGCATTTCCTAACAGGTACTCCACGTAAACATCTAATCTTCATGTTCTGTTTTCCTGACATAAATGCTGGACTTGAGTCCTGCTAGGAAAGGTTATTTAGACGAATAGAGGTGTTTGGCACAGGACAGCAGGGTCCTACAGTAACAGGGGTATCAGACTTCCTCTGATACTTGCATCATTCCTTGTCTAATGGGTAAAGAGGGATAAACCATGTACCAGTTGGCGTATGATACATGTTCATGATTTTGTGTGCCACGAGAGAAGGATTTTCCTACCATTGTAACATTAGCGATATAGCTTTGAGACTGTTAGTGCCGGGGCACAATTTTTCGATGGAAAACTGAGAAGATGAAACAATTGTAAAAACAATGTTCCAACGCAACACTTCTAGGAAGGTTGCGCAAGTTTAACGAAGATCTAAGAAGATCTCGTTACAGCAGCATATGATATTACGAGAATCTAAAAAAGATTTCGTAATCCACAGCAGCGAATAAGATGACAGGCGATTGATTGATGAATATCCTGCTGGGGTGAATGATCACCGTTGCTCAAAGCTATATTCGCCCCACACGAATAGCTTCCAGGAACCAGCAAGTTCGTCGGAGAACTTTGGAACACTCCTGCTCTTCTGACTCCTCGGATCGTACACGGACTCCCGTGCAAAAGCAACGCTGGTGCAAAGCTTCTCTTCTCTCTCACAGCTTATGTTTACTTGTGTTAAGAAACACTTGTAAACTCTTTTAACTTTCTGTGTAACCTTCTATATTTGTCCTGTGGAGAGAAGAGACCTTATATAGGCCTGAGTGGCAACTGTCCGGTTTCCACAATGTTCGAAACGTGGTAAAATCCACTCCGAACGTGCAGTAACCGCACAGATCATGCACAGGCACGATCTGTAGCAAGTTGCGCCAATCGCGCACCCCGCGCCCCTTGCACACCGCGCACAGAACGCGCACTGAGCCACTTGAGCCACCTGTGCGCCCTACGCACCCTGCGCCACCCGCACAACTGGGCGCACACCTGTGCGCACACCTGGGCGCGCAACCTGGGTCCGCAACCAGAGCCGCGCAACCTGGCCGCGCAACCTGGCAACTCAACCGGCTGCGCAAGTGGCTCGTACAACGAACGCAACTTAAGCGCGCTATGCGCCTAGCAACGATGCTGACGTGCTAAGTGCAAAGTGCGCCAACAAAACGCCACATTACGCCTTATGAGTCCGAGTCCGAGTCCGAGTCGCTAAGCCCCTACGGGGCTTAGCGACAATAGAAATAAATTTTCCAAGAGCAAAAAGCATGAATGCTTTCAATTGTTGATTTAGCCTTTTTTCCATTAGAAAAATAACCCCACATGGCACACCCATGTGCACCTCCACACCACATGTGCATCTCTAAAAGAGCATAGCTAATATATAGAGATACAACTCCTTTGGCCTAGCCGATGTGCGACTAAAGTTCCAATATAAAAAGGCCAAAACCCAACACTAAATTCTAAGAAACTGACCAAAACAAAGATAAAAATGAAAATAAGTAGTATAAAATTAATCACGAACAACATTCTAAAAAAAGTATATATATATATATATATATATATATATATATATATATATATATATAGTAGAAGCCCTTAACCTAATCCTGGCCGCCCACTAATTGCACAAGATATGAGTGAATAATGGAAAGATATAACTGAATTAAATTCAAATCCCACAAAAGATGGAACTGAATTATTATTCAATCTTTCCATAACCGCTAAAATCTTTCAATCAGCCTGATTACGTGCCAACAGCACCCATGCGCCAAACAACACATCAGCCCATGCGCTTGCACGCGTAGCCGCTCAGTAACGCATGCGCGCAGCAACGTAGTCACGCAGCGACGCATGCGCGCACCGACCGGGCAAGCCCCCGCGCATGCGACTCGCGCACAAGCGCAACAACAGCGCACCAAGTGCCATGCGTCGATGCTAAGTGCAAAGTGCGACAACAAAGCGCCACTTTGCGCCCGCGTTCGAGTTCGAGCCCAAGCCCGAGCCCGAGTCGCTAAACCCCTTTTGGGGTTTAGCTCCTAAGGAAATAATTCCATGAGCATGACAAAAAGCATAAATGTTTCATTGAGGAGTTAATCCTTTTTTTCCACTAGAAAAATACCCCACATGGCACCCATGTGCCCCATCACACCCCATGTGCATATCTCAACACAAGCAAAGCTTTATATAGAGATACTCACTTTTTGGTGTGAGCAACGTGAGACTATTTTTCTAGTCAGAAAGGCAAAAACACCAACATAAGTTATTGTTGACTATACATTCTATGCACTTCTATCAACAAATTGACAATGTCCTAATTAACATAATGCAGCACATTGAAGTATTCACTTTCCTAGCAAGGAATCACTTTCCCACATTGAAGTATTCACTTTCCTTTCCAAATTCCTTAGCATTTTCAAACATCGGAAAGGAAAATCAATGGGAACTAAAATTTTCCAAAGGAAATGAAATGACAAGGAATTGATTTTCTTTCCCTTCCATTCCGCGAACCAAACGAGGCCTAAGATTTGAACAAACTGCAAACCATAACCAAAATGTGACGTAGTGAAATATATATATATATATATATATATATATATATATATATATATATATATATATATATATATATATTGTGTTTTATATAGGTAAATTATAAGGGCACAGCACATTTTGATCGGGGCTGTCCAAGTGTTAGTTTTTCATTATTTACAAGTTTGCCACTGAAAAAATTATTCAGGGCTATCCAAGTGGTAGGTATAAAAGATAAGTCTTATAATTTTTATTTTCTTCCTCACTCTCCATTACTCACAAGAAGAAGAAGAAGAAGAAGAAGAACAAGAACAAGAAGAAAAAAAAAACAAGAACAAGAACATCAATTTTTGCAAACCTAGTTTATTTTGATTTTTTGCTCTCTTCTAATTTCTCAGATCTCTTTCTCCAAACCCTACTTTATTTTTCTTCTTCTTGTTTGGGCATTATGGATGAAACCCTAGTTGTAGAAGAAATTGGGTTATCAAATCTATCAAATATATTAATCTATTAGTCTATTAACAATTTTTTCTTTATTAATAGAAGAATTATGGATGAAATCCTAGTTGTAGAAGAAAACTATGAAAAAAAATCCTAGTTGTAGAATAATTTGGTTCATATCAGGACTGCCACAATTTCTGACAGTCCTAGAAGTATTGAGGACTGCCAGAAATTGTGGCAGTCTTGAAATAGACTCGATGTACAACAGAACTGCCACAATTGCTGGCAGTCCAAGAAGTAATGAGGACTGCCAGGAATTGTGGCAGTCTTGAAATAGACTCGATGTACAACAGGACTGCCACAATTGCTGGCAGTCCTAGAAGTAATGAGGACTGCCAGAAATTGTGGCAGTCCTAAAAGGGACATGCTCCACAACAGGACTGCCACAATTTCTGGCAGTCCTAGACATATTGAGGACTGCCAGAAATTGAGGCAGTCCTGAAAGATACTTGTTGTACAGCAAGTTCCTTTCAGGACTGCCACAATTTCTGGCAGTCCTAAAGTCGACATTTCCGAATGAAAAAAAACATGTTAGGGTTTATTTCAATCTTGATAATAGAGCGAAATATGCATTTTAGGATATATTTTCATGCATTCTTTGTGAGGAAAGAAATATTTAACCTTTATTTTTATTTTCATACATTTTAGGGTTTATTTTATTTTTTGGGTGCCATCGAAATTGGGAAAGAGAAGGAAACTAGAGTTTTGATGGAGATGGTGATGATGGAATTGGTGGAGAAGAAGAAGATGATGATGAGAAAAAAACAAGGGTTTTGATGAAGATGTGAGAATGGAAATGGTGGAGAAGAAGAAGATGGATAGAAGAAGAAGAAAGTTAGTGTTTGTGAAGAGAGAGAGTGAAATTTAGAAATGAGAGTGATTTTTTGGGTTTAGTTGGCCGTGGGCTTTGGACAGCCCCCTGAGTGGAATATTTTGATAGCCCTAGTAAAAGTTCCTTCCAACCTGGCTAACCCTAATCCTGGCTAGCCCCGATCAAAAAATATGTGCCCTTATAAAGCCTTTATATATTGTGTTTTTGCAAAATAGAAAGTAAATGTAGATGATGGCCAGGCGGACCTGGAGAACAAGCATCCCTTCTCCTTGGCTAAGCAGCTCCCGGAGCACCGCCACCATGTCCCTCTTCAGCAGCCTCCGGATCCTCGACCCGATAACCCGACCCGTAGAATCTCCTCCGTTGATCTTCGATAGCTTAAGCGATTGGACGGCCTGGATCGCCTCTACGCTCAGGTACCGCCCCCTCTGGGTCGGCTTCCGGTTCTTCGCTCGGTCCCTCATGGTGATGACGGCGGTTCGGAGCCGTTGCGGGTTTTGGGTCCGTATCTGGACCCGGGAGGGAGGAGGCGGGAGCTGAAGCAGGAGGGATGAGGAGGCCATTAGTTTTGTGAATAGTATATTTTTCCGCTCCAATTTTCTGTTGATAAATATTGGAAATTACTAAGTTGTGCTGGGCGGATAGCTACGGGTGAGCGTTCATATAATGGGTTGGTATTTGATCGAACTTTTCAGTACTTTATTAAATTAGTATTTAGAAAATTAATATTAATATTATATTATTTAGAATCGATTTTTTTGTTTTCGGCTAAATCGGCATTCGGTCAATTTTTGTTCGGTATCGATATTTTACCAATTAATATTTGATCAATCAACACACTTAATATTGTAGAACCACTTAATATATATATATATATATATATATATATATACTTTTTTGGAAATATTAAAATTTTAAAATCAAGCCTCTACCAATCAAACAATTAATCAAAATTATTACAACAATATGTAACAAGTCACAAACACCTAAAAATGAGCTTAAAAGATCAAACGTACTAAGTTTAATCTTTAGTATAAGTTTAAGTAACCAAAATTCACTTCAAATTTCTACAAGAACACAAAACATAAGCTTAAAAGATCAAAAACTCAATTCTTCGCATTCTTAACATAACTTCAAGTCCATTAAAATCAATTCTAAGTTCTAAGAAACTGACCTAAACAAAGATAAAAAAAAAATGAGTAGTATAAAATTAATCACGAACAAAATTTTTCAAGTGCTCTATGTGCTCTTCCCGATTCTTCGAGTATATAAAGATATCGTCGATGAACACGACCACAAATTTGTCGATTAGGGGTTGGAAGACTCGGTTCATCAAATCCATAAAAGCGGCTGGAACGTTCGTCAGACCGAACGACATGACTAGAAATTCGTAATGTCCATATCGAATGCGGAAGGCAGACTTCGATACGTCGTCGGGCTTAATCTTCAATTGGTGGTAGCTTGAACGAAGATCGATTTTTGAAAATATTGTCGCACCTTGCAGTTGATCGAACAAGTCATCGATTCGTAGCAGTGGGTACTTGTTCCGTACGGTGGCCTTGTTGAATTCTCGATAATCGAATCATAGCTACATCGATTCATCCTTCTTTTTCAAGAACAACACGGGAGCTCCCCACGGAGAGATGCTATGGCGAATAAATTCGCGGTCTAGCAACTCTTGTAGTTGTACCTTCAGCTCCTTCAGTTCAGCTAGGGCCATTCAGTAAGGCGCTTTTGATATCAACCGTGTATCCGGAAAGGTGTCGATGCTTAATTCTATTTTTCGATCCGGCGACATCCCAGACATTTTGTCTGGGAACACGTCAAAAAAATCTACCATAACATCAGTCTGCACTGTGTCTGCAATATCCTTCCTCGTATCTCGAACTAATGCCAAGTATCTCGTACAACTGGAACGCAACATACGCCTTGTTGAAATTGCCGATACCACCATGGCCGTCTTCGATACTGTACCACACGAATATGAGAGCTCTGTCTCTCCAGGAAGACAAAACACAACTCTCTTCTCAATGCACTTGATCGTTGCATGGCAACACCCAACCAATCCATACCCAGGATTATATCGTATTCCTTGATGTCTAAGACGATGACTTCTAATAATAGATTTTGGCCTCCGATGCAAATGTGGTCGTTCCTACAAATAAAGTTTGCAGGCATATCGACTCCCGATGGAGTGCTATCGCTAATGTTCATATCTAGCGATTGCATGGCTAATTTATTTTCGTTAGCAAAATCTGCAGATATAAAACTATGCGTTGCACCCGAATCGAATAGTACTCGAGCAGGTATTTTTTATAGAGTAGTATACCTGTTACAACAGTATCAAACTCGAATGCATCATCTCGAGTGAATGCATAAACTCGGTCTTGTGCCCTCTAGCGTGCATTCTGCGGGTTCACTGACACTGCATTTGCGTCTCGTAGTGGAGGCGCTTTATTCTGGTTTGGAAAGTTCCTTGGTGGATGTTGATTCGGAATGTCCTTGGAGGATGTTGATTCGGCCTCCCCGCCTGACATTTGACTTAGGTTGCCTATCTCGCCACACCTGAAGCATGTTCTCGATTGACAACCGGGCGGTGGTCCCCACGTTTGCCGCATTTATTGCAAGTTACTGCAAAAAAGTGACCCCGATTCTCAAACGTGTTTTGACGCTTTAGCACTCCCGATCCTCCAACATCGTTAGGACGTTTATTAAAATTGTTACGGACGACTGGCATGGATTGTTAAGACATGCGACCGAAGATTCACTCGTTATCAAGAGCATTATCGTAGGACTCGTAATAAGTTTGACACTTTTGGTTCATGACGTCTCTACGCAGTTCGTCATTCAGGCCCTGTTGGAAGCGTTCGCTCCAGGCTTCTTTGTTGGGCAAGAAGGCGCCGACAAATTTTGCTAGTTTCGCGAAGTTTGAGTCATCGTCAACTGACATATTTTCTTGTCTAAACATCATAAACTCGTCTTCTTTTTGACGACGGATGGCGCGGGGAACATACTCCTCAAGAAAGGCTTCCTTGAACATTTCTCGAAAAATCTTGGTGTCAGGGTTGACCTCATAGATTTTATGTTTCTTTGCTGCCCACTAGTCGTAGGCCCTCATTGCAGCTGTAGCACCACACATGCAACTCTCTTGGACCCTTTAATGTTGAGAAGATTAAACAGGTCCTCGATTTCTGCCAGCCATCCTACGATCACATTAGGCTCCACTCGACCGTTGAGCATTGGCGGGTTCATCTTGCGAAACTTAGTTGCTTTGGACAAGGAAGAAGAGTTAATCGCTTGTGGTTGACCTTCTTCCTGAACTTCTTCTCTCTTTTCAGATGCCACGATCGTTGCATTTGTGTTGGCCGCCATAATGCTTATGGTCCGCGTCAGGGCATCCATCTGCTTCTGTTGTGCACCAAATTGGGCTTGGATTTGCGCCTGAAGCTGTTGTTGTTGCACCTCCATCAGGTGCAACATTCTCTCCATCGAAGTCTCGCTAGGGCTAGCGCCCTTCGAACTAGACGAACTATTCATAGCGTTGTTTGTTGTGGCGGGATTATTTTTCTTCGTCATCTCTACAAAGCAGAGTAAACACGTTAGTATTTTCAAAATATCTACGGGCTTACCTGTATGGAACTATTATTTTACGCAGCATGTCAAAAAACATTCAATCAAGTATCATAACCAATATCCCAAATAAAATATTTTTCAAAAATCCGAGGAATATGAACCATGCTCTGATACCAATTTGTCACGTCCCGATTTGACAAATCGTTCATCCTTGCATCGATTTATGCCGAATCGATCATCCTTGCTAGGGCATGATGTCGTACGAGTCTGGAGTTGCACTCGTACAAGGCAAGAACATTACATTTGATACATTCATTTGAAACATCAAGTTGAAACTTCACAAATTACAGAGAATTGAACACGCAATATATGAAGCTAGAAATATGCTTTTTTATTGATAGCTTGTAACAAAGTGCAAGTCGTAATTACATTGGATATGTCGTTACGACTATATTGATTGAAACAAAAGAAAATACTCGATAAACTGCCTGAACTAATACTTGTTGTTCTATACATTCACACCCTTTTATACATTGAAAGCCTTCGATGAATTGGCTTCAAAATACTTCAAAATAGAAAGAGCTTCAAAACGCCTCTCCAAACTTCGACTTTGGCCTAGCACCGTGCACCCCAGAGTTCTCGTTGTCACGCCCTGATTCCGAAGAATCGATAGTCGTCACCCGGGCATGATGTCGTACGAACCTAGGTTGCGATCGCACAAGACATAGTCATAAGGTAATCCGAAACATGTCAACTAAGAGAGAGCGCAGACAAATTGAACAACACATTGAGATAGAGAAACTTTGCATTTTATTGATAATAGACATCATTTACAGACACTATTACAATCCTGCCTCGCGGGCTTTACAACATGACTCGATTACAAAAGGAGTGCCGATTAGATAGCCGTTCCATACATACATCCCTTATTTACAACAAAAGTATTCCAGCCACCTGGATGTGAGCGATGCTGAGACATGTTCCTTGGACTTGCGGAGAGTCTTCAAAAGTTTAGCGGTGGGGTCTTCGACGCACGGTTGAAGCTTCAAAAGCACGAACGTCGCCTAGCTAGTTTGTGAGACTCGTCTCACTGTATCAGTATTGTAGAAGCATGGAATTTCAGGACCCTATGCGCCTAATATTTCATGCGCCAGGAAGCTCAGATGAAGTACTTGGCACAGCAAAAGCATAGACATTAAAAAAGAAGATTTTTATTTCATATAAAAGTCTATTACATGTCTAAAAAAGGGCTGTACAAAGGAGAATTTCTACAAAGAAAAGATCCTAAGCCTACAGCTAGGCGCAGCAACCGCCATGCGCTCTCAGCTTGGCGCATCACTTCAGCGTCTCAGCTTGGCGCATCACTTCAGCGTCTCAGCCAGGCGCATCCCTTCAGCAGCTCAGTTATGTGCATCCTCGGTTATGTGCATCCCTTCAGCGGCTCAATTATGTGCATTCCTTCAGCAGCTCAGTTATGTGCCGCCCTTCAGCGTCCCAGTCAGGCGCATCATGAACTCAGTATATGCGCCATCAAATGCTTCAACCAATGAAGCATTTATTGAGCAGAATGAGGGTGGGTAATCAACCCTCTAGCTGGAGGAAGAGCTCTCCAAAGCCCAAGGAAGATGATCGGAGCACCGCAATTCCGATCTGTGGCTCTTCCAGCATAACGAAGACAAGGCTCGAGAATTCCGATCTTTGGATGCAACAGACACCTTCCGCCTGCCTCAGAAGCCCTCGACTCCGACTTTTGGATGTAACAGTCACCTTCAAGTGCATCAATGAAGACAATGCGTCGCATCTTCACCCTCGGGAGCATCTCGTCAACAGAATGTGCTCGAGCAAACAAAGTTCATTTCGGGAGGACGTGAGAGAACGAGAAGCGAACTCTCTCCTTGCCACTATTTATAGGCCGGGCAAATCAAACCCATGCGCCAAGTGCCTGGCTCTCCGAATCCCGTGCAATGAATTTGCATTAAATGGTGATGAACCTGACACTTCGAATTCAGCCAAGTCAAAAAGGCTATTTAAAGCACTCGAAGAACGTAACAGTCGGACCAATAAAGACGTGTCATACAAAGCGGATGCGCCGGTCAGACCGCGTATCATACAGACGCGTCCATCAACACCAAGCGCCTTATGAGGATGCGCCCATGCGTTCCTATGCGCCTAGTACAACACAGATCTACGCACCCACTCAAAGGCCCATCACCTGTCAAGAACATTAAATGCTGAAGTCTGACAGAGTTGGCAGCACGTCCCCCGAGGACTGAACAAACAGCTTTTTCAGAAGACGAAGCATCGCCGACGTCAGCATCATCATTACTTTCCTTCCGCAGTTACAAGCCACGTGGCAGTCCAACCATTCGCATGTGCCTCCGCAGCCATGTGCCCAAATCTCTGCATACGCCTCAAAAGTCATGTGCCTCAGACTTTTCTCTGATCCCTAAAGACAGAAGTCAAGTCACTACTGAAGCCTCGCATGCGCCTCGAAAGCCGTGTGCCCAGACTGGTTCATGACTCCTAAGGGTTACAAGCCAAAGCCTCCTCATGCGCCCAATCCCAGGCGCATCCTATCAGATCACTCTCCACCAAATCCGAGATCTTTGAGCCATGGACCTACAACACGTGTCCTTTGACTCGATTCAGCCTATGAAGGGGTGCTAATCACCCAAGATCTCAGCAACTTAAAGATCATCTCCATTGCTACGTGTCAGCTCGGCCGCATCCCATAAAGGCAACAGGAAGGGTTCAACTCCTCAACCAGAACGTATCGCCCATGCGCCTCCATCAGCAATCACCACGTGGCATCCCCACAAACAGGCGCATCCTACATATGTGCGTATGAGCAGCCAGCCTGCAAGCTATAAATAGAAGGATCACTTCCTTCTTCCAAATACACGAACACACACAGAGACAGACCTACGAACCAAAAAATACCCACACAGAGAGGCAGATACAGACACTCAACGTCTTCTTCCTCTCCGCAGGCTCCAGCAACCAGAGCAACTCGGACCTTTAGAGAACCGAGAACCGTCGTCAGATCGTCAACGGAGTCAACGCATTACCACTCGCTCCATCGGCACAAGGGACCCAGATAAACAAAAGTGTACTCCTAGGACTACATCTAAGTCCTATATTGTAACACTGTTCTGTTTGTAATTAAAATTTGCAATCAAAAGATTTTAATGGCAAACAAGCCGACGACTCTGCTGGGGACCTCTTTCTCCTCCACCGAGAAAGCTGTGTCGCAATCCGACGACGTGAAGGTGGGCACCTCCTACAAGACGCTGGTCGTACGCCTCAATCAACAGGCGTATGAGGAGTTCATCTCTGAAGGCAGTGCGAGTCCTTCGAAGCGGCTGCCGAAGCCGAAGAAGACTCGCCAAGTCTAGGTACGCAAGGTCAATGCCTCTGGCACCACCACCGAAGGGGATGCTCCAATGCAGCCTACCCTTCCTGCTGACGTCCTCAGCAGCCAAGATGCGCCCACCGGTGCAGCGCATCTCTCGGGGAAACGTACGGCTAACCACATTCTCCAGCCATCTTCCTCTCAGGCGAGGAAGATGCGTCGATAGAGCAGGGGCGCTGCTAATGCCCTGCGTATCACCCCTGATGCGCTACAGAAGGTCTCTGTCTTTGACAGACTCACTCGCTGTAGTGGCGAGGAGAATTTGGACTTTGAGTACTATGTACCCCAGTGGACTGGTACGAAGAAGTCCAAGGCAGCACGGGCCATGCGCCTCAAACGTGCTATGCTGGCAGCAAACCAGAAGCATGCACTCACAATCATGCGCGCTGCTGATGGTAAGTTGTATAAGGTCGACTCGGGAGCTTCTGCGCTGGAAATGAGTCGACCTTCAAAGTCGTTGTCTCACTTGGGTGCATCTGTTGCGTTCGCAACCAAGTCGAGACAGGCAAACCCTGTGGTCTTGAACTCCCGCGCCTCTACTGGTTGTGCGTCTGAAGTTCGTTCAAGACACTGTAAATGTTGTTCCCCCACTACTGATCTGAGCGCCTGTTTGGTGTTGGATCAGGGGGCGCAGCCTTCACTTGACCACCCCGACGTTTGGCCTTGCTGTGTGCCTGATGGGGGTGAGAAGGTGGCACTCTCCTCCAATGATCTGTGTAACGTGATCACTCACAAACGTCGATCATGAAAGTCGATTGACAAGCACAATGCGCCCCTCACAGGATACACCTGTGTTGTAGTCACCATCAACTGCTGTTGTAAGGCAGCTGTCCCACCAAGACAGTCGGTGTTCCAGCGGTTGCAATCATCAACACCCCTCCGACGTCGCCTCGGGAAGAAGGTGTCAATGGAAGAGGAGCCAGAACTAAAGGTTGCTTCATGCAACGTAATCTCTAACTCCTCGTCAATCCGAAAGGCGACTAGCAATTCCTCGTCCTCGTCCAAGAGCCAGCCGAGGAAAACCAAGACAACTGTCCCGTCCTCCGGAGTGTTTGAAGGCACTCGGGAGAGAAAGAAGATCTTGGAGGAAGCTGGGGGTAGTCAAGCCCTTGTTGATCCTCCTTCTGAAGACGAAGATGTCCTCCAAAGCACAGCTGGGGTGGATCTTCATCCTGGAGACGAAGTCAGACTCCTGGACGTAGCTGGGGGTAGTCTAGCCCCTGTGGATCTGCGTCTCGAAGACGAAGAATTCCTCCAAGACAGAACTGGGGGTAATCAGGCCCTTGCAGATACTCCTGAAGACGAGGGTATCCTCCAGAATGTAGCTGGGGGTAGCCAAGACGAGGCTCCGGGGGAAGTTTCTCTTCTACAAGAGAGCGAGGCCAAAAGCGAAGCCTCAACTGATCCATCCGACTCCAGCCGTGTCATGACAGTGTACATGACTGGGAGTGCCCGAGCCAGATGCGCCGCCAGCAGACCTCGTCCAGCGTATGGATACCCTGGAGGGAGGACTCAAAACCCTCTTTGCCTCCATGTAAATACTGACTCATGCAGTGTTTGAAATACGGTCCGCTTTGGCCAGGGCGCCTTCTACCGGTCCTGACCCAGGGGCCAATGGAGAATCAAGTGTACCCCTTCAATGGGTATCCATGGATACAGATCGCCGCGAAGCACCACGAACGTCGGAGCCATCAAATGCTCAACTCCAGGCGGTACCACCTTTCCCGACTCCCAGCTCCACGGAAGACGTGGTCGAGATGATCAGGGACTTGCGCGAGCGCTTTGAGTCCAAGAACAGACAAGAGGAGCGCCAAAAGATGGGGATCCCCCAACCATATCCCCTCGAATGGAACAAAGTGGTTTATCCTCCTAAGTATAAACCACAAACATTGATGCCATATGACGTGAAGGACTCTCCGCGTCGCTAACTGACGTACTTCCAGTCTCAAACGGGACATCTTCCGAAGGAGGACGCACTACTCACCAGCATATTTGTCGGGGTACTGAAGGGAGTGGCGTACGACTGGTACTGCAGTCTCCCCGACAACTCCATATCTTCCTTCGACGACTTGACGCGTCTCTTCCTCGACCGTTTCTACGACGACGGAAAGGACATGACAATGGCGTCCCTCATAGAGATACGCCAGAAGGAGAAGGAAACAGTTCGAGTATTCATCAAACGCTTCCGACAGGCCTGCTTCACACTGCCTCCGGGCATGCCAGAACATGCACTCCTCTCCTCCTGCAGCATGAACATGCTGCCTGCGATCAAACTCTGGCTCAACTCTACTCCTCCTTCCGACTGGAGTTCCTTGATCATCGAAGCCGAAGCAGCAGAAAAGAAGGCATCCAATGCTCGCCTTCTGGGAGTTAGTTTCCCTGCCTTTGAGGACAAGAGGAAACGACCTGCAGCCAACAACCCTGGACGAGAGACGAAGGAGAAACAGGCGTTGACTGTCAATGCCTCCAAAGGTGCATCAGCACCTACTCAGAAGCCTCTACTTGCACCAAGGCCAAAGGAGGTTTATTCTTTCAACGATGAAGACACCTTGTAACTCTTCGAGATACTGAATCAGGGTGACAAGATCAAGTTGTCGGACCCGAAGCATCCCGACGAGGTTGGAAAAGTGGACAATCCGAGGTACTGTTACTACCATCGGTTTGTCGGACATCCAACTAAGGACTGCTACGTCCTCAAAAACTACATCCAGCGCATGATCAATGCGGATGTTATCTCCGTCGACTACGAGGAGAAAACGGTCTCGGCCAACCTGGTGTCACTCCAATTTGGCACCTTTCTGCCAACCATAACACAAGATGGTGTCGTCCCCATCCCAAAGGCGACAATGGAGGTGGTTAACCTACCACCTACCCGTGATAACGTGAGTGGACTCATCCCACCCACCACATCTCGGAGAGAGGTCTTATGGGTTCATCCTGACCTCGTCTCCGAGGTTACTCAACTGGAGGTACGCTCTGCCTCCAAAACCAAGGGCAGGAAGATCAAGTCTTGCCGCATGGTCTCTTCCTCTGCGGAAGAGGCACTTCCTGTACAGACGCGTTCACATCAGAACGCCCAACCCGACGAAGCTGCCGTCGAGGTGGTGCCTCCTTGCACCATCCCTGCTGTCCAGGAAGAAGGCCCATCCAGGCCTCCAGCAGCCAATAAGCAGAAGTATGTAGAGGCCCGTTTCGACAAGCCTCTGCGAAAGAAGAATGCTTCGGGGCTAGCCAAGCCCCATAACTTCGACATACTGGCACAACTTGCCAGTACTCCCGCCGCCTCGGGTTCTGTGAGGAGATAACTGCAAATAAATCCAAAAAAGATTATCATTAATCTTTTTTGGTTATCGAAGCGTTATCATTTGCATTAACTGAGAGGAGCATGCGCCCCATCATTGATGCGCGGAGTATCCATACGCCCGAACAGTCATGCGTCCCGTTGAAGACACCACCATGCTTCTTATTCAAAGTATTCCAAAACTTGACAAAAAGTTTTGAAAACTTTGAAGGGGGTCTTGTAGAAGCATGGAATTTCAGGACCAGAAATCCTATGCGCCTAACATTTTATGCGCCAGGAAGCTCAAATGAAATACTTGGCACAACAAAAGCATAGATATTAAAAAAAAAGATTTTTATTTCATATAAAAGTCTATTACATGTCTAAAAAAGGACTGTACAAAGGAGAATTTCTACAAAAAAAGATCCTAAGCCTACAGCTAGGCGCAGCAACCGCCATGCGCTCTCAGCTTGGCACATCACTTCAGCGTCTCAGCTTGGCGCATCACTTCAGCGTCTCAGCCAGGAGCATCCCTTCAGCAGCTCAGTTACGTGCATCCTAAGTTATGTGTATCCCTTCAGCAGCTCTGTTATGTGCTGCCCTTCAGCGTCCTAGTCAGGCGCATCATGAAGTCTCAGCATATGCGCCATCAAATGCTTTGACTAATAAAGCATTTATTGAGTAGAACGAGGGTGGGCAATCAACCCTCTAGCTGGAGGAAGAGCTCTCCAAAGCCCAAGGAAGATGATCGGAGCACCGCAATTCCGATCTGCGGCTCTTCCAGCATAACGGAGACGAGGATCGAGCATTCCGATCTTTGGATGCAACATGCACCTTCTGCCTGCCTCAGAAGCCCTCGACTCCGACTTTTGGATATAACAGTCACCTTCAAGTGCATCAATAAAGACAATACATCGCATCTTCACCCTCGGGAGCATCTCGTCAACAGAATATGCTCAAGCAAACAAGTTCATTTCGGGAGGACGTGAGAGAACGAGAAGCGAACTCTCTCCTTGCCACTACTTATAGGCCGGGCAAATCAAACCTATATGCCAAGTGGCTGGCTCTTCGAATCTCGTATAATGAATTTGCATTAAATAGTGATGAACCTAATGCTTCGAATTCAGCTAAGTCAAAAACGGCTATTTAAAGCACTCGAAGAACGTAACAGTCGGACCAATAAAGACGTGTCATGCAAAGCGGATGCGTCGGTCAGACCGCGCATCATACAGACGCACCCATCAGCACCAAGCGCCTTATGAGGATGCGCCCATGCATCCCCATATGCCTAGTACAACACAGATCTATGCGCCTACTCAAAGGCCCATCACCTGTCAAGAATATTAAATGCTGAAGTCTGACAGAGTTGGCAGCACGTCCCCCGAGGACTGAACAGATAGCTTTTTCAGAAGACGAAGCATCGCCGACGTCAGCATCATCATTACTTTCCTCCGGCGGTTACAAGCCACATGGCCGCCCAACCATTCGCATGCGCCTCCGCAGCCATGCGCCCAAATCTCTGTATGCGCCTCAAAAGCCATACGCTTCAGACTTTTCTCTGATCCCTAAAGACAGAAGTCAAGTCACTACTGAAGCCTCGCATGTGCCTCGAAATCTGTGCGCCCAGACTGGTTCGTGACTTCTAAGGGTTACAAGGCAAAGTCTTCTCATACGCCCAATCCCAGGCGCATCCTATCAGATCACTCTCCACCAAATCCGAGATCTTTGAGCCATGGACCTACAACATGTGTCCTTTAACTCGATTCAGCCTATGAAGGGGTGCTAATCACCCAAGATCTCAGCAACTGAAAGATCCTCTCCATTGCTACGTGTCAGCTCGGCCGCAGCCCACAAAGACAACAGGAAGGGGTCAACTCCTCAACTAGAGCGCATCGCCCATGCACCTCCATCAGCAATCACCACGTGGCATCCCCACAAACAGGCGCATCCTACATATGCACGCATAAGCAGCCAGCCTGCAAGCTATAAATAGAAGGATCACTTCCTTCTTCCAAATACACGAACACACACAGAGACAGACCTACGAATCGAAAAACACCCACACAGGGAGGCAGATACAGACACTCAACGTCTTCTTCCTCTCCGCAAGCTCCAGCACCCAGAGCAACTCAGACCTTCAGAAAACCGAGAACCGTCGTCAGATCGTCAACGGAGTCAACGTATTACCACTCGCTCCATCGACACAAGGGACCCAGATAAACAAAAGTGTACTCCTAGGACTACATCTAAGTCCTACATTGTAACACTATTCTGTTTGTAATTGAAATTTGCAATCAAAAGATTTTTATGGCAAACAAGCTGGCGACTCTGCTGGGGATCTCTTTCTCCTCCATCGAGAAAGCTGTGTCGCAATTCGACGACGTGAAGGTGGGCTCCTTCCATAAGACGCTGGTCGTACGCCTCAATCAAGAGGCATATAAGGAGTTCATCTCTGAAGTCAGTACGAGTCCTTCGAAGCGGCTGCCGAAGCCGAAGAAGACTCGCCAAGTCTGGGTACGCAAGGTCGACGCCTCTGGCACTACCACCGAAGGAGATGCTCCAATGCAGCCTACCCTTCCTGCTGACGTCCTCAGCAGCCAAGATGCGCCGACCGGTGCAACGCATCTCTCGGGGAAACGTGCGGCTAACCACATTCCCTAGCCATCTCCCTCTCAAGCGAGAAAGATGCGTCGACGGAGCAGGGACACAGCTAATGCCCTGCGCATCACCTCTGATGCGCTACAGAAGGTCTGTGCCTTTGACAGACTCACTCGGTGTAGTGGCGAGGAGAATTTGGACTCTGAGTACTATGTACCCCAGCGGGCTGGTACGAAGAAGTCTAAGGCAGCACGGGCTATGCGCCTCAAACGTGCTATACCGGCAGCAAACCAGAAGCATGCGCTCATAATCATGTGCGCTGCTGATGGTAAGTTATATAAGGTCGACTCGGGTGCTTCTGCGCCGAAAATGAGTCAACCTTTAAAGTCCTTGTCTCACTTGGGCACATCTGTTGCGTTCGCAACCAAGTTGAGTAAGGCAAACCCTGTGGTCTTGAACTCCCGCGCCTCCACTGGTTGTGCGTCTGAGGTTCGTTCAAGTTACTATAAATGTTGTTCCCCTACTACTGATCTTAGCGCCTGTTTGGTGTTGGATCAGGGGGCGCAGCATTCACTTGACCACCCCGGCGTTTGGCATTGCCATACGCCTGATGGGGGTACGAAGGTGGCACTCTCCTCCAACGATCTGCGTAACGTGATCACTCACAAATGCCGATCAGGAGAGTCGATTGACAAGCACAATACGCCCCTCACAGGACACATCTGTGTTGTAGTCACCATCAACTGCTATTGCAAGGCAGTAGTCCTACCAAGACAGTCGGTGTTCCAGCGGCTGCAATCATCAACACCCCTCCGACGTCGCCTCGGGAAGAAGGTGTCAATGGAAGAGGAGCCAAAACTAAAGGTTGCTTCATGCAACGTAATCTCTAACTCCTCGTCAATCCAAAAGGCGACTGGCAATTCCTCGTCCTCGTCCAAGAGCCAGCCGAGGAAAACCAAGACAACTGTCCCGTCCTTCGGAGTATTTGAAGGCACTCGGGGGAGAAAGAAGATCTTGGAGGAAGCTAGGGGTAGTCAAGCCCTTGTTGATCCTCCTTTTGAAGACGAAGATGTCCTCCAGAGCACAGCTGGGGTGGATCTTCATCCTGGAGACGAAGTCAGCCTTCCGGACGTAGCTGGGAGTAGTCTAGCCCCTGTGGATCTGCGTCTCGAAGACAAAAAAGTCCTCCAAGACAGAACTGGGGGTAATCAGGCCCTTACGGATACTCCTGAAGACGAGGGTATCCTTCAGAATGTAGCTGGGGGTAGCCAAGACGAGGCTCCGGGGGAAGTTTCTCTTCTACAAGAGAGCGAGGCCGAAAGCGAAGCCTCAACTGATCCATCCGACTCCAGCCGTGTCATGACAGTATACATGACTGGGGGTGATACCGAGCCAGATGCGCCGCCAGCAGACCTCGTCCAACGCATGGATACCCTGGAAAGAGGACTCAAAACCCTCTCTGCCTCTATGCAAACACTGACTCAAGCAGTGTTTGAAATACGATCCGCTTTGGCCAGGGCACCTTCTATCGGTCCTGACCCAGGGGCCAATGGAGAATCAAGTGTACCCTTTCAACGGGTATCCTTGGATACAGATTGCCGCGAAGCACCATGGACGTCGGAGCCATCAAATGCTCAACTCCAGGCAGTACCACCTTCTCCGACTCCTAGCTCCACGGAAGACGTGGTCGAGATGATCAGGGACTTGCGCGAGCGCTTTGAGTCCAAGAACAGACAAGAGGAGCGCTAAAAGATGGGGATCCCCCAACTATATTCCCTCGAATGGAATAAAGTAGTTTATCCTCCTAAGTATAAACCACAAAAATTGACGCCATATGACGGGAAGGACTCTCCGCGTCACTATCTGACGTACTTCCAGTCTCAAACGGGACATCTCCGAAGGAGGACGCACTACTCACCAGCATATTTGTCGGGGCACTGAAGGGAGTGGCGTACGACTGGTACTGTAGTCTCCCCGACAACTCCATATCTTCCTTCGATGACTTGATGCGTCTCTTCCTCGACCGTTTCTACGACGGCGGGAAGGACATGACAATGGCGTCCCTCATAAAGATACGCCAGAAGGAGAAGGAAACAGTTCGAGTATTCATCGAACGCTTCCGACAGGCCTGCTTTAGACTGCCCCCGGGCATGCCAGAACATGCACTCCTCTCCTTCTGCAGCATGAACATGCTGTTTGCGATCAAACTCTGGCTTAACTCTACTCTTCCTCCCGACTGGAGTTCCTTGATCATTGAAGTCGAAGCAACAAAAAAGAAGGCGTCCAATGCTCGCCTTCTGGGAGTTAGTTTCCCTGCCTTTGAGGACAAGGGGAAACGACCAGCAGCCAACAACCCTGGACGAGAGACGAAGGGGAAACAGACGTTGACTGTCAATGCCTCCAAAGGTGCATCAACACCTACTCAGAAGCCTCCACTTGCACCAAGGCCAAAGGAGGTTTATTCTTTCAATGATGAAGGCACCCTGCAACTCTTCGAGATACTAAAGCAAGGTGACAAGATCAAGTTGCCGGACCCGAAGCGTTCCGACGAGGTTGGAAAAGTGCACAATCCGAGGTACTGTCACTACCATCGGTTTGTCGGACATCCAACTAAGGACTGCTACGTCCTCAAAAACTACATCCAGTGCATGATAAATACGGATGTTATCTCCGTCGACTACGAAAAGAAAACGGTCTCGGCCAACCTGGTGTCACTCCAATTTGGCACCTTGCCGCCAACCACAACACAAGATGGTGTCGTCCCCATCCCAAAGGCGACAATGGAGGTGGTTAACCTACCACCTACCCGTGACAATGTGAGTGGACTCATCCCACTTACCACATCTTGGGGAGAGGTCTTATGGGTTCATCCTGACCTCATCTCCGAGGTTACTCAACCGGAGGTATGCTCTGCCTCCAAAACCAAGGGCAGGAAGATCAAGTCTTGCTGCATGGTCTCTTCCTCTACGGAAGAGGCACTTCATGTACAGACGCGTTCATATTAGAACGCCCAACCTGATGAAGCTGCTGTCGAAGTGGTGCCTCCTTGCACCATCCCTGCTGTCCAAGAAGAAGGCCCATCCAGGCCTCCAGTAGCCAATAAGCAGAAGCATGTAGAGGCCCATTTCGACAAGCCTCTGCGAAAGGAGAATGCTTCGGGGCTAGCCAAGCCCCATAACTTCGACATACTGGCATAACTTGCCAGTACTCCCACCGCCTCGGGTTCTGTGAGGAGATAACTACAAATAAATCCAAAAAAGATCATCATTAATCTTTTTTGGTTATCGAAGCGTTATCATTTGCATTAACTGAGAGGAGCATGCGCCCCATCATTGATGTACGGAGTATCCATGTGCCCGAACAGTCATGCGCCCCGTTGAAGACACCACCATGCTTCTTATTCAAAGTATTTCAAAACTTGACAAAAAGTTTTGAAAACTTTGAAGGGGGTCTTGTAGAAGCATGGAATTTCAGGATCAGAAATCCTATACGCCTAACATTTCATGCGCCAGGAAGCTCAGATGAAGTACTTGGCACAACAAAAGCATAGACATTAAAAAAGAAGATTTTTATTTCATATAAAAGTCTATTACATGTCTAAAAAAGGGCTATACAAAGGAGAATTTCTACAAAAAAAAGACCCTAAGCCTACAGCTAGGCGCAACAACCGCCATGCGCTCTCAGCTTGGCGCATCACTTCAGCATCTCAGCTTGGCACATCACTTCAGCGTCTCAGCCAGGCGCATCCCTTCAGCAGCTCAGTTATGTGCATCCTCAGTTATGTGCATCCCTTCAGCGGCTCAGTTATGTGTATCCCTTCAGCAGCTCAGTTATGTGCCGCCCTTCAGCGTTCCAGTCAGGCGCATCATGAACTCAGCATATGCGCCATCAAATGCTTCGACTAATGAAGCATTTATTGAGCAGATCGAAGGTGGGCAATCAACCCTCTAGCTGGAGGAAGAGCTCTCCAAAGCCCAAGGAAGATGATCGGAGCACCGCAATTCTGATCTGCGGCTCTTCCAGCATAACGGAGACGAGGCTCGAGCATCCCGATCTTTGGATGCAACAGGCACCTTCCGCCTGCCTCAGAAGCCTTTGACTCCGACTTTTGGATGTAACAGTCACCTTCAAGTGCATCAATGAAGACAATGCGTCGCATCTTCACCCTCGGAAGCATCTCATCAACAGAATATGCTCGAGCAAACAAAGTTCATTTCGGGAGGACGTGAGAGAACGAGAAGCAAACTCTCTCCTTGCCACTATTTATAGGCCGGGCAAATCAAACCCATACGCCAAGTGGCTGGCTCTCCGAATCCCGTGCAATGAATTTGTATTAAATGGTGATGAACCTGACGCTTCGAATTCAGCCAAGTCAAAAATGGCTATTTAAAGCACTCGAAGAACGTAACAGTCGAACCAATAAAGACGTGTCATGCAAAACGGATGCGTCGGTCAGACCGTGTATCATACAGACACGCCTATCAGCACTAAGCGCCATATGAGGATGCGCCCATGCGTCCCCATGCGCCTAGTACAACACAGATCTATGCACCCACTCAAAGGCCCATCACCTGTCAAGAACATTAAATGCTGAAGTCTGAAATAGTTGGCAGCACGTCCTCCGAGGAATGAACATACAGCTTTTTCAAAAGACGAAGCGTCGCCGACGTCAGCATCATCATTACTTTCCTCTGGCGGTTACAAGCCACGTGGCCGCCCAACCATTCGTATGCGCCTCCGCAGTCATGCGCCCAAATCTCTGCATGCGCCTCAAAAGCCATGCACCTCAGACTTTTCTCTGATCCCTAAAGACAGAAGTCAAGTCACTACTGAAGCCTCGCATGCGACTCGAAAGCCGTATGCCCAGACTGGTTCGTGACTCCTAAGGGTTACAAGCCAAAGTCTCCTCATGCGCCCAATCCCAAGCGCATCCTATCAGATCACTCTCCACCAAATCCGAGATCTTTGAGCCATGGACCTACAACACGTGTCCTTTGACTCGATTCAGCCTATGAAGGGGTGATAATCACCCAAGATCTCAGCAACTGAAAGATCCTCTCCATTGCTACGTGTCAGCTCGGCCGCAGCCCACAAAGGCAACATGAAGGGTTCAACTCCTCAACCAGAGCGCATCGCCCATGCGCCTCCATCCTCAATCACCACGTGGCATCCCCACAAATAGGCGCATCCTACATATACGCGCATGAGCAGCCAGCCTGCAAGCTATAAATAGAAGGATCACTTCCTTCTTCCAAATACACGAACACACACAGAGACAGACCTATGAACCGAAAAACACCCACACAGAGAGGCAGATACAGACACTCAACGTCTTCTTCCTCTCCGTAAGCTCCAGCACCCAGAGCAACTCAGACCTTCAGAGAATCGAGAACCGTCGTCAGATCATCAACGGAGTCAACGTATTACCACTTGCTCCATCGGCACAAGGGACCCAGATAAACAAAAGTGCACTCCTAGGACTACATCTAAGTCCTACATTGTAACACTGTTCTGTTTGTAATTGAAATTTGCAATCAAAAGATTTTAATGGCAAACAAGTATTTATATACGGATACATATTTTTGTACTGTGTTTTATACTTTCTTGATTTTTGGAACGCTTTAAAATTTTCCCAACTTATAGATTTTCTCCTTGACTGGAATACCGCTAGTATACTAGTATATACCGACGGCATACCTGTCACTCCCGTTTTTCGTTATACATATTTTCAGTGTACGTATACGAATTTCTGACATTTGTCAGGTGACCCATGTTTTGACTTATCTTTCTTAGTCTTGCCTTGGTTTAATCTTGTACTTGATTTATTTTGGTTTGGTTCAACTTGGCATGAGTCAGTTTGGGTCGGTTGAGGTGAGAAGAGTTTTGTATAAAAACCAACTTCTCTCTCTCTCCTCCTCCATTCATTTTATTTACTCCTTCTTCTCCATTTGCTCCTCCTCCAAAACCTAGGCAAGTACATCTTGCCAAATCTTGAACAATGTTATTTTTGTTTGTTCTATTCTCTTCCTTTCATGATTCTAAGCCTCTTTAGAACTTGAAGTTTTTGGTTTTGATGGTTACATTTTTGTAGATCTAAGTTTTAAGATTTTCTTGTTTTTCTTAGTTTTGATCTCTTAATGTTTGATATTTTTGAAATCTAATGGTTCCATGTTGTGGAGAATTTCATTCTACCCAATTTTGGCTTTTGAACCGCTGGATTTCGACTTCATATAAAGAAGTTATGCCATTTTCGTATTTATGGGTTCCCCACACCTTTTGGTGTTGTCGGGATGATGAACAATATCGCGCATAGTGTTTTTGCTGCCGCGCATCGTGCTTGCGTGCAACGTACGCCGTAGGCAGTTTTGCTCGCGCGCAACGTGACTCCAAATAACTATTTTTGCCCATTTGAGCTGTTTTGTAGCTAAAATCTTGAAAAAACTCAAAACATGAAAGTTGTAGATCTTTGTCTTGGCTTCAAGAATCTTCTTGTTTCACTTTAATTGGAGTTCATATGCGATTGATAATTTCAATCATAGTTTTGATCTTTCTGGCATATTTTCTGTACTTGACGTTTTTGAGGTTTCCTTCGACTGTATTAAATTCTTATCATGATTAGATGATTTTGTACAGTTAGAGAATAATTGTACCCCCTTATATTCTTAACACTAGCACAGATTCAATTATTGTTTTTTGTTAAGTAGTACTTTTTATTTATTTCTTCTCCTATGCCATGATACGTCTTTTATCTAATTCTTTCTACATGCGATCCTTATTGTCATGTTTGCTTATTCTTAGATAGTGGCCCGTCGGGGTGCACTCATGATTTATGTCTCTTCTTTGCTTAATCTAGATAATGGCCCGACGTGGTGCACTCATGCTACACGTCTCTTCTTTGCTTAATCTAGATAGTGGCCCGTCGTGGTACACTCATGCTACACGTCTCTTCTCTGCTTATTCTAGATAGTGACCCGTTGTGGTGCACTTATGTTACATGTCACTTCTTTGCTTTACATGATAGTGGCCCGTCGTGGCATACTCCTGACAAGTACTCTTTACATGACAAGTAAACCTTAACATGATAATTCTTGATAGTGGTCCGTTATGGCGCACTCTTGATATAATAAGTAAACGTAACATGACATGCTTAACCAAGATGCTGTTGCGACGGCTATCCTCCCTTGCTAATGTAACTCTTTTGGACACCGTGGTTGAATGTATTGTGTATGCATGAACAAGCTACATGTCTCGTCTGTATCATGTCTAGGACATGAATTCCTGGTTACCACGGTCAGGAATTCATACTGAATCTGACTAGGTTAATCACTAGATTGATCAAGTAGTTTATATAGAGAGATTTTCCAGTCACATGCGATCCCATTATCTGGGCGCTTTAATTGGACTTGTAGCCTGCCGACGAGTAGGACGCATTTCCAGCATGTTGTCATGTGTTGCACCCCCGTCACCTAATCAACTCTCTCAACCTGTAGAAGGATAACTTGATAGTCTGCAGGGCTTTTGACTGTGGGAATATCTTATTGCATCTTGTTAGTAACTAGGCTTGTGATAACCCTAGTTAGTTAACGTATCAAGTCGTACTCATTGTTTGGTCGTGATCGATGGATGGAGTCAGTCCAGTCCAGTCTAGATTTGTCTAGGCAGTGTCCGTATGTTTATTTCAGTACATTATTGTTATGCTTTACTTTTGTCGATAAATGATTAGAGACTAAGTTCTGCTCAGGAGGAGGGTTACAACCCCGGTCCTTGTTTGGTTTACGGGTTGTAACCTGGCTTCCGGAGTAGTTTCTTAGTCATCTTGTCATTTATCGTCCTATTCAGTACTCACACGCCATACATGATCCTTATGCTATACAATGATTAGAGACTAAGTTCTGTTCAGAAGAAGGATTACAACCCCGGTCCTTATTTGGTTTACGGGTTGTAACTTGCCTTCCGGAATAGTTTCTAAGTCATCTTATCATTGTCATTCTATATAGTTCTCACGTGCTCTCATGTCCTAGTTATCTCACATGCTCACATATCCCAATTTTCTTCCATGCTCACATATCCATTTATCTCACATGCTCACATGTCCAGTTTGTCTTACATGTTCACATGCTTCCGTTTAATTCACATGTCCATAGTTTACTTTATGTCACATATGATTTACTTTATGCTCCAGGTTGCTTTGCTTATTGTCTTTTCTATTCTCGGGATAACTGCATTGGTAGTGCACGAGTCTCGATCCGCATTTGCTTATTTATGTCTCTATCCATTGCTATGTTAGTTATTGCTGGTTTTAGTTCATAAGTTTGGCTTCCTTTGTGGTACTTGCTATTAGGGGTCTGACCCTACTGGTTTTGTTTGGCTAGATTGATAGAGGAGCCCGAAGGATCTTCTGTACCATCTACTCGACGGTGACTACCCGGAGCACCAGAGTACCTGAGTGGGTTTCTTGTTTCATTCTTCCACTTGATATGTACATTATTCTTTTGTGGCGTTTAGCCTCCGAGCACGTGTTTAGCTCGTGTTTTGGTTCTTGATATTTAGCCTACGGGCCTAAACATGATATACGTATTCTAGACGATAGCTAGAGCTTATCATGTATGACTATTACTCTTGCTAGTTCTCTATTTTGTATTACTAGCTTCATGATCATCCATGTATATATAGTTTGGGACGCTTTACTATTGTATGTCTGATGATCATACTTCTTGTACTTTGTATAATTGCCTGTGATTGAGATACCTAGGATTGCTTGACCTAGGATCGACTGTTGGCTTGTAGAAGTAACCCCCATGTCTTGACAGCTTATACGTGATTTCAGAGTACTGGTGTACTTTGGTATTACATAGCTGGCGTTGTCCGTCCCCACTTGCCAGTATTCTGGTTATGGGGTGTGACATAGTTGGCACGTTCTTCCTGATTCCTGACACCTGTAAAGAGCGGTGGTCAGTACGATCACATGTACTGGCGAGTGGTTAATTAAACCCAAGCTCTGCATTTGGTTCAAGCAATTTTATAAAATATTTTAGCTATTTTTGTGATCTTTCTAACCATCCTGATTGATTTGCATGTTAACATGTTTTGAGGCAAGTATCTGAAATTGCATACATTGAGAAGTTATCATAATTGTCCCATGTCACGTGTGTTAGTTCAAGTAGTAAAAGGGGTGTGAAGGTCACTGGCAATGTCAAGCCATTATGGACTATAGCTGGGTTAGACGTAGGGGTACAACTCGGGCGGGTTGGGTCGGGTTTGAGGTCAACCCGAGCCCAACCCGATAGATCATAAGCCTAGCCCAAGCCCAAGCCCAAGCCCGACCCGACTTCGGGTTCAACATATGAAGCCCAAGACCAAGCCCGGAGGATCGGATTAGGCTCGGGTTGGGTCGGGTCCATCGGGTTTATCGGACTCTAATATGATATTTGAAATAATTTTAAACAAGAGTAATATTAAATGCATAATCAAATAGCAATCAAGCCTCAATCATTACAAAATAAAACTGAAATGAGATTTAGGACAAGGAATTGAAGAGTTCGGGTGAAAAAAAATTATAGTTTAAACTTTTTATTTAAGTAGTATGAAACAATATATATATAAATTATATGTATGTCGGGTTTCGGGTTCTTCGGGTTACCCAACACATGAACCCAAGCCCAACCCAATTTTTGATCGGGTTCAAATATTTTAACCCGAGCCCAAGCCCGAACCCGAATATCTTCAACCCTAACCTAACCCATTAACGGGTTTATCCGATCGGGTTCGGGTTTAGCCCGTCCGAGTTGCACCCCTAGTTAGACGACAACCCTTTCGCGGCGGGTAGCGAGCCCTCTGCGAAAGTTCCTGAATCACCCATGCCGATTCATGGGTGGCTCTTGCTATACTCATTCCTCCCGGGCCGAATCGGTTCCTTGGCCTAGGCAACCGTTCGAGGAAACTACGTCTTATGCATAAGTTGTCCAATAACCGTTTTGCAGATTCATGAAATATTCTATCTTTTTACTAGAACCTTTAACTTTCTCTTTTGGTGTGAAACTGACCCTTTTCTTTGAACTGAGTCATTTAGGCACTGTCACGCCCCAGAACCAGAATACTGGAGAGCGGGGGAATGACTCAGCCAGCTACGTATTACGGGTAGATGAATACCGTATAATACGATCAATGCTGTCTAAAAGACGAGGGGGTGCATACTACATGAAAGTCTCACTATGGTCATTTCACATCTATTGTCTCAATCATTCAAATAAGAAACAGAAATAGAGAACATGTAAGATAAAGCAGTAAGGCGTCCCAAATGCTCAGTCAAAATGTTCTTGATATCTGGCTTTACAAAATATAGCCAGATGATGTAGCAAAATTATACACAATTGTTATCAGCTGCAGCCTGACTTAGTTACAACTATGTAAAAGTAAGTACAAGACGATTCGACTAACATGTCGGTGCCAAACGGCAAGGTATAAAGTAAATAACAAAACGAGCGGGGAAGTAAGAAACCCACTCGAGTCCTCCTGCGATCATTCCTCTAGTATTGACCATCTTGGAGGTAGAAGTAAGCTGAGTCCTCGGGAACCGGCTCTAAATCTGGCCATGCAAAACCAGAGAGGTTAGACCTCTAATAGCATGTACCGCAAGGAAGCACGATATGAGACATTAAACCAGTAAATAAGAGAATATAATAATAGATCTCTGCTTGCTACTGGGATTCACGTAACATCACGACACTTCGAACCAACCTCCCAACCAAACAAGGACAGAAGTTGGCCCGTCATGTCCTGATGCTCTGATCATCTCAGTTAGGTAACAGAGTAGATACAGTACACAAACAAATCAACTTAAACGGCCATCCAACTCCTACGGCTTACTACTGTGAGTCCCAAGTTATCCTGGAATTATGCAATAAGGATTTCTCAGTTCTTACTATGGGCAAGCAAGGCTAGTTTACCCAGTCAATCAATTGCGCCAATCATGAATTAGACGAGTCCCAGCGGGACGCCCGTCATCAATATACAATATACAATAGATAATATAACCAGATACCGCTCCCTGCCCGTATGACAGATTTACAGTATCTGTGGGGACCAACCGGCCTGTCGGGTACTACTAGTCCCAAGAGGGCTGCCATGTAAGAACTCGGGAATCCATTCTCTCCATGCAATCATTATTTTTATTTAACTTAATAGTCTCTACGTTAAGTGAAATCCCATGCCGTGGATCATGGTCATTCAAATGAGTACTTTCGTACGGGGTACGATATGCACAACTCTACAACGATACCCGTGCGGTTAGGTTGTAGGTCTTACATAGCGTAATGCAACAATCCAAACTAACCACGGAATAATCATGCCTTGACCATAAAGTACACATGCTTCTTTTGTAGAAAATAAATAAATAAATAAATTGAAGCCTGCATGTGTGCCTGTATGTCAACATTCGGGATCGGCCAATCGATTATAATAGTTCATACTTAATATGAACGTGTTTCATTCATTTAATTCAATAAGACGACTAGCCAGTCTCTTAGTTCCAACTTAGAAACGCATGATCAATTATTAATCGAGATAACCAATAATGTTATTTTAATGTTTCAGACAATAATTACTGTTAATAAATGCCAAGGCAATCAATTGATGTTAATAGATGTCAATCAATGTCAATCAATGCCATTTTGGAACAAGAATCAGTCAAGAAAACATTTAGAATCAGGGTTCATGCGGCCAGGAAATCATGCGGCCAAGGAAATTTAAACTCATGCGGCCAGACAAGGATGATCCCATGCGGTCGGAAATGAGTAGTCCCATGCGACCAAAATCTGCAAGCCTTAGGCGACTAGAACTAAAGGGGTCTCATGCGGTTATGGTTAAAAATGAGACCATGCGGCCAGGGGAAATTCTATGCGGCTGGGGAATAGCAATCCCCATGCGGCTCGAAAATGACATGCGCCCATGCGGCTCGAAGTGACATGCGCCCATGCGGCTCGAAGTGACATGCGTCCATGCAGCTCAAAGTGACATGCGCCCATGCGGCTCGAAGTGACATGCGCCCATGCGGCTCGAAGTGACATGCGCCCATGCGGCTGAACATGGGACAAACCTATATGCGGCTAAGGAAAACCAAATTCATGCGGCTAAGAATAAGTGCAACCCTATATGCGGCTAAAAGGTCATGGAGCGTCATGCGGTCGAGAATGATCAATGCCATGCGACTACGGGACTAAATGCATATGCGGCTAGCTAAGAACTCATGCGGCTGATAAGTCCCATGCGGCTGGGATTGAGATCAGTCTCATGCGGCTCAAAAGAATGAACTCATGCGGCTGGAATTGCCCATGCCCATGCGGCTAGAATGCCCATGCGGCCAAAATGCCCATACGGCCAGGGAACTTGCCGCATGAAGGCTCATACGATCAAGCTTCGCTACGTGGCCAGTACTGTTCTTCTTCTTCATTGTCCGAGAGGAAGAACCATAGGAAGCCATTGCTTCCAAGCTCCATAAATCCTTCATTCTAAGTCCAAATCTGAACTTCCATAGGTCAAAATGGGGTAGAACGAAATTCTCTACAACATGGAACCATCAAAACTTGAAGATAACTAAGTTTACTAGATCAAAACCTAAGAAATCCGAAAATGCATCAAACTTAGATCTACAACAAATAAGCCATGGAAATTGAAAATGCCAAGTACTAAAGAGACTTAGAATCAAATAAGGAAGATGATGGAACAATAAAAACGGGGATCCATCAAGAAGCAAGTTGGCACTTGCCTAGATCTTCCTAGGTTGGTGGGAGAGTTTAAGAGAAAGAAGAAGGAGAGTAATAGTGAAGTAATGAAGAGAGAGAAAAGGGGATGGGCTTTAAATGGAAGGGGGATGGTAGGTGGGGGTTTGGGATGAACCAACTAAGCTAAACCAATCCAAACCGAACCCAAAACAAAACAGAAAGTAAAATACAGAATTAAGATTACAGGAATTAAAATGCAGAAATAAAATTACAAAAAATTAATTAACATGAAATTAAAGGGATTTAACTACAGAACAATACATGATAAATATTAAATAAATATATTAAAACAGTACATGCATTAAAAATACGTATTCTGGGAACGGAAAGTGACATCTCTACCCTCCTTAGAAAAATTTCGTCATCGGAATTTCAAATCCAAGCAGGATAGGAATATCAAGACTAAGCTAACCGAGGTACAAGAAACTTGAGCAAGCAATCATTCTTCAATGTTTAACTAGCAGATAACATATCTATATTCACAATCTACTATATCAAGTAGTTCTATCCATGGGGTGACAAGCATGGGGGGTTAAGACAATCAAGGTACACGGGGAGAAATATACCTTGTGAGTCAAACAGGTATGGATACCGTGATCGGATATCATCCTCACGTTCCCATATTGACTCTCCTAATGAGTAATGACCCCAAGCAACCCGGACAAGGCTAATTGTTCGGTTCTTGAGTATCTTCTCTTTACGGTCCAAAATAGACACCGGCTGCTCCTCGTAAGACAAGTTGGTACCAACAACCAACTCAGAATGATCAAGGATATGGCTGGGGTCTGATACATACCTTCGTAATTGAGATACATGAAATACGTCGTGCACCTCTCGTAACGAAGGTGGAAGGGATAAACGATAAGCAACATCGCCTATCCTATCAAGGATAACGAATGGTCCTACGTATCGCGGACTCAACTTCCCGCGAACGCCAAATCTAATGACCCCACGGGTAGGTGAGATCCGCAAGAACACGTGGTCCCCAACAGAAAACTCTAGCGGTCTACGATGCTGGTCCGCCCAATGACGATGCCAGTCCTGTGCAACTCGAAGTCGCTCTCTAATTCCCTTGACCAATTCAACTGTCTGAACAATCATTTCCGGGCCTAACATCTTCCTCTCCCCGATATCATCCCATGCTAGTGGCAGTCTACACTTCTTACCATATAGAGCTTCGAATGGCGCCATCTAGATACTGGCTTGATAACTGTTGTTGTATGAAAACTCAACTAAGTGCAGGTGGCTCTCCCAAGATCCTCCAAAATCTAGGGTGCAAGCTCGCAACATATCTTCTAAAGTCTGAATTGTTCTTTCTGATTGCCCGTCCGTCTGTGGATGGTAAGCTGTGCTAAATCTTAACTTGGTGCCCAGACTATGATGTAAGCTCTTCCAGAAATGTGATGTGAAACGGGTATCTCTATCTGACACAATACTGACAGGGACTCCATGCTGTCTGACTATCTGTTGCATATACAACTCTGCCAACTTTTCTGTAGATTGCCCTACTCTGAAAGGGAGAAAGTGTGCTACCTTTGTAAGCCGGTCCACTATCACCCAAATAGCATCCTTACCACTTAGTGATCTCGGTAAACAGGTCACAAAGTCCATTGTGATGTGCTTCCACTTCCATTCCGGGATAGGAAGTGGCTGTAATAATCCAGCTGGCCTCTGCTGTTCTGCCTTCACTTGCTGACATACCAAGCAACGGAAAACGAATCTAGCTATCTCCCTCTTTATTCCATTCCACCAGAAGTGCTGCTTGATATCTTGGTACATCTTGGTCCCTCCAGGATGTATAGAATACTGAGAACTGTGAGCTTCTGTCATAACCTCCTGTCTGATTTCTCCACTAGGAACACATAGGCGCAATCCGAACCTAAGCGTACCATCCTCATGAATCTGCATCTCCTTCCTGAGTCCTGACTCACATTCTGCCCTAAGCTTCTGAATCCTTGGGTCCTGTGCCTGAGCTGCCTTGATCCTGTCTACCAAGTCGGATTGAACTTGTAAATTTGTTAGAACTCCTACATCACTAGGAAGTATAACTTCTATGCCCATCTCCTGAAGGTCTTCTAAGATATGCCTCTGTGTTGTTAACATAAATGTGCCACCTCTTCTGCTGAGAGCGTCTGCTACCACGTTAGCCTTGCCTGGGTGATACTGAAGCTCCACGTCATAATCCTTGATCAACTCCAACCATCTTCTCTGCCTCATGTTCAGCTCCTTCTGGGTAAAGATGTACTTCAGACTTTTATGATCTGTGTACATATCCACTCGATCACCATATAAGTAATGCCTCCATAGCTTCAAAGCAAATACTACTGCCGCCAACTCCAAGTCATGAGTTGGGTAATTCTTCTCGTGGTCTCGAAGCTGCCTAGACGCATATGCTATCACCTTCCCATGTTGCATAAGGACACATCCAAGTCCTTTACCTGACGCATCACAATATACTGTAAAACCTCCGGGTCCAACTAGTAATGTAAGAATAGGTGCTGAGATCAACTTCTGCTTCAGATTCTCAAATGATGTCTGGCATTCTGCCGACCAGACGAATGGCACATCCTTCCGTGTCAAGCGGGTCATGGGTGTTGAAAGCCTTGCAAAGTCTGACACGAACCTTCTGTAATATCCTGCCAATCCCAAGAAACTCCGTACATCAGCTACGGTCTTGGGTACTGGCCAACTCTCTACTGCTTCTACTTTTTTGGGATCCACTGCTACTCCAGCTCCTGATATGATATGACCCAAAAATAAAATGTGATCCGACCAAAACTCATACTTGCTGAGCTTGGCATACAACTGGTTCTCTCTCAGAACCTGTAACACTTTCCTGAGGTGGTCTTCATGCTCCTTTTCACTGGCAGAATATACGATAATGTCGTCAAGAAACACAACGACAAACTGATCCAAGCATGGCATAAAGATACGGTTCATCAAGTCCATAAATATTGCTAGAGCATTGGTCAAACCAAACGGCATTACCAAGAATTCATAATGCCCATACTTCGACCTGAATGCTGTCTTGGGGATGTCCTCCTTCCGAACCCTCACTTGATGATACCCTGAACGAAGATCTATCTTGGAGAAAACTCTAGCTCTGCTCAGCTGATCAAACAAGTCGTCAATCCTTGGTAGTGGATACTTGTTCTTTACTGTTGCCGTGTTAAGCTTCCTGTAATCAATGCACAATCTGGATGACCCATCCTTCTTTCCTATGAGTACCACTGGTGCTGCCCACGGTAATACGCTAGCTTGGATGAACTTCTTCTCCTTCAATTCTTCTATGTGTTGATATACCTTGGCCTGCTCCGAATCCGCCATTCTGTAAACCCGATCTGATATCGGTTTAGTTCCAGGTGCCAATTCTATGCTGAACTCAATATCTCTAACTGGTGGCAGACCTAGAAGTTCTTCAGGAAATACGTCTAGAAATTCTTCAACTACCTTCGAAACTTGAACTTCTTCCATTGCCGTTACTAGTCCCTGGTCTTGCTGAGTTGCCTCTGATCTGACTAAGGTGAATCTCTTCATGCCTGGAATATCAAAAGATACACTCCCTCTACGACAATCTATTGTCGCATCACTGTCTTTCAGCCAGTCCATGCCTAAGATAACGTCGAAATTTCCAACAGGAAATTCTATCAACCGGGCGGGTAAGGAATGCCCGCAAACTACAATGCTACACGCTAGAATAACTCTAATAACTCCTACGAGCCCATTGCCAGTGAGTATATTCAACCTCCCTGGCAATGCCTCGAACTCCATTCCTAGCCGTGTTGCAAATTATGCAGATATAAATGAGTGGGATGCTCCCGAATCAAACAATGCTACTGCGGGATATGAGGCGACGAGAATGTTACCTGCCACAACATCTCCCGATGCTAATGCCTCTTCCAAGGACAGTGTGAATGCCTGCCCTCGACCTCCTTGCTGGTTCCCATATTGCGGCCTAGCCTGGTGCTGCTGCTGGCCCCTTCCTTGATGATGCTGGGGTGGTCTATGCTGGTATTGCTGCATCGGCGGTCCCTGCTGCCGAAACATCTGAGCCTGTGGCATTAACGGACGCTGGGCCAATGGTCTCACTGCCACTGCGGGTCCTCGATACTGCCCTGCCCGTGGTGCTGGCAGAGCAGGAAACTGCTGCACTGGTCCTCCTGACCTCGAATTCATGGGACATGTGGTAACCCGATGATCTGGATTTCCACATATCAAACACAGTCCGTTCAATGCCCGACACATATCTCTAGTGTGCCCCATCTTCCCACAATAAGTGCAGCCCGCTGGGGGTTGCTGGTTCTTCCTCTGTTGCTGTTGCTGCCTGGGTGGTGGTGCTGGCCCTCGCATTGCTATATCGTAAATGCGAATGCCAAGGGATGGTGCTGTTGTTCGGGGCGCTGTTCCCCCTCCTCCTTCAATCTGACTGTGGGATGTCTTCTGACCCCCAGTCCTTGCCGCAAGCCTCTGAATGGTGATCTCATGCCTCCGAGTTGCCGTCAATACTTCATCAAAAGTCTGGTAATTGTGCCCCTCTATCAATTGCAAGAGCTCAAGATGAAATCCTTGCTGGAACCTCATAGCCCTCTGGCTCTCTGTTGCTACCATCTCTGGGGCGAACCTACTCAATCTGCAGAACTCCGCTGCATAAGCATCTACAGTCTTGCCAACCTGTCTGAGGTTGATAAACTTCTGTTGTAGCTCAAACTATGCCACAACCCCATAGTACTTGATCTTGAATCTTGCTGTAAAGTCATCCCAAGCCACAGGACGTCTGATGCCTACCTCCTCTGATTCCCACCAATCACGTGCGAGATCCTGAAGTAACAACTTCACTTGATCCACACGTTCTTCTGCCGGCACCTTAGCGGCTGTCAAAATAGCCTCAATATTCTTAAGCCATGCATCTGCTGAGATGGCATCCTCCGTACCTTCGAAACGGCGGGGGTTGAACTTGCAAAACCTGGCTGATGCTCCTGAATCTGTCCTTGTCCCTCTTTCCAAAGCTGTCTGCAATCCTTTGTTGAGCAACACATTATGCTCTTGTAACTGAGCGTGCATGCGTTGCTGGGCCAACATCTGATGTTGCTGAGTAGCCATCATCCCTCTCATGATCTCCATAAGGGCTGGTGTGTCTCCTTCCACTGGGGTGGGTGGAACTGTTGGTGGTGTTGGAACCTCCGGATACTGCGGTCCAGCTGCTGGTTCCACTATTACTTCTTCTTAGATGGTCTCTTGAGTTAGTACCGGCCCTTGTTGCTGACCAACCTGGTCAGGTTGTCCGTGTTGCCCTTGTTGTTGTTGTCCAGTCCTGACAGATGCGGACGAGGTGCCCCTAAGAAAAGGGACAAGAGAACAATCAAACGATCGGACTGGAAAGATCAATGAAGTCAAAGGATACCGGAATGTCAAGCTAGAGTCGAGAGTAACGAATCATGAGATCAAGGGGGAACATGTGTGATTGAGACATCCTATAAATTAAAACACCCCACAAGTCTGAAATCAGACCTGCTTGGGCCACCACTAAAACCTTGTCACGCCCCAGAACTAGAATACTGGAGAGCGGAGGAATGACTCAGCCAGCTACGTATTACGGGTAGATGAATACCGTATTTTACGATCAATGCTGTCTAAAAGACGATGGGGTGCATACTACATGAAAGTCTCACTATGGTCATTTCACATCTATTGTCTCAATCTTTCAAATAAGAAACAGAAATAGAGAACATGTAAGATAAAGCAGTAAGGCGTCCCAAACGCTCAGTCAAAATGTTCTTGATATCTGGCTTTACAAAATATAGCCAGATGATGTAGCAAAAATATACACAATTGTTATCAGCTGCAGCCTGACTTAGTTACAACTATGTAAAAGTAAGTACAAGACGATCCGACTAACATGTCGGTGCCAAACGGCAAGGTATAAAGTAAATAACAAAACGAGCGGGGAAGTAAGGAACCCACTCGAGTCCTCCTGCGATCATTCCTCTAGTATTGACCATCTTGGAGGTAGAAGTAAGCTGAGTCCTCGGGAATCGGCTCTAAATCTGGCCATGCAAAACCAGAGAGGTTAGACCTCTAATAGCAAGTACCGCAAGGAAGCACGATATGAGACATTAAACAAGTAAATAAGAGAATATAATAATAGATCTTTGCTTGCTACTGGGATTTACGTAACATCACGACACTTCGAACCAACCTCCCAACCAAACAAGGACAGAAGTTGGCCCGTCATGTCCTGATGCTCTAATCATCTCAGTGAGGTAACAGAGTAGATACAGTACACAAACAAATCAACTTAAACGGCCATCCAACTCCTACGGCTTACTACTGTGAGTCCCAAGTTATCCTGGAATTATGCAATAAGGATTTCTCAGTTCTTACTATGGGCAAGCAAGGCTAGTTTACCCAGTCAATCAATTGCGCCAATCATGAATTAGACGAGTCCCAGCGGGACGCCCGTCATCAATATACAATATACAATAGATAATATAACCAGATATCGTTCCCTGCCCGTGTGACAGATTTACAGTATCTGTGGGGACCAACCGGCCTGTCGGGCACTACTAGTCCCAAGAGGGCTGCCATGTAAGAACTCGAGAATCTATTCTTTCCATGCAATCATTATTTTTATTTAACTTAATAGTCTCTACGTTAAGTGAAATCCCATGTCGTGGATCATGGTCATTCAAATGAGTACTTTCGTACGGGGTACGATATGCACAACTCTACAACGATACCCGTGCGGTTAGGTTGTAGGTCTTACATAGCGTAATGCAACAATCCAAACTAACCACGGAATAATCATGCCTTGACCATAAAGTACACATGCTTCTTTTGTAGAAAATAAATAAATAAATAAATTGAAGCCTGCATGTGCGCCTGTATGTCAACATTCAGGATCGGCCAATCGATTATAATAGTTCATACTTAATATGAACGTGTTTCATTCATTTAATTCAATAAGACGACTAGCCAGTCTCTTAGTTCCAACTTAGGAACGCATGATCAATTATTAATCGAGATAACCAATAATGTTATTTTAATGTTTCAGACAATAATTACTGTTAATAAATGCCAAGGCAATCAATTGATGTCAATAGATGTCAATCAATGTCAATCAATGCCATTTTGGAACAAGAATCAGTCAAGAAAACATTTAGAATCAGGGTTCATGCGGCCAGGAAATCATGCGGCCAAGGAAATTTAAACTCATGCGGCCAGACAAGGATGATCCCATGTGGTCGGAAATGAGTAGTCCCATGCGGCCAAAATCTGCAAGCCTTAGGCGACTAGAACTAAAGGGGTCTCATGCGGCTATGGTTAAAAATGAGACCATGCGGCCAGGGGAAATTCTATGCGGCTGGGGAATAGCAATCCCCATGTGGCTCAAAAATGACATGCGCCCATGCGGCTCGAAGTGACATGCGCCCATGCGGCTCGAAGTGACATACGCCCATGCGGCTCGAAGTGACATACGCCCATGCGGCTCGAAGTGACATGCGCACATGCGGCTCGAAGTGACATGCACCCATGCGGCTCAAAGTGACATGCGCCCATGCGGCTCGAAGTGACATGCGTCCATGCGGCTCGAAGTGACATGCGTCCATGCGGCTGAACATGGGACAAACCTATATAGGGCTAAGAAAAACCAAATTCATGCGGCTAAGAATAAGTGCAACCCTATATACGGCTAAAAGGTCATGGAGCGTCATGCGGCTGAGAATGATCAGTGCCATGCGGCTACGGGACTAAATGCATATGCGGCTAGCTAAGAACTCATGCGGCTGATAAGTCCCATGCGGCTGGGATTGAGATCAGTCTCATGCGGCTCAAAAGAATGAACTCATGCGGCTGGAATTGCCCATGCCCATGCGGCCAAAATACCCATACGGCCAGGGGACTTGTCGCATGAAGGCTCATGCGGTCAAGCTTCGCTACGTGGCCTGTACTGTTCTTCTTCTCCATTGTCCGAGAGGAAGAACCATAGGAAGCCATTACTTCCAAGCTCCATAAATCCTTCATTCTAAGTCCAAATCTGAACTTCCATAGGTCAAAATGGGGTAGAACGAAATTCTCTACAACATGGAACCATCAAAACTTGAAGATAACTAAGTTTACTAGATCAAAACCTAAGAAATCCAAAAATACATCAAACTTAGATCTACAACAAATAAGCCATGGAAATTGAAAATGCCAAGTACTAAAGAGACTTAGAATCAAATAAGGAAGATGATGGAACAATAAAAACGGGGATCCATCAAGAAGCAAGTTGGCACTTGCCTAGCTCTTCCTAGGTTGGTGGGAGAGTTTAAGAGAAAGAAGAAGGAGAGTAATGGTGAAGTAATGAAGAGAGAGAAAAGGGGATGGGCTTTAAATGGAAGGGGGATGGTAGGTGGGGGTTTGGGATGAACCAACTAAGCTAAACCAATCCAAACCGAACCCAAAACAAAACAGAAAGTAAAATACAGAATTAAGATTGCAGGAATTAAAATGCAGAAATAAAATTGCAGAAAATTAATTAACATGAAATTAAAGGGATTTAACTACAGGACAATACATGATAAATATTAAATAAATATATTAAAACAGTACATGCATTAAAAATACGTATTCTGGGAACGGGAAGTGACAGGCACTTTAGCCGTATCGTTGCGATAAACGTTAATCGATTCATCCTTTGGTTTGCATAGGCTAAGTAAATAAGCATAAGAAAGCAGGCGTCAGGTTTTCATGTAAAGCAGTTCGATAGTAAGTGTTTCGTGAAGAATCGTGCCATAATTTCATTGATTCTACACTATGGCGACAAGCATTGTTTTTGTGTTTCATATTTAATTCTAAAATAGAGGGTCGAGGCGAAGAAGGTCAGTCACTCACCTTAGTCTTTGCTTCAGACGAGGGACTGGTTGGCTACGCTTAGACGTCGCCTACACGATCACCTGCAATCGCATAACCAACTGATTAGAATACTGTATTATTCAAGGAATTCGATACGAATGTGAAGTTCGAAAATGCAAGCCATAAAAACCATCAAAAATATTCACGAAAACACATTCACGAAAACCAAAGCCAAAGCAAGTACGACATAAAAGCAGGGCAACGGGAGGTCTCTCCCGACTCAGCTGCAGAGCCAATCCTTGAGGCACAATCCGCTGAATATGGGACTTGATTCTGAAGAATCCTTTCTATAACGAGAAAAGGATCTTAATTCAATCATTTCCGCTCGACCGATTGGACCGGTCCCGATCTATCGGTCCCGACTGAATCGGTAGCGACAATGTTCCTTTCTTATGCACCCCGTGGATGAAAATGGGGCACAATATAGGGACAAAGCACTACACCATAACCAACTAATAAAAAGTTTTGTCCTCGAAACTTAAGAATATAGAACCTACCTCTACGAGATCAATGAAGGAAATTTCTCCTTCATCTCCGATTCAAGTTCCCAGGTCGACTCCTTGACCGAATGATTGCTCCAGCATACACAGATGAGAGGGATCGCTCGATTCTGCAGCAGTTTATCTTTACGTTCTAAGATTTGGACCGGCACTTCAATATATGATAAGTCGGCCTTCAGCTTCAGCTGACCAAAATCTACCATGTGGTTTGGGTCATGCACGTACTTCTGCAACTGAGAGATATGAAAGACATTATGCACACCTGCTAGGGATGGCGATAGGGCAATCTGATAGGCTACTGGGGCGACTCGCTTGAGTACTTCAAACGGTCCAACGAATCTCGGACTCAACTTTCCCTTTGCACCAAACCGAGTAACTCTACGCATAGGCGATACTTTAAGAAATACGTGATCGCCTTCTTGAAACTCGAGGGGTCGACGATAAACATCCGCATAACTTTTCTGTCGGCTCTGTGCAGTCTTTAATCTTTTTCGAATGAGCTTGACCTTCTCCACGGTCTGTTCCACCAGCTCTGGGCCAAGAATCTGTCGTTCTCCGACTTCATCCCAGCAAATGGGTGATCTGCACTTCCGGCCGTGCAAGGCTTCGTACGACGCCATTTGGATGCTGGACTGATAGCTATTATTGTATACAAATTTGACCAACTGTAGATGAACGTCCCAACTTGACTTGAAGTCAATTTTGCAGAGCCGTAACTTGTCTTCGAGAATCTGATTCACCCGCTCTGTTTGGCCGTCGGTCTGGAGATGGTAAGCTGAGCTGAACGGTAACTTGGTACCTAGAGCCGACTGAAGGCTACTCTAGAAGCACGATAGAAATCGTGTATCCCGATCAGAGATGATGGATACAGAGACTCCATGCAGCCGTACTATCTCGTCAAGATAAATCTGAGCCAGGCGATCAACGCTCCAAGTAACTTTAATGGCAATGAAGTACGCTGACTTGGTTAATCGATCAACGATGACCCAGATGGCATCATTTCCCCGCAGCGTCTTCGGCAGGCCAACAACAAAGTCCATAGTGACATGATCCTATTTCCATTCTGGAATGGCAAGGTTCTGTATCTCTCCACCCGGTCTCTGATGCTCAGCTTTCACCTGCTGACAGGTCATGCATTGCGACACGAAGAGCGCCACATCTCTCTTCATTTCGTGCCACCAGAAGGTCGTACGGAGGTCCTTGTACATCTTTGTGCTGCCAGGATGCAAGGTATATTTTGCATAGTACGCCTCCGTCAATATCTCCGTTCTAAGTTCTGAATCATCCGAAAAGTATAGCCTATCCTTCAATCGAAGCACGTCGGTTTCGTCTACCGTAAAATTGGTCGCACTACCCGTTGAAATTTTCTCTCGCACTTTTTTCAGGTACGGATCATCCTTCTGAGCTGTCTTGATCTTTTCCCGCAAGCTCGGCTCTAACTACATCTACACAAACCGCACATTCCTGAATCGAATCCGGAGGTCGATGCCCATCTCTTATAGGTCACGTAGCAGTCTGCGATCGATGGATAGCGAGGCAATATACATCCGACTCAGAGCGTCTGCCACAATATTTCTCTTGCCCGGTGTATAGTCAATAGTCAAGTCATAATCTTTGATCAGTTCAAGCCAGCGCCTTTGTCGCAAGTTCAGCTCCTTCTGCGTGAATAGATACTTGAGGCTCTTATGATCTGTATAGATCATGCACACCACGCCATAAAGATAGTGATGCCATAATTTTAACGCGAACACAATCGCCGCTAACTCCAGGTCATGGGTGGGATATTTCTTCTCGTACGGCTTTAGCTGTCGGGAAGCAAAAGATATCACCTTGTTCCATTGTCGGACGCATCGTTGAATATCTGGAATCCCATGTTTCCTTCTGGAAGTGAAAGTAACGGGGCCGAGACGAGCCATTGCTTTAACTCATGGAAGGAAGCTTCACAGTTGTCTGACCATTCAAAAGTGACTCCTTTCTGGGTGAGGCGAGTCAGACGTGATGCGATCTTCGTAAAGTCTTTCACGAAGCGTCGGTAATATCCTGCTAAGCAAAAGAAGCTACGAATCTCGCTAACTGACGCTGGCCGTTTCCAATCGACAACGGCTTCAACTTTCTTTAGGTAGACTGCTATGCCTTCAGATGAAATGATGTGTCCGAGGAATGCGACACTGCTAAGCCAAAATTCACACTTGCTTCGTTTCACATACAACTAATTTTCTCGAAGGGTCTGAAGCACGGTCCGTAGATGCTCAGCATGTTGCCGCTTGTCCTTCGAATAGACGAGTATATCATCGATGAAGACTAATACGAACTTGTCGAGGAAGGGTCGAAACATTCGATTCATTAAATCCATGAAAGCAGCTGGGGCGTTCGTTAGGCCGAACGACATTATCAGGAATTTATAATAGCCGTATCGAGTGCGGAAGGCTGACTTTGATACATCGTTCGGCTTGATCTTGAGTTGATGGTAGCCCGATCGAAGATCAATTTTAGAAAATACCGAAGCGCCTTGCAACTGATCAAACAGGTCGTCTATGCGGGGCAATGGATATTTGTTCCGGATGGTGGTTTTATTCAGCTCTCGGTAGTCGATACAAAGACGTATTGAGTGTTTCACTTAACAAAATGCCTAAAATTGGCTTTTGAAAGAAAACGAAAAAAGTACAAAAGTACAAGTTGTTTCTAGAAAGTATTGCTATGGAAGTCAGATCTGAGAGCGATCACTTTGTTTCTTGGACCATACGATGATGATGAAAAAAACTGCTTGAAGAAGATGAACAATAGGAAGAACTAAGTTACAAGAAAGGCATCGACACAACGACACTGATGGCACAGTCGAATGCTTTCCTGCTTTGTTTCAACCTTTTCTTGAGAAAAAGTTGAAGAAATGCTTCTGGGAATATCACTCTGAAAGTATGAGTTTTCTCAGAATCTCCTCCTCTGTATCTCTCTTGATGATGTCTTGTGTTAAAAATAAGTCTATTTATAGACTAGACCCTCTGTGCGTAAAAAGCAACATAATCGGGTCTCTACGCAAGCAACTGTCACCCACGATTGAAAATCAACCTCTACGCGTGATAACACGTGTCCCATGTAGAGTTTTGGTCTCTACGCATGGTGACACGTGTCTTACAACTTCAGCAATATAGGGAGAGCACGTACACACGTTCCTCGATAAGTATGGCATGAAAGCCACGTATGCAGACCACGTTCTCATATAGCCAGAAAAGATTGGGCGTAAAAATAACCCAAAAATAGACTTCCTGCGTAAAGTAGCAGACTGGACGTAAAATAACCCAAAATAAACTTCCTGCGTAAAGTGGCTGAAAAGTAGCCTTGAGCGTATAATTAGCTCGAATAAACTCTACGCACACAAAAGCCTTGAGCGTAAAAGCTCGAATAGCTTTCATGCGTAAAAGAAGCAGTCTCTTGAGCGTAAAGTAGCCCATCTGCACACTAAACGACAAGTGTTGGGTTTGATGAAAAAATCATCTCGGCTTCTGTTCAATATTCTATCAGAAAATTATATTGTCAGATCAATATCACGCGCATTAAATGCATGGTCTGACAGCCTGTCCCTCGCGTAAAAGCTGAAAATGGCTCTCGCGTAAAAGAGCTCGCGTAGAATTTTGAATCTGGCTCAATAGAGTCTTTTAATGAGTCTTGCGTAGAGTCTGTCTTTGCGTAAAGTCCTTAACATTTTTGACTTGGCTTATGAAGTACTTTTTATGCTTATACAAGACCCCCTTCAAAGTTTTTAAATTTTTTTAAATTTTGAAATACTTTGAACAGAAGCGTAAAATACGGATATTCAACAGTCCACGTAGAATTCGGGATACCCGACGGTTATCTGCGTAGGGTTCGGGATACTCAACAGTCCGCGTAAAATTCGAGATATCCAACAGTCAGCATAAATTTTGGGAATTTGAACCGATTTCAAAATTCTCTATAAATAGAGCCTTGCCGATAGAGAGACAACTTTACTCATTCTCGTAATATCGATCTTTCTTTACTCTCTTCTTCTTCATCCTCTTAGTTTGAATCAATGGCCCCCAAGAGCAAAACCACCACCTGTGCCATGGGCAAGAAGCCCGCCGCTGCTTCGTCGACGGCTGATCGCGCAGAAACCACCATCCCATCATCGGTGGCGCCTCCTAGACCCAACCCCACTGTGGCTCCGACCATGATAGGTAAAGCCCAAACTAATTCGGCCGTGGGTTCATCGGAGAAGAAGAATTCGAGCAAAAAACTTCACGCCCACATTTATACGTGTCAGCATAAAAACTCAAATCACCAAATACGTCCACGTTTATACGTGCCAGCGTAGAAACAAAATACGCTCATGTCTATACGTGCCAGCATAAATAACAAAATACGCCTATATTATGTGTGTCAGCGTAAAAATGTAAAAAATACACTCATGTCTATACGTGCCAGCGTAAAAACAAAATACGCTCACGTCAATACGTGCCAGCGTAAAAAACAAAATACGCTCACGTCTATACGTGCCAGCGTAAAAAACAAAATACGCTCACGTCTATACGTGCCAGCGTAAAAACAAAATACGCTCACGTTTAATACGTGCCAGGGTAAAATATGAATAAAAAAATATGCTCACGTTATTCGTGCCAGCGTAAAATCACAAGTGAAACACTTTGCGTAAAACAAAGAAATTTTGCACTTAAAAATTTTATCAACTTAATTTTTTCGCATAAGCGTAAAGTTTGCATAGTCAAGCTCTCTAGTACAAAGTCTTTAATTTTTATGCGTAAAATTCAGACTAAGTCATCTGTGTGAAATTCAAATTAGATTTTTACTAACTTGATTCTTCTTTTTCTTTTGGCAGTGGACTTGCAAATTCATCCTCTTGCAGAAATATTCGGCTCACCAGCTGGTATGGTGGGCTCAAACTACTTGGAGAATTTGTCCCATATGGAATTCCCTCAATCAGATCTACAATACCCTGAAGGGAGACAACAGCTAATAGCTGCTCAAGGAGACATGATGCTACTATCATTAATGAATGAAGAATTGCTGGTGTCGCTAGATGGCCAATAATTTTTAAAGCCAGCCTTCATGTTTGGGGATGCTATAGATTTCCAATCACAAACCAACCCTAAGAAGGAGGCTTGGGTATTTAAATTTGGAGAGAGGGTGATGTATCTCCCAGACATGGCAATGGATTATCTCCTATCCTCATTTATACACGCCACCCATCCACGACAGATACTATGGAACCTGACTCCCAGCAGTCATGGTAGGCCAGGCAGAATTATTTTCAAGAGGGATGGGGCCAACGAAATGGGCTACCACATCAGTACTCCCAATGAACAGTAACCTGTTCTTAGCTCTGATGGAGTTGTATATCAGTTCAACAGGGACTTTTGCAACTCCATTAGGTGAAATGGGTTTTGCACTGCACGAGATGCAATTCATCTCTAAGCTGCCGATGGGTGAAGCTCCCTATGAAGAGTATGTTCCCTCCAACCGGAAACTAGCATAAATCAGAGAGAAAAATCCTCAATTAGTTGAGGTCTACCAAGAACAGATGTGCCATTACCTGATTTGCACCACTATGTATGAAAGTGGGTCGCATTTGGCATATACTAATAAATGGACAACTTATTTATTCTACCACGAGAATAGGATATCCAAGAACGACAAGGGGAGATTCCAAGAAAATAAGGCTCCAACCATCAACCCTTGTTCAATAATTTCTTCAGATTTGATCCATAGTTTGATGATCACACATAAGTCTTCGAACCAATATCTGACCACTAAGACTGGAGACATCCCAGAGAGGACTGAAACCTTGAGCTATCTGAGGCATGGCAGTCAGAAGATCTCAAGGGAAGCCTTGCTGGCAGGCTTTCTTTTTCTGTGGCTGCGGAGATGGGTCGTGCCAGGGATTAGCACAGCTGACAGAATTTACCGAAACGTATTGTGACCGGCAATACGTTTGGTGTTCAAGGTCAGAATCAACCTGCTATCGGCAATGGTGTGTCGAATAAATGCAGGTTTACGGGCCTTTGGTGATGAACTAATCAACAATGCTCCTCACCGAAAAGAATTTCCTAGGGTAGAGATGCCCTATACTTATCTGATGGGATGGCTATTGCATCATAACTACAGTTTATTGCCACCAGGCCCTGGAGATAATGCGGAGGTCTTCCTCCAGAAATTCAATAAAGCCACGTGGACTGCAACTACAGTGGCAGATACTCGAGCAGTACTAAACTACTCTCATGGATGGAACTTTTTCTGCACAAGACCACAAGTTCCAGCCGACTGCCTCGGTGTACAATTTGAAGATAGAGGGAAAGGGAGGACTTCATTACATGTGCCAGTTTTTAAATGGCTAATGTGCATCAGACCCTCACATCTGATGTATAGGAATGAAGACAGCTGTGCGTTCGAGCCGTAACTGCCCAGTCGGTTCGCTCGTTAGTTTGGATATGACCAACTTCACGTTGGTAATCCCTCCACCAGCTTCTACCATTATGGGAAGTTAATTGATGGTGCAAGAGCATGGAGGTACTTTAGCACTGCATGCACCGGTGCTAGATTTCGGGTATCCACTGCTACAAGTACAACCGAGCTACGAATACTTCATACGTATGCTCGCTTTTATGCATCCATTCGCTCCTTCGTGCATGGCTACAATATGAAGGGGAGTCTTCGATGGCCCAAGGAAGGGAACGTCGAAGAACCAGTCAGGGTTCCATCGGACATACCTGATGATGTTGCTGTTCCAGACGAGTACCTGGAAGTGATTCCTGCAGGAGTTGGGGAACCAACCGCAGGACCAATTATTATCTCCAAAACCCGAAAGCGGAAGTCAAGTACAGCTGTTACCCTTCAGGAGAAAAAGAAGAAGGTCACTATTAAAGGGCCTTCTAGACAGAGAGCCGCTACTCCATAGAGTGAAACTCTTGTCGAGGAGCCTCAACATATTGCATCTTCTTCAGTTCATCCTGGAGAAGGGTCCTCAGCATCTCAGCCCGCAGCAACAGAAGCTATGGGGTTTCTATCTCCTGGACGTCTCAGCACTTTTGCACATCTGACTTCTCCCCAAAAGGTGTAAACTATTAAGGATACTGCCACGATTCGTGCTAGTGATCCAGAGCCTATCCCATCAGATGAATTGACTATTGACTTCGATGATGATGGCTGGGATCAGGATTACGACTCGCTCTTGGCACGTCCTGCACCTACTCCAGGTAAATATAAATTACACAAAATCTATACAAGATTATGTATTATGATTTTGTATATTAACTTATTTTGCTTAATTTTTGTAGGTGTCATCACTACAATAAAGCCTGTGGCTCCTTCTCCTCAGAAAACTATTCCAACGGAGTCTGAAGGAGAGAGTTCTTCTTCAGAAGAAGATATTATCCAAGAGGAATGTTCCCCATCCGCAGAGATACAACAAGAGCCTGTGGTAGAGACTCAGCTAGAATTGCCTTCTCTTGCTGAAAACAGAGAAGAAGAACAAACTGTAGAAGAACCAACTGCAGATGAAGAAACAGCTGCTGCAGAAGAAAAGGCCTTCAATAAAGAAACAGTTGTAGAAGAATCAACTGCAACTGAAGTATTCCCAGAGCTTGAAGAGCCGGTAGCCAATGAAGGTGATGAAGATATGGTCAACTCATCAACTGAAGCTGGAGACGTTGTAATAGCATCCTCTGTTATTGCTACTGATCCAGCACAAGTTTCTGAGAAGACAGTGTCTGAACCGGAATCAGTCACTATAATTACCATTCCTCCCGCAACAATCACCGCCACTGAAACTCAAATAGTTTCAACTCCAGAAATGGATGGAGTAATAATCCAAAAAAGTGCTGAAGATATGGCCTCTGAAGCTCCTGGGGATCAATTAGCCATGGTAGCAGCATCAATAATGGCTTTAACTCAACTTGCTACCAAGGCAACAACAATATCCACTCCTAGCCTTCAGACGAGGGACTTGGTAGACATTGCCGCCACGCCGAGCTCAAATGCAGAAATGAATCTTCTAGTTGATATTCATACTAAAACTTTCTACAAAACCCTGGCGGCTCTGATCAAGATGATCCTGAAGAAGGGCCTTAATTATGAAAGCTTGAAGGCTGCCATTGCTCTCACAATCAGGAATGTTGCCATGTTCAATGACACTGAGAGAGCAGCGGCACTGGAGAAGGTAGTAGAGGGACTTGAACAACCTATTAGAGAATATCTAAGGCTGTCAAGTGAAACTATTGAAAGTCTTATCCAAACCGAGTATGATGCTTTATCAGCTGAATACATCGCTCGAGAGACTACTTTCAATGAATCTCTCCAGAACTATAGCAGCAAAGTTGCCAGAGAAAGAGCTTTATTGAATAAAAATAAACCCCTTCTGGAGATGCATAAAGAAGCCTATGAGACTTCAAACATGAGAATTCATCAGCAAGATGATAGAATTCGTAAAGTTGAGGCGGAGTTGGTTCGCTTGAAGACAGAAAGAGAGCAGATGATTGCAGATAGAGACCAACATCTGATGCAGAGCACAATTTTGGAAGAGAAGGTTTTTGGTGTTGAAGCTGTCATTAAAACCCTTGATGATGCCAAGGATAAAATGATAGCTACTTTCGCCGAATTCTTCCATCTTTGTACTCCAGAAGCTCGACGCACCATAGCTACTGCAACTGTGCTGAGCTCTCGTGAGAAGCGTCTAGCAGAGCTGCAAAAACTGCTCGAAGATGTATCTGCTCTGCCTTAGGCATTTTTGCATTTAATACAGAATTTTGTATTCTTCTGTCTTTTTCGTTCTGTAATATTTTCAAGAAATGAATGAAATATTTGTTTTGTGACCCTATCATTTATTTTGATGTTAAACAATAGGTATGAGATAGAAAATACTTATCAGAGGTAATATGGACATGATAAGTCTTCTAAACTCAATAAATTATATCTATCCAGAGGTAATGTGGACATAATAGATAATGAATCTTGTTTTCTTTTTAGAGTGTACAATACTATCAGAGGTAATATGAACGTGACAGATCGTAACAACTCAAAGAAAAATAGATTAATATCTATTCAGAGGCCATATGGACATGATAGATAAGAAAAGAAGTAGACTTAATATTTATTCAGAGGTCATGAGAACATGATAAATAATAAATCTTTTTCTTTCTAAAATCAGCTGGTAAGACAGAAGATCAAAACTCTTTTTTTAGGAGAACAATAATCAGCTTAACCAAACCTTGGTAGCTGGGGAATAAAGAAAAAATTCAAATATAATATTTCTTCAAGAATTTGCCATTAATTGGCATCATGAGCAAATCTCCATTAGGTTTAGACAACCTATAGGCACCATCGGAGAACACTGTCTCGACTACATAAGGACCTTCCCATTTTGCTTGGAATTTCCCTTTGCTCTTATGAGTCATCACCATCGGTCTTCGGACAGCTATAACTAGCTCACCGACTTTAAATACCCTCTCTTTAACTTTACGATTGAAAGCTCGAGATATGCGGGCTTGATATAGCTCAATATGCTGTTGTGCTTGAAGACGCTTCTCGTCCAATTCTTCAAGTTCTTGGAGTCGTAAGCGATCATTATTCTCTGAGGTTAGCTCATTAGTAATGGCTATTCTAAGAGATAGGATCTGGATTTCCAATGGAAGAACAGCCTCACATCCGTAAATCAGTGAGAATGGTATAAAACTAGTAGGAGTTCGGACTGTCGTTCGGTAAGCCTATAAATATTCTCCAAGTTTCTCATTCTAATCACGTTTAATAGAAGAGACAAACTTTTTGAGAAGTTTAATAATTGTCTTGTTGAAAGCTTTGGTCAAACCATTAGCAGCTGGATTATAAGCCGTAGAAGCTATATTCTGAATTTGATTCTTATCGCAGAATCGATAAAATGCCTGACTGGCAAATTGTGGTCCATTATCATGGATTATCCTTCGGAGAATCCCGAAACGATAAATGACATAGTGTTTAATGAAGCTAACCACATTAGAAGTTTTTACTTCAACAAGGGGAACCGCTTCTGTCCATTTAGAAAAGTAATCGGTTATAGCTAAGATAAACCGATGTCCCTTGACAGAAGGAGGATTAATTGGACCAATAATATCCATGCCCCAAGCTTCAAAGGGCTAAGAAGCTGCTGTAGGATGTAAGAATTCAGATGGTTGATGAATAAAATTGACATGAATCTGACATGCTTTACACCGTCTGACATAATCTACAACATCTGCTATTATAGAAGGCCAATAATATCCCATTCTTCGAATGCGGTCCTGTAATTTTGGACCCGATTGATGAGCACCGCAGACACCATCATGAGCTTCATGGAGTGTTTACTTAGCTTCACTCTCAGAGAGACAACGCAGTAAAAGTCCGTCATATGAACGACGATATAACATATGCAAAGAAAATTCGTAGTAGAATCGAAATGATCGTCTTTTGATTGATGCAGCTTCTTTTGGATCTTCAGGTAAAATCCTATGGACCGCATAGTCAATAAATGGACTCCTCCAATCCCTTTGCTGAGAACTTGATTCTGTAGTATAACTTTATTCAATATTCAAATTATTCTTTACACAGAATAGATCTTTATCCAACAAAGTAATGGTATTTTATCTTCTGATTGGAACAGTTAAGTCTGCAGCTAAACTAGCAAGAGCATCAGCTTCCAAATTTTAAGAACGTGGTACGAATTCAATAAAGAACCCTTTGAATGAAAGGACCAATTCGATTACTACTTGATGATAGGGAATGAGGTCAGAATTTCTGACTTTATATGTCCCTCTGACCTGATTAACAATCAGTTGAGAATCTCCATAAGCTTCCAGGAACTCAATGTCTAATTGTTTTGCTACTTGAAGACCAATTAGCAGAGCATTATATTCTGCCACATTATTGGAACATGGGTCATTAAGAGAATAAGCACGGTATATGACTATTTTATCAGGAGAAACCAAGACAATGCCTACTCCTGAGACAATATTGCCTTTAGGTCCAACCCGCGATGCTCCATCAAAGTATAGTTGCCAAATATCCTTCCTCAGAGTCATGTTGCAATCCACGACTTCATCTGGAATGTCCTCATATAGCTTAGATGTTTCATGTATAGGGTGAGCTGCTAAGAAATCAGCTAATGCTTGACCCTTCACTAATTTTTGAGGTACATAGACCATATTATAAGGAGTAAGCAACATTGCCCAGGTGGCTAATCTGGAGTTAAGAATGCTTGACTTTCTCATCAATACCCGAATAGGATTTATTCTGGATATAACATGAATAGTTTATCCTGACACATAATGTCGTATCTTTTGAATAGCAAAAACCAAGGCCAGACATTCTTTCTCCACAGGAGTATACCTGTGTTCAGCTCCAACCACCATTCGGCTAAGATAATAAATTGCATGTTCATGACCCTTATCGCTTTTTTGTGCAAGAAGATCACCAAGAGAATGATCTAAGGCTCGAACATATAACAAGAATGGTCTTCCTACTACTGGAGGTACCAGAATAGGTAGATTTGTAAGGTATTGCTTGATGTCATTGAAAGCTTTCTGACATGCTTCATCCCAAACAAATGATACACCTTTCTTTAATAGACGAGAGAAAGGTTGACATCTCCTAGAAAGATTGGATATAAATTTTCTGATATAAGCAATGCGACCTTGGAAGCCACGAAGTTCTTTTAGATTGCGTGGAGGACGTATTTCAAGAATTGCTTTGATTTTATCAGGATCAACGTGGATACCTTGAGAAGTAATGACAAATCCCAAAAACTTGCCACTGGAAACCTCTAAGAAAGACTTAGTAGGATTCATCTTCAGTTGATGTTGACGCATCAACTCAAATACTGTCTTCAAGTATTGAATGTGATCATCTTTTGATCGACTTTTGACAGCAATATCATCTACATAACATTCAACTATTTTCCGTAGATGTTCTTGAAAGATATTGCTCATGGCCCGTTGATACGTAGCACCGACATTTTTCAGACCAAACGACATAACCGTATAGCAGTAAACTCCAAGGGGTGTACGGAAAGCGGTATGCTTTTCATCTCCTGGATGCATCTTAATTTGATTGTATCCTGAAAACCCGTCCATGAAAGACATGCGTTCAAAACCACATGTATTGTCTATCATGACATCGGTAATCGGAAGTGGAAATTCGTCTTTTGGACAAGTTGCATTAAGATCTTGAAAATCTATGCAAACTCGAACTTTTCCATTCTTCTTCATAACAGAAACAATATTGGCAACCCAGTCTGGGTGTTGTTCTTCACGAACAAAGCCACATATGATCAGCTTTTTGACCTCTGCTTCAATTGCATCCATCATATCTGGTCGAAAATGTCGCTACTGTTGTTTTACAGGTTTGGCATTAGGAAGAATATTGAGTTTATGAGTAGCTACTTTAGGATCTAGACCCGACATATCCTCATAACTCCATGCAAAGATATCAATATATTCTTTAATCAGCTTTATCAACTCTTCCTTTTCGTCTTCAGAAAGGTTTTTACTGATGAATATCGGTTTGGACATAGTTCCGTCTCCAATGTCAATCTGGACAATTTTATCTTCTGTAGGTGGCTGTCGCTGTTCAAAATGAAGCTCCCATTGAGTGTCCATTTGTTGTGCCCAAGGGTCATTTTCAAATGGCTCAGATTCACTATCAGTTTGAACCATGTTGACTGAAAAGACACACTCAGATTCAACATACTGGTTTCCTCCAGAATTTGAGGATTGTAAAGAATTGGAAGAAGATTCTCTTTCTATATCTTCTTTATACATGTGGGATGTATCAGATTCAATGAACTGGATTTCTTCAGAATCTGAGGATTGTGAAGAACTGGAAGAAAATTCTTCTTGTATATCTTCATTAAACATGTGGGATGGATCGTATCCCAATCCATGACGAGTTTTCTGGTAAAATGGATCACCACATAATGGTAACCGTCTACCTTTGCCTTGATTGAGACCCATCATAGTTTTTAAATCATATCCCATATTCTGGATAATATTAAGAGATTGTAGACTATATTTGTCAATTTAGATTCTTCCTTTATATTTCTCTCTGAGATTATCTGTCTGAGTAACATGGATATTTTTAGCCAGACCAAACACAATTTGGTGCTTGTTTTTCTTATTGGACGGGATCACGAAATAAAATTTTTCGTGACGCCTATAAGTTACACAAGCTTGTGATGAAGAGGCTACATGTAAAAGATAAGGAGAAGATGTTAGGAACCTTTGAGCATAGGGTCCAACATCGACATGAGGAGGAAAAGAATTTTTCTTATGATTAATATATAAGGTTTCCTCTGTATTTATGTCATTTTTATGTTGATGACTTTGATCATCAGCAGATAAAGTCATTCTTTCAATAAATTTGACAGCCATATACTCCAAAAGGAAATCTTCATTAATATAAGAAAGTACAGAATGATCAATATTTATATCATTTACAAACTGACTACTACGCTTTGGATTGATTATTAATGGACCGTCATCCGTCTTCTGCGTAGACTTGCCAAGGTTGATAATCAGTGGTTCTGGATCATTCGTACGAGAAGTACGTCCCTTGACTTTGATCATGAGAGGTTGAACTTGGCTCTTGACTGGAACTTTCACAGATTCCTCAGACGAAGCTCGAGTTCTTCCTTTAACCTTGATCACCAAAGGTTCGTCATTGACAAGTTGGGGTTGGATTCGACCTTTGACTTTAATCTTCAAAGGTTGATCTTCCGGAGGATCTTCTGAGGCAGATTGCTCTTCTGTAGGTGATCGATCTTCGGCCATATCCGATATCTCCTTCATATGCTTCTGTTTGTAGAGTATTGAATCAGAGAAATAGGCTTCAACACCCTTAAAAGAATTGATATCTGCAAATTTAGTCTTCACAATCCCTTGAGAATCCACATACTTGAAGCATTGGTGGAGAGTTGAAGGCACAATGTTATGCTCATGTATCCACGGTCTTCCAAGAAGTATGTTGTAAGATACATCTGAGTTGATAACATAAAAGGTCGCAATAGTTCGAAGATCACCAATTTGAATCTTCAGACGAATCTTCCCCAGTAGTTTACTCTTTCCAGAGTTGAAACCAACTATTGTTGTACTAGTGTAAGTCAAATCACTAGTAGGAATCCTCAAGGGTCGTAGCATACTCTGAAGAATAATGCTAATAGAAGACCCAGGATCAATGTAAATCCTGTCAATTTTAGTAGATTCAATATACCCTGTGTAGCACAGAGGTCTGTCATATTTATTATGCTTCAACAACATATCTTCTTATGTGAAGGTAATGTTAGGAATTAATTCCATCACACTATGACATTGTGGACATGACACTGATATATTATCAGGACTCTTGAGTTGAGCTAAGCATGAATCCACCTGTAGCAAAGCTTCGCTCAAAGTTTCTCGACTTTCTTTAGAAAGACGAAGCAACTCAAAGATAGAAAGTCTATCCGGAGTATTAGCTAATTGGGCTAGAATATCGAACTTGTCGGGTTTCATCACTACCCCTTGATTTGAAGCAGACTTCAATGGGACATCAAAGCGTACTATTTTTTGTTTCCCTTTCTCAACCACAGATGGTTTAGAAGGTCTTGCCTCAGCAGGAACAGGAGATGGTTGAGCTGGTAGTGTTTCAGCAACGTCCTCCGCTTCTTTAGAAGTTCCCTCATAATCTTTGTGGTACTCTTTTCCAGATCTCGTACCAGCAAAGGTTTCTTCTTCAGACTCAGGAGAATGAAGTACCATATGACAAGTTTTGTTCTTCTTTCCCTTAGTCTTCTTCTTGCGAGGATTTTTATGAGGGACCTCAAAATCCAATCCAACAGTAGATTTTTGACCTTGAATTTGTAAAGGAAGTCGCATTCCTTTATCATAGTTCAAGCCTTCCGCCTTTTGAAAGTCATAGCCCATCTTTTTCATAAGATGAACTGATTGTTGACTGTACATGTGAGTGGGTAGCGGACTTTCAATAGATGGTTGAACAGAAAAAGAAGGAACAGAGACCTCTGTAGCCACAGGAGTAGGAGTACTCGGGACAGGAGGAAAAATCCCTATAGGAGCTTTCTCATAAGTAGCAAAGACTTTTTGTGCCCTGTATAAGGGGACACTATTCATAGCTAACCATTGCCGATGAGTAAGTTTGAGTTTGGTAGGAGGAGCCAAACTTGGAGGGCATATATTCAAACCCCTTAGTCTATCCTCCAAAGAAATGCCATCCCAAAGATGATCCAAATCATCATGATCTAGAGTAACAACATAAGAAATCATATTGCAGGTTTTGACTTTTCGACCTTTATTGGATTTTGAAGTTTTACCTTCATCTTCCATTTCAGGTACTAAATCAGGATGTACCCACATGATTTTACCATTTTTTAATATGAGAGACAATAATCCTTTACTTTGCTCTCTAGCTGGCGGGAGATTTATAATCTTCATTGTTGCCTTTGGAATTGGGATAATCCCATCTGGAACTTGCTGTGGAGGAAAACCTCCAAATTGAAGAGAAATCATATTAGTTATAACTGTATGCTCATTATTGGTTAAAGCGATGGCATTATCATTTATCAACTCTAGGATTTTCTTCTTTAAAATATAGCAAGCCTTGGTAGAATGATTTATGTATCTATGATAGATACAATACTTGGGATTGTCAGTCAGATTCACCTCATTAGGTCTTTTTGGCTGTGGAATCTGGAGTTTGCCACTCTTCACAAGACGTTGGAATATCCCTGGGATATTACTGTCATCAAAAGAGTACTCTTTCTTTTGGTTTAGAAGACTTCGGATTATTTGACGTCGTTTTGGGTTTTGAAAGATTAACCACTAGGGTTTCCTTCCCTTTCCCATTGCGATTGCCATAATTATTACCTGAAGAGGCTTTCTTTCCTTTGTCTTCTGAGGCAAAAATCATCCCATGTTCACGAGCCAATCTACTATTGGTCTCGGTTGAAACTACTGCTATAATGAACGAGGCCTAATCTGTGAATTGAGAGCCCATAAAGACAGCAATAGTTGGTCGCAGATTCATTTTGTATGTATCAATCAATGCTGAATCTGGCATACCAGGAGGCATTTTCAAAGTTGCCTGTTGAAAACGTTCGATAAACGTCCGGGTATCTTCCTTCTCCTTTTGTTTGATTTCTATTAAGGAGGACATATTCATGTCCATGCCTCCTTCATAGAAACAGGAGAGAAACATTACTTTAAACTCGTCAAAAGACGATATGCAATTGTCGGGTAGACTACGATACCAGTCGTATGCTGAACCCGTCAAACACCCAATGAAAACTCGGGTGAGAAGAGCATCATTCTTTTGTAGATGCACAGTCATAATATCAAAATAATTGATATATTGACTAGGAGAAGCCTTTCCATCAAATAACACCATAGATTGTGGCTTGAATTTCGGAGGAAAGGGTACATCATTTCAGTGAGGAGGATAAGGTTGCTTCATCCCTAACCTCTGGAGCTGATCCTTGTGCTTCAGAACTTCAAACTGTGCTTTTAGCTCACGCACTGCTTGAATAGCTTCACTAGTTTGAGGAAGCACATTCGATTGAATAGTTGCTGGATGTACTGTAACCCCCACCGGAGGTGGTACATCTTCTGGAATGAGAGGATCTGGAGATGCAGAATTTTGATTGACAACAGGCTCTTGACTAAGATTATTTAAAGGTACATTAACCCCTTGACTATTTTAAGTTTGTGCTGCTACCTGCACCGGTGTTACTACTGCCGGCAGAACAGTTTGCTGAGTCATTATTATTTGATGCATATTTTACGTCATAGCAAGCATGTCCTTCAGTGAATGCTCAACTGCAGAGAGACGTTGTTCTTTATTAGAAGTTGATGTCTCCGGTTCATCTCCGATAGCATAGGATTCAACCTCCCTTGAACATACAGAGGGATTAGTGTAGAGGTATGAATCAACGCTATTTGTTTCTGACTCCAAAGACTGGGTACCCCCAGCTTCTGAATCTGATCAGATTGCAGCGATCTTTGACTTCTTGACCGGGTATGCTGATATACCCCTTCAAAGGTGTCAAGCAGTCGGTTGAACTGTTGTTGGCTCGGAGTCCGGGACGAGTTGCATCTTGGACATCGTCCTCTATTGACATGAGATGCCATATTGACTGAAGCATAGGACAACTCATGTTCTTGGTCATCAATTGGTTCCTGAGGCATATTATAGCTTAATCGGTCAAAAACTGACCGTTTAGAAGCCGAACAGCAACATTTGATTACAATCTGGTGACAGTCACAGTGATGATTTTCTTTTGGGAGTGTCACAGGAGATTGCCTTTTTTTATGCTTTTGTACGAGCAACTCGTGTAAATTAGAAGGAGTAGAAAGAGTCGTCTTCTTTATTATATTTGGGACAGAGAAATGTTTTAGTCCCTTGCGTGTAAAGAAGATTACTGGCTGCATTAGCAGAACCAAACTGTTCATTTTTATGCGTCTGGAGTTGCGTGCGTAAATCCTAAGATTTTTGTGCACAAAGAACTCCATCAGCATTACGTGTAATATGGAGGTTTGGTACTTTGCGTAAAGCAGTGTAAGAAGGTTGTTGGTAAAAAACTGAAGTTTTACCAACAATAAAATTCTTGTTTTTACACTACATACGTACAGGAAAATTCACTTTAGATGCAAAGGCATCATTGTGAACTTTATCTACCATGTCATCAACAGGAGATTTACCTTTACGTATAGAGCGTAAAACAGGAACATCTGCCACGTCATAGACGGGAGATTTATCCTTACGCGTAGAGCGCAAGGCTTGAGTGTCAACCACGTCACAGACGGGAGACTGATTTTTATGCACAGAGCGTAAAACTTGGGTGTCTACCACGTCACAGTCGGGAGACTGATTTTTATGCCCGAGGCGTATCACTGAAGTAGAGACTGCCTCGTCACAGACAGGAGCCTCCACAACAGGAGTGGGAAGAATTCCCTTGCCTTCGGAGACAAAAGGGAGATCAGAGGATGCTTTGGACTTAGGAATCCAAACTTTTCGCACCTTTTGAGATTTTTGAACATTAGAGCAGCGAGTACTACCCCCAGTTTGGAGCATTTCTTCGTAAGCAGTCTGGTCGAATTGAACAACCAGAGTCTTCTTTGTCGATCCGACCGACACATCATCATATTGAGCAATTACTTTCTCATCAGAGGAGAAAGTCGTCCCCAGCAGAGTCGCCATTTTGTTTCACTTAACAAAATGCCTAAAATTGGTTTTTGAAAGAAAACGAGAAAAAGTACAAAAGTACAAGTTGTTTCTGGGTAGTATTGCTATGGAAGTCTGATCTGAGACCGATCACTTTGTTCCTTGGACCATACGATGATGATGAAGAAAACTGCTAGAAGAAGATGAACAATCGGAAGAACTAAGTCACCAGAAAGGTATCGACACAACGGCACTGATGGCACAATCGAATGCTTTCTTGCTTTGCTTCACCCTGTTCTTGAGAAAAAGTTGAAGAAATACTTCTGGGAATATCACTCTGAAAGTATGAGTTTTCTCAGAATCTCCTTCTCTATATATCTCTTGATGATGTCCTGTGTTAAAAACTAGTCTATTTATAGACTAGACCCTCTGTACGTAAAAAGCAACATAATCGGGTCTCTACGCAAGCAACTGTCACCCACGATTGAAAATTAACCTCTATGCGTGATGACACGTGTCCTATGTACAGTTTTGGTCTCTACACATGGTGACACGTGTCCCACAACTTCAGTAATATAGGGAGAGCACGTATACACGTTTCTCGATAAGTGTGGCATGAAAGCCACGTATGCAGACCACGTTCTCATATAGCCATAAAAGATTGGGCGTAAAAATACCCCAAAAATAGACTTCCTGCGTAAAGTAGCAGACTGGACGTAAAATAACCCAAAATAAACTTCCTGCGTAAAGTGGCTGAAAAGTAGCCTTGAGTGTATAATTAGCTCAAATAAACTCTATGCACACAAAAACATTGAGCGTAAAAGCTCGAATAACTTTCATGCGTAAAAGAAGCAGTCTCTTGAGCGTAAAGTAGCCCATCTGCACACTAAACGACAAGTGTTGGGTTTGATGAAAAAATCTTCTCGGCTTCTGTGTAATATTCTGTCAGAAAATCATACTGTCAGATCAATATCACGTGCATTAAATGCATGGTTTGACAGCCTGTCCCTCGTGTAAAAGCTGAGAATGGCTCTCGCATAAAAGAGCTCGCGTAGAATTTTGAATCTGGCTCAATAGAGTCTTCTAATGAGTCTTGCGTAGAGTCTGTCTTTGCGTAAAGTCCTTAACTTCTTTGACTTGGCTTATGAAGTACTTTTTATGCTTCTACATTGAGCCATCCTTCTTTTTGACGAACAACACGGGCGCTCCCCATGGCGAGACGCTAGGCCGTATGAATCCCTTATCGAGCAACTCTTGTAGCTGTACTTTGAGTTCTTAAGCTCTGCCTGAGCCATTTTGTACGGTGTTTTAGAGATTAGTCGGGTATCGGGGAATGTGTCAATGGTGAACTCTATCTCTCGATCAGGTGGCATGCCGGGCAGCTCGTCCGAAAACACGTCTGGGAATTCTGCCACAACGTCGGCCTAACCCACGTTTGCACCATCCTGTCTCATGTCTTGAACAGACGCTAAATAGCCTTCACACCCGAAATTCAGCATCCTTCGAGCCGATATTGTCGAGATCACCATGCAGGTCGGCGACGCCTCACCACACGAATAGCAGAATTCAGGCACTCTAGGTATACGGAAGGTGACCGTCTTTTTGGCATAGTCGATGGTTGCATTGCACAGACCGAGCCAATCCATTCCCATAACGATATCGTAGTCCTTAATGTCTAGGACTATCATATCGAGACCTACCTTTTGACTATCTATTCAGATGATTCCGTCTCCGCAGGCTAAGTTTGCAAGAAGCGACGTGCTCGACGGTATATTGACGCTAAGATTAAGACCCAACGGTGTCACAGGGAATTTGTGTTCGGCGACAAAATTTGTCGATATAAAGCTATGCATAGCACCTGAATCAAACAGTACACAAGCAGGTTTATTATTGAAATACAGTATACCTGTCACGACTATATCAGATGCGAACGCTTTGTCCCGGGTCATGGCGTAGACATGGCCCTGGGCATTGGAGCGACGATCTTGGCCATTGTGTGGTGCGGTCTATGGAGCCTGAGGTGCTTAGCCTTGGTTTTGTTGGTGTTACTGGGGGCGTTGGTTCGGCCTGGCTTCCGGGCAGTTTTTTGCGATGTGGTCTATTCGGCCGCACCCAAAGTACGCTTCACTCTTCAATCGACACTCATTGATCACGTGCCCCTTCTTGTGGCAGTAATTACAGAATACTCGATTCCTCCCCTGGTTGTTGCCTCCATTTCCATGATTTGGACGCTTATGCACATTGTTGCCTCCTGCATTAGTATGATATTTGTTATTAAAGTGAACAGCGCCAGTAGTGGCAGGAGGATACTGAGGCTCCAGACGGAGGGCATGGTTGAGTGACTCGCCCATAGTTTAATACTCGGGCACAGTCACATGGGTAGAAATTGAAGGCCTCAGGCCTACTTTGAATCTTCGTGCTCGACTCGCTGCCGTCGGCAGGTAGACACCAGCAAATCGAGCCAACTTATTAAATTCTACAGCATACTCACACACTGTCATGTTTCCTTATTTTAGCTGCATGAACTCGTTCTCCTTCGCCTAGCGGACCACAGCAGGTAAGTACTCGACTTCGAAGGCCTTACGGAACGTAGCCCAGGAGATCGATACGGTGGAGTCATCGCGACAGATATCCTACTTTTGTACTGCCCACCAGTCGTGTGCGTTCAACCGAAGTTGAAGTTGAGCGCAAGTGACTTTCTTTGCCTCATCGATGCCAAGGAGCTCGAAGTTGTCTTCGATCTCGTCTAACCAGTCGATCGCAAGAGAAGGGTCTTTAGTGCCGGAAAAGGAAGTACAAAATGCCTTCTTGAAGTTGGTATAGTCGAAGGTCTTATTCTCTGGCGGTGCAAGCTGAGACGAAGGCTCCCCGGGTACGACTTCGAGGGGCCGGTTCACGGGTTCGACAGTACGGGTTGCAGAGTTCCCGTTGGTCATGACTGTTTGCACCAACTGCCGTAGCGTATCAAGTTTTCCTTGCTGCATCTTGAACTGCGCTTTGAATCGGGCTTCAAATTGGGCCTGTCGCCTTTCGGACTGCAGGCGCAACTTCTCGCTTTTTTGTTGGAATGCTGCAGCCTGCCTCTGCTGTATTTCGAGCATATGCAACATTCGTACCAGAGGACTGCCAGAAGGTCCAGCTTCAGTCGGCATCCTTCCCGTTGGGTTGACAGAAGGCTCGGCTTCGGAAATAATCTAGCTGCTGAAAGCGCTCGCTTCGTCCTCTGCCCGTGGTCCCACAACTCCTAGGGAAAAATGCAACTCTTATTAGTTTCAGAAAATGTCTTGGATTCAGCGTATGGAACAACTCATCTCATCGACATGAGGTCAACGGTTAGAGACTAGAGACTCAAGACTGGAGGCCAAGGACGTAAAGCCATGCTCTGATACCATTATGTCATGGCCCGATTCTACAGAATCGATATTCGTCCCCCGGGCGTGATGCCGTGCGAACCTAGGTTGCGATCGCACAAGGTATAGTCATAAGGTAATCCGAAATACGTCAACTAAAAGAGAGGGCAGACAAATTGAACAACACATTGAGATAGAGAAACTTTGCATTTTATTGATAATAGACATCATTTACAGACTCTATTACAATCGTGTCATACAGGCTTTACAACATGACTCGATTACAAAAGGAGTGCCGATGAGATAGCCGTTCCATGCATACATCCCTCATTTACAACAAAATTATTCCAGCCACCTGGATGCGAGGGATGCCGAGACATGTTCCTTGGACTTGCGGAGAGTCTTCAAAAGTTCAGCGGCGGGGTCTTTGACGTGCGGTCGAAGCTTCAAAAGCACGAACGTCGCCAAGCTAGTTGGCGCGTTCTTCCTGATTCCTGGTACCTGCAAAGAGCGAGGGTAAGTACGATCATATGTACCGGCGAGTGGCTAATTAAACCCAAGCTCTGCATTTGGTTTAAGCAATTTTATAAAATATATTAGCTATTTTTGTGATCTTTCTAACCATCCTAATTGATTTGCATGTTAACATGTTTTGAGGTAAGCATCTGAAATTGTATACATTGAGCAGTTATCATAATCATCCTGTGTTACGTGCGTTAGTTCAAGCAGTAAAAGGGGTGTGAAGGTCACTGGCAATGTCAAGCCATTATGGACTATAGCTGGGTTAGATGGCGACCCTTTCGCGATGGGTAGCGAGCCCTGTGCGAAAGTTCCCGAATCACCCATGCCAATTCATGGGTAGCGCTTGCTATACTCGTTCCTCTCGGGTCGAATCGGTTCCTTGGCCTAGGCAACCGTTCGAGGAAACTACGCCTTATGCATAAGTTATCCAATGACCGTTTTGTAGATTCATAAAATATTCTATCTTTTTACTAGAACCATTAACTCTCTCTCTTTTGGTGTAAAACTGACCCTTTTCTTTGAACTTAGTCATTTATGCACTTTAGCTGTATCGTTGCGATAAACGTTAATCGATTCATCCTTTGGTTTACATAGGCTAAATAAATAAGGCATAAAAAAGCAGGCGTCAGTTTCTCATGTAAAGTAGTTCGATAACCTACAATCGTATAAGCAACTTAGATGTCGCCTACGTGATTGGCTGCGCTTAGATGTCGCCTACGTGATCACCTACAATCGTATAAGCAACTGATTAGAATACTGTATTACTCAAGGAATTCGATACGAATGCGAAATTCGAAAACGTAAGCCATGAAAACCAACGAAAACATTGACGAAAATGCATTCATGAAAACCAAAGCCAAAGCAAGTGCGGCATGAAAAGCAGAGCAATGGGAGGTCTCTCCCGACTCAGCCGCATAGCCAATCCTTGAGGGCAATCCGCTGAATATGGGACTTGATTCCGAAGAATCCTTTCCATAATGAGAAAATGATCTTAATTTAATCACTCTCGTTCGACCGATTCAACCGATCTGATCTATCAGTCCCGACTGAATCGATAGCGACAATGTTCCTTTCTCGCGCACCCCGTGGACGAAAATGGGGTATGATGTAGGGACGGGGCACTACACTCGTCACCTGTAGGGTTGGAGGATTAGTACACTTGGGAATGCACTGATGAGCGACTCTGATTATTAAGGTAGGCATGCATTCAGTTTTCTTTCTATTTAGAACTAGATAAATTCAGTTCATATCGGTAGCCTTCTTTGAAACAGTAAAAGCATATAGTAGAACACAGGAGTTTATCTCATTTCTTAGCACGGCCGTGCTCATCCCTGTATGGAATATAGATTATAATTACCACCTACATAAGATAATAGGTGAGCATGCTACTATTTTATATGTGGTCATTGGTGTTACATACTACATGGGACTATTCTCGGTGGCATGCGATGCTACCCTTTCAGTCTAGGTTGCAAGCCTTACTGAAGGTCCTGCATGCGTCGTGCCGAAGAACGATAACCATTCCCCCTAAGTTAATTCGATTCCAGCACCCCGAATATCGTTTCGAGGAAAACAAACTTGTGCACAAGTTGTCCATGACCATGCCAATGCGTGAACAGTTTAATATATAAAACATATTGCATAGCGTGGACAGTATTAAGCAGCATTATCATTTTGACTCATACAAGAGTTTATTTCCTCAAAGCTGTATGTTCTGATTTGACATCTCGTAGGTACCAAATTCTTTAAGGTACCATATGCCGCAACCAACGTTTCATTATATTTTATAGTTCATGAAATAGTCTCTCTCTTTTCTAGAACCTTAACTTTTTACTTTTTGGCGTGAAACTTATATTTTTAGAGTAAATTACTCTAAATCGATACAGTTATCCCGAGTTCTTCATCTTAGTGATTTGGCATGCATCTAACTTGGCATTGTCGATTTGAATAAATTTGAGGCAACAAAAATTTCATTTGTGGTAAGAAGTAGAAAAGAAGGGGCTGAACCACCAACCAAGTATTCGATCGTGCCGAGGGTCGGAGCACTTCGCAATGTTGAAGCTTCAGTTACGCGAGCTCCTGCAATGGCACCAATATTTTATCAGAATCCTTCTCTTAATCCTTCATTTCAAAATTCTTAGAACGAATACAGAAATCGACGCAGAAATACATTCATCAAAATCAAGCACCAAAAACTTCAAGAAAACTATACATCAGCCCGGTTCCATCGAAGGGACTCTTATATAGAGCTCACTCGCCAAGACGCAGTCAGCTGCGTCTAGGATTTATTTCAACAGAAGTTGTTCCATTAGTTGGATCGATTCTCGTAACATTCGTCCATATTGATTTATTTGATGCCACAAAGTGTTATTGTTTGCCAAGCTCAGCGACCGAGTCAGACTAGTCATCTAAGTTCTCGATCGAGTCTGACTTACCGTAAGCATATTACATAGTTCGCCGCCTATCGGGAACGAGTGTATGCCCACTTCCCGAGTTTTTAAAATTTTTTATTTATTTTAGTTGAATTTTAAATATCTTTCTAGTTAGAAAAATAAATTTATTTTTAAATTCTATTATAGATCTTTTTGAAAGGAAAAGAGATTTGCCAAAAAAATTTAAAAGAGATTTTATGATTACAAAAATAGACTCCTAAAAATATTTGATTTATTGTTATTATTTATTATTTTGTTTTGGATTTATAAAATTCGTTTTATATTGTTTGATAATATTAGATATTATTTAAATGGTGTTGCCATCAATATATTGATATTCAATCAATCTAATTGATTGCCTATTCCTTTCCTAATTAGGGAACCCCATCTCTTATATAAAGAGGAGCCTTCCTCTATTTTTCCCCACAACCAAAAATTCCTAGCCATCATCTAGCAACCATAGCCAATTATCTCATCGTGCACCGTGTCTGTGTCCCTATTTTTCTTTCCACTATTTTATTATAATTACATTATTCCCACCTGTATCCGACACACCGGACACAATACATCACACAATTTTTTTGTGTCGGATACGATCCGACACAGCCAGCATAGAGTAAACCCTAAATCTAACATAACCTAGCCGAGCTGCCCTTGTCGAAGCCGCGACTGTGACTCATCACCGCCCGCTTCCCTGTCCCTAACGCGACCTCGTCGACGACTATGGCCATCCTCTAAGTCTTGAGCCACCGCAACCAAACCCTAGCGCCGCCTTCTTCCCAAATCTGGGCAAGCCACTGCCGCTTCCCAAAGACCACCACCTCCTGCCTGTAGATCCCGACCGCCATCGACCTCCTACTTTTTCCTAAATCAATAACCAACTTTACCACCTCCACCGTCGTACCTGTCAAACCCCGACGCTGACCCCGACTCAGCACCAGCGCCCGTCCGTCGTGGTCGACCCCCGTCCGTCTCTTACCATGTTTGCCCTACTTCCAGGCCGCACCGGTCTCGTCGATCCGTGCATCCGCAAACCCACCACTCGGCTCGCCAGCGCATCCCCGTGTCCAGAGCTTCCTGCAGCCATCTTTCCATAGCAGCTCCTTCACGCTTCTCCCGTTGAGAACCTTTCTCCGTCGGTGGCCGAGCATCCTCCGGTCGCACCACGCCTGAGCCGTGCCTCGCTTCTTCTTGTGCCGTCCCCGCTGTTCGCCGTCGTGGGCGAGCCTAGCCCGCTGGAGCCCTACGCGGTGAGCGCCTCTCGATCTTTCCCTTCTCACTTCCTTTGTAAACTCTTCCTCTCCCCATCCCCTCGTTTTTCCTTTCTCTCTAAGGAAAGCTGCAACGGCAACAAATTTTTAGTGTTATTATTTTATTTTTTTCTTTTCTTTTCTTTTTTGCTTTATTTTTTATTTTATGTTATTCGGTCGGGTGTGTGTATTTGGGTGAGTTTGGGTAGGGGCTGTGGGTTTTGTTTAAGGCAATTTTGATAAGTTTGTTATGGTTTGGATTATTGGATTTTGGTCCAGGGGAGTTTGGGTTTTGGCTAAAACCAGAGCCCAATAATGGATTAGATTTTAAGGTTATTGAATTTTACAGTTTTGGGCCGTTTAGCTTGGGCCTTAGTGTAGGATCGTTGAGCACCTCTAGAGGGGGAGGGGTGATTAGAGTGAGTGCGAGTACAGTAAAAATAATCACCAATTTAAATTTTAAACTATGGCAGTAAATAAGAGACAATAAATAAATAAAGCAAGAGATAGAGAGATCAAACTCAGTGACACAACGATGTATACTGGTATCACTCTGAGTGGACTAATCCAGTCTCGAGTACTCTTGCTCGATGTTAATCCACTAAGGCACAAGCTAATTGAGAGCTTGCAGTCTCTTACAACACCGTGCTTGGTGACAAGTGCACGACCAACTTCACAATACCGTGCTTAGTGACGAGCGTATGACCGGCTCCTCAACAAAGATAATTGTTGTACTTTGAACAACCTCTTTACAACTCTTGAACACCAAAAGACTCTAGATCGAAATAGATATTACTGGCTTTTGGCTAAGAGGAGTATAGGTGTGATATGAAAACTTTTGATCGGGTGAAAACACTTATTGAATAGAGAAGAGAAGATGAAGAATGATTGAGTGATTTAAAATGAAAAACTCTCTCCTATTTATAGGTGTTTTCTGGGACCGAACTCAGACAAAGTTCTGGCAGAGTTCTGATGCAAAGATTTCGTATATGTTCGTTGCATGCAGATTTGGAGGCAACGGATATTTGAATTCAAATAGACCAAACTCGGGCAGAGTTCGGACCGAACTCGGGCCAAACTCGGTTTGAGTTCTGTCTAGCAGAATTATGAATATTTGTCAAATTTTGTTGCAAAAATGCTTTTGAACTTTGGTAAAAAGGAATGGGAATAGGTAGGCTTTATAGAAATGTGGACTGAGATTAACCTAAGCCAGTATTACCTATTCGATCTTACAATTTAAATCCTAGACTCAATAAAGATAAAATACATAATAAATTATAAAATGACTCGGACTGGATTCCAATGAAAGTAATCTTCAGATTGATGATTTATGTGCTTGATGCTGCAGTAGTACGACGCTTGTTGATATTGATTTCACACGTCCTAAAATGATTAGCAGCAATTTTTATATTTTGTGTATTGACTTAAGTCCATGTCAATTATTAAAATCGGGTGTGACCATGGAATGGGCCAACAATCTCCCCCATTTTGATAATTCACAAACTTGAGTCTATACCAAAATATATCTAAAAATAGAATAAATAAAATGTACCTGAAAAAATGGTTTTGTATGCTTTCTCTGACTTTTGATTTTTGGTATGTACTCTTTCTCCCCCTTTGTCAATATAAAAATGGCTTCGACTCCCCCGTAATGTGTGAAGCCAACAATTTTTTTTTAAAAAAAGACAAAGTGAAGCTAAAGAGATAACCAAAGAACACAAAGTGCATAGAAAGATAACTAGTAATGAGATAAACTGATAATATCATGCATAATAATGTCTGAAAGGAAAGATACAATCAGAATCATAAAGTACTAAAAATGTCTAACTGAAAAGTTTAGACATAACAAAAAATAAAAAACTACATCATAAGATAGATCATCATCTAACATCCTATCCACTATCCACCAGCTAAGTCCGCATCACATTGTGGGGTCGTCACCGCCAGGAGCATCCGGAGGAAAGTAAGCAGCAGTAGGATCGAAGTAAGGAAAAGTCGCCTCATCTCCGAACCTGGGTCCTGGAAAGCCTGGGTGAGGAAGGATAGTCACTGGATGTGATGGTGTAGGACCGATTGTAGGAACGAGTTGTAAAGCGCAATACTCTAGGGGGGTGAATAGAGTAGGCAGCGGAAATTAACTATTTAAAAAAATATTAGTAACAAGATCACAGATAATATATCACAGATATGTAAATGAAAAAGTAGAGAGTAGAGAGCAAACGCAAACACAAGGATGTATACTGGTTTCCCTCTTGTGAGGACTAGTCCAGTCGGAAGAACTCTAGCTTCCAGTTGAATCCACTATGGAAAATCACCACAAGTTTTCATCCGAAGTTCTTGCAATTTCTACAACGCGAGCTTTGATCCGAAGTACTCGACCAACTTTAATTGTGAAGTGTCTACCTTCAATCAAGCCTCTGATTACAATCACTCTGAAACTTCTAGACCGTACCGCACTGGCAAATCGACTAGAGGATTGTAACTGGCTTAGGATTTGAAAATGAATAGGTCAGAATACTTTGGAAGAAGTAGTAGGCTTATAGAGAAGAGATATGAAAGTGTATGAGTGAATTGAAATAATCGAAATCCTTCTCTATTTATAGTTTTTCCAAAGGCAGAATTCTGACAGAATTTGGGCAGAATTCGGACAGAACTCTATGAGAAAATCTCGTTGGGATCCGTAACTGCAGGAAGACCAAGTTCAAAAAGCAATGTTCACTAACCGAACTCTGGCCGAACTCTAGCCGAATTCGGGCCGAGTTCTGCTAGGGTTCTGTTAGGGTTTTGCAAATTGGTTTTTGGGCTTTTTGAAAAGTCAAACAGTTAGAAAGTAGTTTGGGCTTTTGTAAGTGGGCTTGTTTTCAAAATGAAAGGGTATTTTGAAAACGTTTCTTGGATAGCCTATTTGCCAGTACGATGCAGTGTACACCGTATTCCTAGACTCAATAAATATGAAAAATACATTGATAAAATAGGAAAACCAAGAACCCTTTGATGACGCATTTCTTCAAATATTTGAGCAGACTTGAAGACGCCTTTTTCACTTGACGGTGGTCGTCCAAAGATAAACAGATCTGGAAATCTGAATACCTTTCGGAGGCGAAATACGAGGCCCCGGATAGGTCGTTAGGCGGTTCAGAGAAATCTTCTTGTATAACGCCATATTTGGTCCATCAATAATTCTCTATTACATGTGTCCTGGTTTGACAAAGCTTGATCATGCTTACTGTATGTCTATAAGAACATGTTAGACGAACAAAACAATATGATTGATACAGAACATTAGGACAATGCTAAGTTTAAGTAGCAACATGATAGTGATTACATGAATATTAGTGACGTCATTATGTTAAACTTAATTGATTAGCCATATTCAAAAACATGATATAATCAGTAGGCTAACAGATGGGTCCTGGGAGAGACTCCAGTGGAGATCAGCAATGCTATTCCGTAACACCTGAGCCTGGGTGATGTGGCAAAACTCTGAGTCGAGGTAGCTCTGATGACGTTGTACAAAAACAGCAACAAAGTCGTAAAATTACTGATAAAAACCTGGGTCAAAACCCAGAGTAGGGGCTGGAGCAGGAGCATCAGAAGGAGGAGCCTCAGCGTCAGCATCTGGAGCAGGCTGAATACCACGAGGCAGAGGAAGAGTAGGATATCGACGAGATCTACTGAGCTCTATGGCTGTGGAGGAGTAGGCACAAGTTTGAAGATCAATTTCAAACCTTCGAAAGATGGAGGCCAAGTGCATGGGATAGCCCAGGTTGCGTCCTACATTTCTGCAGTTCAGCATCCAGGCCATCATGGTATTGGGAACTGAAAAAGGAATACCAAAATGAATATGATACATGGCGGACAGTTCCAAGAAAGTGATCTCATCAGATGATCCTTTTTTTGGAAGAAGAACTGAGGAAATAAATCGATGAAGTTCATAGAAGTTTTGGTTAAGATCTTTTGAAAAGACTCTTCTAGGAACAGGTCTTGGATGGCAAAGCAGTTCTTTGAAGGAGTCGAGAGTGACACCTTTAGGGAATTAGATATGATGGATATCCACTAGAGCTTCACCCACATCAGGAACATGAAAATATATCTGATGTCAGTGGCGCTGAATTCTAATTATTGCCCAGCAACGCAAGAATAGAAGTTTTCGTTTGGTTTTATCTACAAGTTGCAGTAAAACATACGGACAGTGTTGTCGTAGATGTTCTCGGCTACTTCGAAGAAATCACGATAGCCGAGACGGTCAAATATGGGAGCGTATTCAGAAAAAATAGTAAAGTTAACACAAGCTCCAGCACATATCCTACGACCAGAAAATGAATCAAACCAAAGGTCTGAAAATTCTTTGTTAGGGAATAAATCAGAGTCAAAATCATCAGAACCTATGGGTCTAGCAAGACTGAAAAGACTAGTAGGGACATAATCAGAAGATAAAGATCCTGCTTGTGAGGGATCACCCTGTCTTCTCTGACGCTTGGGAGCCATAGATGAGAGGAAAATGAAATTGAAGTACCTTAGAAAGGAGGAAAAAGATGAAGTAGAGTAGCCCACTAGAACTCCTTGGAAGCTTGAAAAGAAGGAGAAGGAAGAAGTTTTGGGAGTAGTAGAGGGTTTTTCACGAGTTGGTTGTGTGAAAAAGTAGAGGATGGAAAGGGTTTATAAAGAGCTAGGGCCGGCTGTTCGGTTCTGGAAGCTGAACAGCGCCAAAGAAACTCGGCTCGAATTCGGTCCGAACTCGGTCAGAGTTCGGTCCGAGTTCGGCTACTTGTATTTTCGAGGACATAACTACAGTATTGGTGTTTAAATTCTAAATTTATGACAGTTGACTTCTACATTTAATAACTTCTATTACTTTCGGTTAGCTGTAGGGGTACTGTCCCAGCTAACGGAGGTTCACCGGGGAACACTTAAGTGCCGCTTCGCTTCGACTGTAGTCGTGGTGACAGACAGACCCTTTGTAGGCTTGTACCGAAAATAATTTTTGTTAAATAAATTATGAAGTTTCGAGTCATAAAAGTAAATTTAATTACCATACTACACTATGAATCTAAAAATTCAAGTATACCGAGCTCTCGCCTCATTGTGTTAAACTGGTCTTCCGCTAGTGGTTTTGTGAAAATGTCTGCTACTTGATGATCTGTGTCAATAAACTCTAAGAAGATATCCCCGTGTTGTTGGTGATCACGTAAAAAGTGATGACGAATCTCAATGTGTTTTGTGCGTGAGTGACATACAGGGTTCTTAGTCAGGTTAATAGTGCTAGTGTTATCACAACAAAAAGGAATCTTAGTGTAGTGCAGATTCTAGTCTTCTAGGGTTTGCTTCATCCACAAAATTTGAGCACAACAATGTCCTGCGGCGATATACTCAGCCTCAGAAGTTGATAATGCTACGAAATTTTGCTTCTTGCTAAACCAAAAGACTAAGGCCTTTCATAGGAAATGACACGTACCGCTGGTACTTTTACGGTCTACTTTGCATCCTGTAAAATCCGTATTCGAGCAACCTATCAGGTCAAAGGATTTAGTTTTAGGATACCACAAGCCGACTGTAGAAGTTCCCTTAAGGTATCGAAAGATACGCTTAACGGCACTTAGGTGTGATTCCTTAGGATTTGCCTAGTATCGTGCACAAATGCAAATACTGAACATAATATCAGGGCGACTAACAGTTAAATATAATAAGCTACCAATTATATCTCGATACTTACGCTGGTCGACAGGTTTATCACTTTCATCATAATCAAGCTTTGTGGATGTAGCCATAGGAGTTCCGATAGGCTTTACATTATCGAAGTCGTACTTTTTCAGTATGTCCTTCGTATACTTGGCTTGATTAATGAATGTTCTTTTTGAGTGTTGTTTGATCTGAAGTCCTAGGAAAAAGTTTAGCTCTCCCATCATACTCATCTCAAATTCACTCTGCATACACTTAGCAAACTCTTGACAATATTTTTCATTAGTAGAACCGAATATAATGTCATCAACATATATTTGCACAAGAAGAATGTCATCATTTAAAGATTTGATAAACAAAGTTATATCAACTCTTCCTTTTGAAAAACCATTATCAAGTAAGAAGGCACTTAGGCATTCATACCAAGCACGAGGTGCCTGTTTGAGTCCATAGAGTGCTTTCTTAAGCTTGAAGACGTGATCAGGTTTTTGAAAAACTTCAAAACCAGGGGGTTGTTTCACAAAAATTTCCTCTTTTAAAAATCCGTTCAAAAATGCACTTTTTACGTCCATTTGAAATAATTTAAAATCATTAAAACATGCAAATGCACAAAACATGCGGATGGCTTCTTGTCTAGCAACAGGAGCATATGTCTCGTCATAATCAATACCTTCTTCTTGATTATAATCTTGTGCCACTAGACATGTTTTGTTGCGTAGAACTTGTCCATCTTTACTAAGTTTATTTCGGAACACCCATTTGCGACCAATTATCGATTGACCAATAGGTTTAGGAACGAGTTCCCAAACTTGGTTTCTCTCAAATTGATTTAGTTCCTCTTGCATAGCATTAATCCAAAATTCATCAAAAAAGACATCTTCTATATTCTTAGGTTCTATTTGAGAAATGAAAGCTACATTTGCTGCTATTTCAGAATCCCTAAGAGAGGAGCGTGTACTTACACCTTTTGATACATCACCTATGATGAGTGTCTCTGGATGATCTGGTAAGAATTTTAATGAATCAAAATTTTGAGTCAGATCTTCTACAGGACTCTTTTCGATTTTTGCTTGTACACCTTTATCATCACTGTCGCTAGATCTGTGACTATTGAGCTCAACAAAAGTAACGTTAATTGATTCTTCAACAATCATAGACCTTTTATTGAAAATTCTATATCCCTTACTCTTAGCAGCATATCCGAAAAATATCCCTTCATCTGCTTTAGAGTCGAACTTTCCCAAGTTATCTTTGGTGTTTAGGATAAAATAGCGACATCCAAAAACTTTGAAATAAGAAATATTTGGAATCCATCCAAACTAAAGTTCATATGGTGTTTTCTTCGAGATAGGTCGAATTAACACCCTATTTAAAACATGACAGGCTGTGCTAACAGCTTCTGCCCAAAAATATTTAGGAAGATTATACTGATTCAGCATGACTCTAGCCATTTCGCTTAGAGTATGATTCTTTCGCTCCACAACACCATTCTGTTGGGAAGTTCTAGGACAAAAAAATTCATGGTAATACCCACTATCATAACAAAACTTTTTGAAATCAAAATTTACGAATTTGCCACCATGATCACTTCGGATACGAGTAATCATGAAGCCTTTTTCGTTTTGTACCTTTTTGCAAAATATCTGAAATTCAAAAATAGCATCACTTTTGTTTGATAAAAAGTACACCCAAGTAAAACGAGAGAAATTATCAACAATAACAAAAACGTAGAGCTTACCGCCAAGACTAGCGACTCTACTAGGACCAAATAAATCTATATGTATCAACTGCAAAGATCTAGAAGTACTTACATCGTTGATGGATTTAAATGTAGACCTATGTGCTTTGTTCTTTTCACAATCAGTACATACCATATCTCTCTTGAATGGAATCTCGGGGAGTCCTTTTACCAACTTCTTAGTGCTCAGTCGTGAGATAGTGTCTATATTTGTATGTCCTAGTCTCATGTGCCAAAGCCAGCTTTCATCTAAATTAGCTACTAGGCATCTTCCTGCATTATTAGTACTCTCCAAAAAAAACATAAATATTGTCTTATCTAATCCCTTCATATACGGGATTACCAGATGACATATCATATATGGTACATTTATCTTTTACAAAATTGATACCATAACCATTATCAGCCAAATGACTTATGCTTAGTAGGTTATATTTCAATTCTGTGACTAGACAAACATCTTTTATTACTGGATAAGGAGATATACCGACCGTGCTATTACCAATAATATTACCTCTCAAATTATTTTCGAAGGAGACGTATCCTTCTTTCTTTATCGATAGCGTGGCGAACAAAGATGCATCACCAGTCATGTGTCGCGAACATCCGCTATCGAGGATCCACTTGCTTTTAGCATGAGAGGGTTGAGGGTCCACCTACAAAACAAGTAGATGAATCCTTTGGTACCTATTTACTGAAGGGTCTATATTGTTTAGTTTTTGGTCTCCAGAATAAGGTACGATTGTCAACAAGTTTTCTTGCTAAACAATACTGTGATATGTGTCCATGTGTACCACAATATGTACAAGTTAGTTTAGAACCAGTAGTGGTTGAAACTGTGTTGACATGCTTATTTGGTTTCTTGGAAAACCTATAAGTGAAAGCATGGTGATAGTCGTATTTCTTTCGTGCTTTCTGATTTTTAGTCCTCTTAGGTGTATGCTTAGCATTAGGACTAAACTTAGGCTGTGTCACAGGTATTGCTTGTTTGTCTAAGTTGATTTCTAACTTTTTAGAAATCGCAAGAGACTCTTCATATCTAGCAGTCATATCTGAGAGTCTTTGTTCTGTGACTAAGTGCTTCTTCTTCTCTATGTCATATAACTCTTATATTTTGACATAGTCTCTTTCTTTCTTATCAACCTTGAGGATAGCCTCATGATAGTCTACTTTGAGTTTGGCTATCTCTTCCGTGTTACCGGTAGTAGACGTCTCTTTAATATCTTCAATAAGACTGGATAGTCTAGTTATCTCGGTTGTGTATGCCTTAATCTCTTTTTGAGATTGCTTATACTTGTCAAGCACAGTTCTGTGTTCTTTAAGTAATTCGCTAAAGGCATTTTCTAAGTCATCGAAAGTAAAATCATCATATAGAGGGTTTGAGGATACCTTATCAAACACCATAAGACAGACATTGGTATTTCCGCAGGGTCTGTCTTCTTCCTCTGTATCACTGGCATCACTTTTATGCCAGATACTTGTGTTAGCATACTTTCGACTGGTTGTTGCTTTTCTGCTTGATCTTGATCTGTCGTATGGACTGCTTTTCTTCGAAGTTGGACAGTCCTTTTTCATGTGCCCTGACTTATTGCATCCAAAGCATATGGTTTCATCTTCATTGCTTTCTTGGATATCCCTCTTCCTTCTGTTTGATTTCTCAAACTTTAGGAATTTCCTGAAGTTCTTCACTACTAGGGCTTGTTCATCACCACTTGATGATTCTTCATCAGAATCATTGCGTGTAGATTTTCTGGCTTGAGCTTTGAACGCAATAGACTTTTCTTTTGGGGTTGCTTCTTCAAACTCTTGCAGATCAAGCTCATGGGTCATGAGCTTGCCCATCAGTGTTTCTAGAGACATGGTGGTGAGATCGTTTCCTTCAATAATTGTTGTTGCCTTCGGGTTCTAGTTCTTAGTTAGAGCCCGTAATACTTTTCTGATCTTCTCATGATTACTGTAATCCTTACCAAGAGATTGTAAAGGATTAGTAATATCAAGGAAATGTGTAAACATCTGTGTAATTGACTCACCGGGTTTCATCTTAAAAGATTCATATTCCTGTGTTAGTCTACTGATTTTGGATTCCTTCACTTGGAAAGTACCTTCATGAGTTACCTCAAGAAGTTTCCAAATCTCGTGAGACATTTTACAGTTTAAAACTCTATTGAACTCCGTTTTGTCAATTATACAGAATAGTGTGTTGATGGCACGAGCATCTAGACTAGCCTTAGCTTTTTTAGCTTCTGTATATTTGTCATGAGACTTGTCTACAAGCTGGCCGTCAACCATTGTAGGTGCCGGTTTCTTATAACCGTCAATAACTATAGACCAAAGATCAAAGTCAAAAGACTTTAAGAAGAAAGTCATCCGTGTTTTCCAGTAGGTATAATTTGTACCATCAAATACTGGGGGTCTATTTGTGGATTGCCCTTCACCATTGAATATTGATTTCATAGCTGTCATATATACTCACTGAGGTTTGTTATATTAGAATATAACTTTCTCTGATACCAATTATAGGACCGTTGAGCACCTCTAGAGGGGGAGGGGGGTGAATAGAGTGAGTGCGAGTGCAGCAGAAAATAATCACCAATTTAAATTTTAAACTATGGTAGTAAATAAGAGACAATAAATAAATAAAGCAAGAGATAGAGAGATCAAACTCAGTGGTACAACGATGTATATTGGTATCCCTCTGAGAGGACTAATCCAGTCTCGAATACTCTTGCTCGATGTTAATCTACTAAGGCACAAGCTAATTGAGAGCTTGCAGTCTTTTACAACACCGTACTTGGTGACAAGTGCATGACCAACTTCACAACACCGTGCTTAGTGACGAGCGCACGACCGGCTCCACAACAAAGATAATTGCTATACTTTGAACAACCTCTTTACAACTCTTGAACACCAAAAGACTCTAGATCAAAATAGATATTACTGGCTTTTGGCTAAGAGGAGTATATGTGTGATATGAAAACTTTTGATCGGGTGAAAACACTTATTGAATAGAGAAGAGAAGATGAAGAATGAATGAGTGATTTGAAATGAAAAACTCTCTCCTATTTATAGGTGTTTTCTGAGACCGAACTCGGACATAGTTCTGGCAGAGTTATGATGCAAAGATTTCGCATATGTACGTTGCATGTAGATTTGGAGGCAACGGATATTTGAATTCAAATAGACCGAACTCGGGCAGAGTTCGGACCGAACTCGGGCCGAACTCGGTTTGAGTTCTGTCTAGGAGAATTATGAATATTTGTCAAATTCTGTTGCAAAAATGATTTTGAACTTTTGGTAAAAAGGAATGGGAATATGTAGACTTTATAGAAATGTGGACTGAGATTAACCTAAGCCAGTATTACCTAGTCGATCTTACAATTTAAATCGTAGACTCAATAAAGATAAAATACATAATAAATTATAAAATGACTTGGACTGGATTCCAATGAAAGTAATCTTCAGATTGATGATTTATGTGCTTGATGATGCAGTAGTACGACGCTTGTTGATATTGATTTCACACATCCTGAAATGATTAACAACAGTTTGTATATTTTGTGTATTGACTTAAGTCCATGTCAATTATTAAAATCGGGTGTGACCATGGAATGGGCCAACACTTAGGTTAATTGTTAGTTTTGTTTGGTTTTAATGTTTGAGGTTTTACATTTGGGCTTAATAGTTAATATGGGCTTGGGCTCACTGGTTTTATTAAAATTATTTTAGGATTCATACAAAAAATATATATATTCTTTGGCCTTATTATATAGATTATAAATGTATGGGTTCCTAACTAATAACATAAATAGTTATCCTAATATTAACTTGGACTTATCTATATATATATATATATATATATATATATATATATATATATATATATATATATATATATATATATATATATATATATATATATATATAGGTTTTCATAATAAATATATTATTTTTTGATATATATTTTTGGTCTTTTAATAAAAATAGATGGTTTTATTGGATTTTTTATATGTTATTTCTATACGATTTGTTACAAATGATTTTCTAGATTTTTTTTTAAGTATTATTTATTGAAATACTTTGAGTAGTGAAAATATAGATCTGAAATATAGTAATATTTTCCAAAGTAGTTATATATATATATATATATATATATATATATATATATATATATATATATATATATAATTTCCTTCATTATCGAATCTTAATTGTGACTAGTCATACGTTCCTATTTCTTGTGATTCTGATTATTTCATATCGACCCTAGGCTAATCGGATTGTCCCGGACCCAATGACACGGTCTTTTTCACCTTTAGAGGCCGTCTTGAGTAGTTATTATAACTACCTAAATTTTGAAATTCTAATTTTGGGAATCAATATTTTAATTTTAGGAATTTTGTAAAATCATTTACTAAATTTTGTGAATAATTTCAAATTCTAGTTATTAGTATTGAATTAGTTAATTTAATTCCAGAAGTTAATTATTATTAATTAATTATGATTTTACTACTAATTATTATTAGTTAATATTAATCCCAGAATTATTATTTTTTTTATTAACTATGTGGGCCTACCAAGCCTTGGGCTTGAATTGTGGGCCTAAGAGTTTGGGGTAGAGAATATTTAATAAATTAGTTAGCCTAATTAATTGTTAGTTAATTCTAATTAGGAATTAGTTACTAATTTCATATTGGTTAGTGATTAGTTAGATGGTTAGTTAGGTCTGTTAGTGGGTTTCACTAAGTGCCCCTAGATCTATTATATCTTACAACTATGCCATTGGGCTTGGGGAGCACTCCATTCTTACTATTAAAATATTTGGACTCCTAATATTTTATTACAATAATTCTCCCATGCCAATCTCTCTCTCTCTCCTGACTCTCTCTCCTTCCTGTCCGATCAGCTGCCTCCGTGCTCCACCCGCTGGACCGCCGCACACTGACCAGCCCCACCGCCATCTTCACCAGTACCACCACGTCTCAGTCTACATCTCTACCTTTTACCACCCACACCAGCAACTTCACCACCAGCTCCCCACTGTTCGACCACCACCACAGAGCCACCTAGACCAGCCCCATCTACATCTATACCACCTCACCGGTCACGACCTCCTTTTCCACCCTGCCTAACCACCTACATAGACCACCACTGGCCGCCCTAGCTCCATCACCAGAATACCCACAACACCGCTTCCATCACCCATACCATCCGACCTAACCATCAACTCACCACCACCATCACCTACCATCAGTACCCCGACTACCAACATAAACACCTGGCCACCGCCGCATCCTCTACACGCCACACCTCCACCCAAGAGAATAGATCCACTCACCTCGACGCCACTCACCGCACCTCTTCATCCGGTTAGATCCCGGCCAACCGAGTCTCGGTCAGCCGTACCTCTCCAAGATCTGACCCGATCTACGCCCAACAACCACCGCACCACTCAACTGTCACCACCAGGCCGACGTCGTCGTGCTTTGACGATCGACCAGTCTTCTCCGTCGCAGTGCCAATCTCCGACTAGACCATGGCAACTACCGTCGCCAAAGCTCAACCTCGCTCCGTCGACAGCTCTCGGTGAGGGTTTCTCTTTCTCCTCATTTCCCCCTCTCTCGGCGCATTTCTTCTCTATTTCAAATTGCTACGGCTACTGATGCCTCTCTCTCTCTCTTCTCAACAAAGAGACTTAGGGATTATAAACCCTAACGGTTGGCTTTTGAGAATGGGCCTGAGCCTGTTTAGGTTTAAAACCTTTTTTTAGGCCTGCTGTCTTCTAATTTCTTTTCTGAATATATATAGTTTGGGTTTAAAAACCCTATCATTGGTTGGGCTTGGCACGTAGGCATTGATTATATTCTGTTAAGTTTTGTTTTATTAATCATTGAGTTGGGCTGGGCTTCAAGCCCAGTTGTGTTTGCTTTATTTTGGGTATAGGTTAAATTATAACTGTATTGCCCCGCTTCTCGCGGTCCACTATGTAATACCTACGACTTGATGACTCAGTCTTGAACAGAGGATTTGGGGAAACCTTTGACGGTATCGATTGATTATGGATGAAATGCAATAAACCTTTCCAATTGATGGATTGGTTTCTATTAAAATGAATCCAAGAGTTTTGTTGGATGTTTTCTTTTGCTGCTTGGTTTTGATAAATGCATTTTCATGTTGGTTTTCGATGATTAGCCTTCATTGTTCGCTTTTATCGTATTTCGCATTCATTCCGAATCTTGAAAAAAAGAGGCGAACTATGCTAATCAACTGTTGGTGCCAATGTAGGACGCGTGAACTGTTCGTTAACGACGCGTGAAGTCCCTCCTTCTTTCAACTAAGATTCATCTCGGTGAGTTGCTTCAATCGAACAAACATTGATCTGTACGCCTAATAAAAATGATCTCTAGTCCACTCTGTTGCCTTGTCCCAATGATCAACGATACTACATCCACAAAAGATAAGAGAAGATAATTGAATTGAATCAAATGCAAGAATATGTATTGCTACTCTATCTGCTCCATAAGAATGATCATCTGTTTGGTTACTAAGTATACTTGAAAATATAGACATGTACAGACGAACTTGTACATGTTGAGATGAACAAGAAGGCACAAAATGAACGTGTCGTATATCTGTGCATAAGTCCAAATGTGTCTCATCTGATAGAACGGCTAGAGCATGCATTTGGTCTCGGACAACTTGTATACAAGGAAAATATTTGTCTCTCGGGTGGTATCTGGGGGCACCTGGAACCGCTCGGCCTATGAGAGATTAGGGCCTCCATGTGAAAATAGGAGTTAATATCTGAGTCCTTAGCGACGAGCTGAATCGGAGAGTCACAACGGCTAATCATAGGGATAACCCATGGACCAACATGTAGAATAGTCCACCTGCATGATCCGAATTACAACTTCAATATCTGCATGAATGAAACATGAATTACTCGTTATGAAAATTGTGCTAACATATTTTTGTGCAGGGATGACTGCGGGCGTTGGTAAGTTGCTTATGATATATTTCTACTATCATGTTCTTATGAATTGTTTAAAAGGAACCTAGACAAGTAGAAAGATCACTAGTAAATGTTAGCTCCACATATTGATTTAGTGCAGAGATTTACGAGTTCGGCCAAAAGCCGCTCGCCAGTACATGATATGTGCTGACACACGTTGTGGGCATCCTTTTCAGAAAGCAAAATGAGACAGGTGGATTTCAAGTGAGGCACTAAAGCTCGGCTAGTCCAGTAGAGCTGTGGACTGCCTCGAAGCTGCTTTTCAATTCCAGTCAAGTTTTAAGTTTCTTTTCCTTTTGAAGGTGTCTTTTTTATTTCCAGTATGTAATAAAGGGATATGATGTATGGGTATTGCGACTATTTTCAAAAGAGAGTTTTAAAGAGAATCATGTAGCCAATATAAGGTACTCTGAGTTTGTAAAGCTTTGTACTTGTATTCCTATCAAGTTTATCCATAAAAGAAGTATTTCCATTTCAAATCTCTGTGTCCAATATTTGGTTTTCTGTAATGAATGGGTGCGTGCGTGTGTTTTGCTTAACTAGTGGGTGCATGCGTGTCTTTTGCTTGACTAGTTGTTTTGTACAGGTACATGGCCTTGTGCAAGCGCAACTTAGGCTTGCACGGCATCACGCTTTAGCGAGGACGATCGATCCCGTAGGGATCCAGGCAAGACGGGCGACCCTAGTGGGATCGGAGCGTGACAAAGTGGTATCAGAGCACAGTTTTACGTCCTTAGCCTCTTGCAAATATCATTTTCAAAAAAGTATATTATGTATTTTGATGGCTTTCAAAAGAGTCCCGATTTTGAGTTATGAAAACCAATGCCCCATACAATAAGTCTATAATATTTTATGAGACAGACAGAAGTTATACTCTTTTGTAAAGAAATGGCCCCTACTCGACCTGCGGTGTCACTCCCCGATCCTGGAATACGTATTTTAATACGTAAACCGATAAATTGTATTTACTTTGTATTTATACGATATTTATATGCTGTATTTCTTCATGCATTTCCCAAAAATATTCGACAAAATATTGTTTCGTAATTTATTTTCTGTATTTGGGCCTACAGTTTTGGCTCATTTCGGTAACCTATTCTTGGTTCACCTATGGTTCATCATGAACCCATGGGTTCAAGATTCTATATAATAACTCAACTCATTCTCTCTCCTCTCATTTATTTCCTCTCATTTACTTTCCTCCACCAACCAAGGCAAGTACCAACTTGCTCAAGAGATGGATCCATAGATGATGTTGATGTTTTCTTACAAAATTATTTGCCAAAATATGTTCTTCTTCTCATTCTATACTAGTTTAGAACTTAAAGTTTTCCATTTTTAAGCTTTAATTTTTGTAGATCTAGGTTTTAACCATTTTCGGATCTTCTTGGTTTTGATCTAGCAAACTTCATTATTTTCAAGTTTTGATGGTTCCATGTTGTAGAGAATTTTATTCTACCCAATTTTGACCTTTGAAAAGTTGGATTTGGACTTATTTTGACCAAGTTATGGACTTTTGAAGCTTTGGGTTCAAACCATGGAGTTCTTGCTGTTTTGGAGAAGACAGTGAGCAGTGCGCAAGCTTTTTAGCTTGCTTCACTGAGTTGTGCGGGCTCTTTAGCGCAGCACAGTCCGATCCATACGCTGCCTTTTGGGAGCGTATGTCTTGCATACGCTCACTTGGGTGACAAGGAGTCGTATGGAATCCATACGCTGCCTTTTGGGAGTGTATGTCTTGCATACGCTCACTTGGGTGACAAAGAGTCGTATGGAATCCATACGCTGCCTTTTTGGAGCGTATGTCTTGCATACGCTCACTTAGGTGACAAGGAGTCGTATGGAGTCCATACGCTGCCTTTTTGGAGCGTATGTCTTGCATACGCTCACTTGGTTGAAGAGGAGTCGTATGAAGCACATACGCTGCCCCTTTGAAAGCGTATGTCTTGCATACGCTGACCTGAGCGTAGGCTGACCTGAGCGTAGGCTGACCTGAGCGTAGGCTGACCTGAGCGTAGCCTGACTTGAGCGCGCTCTGACCTGGACTCCCCTATACCTTATATTTTTATATGTATATATTATATTGTATATATATATGTAAATGTTTGTGTATGCTATATATCCTTACGCCTTTTGTCCTGAGCATGATATGAGCACTAATGTGACCCCGATGAATAAGGTGTTCCTACCTGATACTTGTACCAGAATGTCCCAGTTCTCGTTCATGCTCGACAAATGACTCGTAACTCCACGTGGCATATTTGCAATGATGCATTACACCAAGGAGGGTAGAACATGTTGACATACTGATTGACATGGATCCTCTTTTGGGGTACTCGTACTTGAGTACGACATTTAGGATGATACTCATGCAGGCCACAGCATGTGAGTCCAAGATTTCACCTAGGGTTAAACTAGGCAACTAAATATACTAGATGCATGGGGAGGGCAGAATCCTGAGATCGTGTTACACCAGCCGCCTTGAGATATTGCCTTGACGTGCCGGCTGGTCTCCACGGATACTGTGTCATCCGCAACGAGTGGATGACTGTATCCGATTAATTCCTGCTATATATTATATATCTTGGCAAGGTGGCCTTACGAGGGACCTGTGCTCAATGACACCTGTCTACGCGAACCCCTGGGTTGGCTAGCCTTGCTGGACAGATACGATCTGAGGATTTTCTAAATAACATGATGCGAGGATAACCTCGTCCCACTAGAAACTCGTAGACTTGATTGGCCGTGAAAACGACTTGCTTGTATCCTATTACCTTCCGTGAATAACTGAGGGAAGCGGACTGTCATGGTACATGATCCAACCCATGTTCTTGTTTGATTGTTGGATTGGTTATCGTGCTATGACAGGCTGTGGACCGAAGTTATGAACGGAAGACTTATTCTGGTTGTGAAGTGCTACTTCTGTGAATGACTGAGGAACATGGCCTATCATGGTACATGATCCAACCCATGTTCTTGTTTGATTGTTGGGTTGGTTATTGTGCTGCGATAGGCTATCGACCGAAGTCACGATCAGGAGATTTTATTGTTTATACCTTTTAACTTATGTGAAAGTTATAGAGTACGACACGTCCCGACTCCATGCGGCACCTTTTGTCCTTGTTTGGTTGTAAGGGTGCCATATGGGTTCGAGGATGTTGCGCTACCCTATAATAGTTGCATAAGTATTACTATTATCAATCATTCTGTTATCTGGGTTTTTAATCTTAACTCTTGTGCCCCTTTGGCGGTATTTGCTATTCGGGGCTGATCCCGCTGGTTTTGTTTGGCCAGATCTCGTAGCAGAGCCAGAGGACACGATCTTCCTCCCTGACATCCATGGTGCATACTAGGAGCATAGCGGTTCGGGGACTCGAGTAGGTTTCTTCTCCACCACTCCTGCTTATATTTTGTGCGGCATTTAGCCACCGGCACCTGTTAGCCCGATTACTTGATATTTTGTGTCAGTACATAATTGTAATTAAACAGACTACAGCTGTATATAATTTTGTACTCCTGACTCTCTGAGATAGCTAAATTATAAAGCTAGTCTCTCATGATCATTTTGATGAAGCGTCGGAGACGCCTTACTGCTTTATCTTTAATGTTCATTTATTTGCTGATGTGATTTGATTGATTAAGACATAGAACTCTGTGGGACCATAAGAGACTTGATTGTAGCATGTACCCCCTAGTCTCTCGACAGCCACGATCGCCGTATAACATTATGTACCTCATATGGAGTAGCTGGCCTAGTTCGTCTCCGTATTTCGGTACTGGGGCGTGACAAGGTTTTAGTGGTAGCCCATGCAGGTCTGTTTTTCAGACTTGTGGGGTATTGCGAATTATTAGGAGTCTCAATCAAAACCTGTTCCCGTTGAAATTCTGTTTCGAATTCTCTGTCCTTGCCTTGATCTCTAACCTGACTTGCATCCTCGAAATCTTTCTCGTTCGGACTTGATAATCTTATATCTTTCTCTATAGGGGTGCTTCATTCTCAGTAGCGGGTGAGGCCCAAGAGGAAGGGCAGCGAGAGCATGGCTCGACTGGGCACCAGCAGGGGAGAGAACCTTCCCCAGGGCGGACATGAGCAGAAATGAAACCAGAGGCAGTGCAGTCGCAGGATATTGAAACTCCTGCAGCACCAGCAGCGACGGCAGTACCAGATGCCGTAGCACTCCTGGAGATCATCTGGGGGATTCTTGTCACTCACCAACAGCAACAGACTCAGCAGCAGGAGCAGAATGTGTTGCTGAACCAAGGGATTCAGTTAGCTCTTGAGAGGAGTGCCGGGGTTGACTCGGGAGCATCAGAAAGGTTCCGTCGCTTGAACCCGAGGTATTTTGATGGCACGGAGGATGCCATCACCGCGGATACATGGATTCAAGACATTGAAGCCATTCTTGTGGCAGCCAAGGTTCCAGATGATGAGAAGGTTGATCAGGTCAAATTAGTACTTCAGGATCTTGCCCGTGACTGGTGGGCATCAGAAGAAGTTGGTATAAGACGCCCTGTTCGTTGGACCACCTTCAGTGAAAGATTCAAGGCTAAGTATTTTGGCGTAGTAGCTCGATATGAGCTCCAGCAGAAGTTTATTAGTCTCAAGCAAGCAGACAAGACCGTAGATGGGTATGCAGCAGAGTTCTGCAGATTGTGCCATTTCGTACCAGTAATGGTGGCAACGAAGCCAGAGAAAGCTATGAGGTTCCAGCAGGGACTTTATTTGGTACTATTACAGCTTGTGGAGGGACACGACTACCAGATATTTGACGCTATTTTGACGGCCGCTCGGAGGCACGAGCTTACCCAGCAGAGGTTGGCATCGAGGACAGGAGGTCAGAAGAGATCTCATTCCCAGGTTGGAGGAGGAGCAATGCAGCGAACATCGGCACCAGCACCTGGTGTACGTATTCATGATGCAGGAGCGCCGCGGAGGACGGCCGTGTCAACTAATACAGCGCCAGTTCGGCATCAGCAGCCGAGGAACCAACAGCAGCGTCAGGGAGCACCCCAGGGCTGTACATTCTGTGGGAAGGCAGGGCACACGAGGGAGGTGTGTCGGTCAGCGAATGGCTTATGCTTGAGGTGTGGTAGTTCAGACCACCGTATCTCCACTTGTCCTGTGATACAGAGGCCAGAAGGGCCAGCTCCGGTGGCAACCCCGAGTGGAGGGCCAGTATTAGCAGTAAGGCCCCTATCCCAGCGTCTACCAACGCAGGCTCAGATGTTTCGCCAAGCACAGGAAGCCGAAGGCCCTCAGAGGCAGCAACAGCATAGTCGAGGAAGGCCGTAACAAGGGGCTCCGCGGGGCCAGGGCCAGGCTCTCATATTATCTTTGGGAGAGGCTCTAGCGTCTAGTGACGTGGTGGCAGGTAAAATTCTCGTCACCTCATTTCTCGCTGTAGCATTATTTGATTCAGGCGCTACTCATTCATTCATCTCTGCACAATATGCTACACGGATTGGACTAGTGTTTGAGGCATTGCCGGAGAGGATGGATATATTCACCGGCAATAGGCTCGTAGAAGTTAGCAGAGTGCGCTTTTCATGTCCGGTAGAGGTGTGTGGGCATTTACTGCCCGCGTCATTGATTGAATTCCCTATGGAGAATTTTGATATTGTTCTTGGCATGGACTGGTTGAGAGACAGTCATGCGACAATTGATTGTAGAGGAGGTAGGGTCATATTCAGCGTACCTGGGATGGAACAGTTCATCTTTACTCGAACCTTGAAGAATCAGGCCGGAGGCGTCATCTCAGCAGCAGTGTCAGAGCCAGGACAGATTCCGAGAGTGGTCGAAGATTTTCTCGACGTCTTCCCTGATGAGCTCCCAGGGATACCTCCAGTCAGAGAGGTAGAATTTAGCATTGAGTTGAACCCTGGAACGAGGCCTATTGCAGACAGAGTTTACAGAATGTCGCCGTCAGAACAGGATAAGTTGTATCAACATGAAAAAGAGTTGAAGTCTAAGGGATTCATCCGAGACAGTAAATCGCCCTGGGCCGCGCCAGTGATTCTAGTTCCCAAGAAGGATGGGTCGACGAGGATGTGCATCGACTACCGCAAGCTGAATGCAGTAACAGTGAAGAATAAGTACCCGCTACCAAGGATTGATGACCTGTTTGACCAGTTGAGCAAGGCCAGCGTCTTTTCCAAGATCGATCTTCGGTCGGGATACTATCAAGTAAGAGTCCGGGAGCAAGACATACCGAAGACAGCATTCAGATCTAGATATGGGTATTATGAGTTTTTAGTAATGCCCTTTGGACTAACCAACGCCCCCGCAGTATTCATGGATTTAATGAACCGCATCTTTCTGCCGTATTTGGATAAATTTGTGGTGGTGTTCATAGATGATATCCTTGTCTATTCCAGCAGTGAAGAGGAGCATGAGAAACATCTTAGGACTGTCTTGCAGACATTGAGGGAGCATCAACTTTATGCGAAGCTTGACAAGTGTGATTTCTGGTTAGACCACATTTCGTTCCTGGGACATGTAATTTCTGGAGCAGGAGTGTCAGTGGATCCGAAGAAGATTGAGGCCATAGAGCATTGGCCGGTCCCGAGAACGGTTGCAGAAGTGCAAAGTTTCTTAGGATTAGCTGGTTACTACAGAAGGTTCGTGGCGGACTTTGCCAGGATCTCTGCGCCCTTAACACGTTTGACGCACAAGGACGTAGAGTTTGTTTGGTCAGCTAGCTGTCAGGCATCATTTGAAGAATTGAAGAAGAGATTGATCTCAGCCCCGATCTTGACGCTTCCAGTAGGAGCGGAAGGCTTCACAGTATATTGTGACGCATCAGGGAAGGGTCTTGGATGTGTATTGATGCAGCACGGAAAGGTGATAGCATATGCGTCTCGGTAGCTTCGAGACCATGAGAAGAATTACCCGACTCACGATTTGGAGTTAGCAACTGTGGTGTTTTTACTCAAGTTGTGGAGGCATTATTTATACGGGGATCGGGTAGAGATCTATACTGATCATAAGAGTTTGAAATACGTGTTCACGCAGCGAGATTTGAACATGAGGCAAAGAAGATGGTTAGAACTGCTGAAGGATTTTGATTTAGATCTTCAGTATAATCCAGGCAAGGCGAATATAGTTGCAGATGCACTGAGTAGGAGAGACAGTGCCTTTATCTTGACCTCGCAGAAGCATATTCTAGAAGACCTTCAGAGTATGGGAATTGAAGTAGTTTTGCTAAGGGATATAGGAAGAATGACCAGTATGCAGATTCAGTCAACCTTAGTAGAGAGGATAAGGGCAGCACAAGCAGGAGATCCACAGATTCAGAAGTTGCGATCGGAGTGTGAATTAGGCCGTAGGAAGGAGTTAGTGATTCATGAAGATGGTACGCTCAGGTTTGGAAACAAACTCTGTGTACCGAGTGGAGACCTTCGGCAAGAAGTTATGTCCGAAGCTCATAGTTCTATTTACTCCATTCATCCAGGAGGAACGAAGATGTATCGAGATATCAGGCAGTTCTTTTGGTGGAATGGCATGAAAAGAGAGATAGCGAGATTTGTATCCAAGTGTCTGGTATGTCAACAGGTGAAAGCCGAGCAGCAGAGACCAGCAGGATTGCTACAGCCACTTCCTATCCCAGAATGGAAATGGGAGCACATCACGATAGATTTTGTGACCGGTTTACCTAGATCCCCGGCTGGCAAGAATACAGTCTGGGTAATAGTAGATCGACTCACGAAGGTCGCTCATTTCCTTCCCTTCCGAGTTGGACAGACTACTGAGCAGTTAGCAGAAATGTACATGAAGCAGATAGTAAGGCAGCACGGTGTTCCAGTTAGTATAGTATCAGATCGGGATACGCGGTTTACTTCCCATTTTTGGCGGAGCTTGCACCAAAGTTTGGGGACTAAGTTAAGATTCAGTACTGCTTATCATCCACAAACCGACGGACAATCAGAAAGAACCATCCAAACATTAGAAGATATGCTACGGGCGTGTACCTTAGATTTTGGCAGATCTTGGGAGGATCACCTTCATCTAGTGGAGTTCTCCTATAACAACAGCTATCAGGCTAGCGTTCAGATGGCCCCGTTTGAAGCATTGTACGGAAGGAAGTGTAGATCCCCTTTGGCATGAGACGACGTCGGAGAACGGAAGTTGTTGGGGCCAGAGATGATCACACAGACTGTGGAGATAGTTAAGTTGGTCAGAGAGCGCCTTCGAGTTGTACAGGACCGACATCGTCATTGGACAGATCAGCATCGTAGGCCTCTAGAGTTCAGAGTTGGCGACCAAGTATTTCTGCGGATTTCGCCTACTCGGGGTATCATCAGATTTGGAACCCGAGGAAAGCTTAGTCCAAGATACGTTGGTCCTTTTAAGATTCTCGCTTGGGTAGGCGATGTGGCTTATCGACTTGCCCTTCCGCCTTCGTTAACTGGCATACATGATGTGTTTTATGTATCCCAATTACGTGGGTATGTCCCGGATCCGAGTCATGTCCTCGATCATTCTGAGTTAGTCGTTGGTACCGACCTAACTTACAAGGAACAACCCGTGTCTATTTTGGACCAGCGAGAGAAGGTACTCAAGAATCGGACGATAAGCCTTGTCCGTGTTTCTTGGAACCATCACTCTTCGAGAGAGTCAACTTGGGAGCGTGAGGACGAGATCAGATCTCGGTATCCGCATTTGTTTGACTAATGAGGTATATATTTTTTTACGCCTTATTGACACGATTCCATGCTTATCTGCACCTACTTGTTGTGCACTTTGTGATGTATGATAATAACTGATATGATAGTTAACTTGTATATGATTGTGCCTTGCTTGCCCTGATTTCACTATCCTATCTTGGCTGGAATTCCGAGGACGGAATTTTTCTAAGAAGGGTAGAGATGTCACTCCCCGATCCTGGAATACGTATTTTAATACGTAAACCGATAAATTGTATTTATTTTGTATTTATACGATATTTATATGCTGTATTTCTTCATGCATTTCCCAAAAATATTCGACAAAATATTGTTTCGTAATTTATTTTTTGCATTTGGGCCTACAGTTTTGGCTCATTTGGGTAACCTATTCTTGGTTCACCTATGGTTCATCATGAACCCATGGGTTCAAGATTCTATATAATAACACAACTCATTCTCTCTCCTCTCATTTATTTCCTCTCATTTACTTTCCTCCACCAACCAAGGCAAGTACCAACTTGCTCAAGAGATGGATCCATAGATGATGTTGATGTTTTTTTACAAAATTATTTGCCAAAATATGTTCTTCTCCTCATTCTATACTAGTTTAGAACTTGAAGTTTTCCATTTTGAAGCTTTAATTTTTGTAGATCTAGGTTTTAACCATTTTCGGATCTTCTTGGTTTTGATCGAGCAAACTTCATTATTTTCAAGTTTTGATGGTTCCATGTTGTAGAGAATTTTATTCTACCCAATTTTGACCTTTGAAAAGTTGGATTTGGACTTATTTTGACCAAGTTATGGACTTTTGAAGCTTTGGGTTCAAACCATGGAGTTCTTGCTGTTTTGGAGAAGACAGTGAGCAGTGCGCGAGCTTTTTAGCTTGCGTCACTGAGTTGCGTGCGCTCTTTAGCGCAGCGCAGTCCGATCCATACGCTGCCTTTTGGGAGCGTATGTCTTGCATACACTCACTTGGGTGACAAGGAGTCGTATGGAATCCATACGCTGCCTTTTGGGAGCGTATGTCTTGCATATGCTCACTTGGGTGACAAAGAGTCGTATGGAATCCATACGCTGCCTTTTTGGAGCGTATGTCTTGCATACGCTCACTTGGGTGACAAGGAGTCGTATGGAGTCCATACGCTGCCTTTTTGGAGCGTATGTCATGCATACGCTCACTTGGTTGAAGCGGAGTCGTATGAAGCACATACGCTGCCCCTTTGAAAGCGTATGTCTTGCATACGCTGACCTGAGCGTAGGCTGACCTGAGCGTAGGCTGACCTGAGCGTAGCCTGACTTGAGTGCGCTCTGACCTGGACTCCCCTATACCTTATATTTTTATATGTATATATTATATTGTATATATATATGTAAATGTTTGTGTATGCTATATATCCTTACGCCTTTTGTCCTGAGCATGATATGAGCACTAATGTGACCCCGGTGAATAAGGTGTTCCTACCTGATACTTGTACCTGAATGTCCCAGTTCTCGTTCATGCTCGACAAATGACTCGTAACTCCATGTGACATATTTGTAATGATGCATTATACCAAGGAGGGTAGAACATGTTGACATACTGATTGACATGGATCCTCTTTTGGGGTACTCGTACTTGAGTACGACATTTAGGAGGATACTCATGCAGGCCACATCATGTGAGTCCAAGATTTCACCTAGGGTTAAACTAGGCAACTAAATATACTAGATGCATGGGGAGGGCAGAATCCCGAGATCGTGTTACACCAGCCGCCTTGAGATATTGCCTTGACGTGCCGGCTGGTCTCCACGGATACTGTGTCATCCACAACGAGTGGATGACTGTATCCGATTAATTCCTGCTATATATTATATATCTTTGCAAGGTGGCCTTACGAGGGACCTGTGCTCAATGACACCTGTCTACGCGAACCCCTGGGTTGGCTAACCTTGCTGGACAGATACGATCTGAGGATTTTCTAAATAACATGATGCGAGGATAACCTCGTCCCACTAGAAACTCGTAGACTTGATTGGCCGTGAAAACGACTTGCTTGTATCCTATTACCTTCCGTGAATAACTGAAGGAAGCGGACTGTCATGGTACGTGATCCAACCTATGTTCTTGTTTGATTGTTGGGTTGGTTATCGTGCTATGACAGGCTGTGGACCGAAGTTATGAACGGAAGACTTATTCTGGTTGTGAAGTGCTACTTCTGTGAATGACTGAGGAACATGGCCTATCATGGTACATGATCCAACCCATGTTCTTGTTTGATTGTTGGGTTGGTTATTGTGCTGCCATAGGCTATCGACCGAAGTCACGATCAGGAGATTTTATTGTTTATACCTTTTAACTTATGTGAAAGTTATAGAGTATGACACGTCCCGACTCCATGCGGCACCTTTTGTCCTTGTTTGGTTGTAAGGGTGCCATATGGGTTCGCGGATGTTGCGCTACCCTATAATAGTTGTATAAGTATTACTATTATCAATCATTCTATTATCTGGGTTTTTAATCTTAACTCTTGTGCCCCTTTGGCGGTACTTGCTATTCGGGGCTGACCCCGCTGGTTTTGTTTGGCCAGATCTCGTAGCAGAGCCAGAGGACACGATCTTCCTCCCTGACATCCATGGTGCATACTAGGAGCATAGCGGTTCGGGGACTCGAGTGGGTTTCTTCTCCACCACTCCTGCTTATATTTTGTGCGGCATTTAGCCACCGACACCTGTTAGCCGGATTACTTGATATTTTGTGTCAGTACATAATTGTAATTAAACAGACTGCAGCTGTGTATAATTTTGTACTCCTGACTCTCTGAGATAGCTAAATTATAAAGCTAGTCTCTCATGATCATTTTGATGAAGCGTCGGGGACGCCTTACTGCTTTATCTTTAATGTTCATTTATTTGCTGATGTGATTTGATTGATTGAGACATAGAACTCTGTGGGACCATAGGAGACTTGATTGTAGCATGTACCCCCTAGTCTCTCGACAGCCACGATCGTCGTATGACGTTACGTACCTCATATGGAGTAGCTGGCCTAGTCCGTCTCCGTATTTCGGTACTGGGGCGTGACATGCGGCCTCGACCGATCCGGTAGAACGGATCATGACCTTATTGGAATTACAGAGGCAGGACAATGAGGAACGTAACCAGATACAATAGGCTCGAATGAAGGCCCAACAGAAACAGTTGGATGCCTTGACCCAACTGGTAACTGCGCTTGCGGCAAATTGAGATACTACCACAGCGACCAAACCAACGGGAACGCCCGAGATTGAGCCCGTAGAGGGTGACGAACCCCAGCCAGCGCAAAGGCACTCTTCCTTTAAGCCAAAGGACTTCTTAGATGCGAAACCTCCAAAATTTGAAGGCAGGACATCACCCGATAATGTGATAGACTGGATTGATAAAATGGAGAGTCTGTTCGCGTTTGTAAGAGTCCCGAGAAGCTAGAAGGTAGTTTATGCCATTCTGCTTCTACGACTGCGGGCAAAGGATTGGTGGAAAGCGAAGAAGTCGACGCTGCTTGTAATGACTAGGAATGGAAGGATATCATGGGCCTCGTTCAAGAAAGCATTTCTGGATCAATATCTGCCTCCAGCTATGAGCAAGAAAATGGAGAATGACTTCGTTATACTGAAACAAAAAGATATGTCCGTGGAGGACTATGAGTCTGAATTTGCTAAGCTGGCAAATTTTACTGCTGTTATGCTACCCACAGAGCAGACTCGTATAGATCGATTCGTTGGAGGTCTGAATGACGACATTCAGTTAAGCGTGCTGAACCGAGAATGTGGGTGGTACTCTCAGGCCTTTGAAGCAGCACTACAGGTGGAACAGTTTTGTCTGAAGAAGGTGTCAACTAAAATGTAGTACAGTCGGAATCAGCCCGCCAAGAGATATCATGACGGAAAGAAAAAGACTGACGGAAAACAGAACAACAAGCCTGTATGCACCTTCTGCGGTCGACGAGGGCATGTTAAGGAAGACTGTCGCAATGTGAATGGTCAGAGTTGTAGTTACTGTGGCAAGAGTGGGCACATCAAGGAGGACTATCGTGTCGCTAATAATGCTTGTTGTGGTTGTGGCCAACAGGGCCACTCAGTCAGAAATTGCCCGAAAAAGAATAGAACGGCTCAAAATCGTAATAATACTGAAGAGCGTGGGCAGCTGCCAGGCCCACCGCCGCTCCGAGATAATCCGCACAATCAACAATTGTGGAATGCTAATACCACGACAGCGCGCGTCTATAATCTCTCCACCTTACTTGATCCTGAAAGTGGAGGTAAGTTTGTATCTTAAGTTTTGAGGATAAAACATTTTCTCAGTAGGTTATTATGTAGTGCCCCACTCCTCGCGGTCCACTATGTAATACCTACGGCTTGATGACTTAGTCTTGAACTAAGGATTTGGGGAAACCTTTGCCGGTATCGATTGATCACGGATGAAATACAATGAACCTTTCCAATTGATGGATTGGCTTCTATTGAAATGAATCCAAGAGTTTTGTTGGATGTTTTCTTTCGCTGCTTGGTTTTGATAAATGCGTTTTCGTGTTGGTTTTCGACGATTGGTTTTCATTGTTCGCTTTTATCGCATTTCACATTCATTCCGAATCTTGAGAGAAAGAGACGAAATATGCTAATCAACTGTTGGTGCCAATGTAGGATGCGTGAACTGTTCGTGAACGACGCGTGAAGTCCCTCCTTCTCTCAACTAAGATTCATCTCGGTGAGTTGCTTCAACCGAACAAACATTGATCTGTACGCCTAATAAAAATGATCTCTAGTCCACTCTGTTGCCATGTCCCAATGATCAACGATACCACATCCACAAAATCTAAGAAATATGAATGAATTGAATCAAATACAAGAATATGTATTGCTACTCTATCTGCTCCATAAGAATGATCACCTGTTTGGTTACTAAGTATGCTTGAAAATGTTGACATGTACAGACAAACTTGTACGTGTTGAGATGAACAAGAAGGCACGAAATGAACGTGTCGTATATCTGTGCATAAGTCCAAATGTGTCTCATCTGATAGAACGACTAGAGCATGCATTTGGTCTCGGACAACTTATATACAAGGAAAATATTTGTCTCTCGGGTGGTATCTGGGGGCACCTGGAACCGCTCGGCCTAGGAGAGATTAGGGCCTCCATGTGAAAATGGGAGTCCATATCTGAGTCCTTAGCGACGAGCTGAACCGGAGAGTCACAGCGGCCAATCATGGGGATAACCCATGGACCAACATGTAGAATAGTCCACCTGCATGACCCGAATTACAACTTCAATATCTGTATGAATGAAACATGAATTACTTGTTATACAAATTGTGCTAACATATTTTTGTGCAGGGATGACTGCCGGCGTTGGTAAGTTGCTTATGATATATTTCTACTATCCTATTTTTATGAATTATTAAAAAGGAACCTAGACAAGTAGAAAGATCACTAGTAAATGTTAGCTCCACATATTGATTTAGTGCAGAGATTTGCGAGTTCGGCCAAAAGCCGCTCGCCAGTACATGATGTGTGCTGACCCACGTTGTGGACATCCTTTTCAGAAAGCAAAAGGAGACAGGGGGATTTCAAGTGAGGCACTAAAGCTCGTCTAGCCTAGTAGAGCTGTGGACTGCCTCGAAGCTGCTTTTTTAATTCCAGTCAAGTTTCAAGTTTCTTTTCCTTTTGAAGGTTTCTTTTCATTTCCAGCATGTAATAAAGGGATATGATGTATGGGCATTGCGACTATTTTCAAAAGAGAGTTTTAAAGAGAATCATGTAGCCAATATAAGGCACTCTGAGTTTGCAAAGCTTTGTACTTGTATTCCTATCAAGTTTATCCATAAAAAAAGTATTTCCATTTCAAATCTCTGTGTCCAATATTTGGTTTTTTGTAATGAATGTGTGTGTGCGTGTGTTTTGCTTAACTAGTGGGTGCGTGCATGTATTTTGCTTGACTAGTTGTTTTGTGCAGGTACATGGCCTTGTGCAAGCGCAACTTAGGCTTGCACGGCATCACGCCTTAGCGAGGAAGATCGATCCCGCAGGGATCCAGGCAAGACGGACGACCCTAGCGGGATCGGGGCATGACAGTAACCATGGGCTTGGGTTTCAAGTCTAGTATGATGAATTATTAATTAGGCATTAATTTATGTGGTTTGGGCTTACACCCAGATTTGCTTAATTCTGTTATTAGTGGGCTTATGTTAGTTATGGTAGTAAGTTTTGGTGTAGATAAATTGTGTATATAAGTAGAAATACTGTTATAAATATATATGGTAAATGAATACATAGTATTAGTGGTATATTTTGGTAAATAAAATATTTGATATTATTTTAGTATATACCTACGCGCCCAAGCGCTTTTTAGGCCAGCTCAGTTCTCTTATCCATCGGTCCAATGCACTGGGCTCATCTCATGGAGGAAAAAAGAAGTAGTTGTGTTGTTGTTCGCCGCCTCGATGCATTCCCCGGCATCGTCCCACACAGAAAGAAAAAGCACGGAGCCCCAGCCCGACCTAGCCTTTCTTTCTGGGTTATGACCTGTCCTCGATCACTCCTTTCTGACTCCTATCTATTTCTAATTCTAACAATTTCTACACCAAGCCCTTTGAAGTGCATACCTAGCTACGTCGGTCGATCGATGCGCACATAAGAAGAGCTTGTCCATCTAGAAAACACGTATGTTAAGTCGGTCAATCGATCAAACTATGTATAGGGCAGCCGGGCTGTAGACGCAAGCGTGACGTACCTGACTGACCCAAGACGTCGTCCTTTTCCGGCAACAGAAGATGTACAAGCAAGACCAGTGCTTTCTGTAGCACTATCGAGTTCGCATCAGCTATTTTTTGACCAATGGAATCAATGGCTTTGGTCTTGGAATTAATCTACCGGCATCGGAGGAAGAAGCGGAGTCGGGAGCGGAAGGGAGTCAATTAGAGAAAGAGTAGAGAAGGATATTGGGACTGACGCTCCGACCATGTCAACTATGATGCTCTCGCTGCTGCCAATCCTTCCACCAGTGAATGCTGGCATGCGCTACTTCCCGAACCTCCCTGTCTAGGTCCTGCCGAAAAAGACGAAATGCAAATGATTGACCATCCATCCCATTAATATAGGATGGTTATCGGATGAATCGGATCGGGAAATGGATCGAAGCGCGCGAAACCTCTGAATAGAGGGCCAAGGTTGCCGTTGGCATATTGCGTAACAAGGGCAAGAGCACATTTTCAGAAGCTATTGTCAAACACTTGCCACGTACTAAGGGCGACCATCATCCCTGACTGATTGATTTGGAGGGCCCTGGTCCGGTGATTAATGCTCATAAGCCCTTCCGTATGGAAGCGGCTTGGTTGACCCATAAATCTTTCCCAAGATTGATTAGTGAAGAGTGGTCTTATGACGGAATTCATATTGATCAATCCATCAGACGTCTAACAGATGCTTGCAAGACCTGGAATTCTGGGGATCTTTTTCTCCAAAAAAGATGGTTGCTTGCTCGAATTGAAGGAGTTCAGAGGGTAAACCGCAGATCTAGGGCCTTGGAGTGGAGATAGCAGATAGCAAGCACAAATCGCCCAGGAGGATGAGTCCCTCATAATGTCTAATCTAGAATAGAATGGCTTATCCAAATGGAGGAATGCAAGAGGGTCAAAAATTCATCCAAGAAGTCAGTGAAGACAAAGGAGTCTCAGCCTACACTGACTATGAAGCTGAGGAGTGAAAAAATATCCTAGTATAATTTTTAAAAAGGGATTTTGCTAAGTAAAATTTTATTTCCAAATATTATAAATATTTTTTAGTTATAGATATAGATATTAAGTGGTGTCACCCTCTTTAGTTATGAGCTTTTATCATAATCTAATCGTGTTTTCCCTATGTTGTGACTTTATTCAATCTCTTAATCAACCATCGGCGTATTGGACTACTATTGGATATTTGGATATTGGATACGACCTGGGACTCTATTGGATATTATGATCTGCGATGACATATTGGGAATATTACTACTGGATTATAGACTGTGATACTTTTCGTGTTGACACGTTCGTGTCGTGCACGTCGACATCAGATACCCGAGGCAAATACTCATGATGATCGCTTTCATTTCCTGATAGTTACTCTATTTCATGCTTTTAGATGTACATTCCTGATTATCGATACGACTCTGACATGAGATTAGTATTGTGGATTTTATATCATGATTTTTATGTTTTCCTTGCTTCCGTGTTTACCTTGTTCACATTATGATTTAAATCCATGATTATTAGTCGGACGTGAAATACCTTAGTATATATGTGATCAAAATCCTGTACTCCGTGAATACCATGCCTAATAGCTAATCATACCCTCACGTGTGATTGATCCGTACCATATAGATCCCTCAGCCCGATCATATATAGAATGTGGTATTTCAAATACACTTAGTGTAGTGATGAATTATGCACTCATATTGTTTACGTCATATGTTTGATTTCATGGAATGATTAGTCTTACTTCTATTTTCATATTTATCCGATCATGATTATCGTTATTTCAGTTTTATTATCTACTCTATTACATGTCTTATAGTTTCTACCATATTGTGAATAGTGGATCATGAATTGTACTTGCTCCAATCCTGACTGGATAACCATATTTTTAGACAAGGATTTAGAGAACTGGTGTACCACCTACTATGACACACCTGAGGCAGTTCATGGCTTAGATGAGGATACATCAGATGACATAGCTGACGTGCCACTGGAGGATGCTTAGCTTAGCTTAGTCTTTACTTTCTGTCTTTTAGATTTCTATTACCAGAACATTTGGCTGAGTTGTAATAATTCTGAGGATGACTGTATTTGACTATCAGATTTATACTTTGTGGATTTATCTTTGCTTTTTTATATCTACCTGCTAGTATTGTGATTTAGTTAGATTCTGGTTTATGATATTGTTGGCTTAAGATTAGATATACTTGAGGATTGATAGCTCACTACCGTCGACTCTGCAGCGCAGGCTAGACGTGCTTCCACTACTTGTGCCCGAACTTCTGGGTGCGGGTCGTGACAATTATGACATCCACGACTATTCTGTGCCAACACGATCAAGTCCAGTCAACTGTAACTTAAATTGAGGCAAGTACACTATTGCTTTATGTTCTTATTATATTATAATGCTATCTTTTATTGTGTTTCATTTTGTATCATGTTGAAGACACGATTGTGACGCGATAGGCGTGATTGCATCTCGTTTATTGACTATTTAGTGAGTCGGGAGGGGAAATGCTAAGTAGACGTATGAACAAACCCCGAATAATGTTTAATGTAGATAGCTAAGTCATACACTTCATATATGGGTTGACCGTACCAAAAATGTGGATAGCCATCTATATGATATGCCGCATTAGCCCAGCTGTTCACATGTCGAAAGGTATTTCAAACGCAATGTATGTTTTACTTGTACATATTTATTGCTAGTATCTCGTTTATACATGTTCTTACTAGTGGTTTTTGTATATGTTTATTATTTTCAGTTCATATACATGTTTTCTTATTCTCTATTGCATTTATACTTGTCGAGCTTATTTTATATTAAGTTACATTATTGCAATAGGGTTACACTTTGCTCATTTTCTGACTGGATCATTGCAGGTGACTTGGCATTCTTCCTACTTTTTGCGCTATTGACTATACAAGGAGATAGAGATCTTGGAGGACGACCTTAGATTTTAGATAGATTAGTTAGTTCTTTTATTCAACGTTTAGCGGGATTTTTCTCGAATATCATGTTGATGTTTTATCAGATCTATAAATGGAGTAGTTGTTGTGAATGAGCAATTAGATATGATTTTGTGGTATTGAGATTGGCATTGAGACCTAGACAACGTACTACCGCCGATGCTGCGTCGTAGGCTGGACTTGGCTACGTAATCGTATCCTGAAATACGGGAGCGGGTCGTGATAAGTTTTTGGGTAGCCCATGTAGGTCAGTTTTCGTAATTGTGCGAACTCGTGGTAGTACTTAAGTTAGTCGTACTACTGCGAAACTGCGGTTAGGAAGTGCTCATTCACAATTAGGATTAATTTGATTTTAGGAGAATGGCTAGGACTAGATATACCATAGGAAGCCCTTATTCATTTTGACTGTTGGGTAGTTAAGGTTGCTACATAGGCCATGTGACTTAGGTAGAGATTTATTGAATTCCAAACCCTATTAGATAACTTGAGGAATTTTCATAGAAGGATATACTATCGTGTTTTGACATGATGGTAGGATCAAAGGTGGGTAGACTATTTGTTTGTTAAATTAGGATTTCCTAGAATTCAATCTCTAACCTTGATAAAATGGTTCAAATTTTATTTTCTGCCCTCTTTAGATATCATCAACATATCGTATGTCCGTGTTACTTATTCACTTCCCATTGGCCATAAGTAATTTTTTTTTCTAAGTGTCAATATTTTATTTTCATCTATTGAGTTTAGGGCCTAACCTAATTCAATTATCTATATATTAATTCCAAGTCGTCTTCGTTCAATTTTGATCATTTTATTTTCAAAAATTGATACTTTACTTCAAGGACAGATACTTATACTTTTTCTATCATGATCAACTTGTTTGAAATTCTAGAAGCTCCTTTGAAATTATTATGGATATAGTTGGAATAATTTTCGATGACTTACAATGCAAATGAAGATACGCACTGTGGTCATTTATTTGAATTATGGAACGTGTGGGTTCACTACAGCCAGCATAGCATTAGCAAGGCATGACCCCTAAGTTGAAAGCGTAGGTTATCGAATATTATTAAAACTATGTCCAGTTGCCCTATTTGACCTTTGAGTTATCATGTCAATAATGGATTGAGTTGATAGAGTATTCGGTACCATATCATTATTTGGGTCATGATACCAAGGGTTTACTGCAGCCAAATATACACTAGCGAGGCATAAATTCTTGGTAGAATGACTTCATTTATACATACGGTTTTTGAATATCATAGAGGCTATATCTTTTATTGGCATATGACTACTAATTTTCTAAATTGATTTGATGCCTCATTTCTTATTACCATCTTTTCAATAAATTGGTAGTTCTTCTTTGTTTTAATTTTCTTATTCTCGACTCATCATTTGTCTTCCTAGTAATCCTTTAAAACTATTTTGATTTTCTTCCACTAGATTCCTAAACGTATCTAGATTTTGATTCTAAAATCGTGCCTAAATAATTTTTGGTTAAATAGTTAATCATATGGAAACAATTTCGATTTGATCATCCTTGAATGACATTTTTACCGCGGCTAGACTATTTTGATTATATTTCGATCGTTCCCATCCGCATCTTTTCCTAGATTTTGATTCTATTCTCTGACCAACTTTGATCATTAATTATATCATCTTTTGATTATATTCTTAGTCATGCCTACTCATACCATTTGAAATTTCGAGGACATAATTGTTCTACGGTGGATAGATTTGTAAGCCCACTTCCCGAATTTTTAAATTCTTTATTTATTTTAGTTCAATTTTAAATATCTTTCTAGTTAGAAAATAAATTTATTTTTAAATTCTATTATAGATATTTTTGAACGGGAAAGAGATTTGCCAAATTTCTTTAAAAGAGATTTTATGATAACAAAAATAGACTCCTAAAAATATTTGATTTATTGTTATTATTTGTTTCTATGTTTTGAATTTGTAAAATTTGTTTTAAATACTGTTTGATGATATTAGATACTATTTACATGGTGTTGCCATCAATAGATTGAGATTCAATCAATCTAATTGACTGATTTAATTCATGGAAGGATTCAATTTATTAAATCATATTCATTTCCTAATTAGGAAACCCCATCTCCTATATAAAAAGGAGCCTTCCTCTATTTTTTCCCATAACCCAAAATTCCTAACCATCATCTAGCAACCATAGCCAACACCAGAGCTAATCATCTTATTGTACATCGTGTCCGTGTCCCTATTTTTCTTTCCACTATTTTTATTATAATTATATTATTCCTACCTATGTCCGGCACACCGAACACAATTTCACATCACACAATTTTTTCTGTGTCGGATACGATCTGACACAGCCAGCATAGAGTAAACCCTAAATCTAACAGAACCTAGCCGAGCCGCCCTTGTCCAAGCCGCGCCTGCGACTCAGTGCCGCCCGCTTCCCTGTCCCAACCTGACCTCGTCGATGACCATGGTCTTCCTTCCAGTCTTGAGCCACTGCAACCAAACCCTAGTGCCACCTTCTTCCCAAATCTGGGCAAGCCACCTCCACTCCCCAAAGACCACCACCTTCTGCCTGCAGATCCCGACTACCACCGACCTCCTACTTTTCCCCAAATCAATAACCACCTTCACCATCTCCACCGTCGTACCTGTCAAACCCCGACGCTGACCCAGACGCAGCACTAGCGCCCGTCCGTCGTGCTCGATCCCCGTCCGCCTCTTGCTAGGTCTGCCCTACTGTCGAGCCATACCGGTCTCATTGAGCCGTGCATCCGTAAGCCCGTCGCTCAGCTTGCTAGCGCATCCTCGTGTCCAGAGCTTCATGCGGTCGTCTTCCCACAGTAGCTCTGCCGCGCTTCTCCCGGTGAGAACCTTTCTCCGCTGGTGGCCGAGCATCCTCCTGTCGCACCGTGCCTGAGTGTGCCCCGCTTCTAAGCATGCCGTCCACCGCCGTGGGCGAGCCTAGCCCACTGGAGCCCTATGCGGTGAGCGCCTCTCGACCGTTCCCTCCTCACTTCTTCTGTAAGCTCTTCCTCTCCCCATCCCCTCATTTTTCCTTTCTCTCTAAGGAAAGCTGCAACAACAACAACATTTTAGTGTTATTATTTTCTTCCTTTTCTTTTCTTTTTGCTTTATTTTTTATTTTATGTTATTGGGCCGGGTGTGTGTATATGGGTGAGTTTGGATAGGGGCTGTGGGTTTTTGTTTAAGGGATTTTTGATAAGTTTGCTATGGTTTGGATTATTAGATTTTGGTCCAGGGAGTTTGGGTTTTGGCTAAAACCAGAGCCCAATAATGGATTAGATTTTGGGGTTATTGAATTTACAGTTTTGGGCCGTTTAGCTTGGGCCTTAGGTTAATTGTTAGTTTTGTTTGGTTTTAATGTTTGGGGTTTTACATTTGGGCTTAATAGTTAATATGGGCTTGGGTTCACTGGTTTTATTAAAATTATTTTAGGAATCATACAGAAATTATATATATTCTTTGGCCTTAATATATAGATTATAAATGTATGGGTTTCTAACTAATAATGTAAATAGTTTTCCTAATATTAGTTTGGATATATATATATATATATATATATATATATATATATATATATATATATATTCCTAATATATATAGTTTTCCTTATTATATAGATTATAAATGTATGGGTTTCTAACTAATAATGTAAATAGTTTTCCTAATATTAGTTTGGATATATATATATTTTTTTGATATATAAAAACTTTTAAAATAAAAGTGTATTTTTGGTCTTTGAATAAAAATAGATGGTTTTATTGGATTTTTATATGTTATTTCTATAAGATTTATTACAAATGATTTTCTAGATTTTTTTAAATTATTATTTATTGAAATATTTTGAGTAGTGAAAATATATATCTCAAATATAGTAAATAGTTTTCAAAGTATATATATATATATATATATATATATATATATATATATATATATATATATATATATATATATATATATATATATATATATATATGAAATAGCAATTTTATAAATCGACGAACAAAAGGGGGCCGGAAGATAGCCCAAGCCCCTACAAAACCTCCACCGCGGGAGGACGCCTAACCAAAAGACAAAGAAAGGAAATACAGCTCCGGACAGACCCGATACTGCGGAATCGGAGGTCCGCGAGGGGAACAAAAGGGAGGGGTGGAAGGAGAGAGAGACCCCGCAGCAACTACAAGGGTCCTCGGAGCGGTGATCTGACTAAGGAGGTTTAGGAGGGTTGGTTTGCCTCTTCTTACCCCTGCCGCTAGAGGAGTACCGCGGTTCAGCGGGCATCGAAGCTTTCTTGTTCTTGGCTGCATGGTAGGTCTCCGGGTTGATGTGGTCGTTGTTATGAATGCCGAGAGCCGCGTCGAGCGCCTGTTCGACCTCTAGCATTCTGGGGATGATCAAAGATACGAGATCCGGGTTGTCGTGCATGTCGCGGATGACGTTGAATTCCTGGAGCGCCTCCTCCGGGGAGCTAACTTCTGCTATCCGCTCGAAATACTCGCGATAATGGATTGGAGAATCTCTGATCGTCATCTCTAAGGTAACAACGGGGTCATCTTGATAGGGCGTTCGATTGATGTGTGTTGTGGGGACCTGGGTGAAGGTCTTATTGGGGTCTTTGGATGGTGACCAGTGAATAGGGGACTGCAATCGGGACTGCGGGGAGGGGCTGCTGGTCCTCTAACTCGAAGGGGACAGAAATTCTAGGCTGATGGAACTGCTGTGACTGAGTGATGAGGTTTGCCTCTTCAACAACATGTACCTGGACGGAATCCAGGGAGGGGAGTTCTCTGGGGTCCAAGTTGATGATTTCGGAGGGATCTTTTGGAGTGTCCTGAGTGAGGATCTTGAATTGGTTGGTGGTTGCCAGACCGGGGGAGGTGGACGAGGTGTAAGCCTTGGGCTTGGATCCCGCGAGGGACGTGCCTGCGGCTGTGGTGGCTGAGCAGGTGAGGGGCTCCGAAGATGTTATCGGGGAAGCGTCTTCAGGGGTGTTGGGTGATCGGATGTGGGGGGATTCAGGGTCAGACTCGAAATGGGTGTGGGAGTTGGGGAGGGTGTTGGGAGGTGGGGATTTACGATTAGTCGGAGACTGTCTGGAGAGGGTGGGGTGGCTGGTCGCTGGCCCTGTCGCTCCTTGGCGGGCTCGGTGGCATCGTACAAAAGAGTGTCCGCTGGAGTTACAATAATTGCAGAAGCTCCCTCTACGGTCGTATATAATTTGTTGGGTGTAAGTATATATATATATATATATTTTTGTTTTTGTTATATATATATATATATATATATATATATATATATATATATATATATATATTATAATTTTAATTTCCTTCGATTATCGAATTTGATCGTGACTAGTCACACGTTCCTATTTCTTGTGATTCTTACTACTTCATATTGACCCTAAGCTAATCGGATTGTCCCGGACCAAATTATACGGTATGTTCCAGTCGTTAGAGGCCATCTTGCGTAGTTATGACATTTGCGGCTATTCTGTGCCAACATAATCAAGTTCAGTCAACTACAACTTAAATTGAGGCGAGTACACTATTGCTTTATGTGCTTATTGCATTATAATGCTATCTTTCATTGTGTTTCATTGAATATCATGTTGAAGACATGATTGTGACACAATAGGCCTGATTGCATCATTGCTCGTTTATTGACTGTTTAGTGAGTTGGGAGGGGAATGCTAAGTAGACGTGTGAACAAATCCCAAATAATATTTAATGTATATAGCTAAGTAATATACTTCACGTATGGGTTGGTCGTACCAAAATGTCGAAAGGTATTCCAAACACACTGTCTATTTTACTTGTACATGTTCATTGCTAGTATCTCGTTCATACATGTTCTTGCTAGTGGTTTCTTGTACATGTTTATTGTTTCCAGTTCATATATATGTTTCCTTAATCTCTATTGTATCTCTACTTATCTAGCTTATTTTGTATTAAGTTACATTATTGTAATAGGGTTGTACTTTGCTTCTTTCCTGACTAGATCATTGCAGGTGACTTGGCATGCTTTCTACTTTTGCGCTATGGACTATACGGGGGAGATAGAGATCTTGGAGAACTAACCTTAGATTCTAGATATATTACTTAGTTCTTTTATTCAAATGTTTAGCGAGATTGTTCCGTAATATCATTGTTGATATGTATTATCAGATCTACAAATGGAATAGTTGTTGTGAATGAGCAATTAGATATGATTTTGTTGTATTTGAGATTAGCATTGAGACCTAGAAAGCGTACTACCGCCAATGCTGCAACGTAGGCTGGACTTGGCTACGTACTCGTATCCTAAAAAGTGGAGTGGGTCATGACAACAGGGCACTACACCGGAGGGGCTTAGCGACTCGGGCTCGGGCTAAGGGCGCAAAGTGGCGCTTTGATGGCGCACTTTGCACTTAGCACGTCAGCTTCATCATATGGCACTTGTGCGCTTCTTTTATGCATGAGACGTATGCTCGTTGCGTACTCGCGTGGGGTATGTAAGTGGCATATTCGCATGGAGTATTCGCGTGGCATATGCAAGTGGCCTACTCGTGTGGCGTATGCTCGTGGTATACGTGTGTTGTCTGCGACTGCTTTTGGCTATGTTAGTATTCTTTCGGCGCTGTCTACTGTCAGCGTGCGATGCACTGTAGTTTCAGTGCATAGGACTATGATCCAAATTTTGTAGGATTTGGTCGGTCAACGCGTATGCACGCATCTGCATGGCTATACGCGTATAGATGTTGAGTCTATAAATGGAGCTCACTCCTCACTTTTACAAGTAGTTGGATGAGAGAAAAAATGTGAGAACCACAAACCCACTCTAGAGGGACTAGGCGACAGCAGCAGTAGCAGGCCTTTGCACCACAAAGAGCTTTAAGCTCAAAAATGAGTTCCAAGTCGTCCAAGAGTGACCAGGAGCGTTCCAGAAGTTCTTTGGTGAACTTGCTGGTTCCTATAAGCAGATTGCCTTTTTTGTTCTTCTTTATTCTATTTTCGTTCTATCTCATTGTAGCGTCTGCGAACGTAAAGAGAAGAATTCTTTTGTTTATTTTCTTCTTCATCCTTCTATTTTGTGAACGTTCTATATCTATTGCAACTGCGTTTCCAAGGGAGAACGAGTTTTATTCTCTAGTGGGATAGTGAAGTTAGGGTGCAAGCTTCTTGCATGAAACCCGAGAATTCTTCTTTTTCATGATTAAACAAAGTACAGTTTGATAAGACTTGCATAAACCCCTGTTGTTCCTCATCATGGGTGCGGATCAAAAGTCCAGTCCGTGGAGCCCCGCCAAATCCCGTCCCCTGCACCATCGGATCAGGAGGCCCGCACGCACCCGCTCGATCCAACGGTCGATGGTGATGGGGCTCCCACTGCGCTCCGCGGACGGGGCTCCAGTTCCGTACCCTGTATATATATGCCTAAATTTGTATTTACGGTATAAATGTACATATAATTATATATATAATATATATATATAATATATATATATATATATATATATATATATATATATATATATATATAGAGAGAGAGAGAGAACAAAAGAAATAGAAATAAAAAATAGAAAAACAAAAAGAAAATGAAAGGAAAGCAAATCCCAGCCTATGCTGAGCTCGAGCCCAAGCCCACGCGATTCAACTCCCCCCCAAACAGACAGCCTATGTATATAGATAACGAGAAGGAGAGGAATGCGATGGAAACCAAGAAAACCCTAACCCAAAACACTGCCACGACTTCCCAGCCACCTTGGAGACACAACAGGCGACCGCACTACCGCACGAGTCGTCGGATGGCAACATGCCACGCACACAGGCGCACAACCACAGCAGATGGCCGCACGCATAATGCAACGACATCACTTCCAGGTATGGTACTTCGTATACACCCCTCTCGACGTAGGAACCATCATTTTTAATTCTGTAAAGTCCTACGCCTAGTACACATGACTGACTAGGAGATCCATCTACTGGTTTTAGGGTTATTATTAAATCTTGGTCGAATTACTTTCCTGAAATTCCGGGAAAAAATATAGAACACATGATCTGTTTTGACAACTTTTTCGCTGTATTGGAAGGCAGATTGCCACCAATCTGAAGAGAATTTTTGAAATCCATTTAAACAGTTTTAGAGGCAACCTAAACAACATGGAAACCATGTTATTACTTTTAATTCTAGTTTATTATACAGTGAGATAAATCAGTACAAAAATGAGGAAAAAAATTGTGAAAACTATTTTCAAAAACTAGAAAATTGTCCGATACGACATGCGTTCCGCTAAATCGGGCGACATGGTCGCGAATCGAAAGCATCGAAAGGTGCGTATCGACTTCATGGACGTGTGGGCTTTGACCGAATTCAAATTCGTTGCGTGTGCGCGACGAATTTTAGGCGTATCCGTCAAAATTCACCATATTGGCCTCTTTGCAAATTTTCTAATTACTTCGTGTACGTTCTTCAAATCGAGACAAAACTTGTGCCAATAGAACTGTATCATTTTTCTGGTCCTGTATGCCAAGTTTGGTCCGATTCTGAGACAGTTGATCGGATCGCCGTTTTACGGGCGCTACAACCCGACTCAACGGACGATTTTGTGCACGGCCCGCCAGTAAACCAACTTTGGACAAACGGTTGGATTCGTGTCGAAAAACTGACCCGTAGACGTAGTTTGACGACTTTAGAGACCATAGACTCTGGCACGCTTTTCGGTACAAAGCGGGTCCAACGACGGAAATCATTTTGAACCCGAAATGACCGTTGTGCCCTTGTGTCCAGAATTGGACTTATGGGTAGGCAATCCAAGATAATTTAACTATTCTGAAAACATTAGCAATGTCTGTTTCAGCATCCGGAGGCATTTGCGGGAGTTTGGATTTTAAGACGCTTTGATTTGACGAATTATTTGCGAGACATGTTGCTACCACCAGGCAAGTATACCTAGCCTCCCTCTACAGCTTATTTACATGCTTATTCCTATTATTATCTATTTTTACTAGTTGATTATTGACATATGATTTGTACATCATGCATGCTAGTATATATATATATATATATATATATATATATATATATATATATATATATATATCCTTGTTCATAGTTAGCTTTGTAGTTTATATTGGACCTGTTCTCCCATGTATCTTGACTGAGTCGTATCGTATCATCACCTGTACTTCGACTGAGTCGTATCGAGTCATAGGATGAGAAAGTCATAACGGAACTGCTGTACATTGTATTCTTGAAGCTAACCTGCGAGTCCACACTAGGGACGAGGGTTAGTAGTTATCTTTACCTTGATTCATGAAGCTAACCTGCGAGTCTACACTAGGGGCGAGGGTTAGTAGTTACCTGTCCACACCTGTGAGTCCACACTAGGGGCGAGGGTTAGTAGTTGTTCAAACCTGCGAGTCCACACTAGGGGCGAGGGTTTGAGTATCCGATTGGTTATCCGTTGACATCGTGACATTATGTTCTCTTGTTCTCCTCTAGTAGTTCATTTATGCGTAGTGGTTCTCCCAGTCGTGTATAGTCATGGTTTTGTGTTGATTGGTATTTTCCTGTTTATATCCTGTATTTTCTTTAGTGCATGATAAACTGATATATAGGCATGTTTTTATGTATCTTGCTATGTCCCTTGAGGACCTGATGATCTCTTCAGGTTTAGCGATTGCAATAGAGTTAGTTAGCAGAGCAGGATGGTAGATGATTATAATGCACTTGCAGGATCCAGGTATTGTTATTGCGTTTATATCCGCTCATGCTTTCATTCCTTATCATGATATACTCTGCTTGTTGGCTTACTTTACAGACTCATATTATTCTTCGAGTCTAATCGGACATGTATGCTAGTGGGCTGCAGACCATGACCTATAGTGTTCATTCATGCTTTATATTCTTATGGTGGATTGAGATATAGATTAGCCTTGCCATGATTAGGCAAGATACCGTAGTCTAGA